>CM019831.1:119192192-120392192 GCA_009763385.1 Coix lacryma-jobi var. lacryma-jobi
TTTCTTTCCTGCTTTTAGATTGACAATGTATCTATATACTGTATATCATACACCAATAGAATAAGCAACAAGCATGTGTCTTGTCGTTTATAATAGGGAGAATTAGCTCTGGGACACTCTGAAAGGTCTAAATTGGCTGGTGGACACGTCCACTTTCAATATTTGCCACAAGACACTATGGTTTCGTGTAATTGGGCCAATGGACATCGACCCTCATCCAATATTTTTATAAAATAGATATAAAATCATATAAGTGCTAGAAAATTATACTATAAATTTTTCTACACTCTACATGATAAGAATTATAAACTAAAAATATTGTTTTGCACTGAAATGATCATTTTGCCCCCACTTCATAAATAAACAAAGATAATCATGGTTAATTTGCTTATATGATTGTAGGTCACTACAAATCTTGGGACAAATCATAGAATGGGTACATCAACAAATCTTGACAATGCTAAAATATTAGCTCAAAATAATAAAGTTTATAGTGACATATTTAGCATGACTGAATTATAGATTTATCTCTTGTGGAGCTTAATTGATATATTAAACTTTGTTATTTTGATATGATATTTTTATGATAGACAAGATTTGGTGATATATGCATTCTGTGATTTTGTCAGTATTTTTAATATATTACAAATAAATTAACTAATTAATCATGGTTATCTTTGTCTATTCATGAAGAGAGGCAAAATTATCATTTTAGTGCAAAATAATATTTTTAGTATGTAGTTCTTATCATGTAGAGTGACGAAAAAATTATATTATAATTTTTTGGCACTTATATAATTTTATATCTATTTTATAAAAATATTGGATGAGGGTCGATGTCTATTGACCCAATTACACGAAACTATAGTGTCTTCCGGCAAATATTAAAAGTGGATGTGTGCACCGGCCAATTTAGACCTTTCGGAATGTCCCAGGGCCAATTCTCCCTTTATAATATTGGATTGGAATCGTTCCTTGACACTTGTATGTTGTATCGGAAGTGACTTACAGAATGATTCTGCTAAGCTGCTTCTGAAAGCTCGATATATATTTCATCATAAGTTAACACCTCTTGCTTCTGCTACAAAAATTTGTTGGGATGAATTGTACCGATCAGGTCACAATCACAAGTCTGCGGCACCAGTTGAAATGCTGTGAACTGCCAAATATCCTATGCATTCTTTTCGAGTTTCGACCGGGACAACATCAGGAGATTAGGTGAATTCCTATCGACCATGCATGCTATACGCAGGCAAGCAACAGAAGCCTCAACTTGGGAGATTTTGCTTCGCGGAACATTCATGAAGACTCTAGCAGACGAGGACATCTAGCATATATCATGTTGTATTGAGAAGTTTCAATTCCCATCACTGAAGTTCTTGCACACTGAGAATCAGTAGGGGTGCGTTTTTCTCTGTAGGCTGTAGCCACATATCTCTTTCACTTTTGGATGCATAGCCAACAGAGGTCTAGTGAAGGAAACGAATTTTGTCACCTAGATCTGTTATCTTCAAAAAAGTGGAAAACGAAGGGTTAACCTAAAGCTCAAGTGCACTGGCTTGTGTTTCAACTCCTGAAACTCTCGTTGTTGGACGCTGATATTGGTAATGCAAGAAAGCAAGGAACATATATTAAACTACCTTAATATTCCTTGGAGCAAGCGGGGTTGCTCGTTGCCAGGTCCTAAGATGGGTGGCCATCTCAGGAAAAGTGCTGCACAAGATCACCTGATCGCTGGACACGACACTATGAGATGCAATGCAAGGTAGTTGTTGGGGGCAAGGAACCCTCGGCAGTGACGTCACGCAGGCTAAGTCCGGAAACAACCCTCACAGTGCCCTGCGTTCCATTGAAAAAACCCTCGTCACTCAATAAGCCCCTCGGATACTGATTCGGCCTTCGTCTTATCTTACGGTTCTTGCAGGAAAGAAGCGTGAGGAGAACGAGGAACGACCCTCGCGCGTGCCGCGCACCTTCGCACCCGCAACGAAGGCTAAGCTCAACGGGTGGCAAGCGAACGCAGGCCTCGCAACCAACGAAGCTGAGAGGTTAACATTCGCGTCCCAGCGAAGGTGTGCGCAAGCCAGGTGGCGGCGGACATATGGAAGGCTAGCTAGAGTTTCTATACCGTCTGTGTTTGTACGATTCTGCCCTTCTGTTGTACAACGTAAAGGAATCTTTGTTGTACCCTTTTGTGATTTGGTCAGCGCCCCTTGGTATTCCCTATAAATACCACGAGGTGAACAGTGTAATGAGGACGGCTTTTGGAGAATAGAGCTACAGCTTCACCGTTCCGTTCTCCTTTGCACCCTCGCTTCCGATCCAGACGACTGGACACCTTCGCCACTCCCCTGCACGTGTGCGGAGGTAGGGCAAGTGTGCTTCCAACAGTTTGGCGCCATCCGTGGGGATCTGACGTTCGCAATGGCCGGAAACAGAAGAGCGTCCTCAACCAGAGACCATCGCACAACCAGAGAGGCCACGGTGACGGTTCAACCCGTGGAAGAAGATGTGGAACCCTCGGGGGAAGAAGAAGTTACCACAGGGACAGAAGCCCCGGGCCCTCACACTCGGCTAGTATCACAGCGGCACCCGCACACCTCCGGAGAAGGCGGAAGAGGAGATGAAGAGGAGTTGGGCCTCGAGGCCTTGGACAGGCTTCAAGCCGAATTGCAGGAAAAGAAAAGGCTCCTAGACCAACTTGAAAGGCACAACCGGCTGCGCATCATCAGACAAAAGACGGATGAAGCAAGGGAACAGCTTCGCCGAATGGAGGAGTCCCTCGCGGCAGCCGAGGCCGAAGCCGAGGGTTGGAATGATAGAGAAATGCCGTCACTTCAAGAGGGGAATGAGGAGTTGGGTCGGGGCAATGCCCGTCAGCCACCACCACCCCCACCACCACCAAATTTTTGCCAACTTTACCCAGAAGAGCGAGAGCCAAACTTTCGCATTTAGCGAAGGGCCCAACAACACCAGATGCCTTACGACCCGAGATCACCACTCTCCCAGATACTGCAAACCCAACCCTGGCCACCATGCTACAATCCACAAAATCTGCCCCGTTATGACGGACTCACTGACCCTCGCCAATTCATAATGAGCTATGAAGCGGCAGTGGCCGCAGCAGGGGGAGACGAATCAACAATGGCGAAGTCCTTCGTAATTATACTTCGCGACATCGCCCAGACTTGGTACAGCAACCTTCGCCCCAGAACTGTGGATTCCTTGGCCAACCTCAGAGACAGGCTCTGCACAAACTTCAAGGGTATCACAGCAGCCCCATCAAATCCTATTGACCTGTTCAACTGCAAACAAGAAGAGAGTGAACCACTGCAAGATTACTGGCGAAGGTTCATCCAAATTAGAGCAAGAACTTCTGGGATATCCGACGAAGCTGTAATCCTCGCAGCCGTAAGCGGTCTGCGCCCAGGACCCTGCTCCTCGAAGTTTGCTAGGAAACCGGCAAACACAATTGAAGAACTACATGAGACAATGGAGAGATACTATAGAGCGGACATGGACTTCAGGGCAAAATCCGATGCCCGAAGGTCATAGCAGAAACCACAGTTGCGGCCCCAAGCGAGAGAAAACAACCCTCGCCAAGATCAAAGTAACATTGGCGCAATCAACAAGACAAATCCACTCGAAGATCAGTGAAGGGGTACTCAGCCTCCGGGCAACCAAAATTCACAAGGATTCCCACCTCCGCCAGACCAAAGAAACCAACAGAAGGATCCCGCGAAAATGTATTGTCATTTTTGTGGTCCAGGAAAAGGGCACACCACCAAACAATGCGAGTGCTTCGCCAAGGGAAAAGAGTACCAGGAATCCAAAAGAGCCACAACAGCAGAAAACCAAATAATCAATCACACCAGAAAGCCAAACTACAACCCAACTCATCCCCCATACCAGTACACCCCAATAAACTACGGTTTACCCTCACATCAACCATTCTACACTCATCACCCACACTACAACCACACCTCATATCAACCAACCTCCATCCCTCAACGACAAAACACACCATACACCGTCACATACCCAACAACTCCTCAAACTCAAATCAACCAACAAGCGAGCAACACTTTACCACCACCACCACCAATACCGGCACTGCCAGCGCCCCAACCTGTCAAATCCGAAGCCCAAACCCAAACAACCATCAACAACCCAACATCAACCTTCGGTGTGATACTAGCTATCACCGGAGGCTCCAACGAAGATCATGACAACAAGAGGGAAAGGAAAGAACACGCTAGAAGAGTACACCATGTAGTCGTTGAAGGACCGCACAAATTTGGTCGATGGTCTCACATCCCAATAACCTTCGATTCTAGTGACATGAAATTAAGGGATTACCCTCACACTGACGCTATGATGATCGAAACTAACCTAGCAGGGTGGACAGTCACCAAAATCCTGGTCGACACAGGAAGCTCCGTAGACATCTTGTTCGCTACAACCTTCGACAGCATGAAACTTGACAGAAACCTCTTGCAACCCGCCGGTAACCCTCTATACGGATTCAGTGGCCAGCAAGTAAGAGCCATCGGAAAAATCTCTTTACCCATAACCTTCGCAGATCAAGTGAATTGCAGAACAGAGCACATAACCTTCGACGTGGTTGACATGTTCTATCCTTACAATGCAATATTTGGCCGAGGGGTCACCAACGCATTCAACGCTGTCATCCATCCTGCATACCTCTGCATGAAGCTTCCTGCTCTGAAGGGGGTAGTTGCAGTATATGGAGATCAAGACGTTGCAAGAGCCGCAGAAGGAACAGTAGCACCTGGGCAACGCAATGTGCACAATTTAACAAACCATCAAATATCAAAGCACCATAGCGAAGGCGAAGCAATCAACGACCAAAAAAGAGCATTACCCAAAGAAGAAACCAAACAAGTCCAACTCTTTGAAGGCAACTCCGAAAGAAAAGTATTCATCTCAGCCAACTTAGACCCCCAGTCAGAAAATAACCTAATCCGTTTCCTCAAAGAAAACTCCGACACCTTCGCTTGGTATGCGGAGGACCTCAAGGGAGTAAACAGAACTTTGATCGAGCATAGCCTAAACATAAAGCAAGGTTATCGCCCAGTCAAGCAAAAGCTTCGCAAAATGTCAGAAGAAAGGAAAGAGGCAGTGAGGGCAGAAGTAAAAAGACTCTTGGATGCAGGGGTCATCCGCCCAGTCAAATACCCAACATGGCTTTCAAATGTGGTCCTAGTCCAGAAAAAGAACAAGAAGTGGCGAATGTGCGTAGATTTCACATGCTTGAACAAAGCTTGCCCGAAGCATGACTTTCCCCTACCAAACATAAGCACCTTGGTTGACAGAGCAGCTGGTTGCCAAATGCTTTCTCTCCTCGACTGTTTCTCGGGGTACCATCAAATCTGGATGCATGAAGAGAATGAGGAAAAAACAAGCTTCATCACACCTTCGGGCACTTTTTGCTTCTGAAGAATGACAGAAGGCTTGAGAAACGCAGGATCTACCTTCGCCCGCATGACTTCCGAAGTCTTCAAAGATGAACATGCCATCTCTGCCTACGTCGATGATTTGATTGTTCAAAGCGAACAAAGAGAAAACCATATTTCAGACTTGGCAAGAGTGTTCAACAACCTTCGGTCAGCCGGATTAAAACTAAACCCCGACAAATGTGCTTTCGGGGTAAGCGAAGGAAAACTTCTAGGTTGGATCGTCTCTGCAAGGGGAATTGAATCCAACCCCGAGAAAATTGACGCCATCATCAACATGGAACCCCCGACAACAAAAAAAAGCAGCTCAGCGTTTGTCAGGCCGCTTAGCAGCACTCAGCAGATTCATTTCCAGATCAGCTGAGCAAGGATTACCTTTCTTTGAAACTTTAAGAAGTACTGCTCCATTCAATTGGGGACCTCGACAGCAGAAAGCTTTCGAGGATCTGAAAAAGTATCTCACCAGCTTGACCGTCTTGACCAGCCCTAGCAAAGGGGACCTGTTACTGCTGTACATCGCAGCCTCGCCTCATGCAGCCAGTGCAGTACTGATCAAAGAGCTGCACAAAAATAACAGAACCAGGCAGGCTCCAATCTACTATGTATCAGAAACTCTCGAGGGTCCCAAACGAAACTACTCAGAGCTCGAGAAGATAGCGTACGCCGTGGTCATGGCGTCAAGAAAGCTAAAACAATATTTCCAGGCACACGAGATCCATATACCTTCAGCATACCGCCTCAAAACCATTTTCAAGAACAATGAGGCAGTCGGCAGAATAGCAAAATGGGCAGTCGAACTGAACAGCTACACCATAACCTTCGTGGGTAGAACAGCAATCAAATCACAGGCCCTAGCAGACTTCATAGCCGAATGGACTCCAGACCCTCGCAGAGATGGAGTCAAAAAAGATACATTTTGGACAGTGTACGTCGACGGAGCCTGGAGAGCAGCTGGAGCAGGAGCCTCGGCTATCCTAGTTTCGCCATCTGAATCGAAGCTACGATATGAAAAAAGACTCGACTTCAAGTGCACAAACAATTCCGCGGAATATGAAGTTGTATTACTGGCACTTTCAAAGCTTCGAGCTCTATCAGTCCGAAGGGCGGTCATTAACACAGACTCCCAAGTCATCGCGGGTCATATCGAGAAAAAATTACAAAGCAAAAGATCCAGAGCTACACAAGTACCTACAATATGTCCGAAGGTTAGAATCCTTCTTCCTCAGCATAACAGTGAAAGCAATACCGAGGTCAGAGAACAGCGAGGCAGACAATCTGGCCAAAGCGGCAGCACAACAACTACAGTTGCCCCCAGACGTTTTCTATGAAGCAGCAACACAATCTGCCATCGAAGCTTCTGAGAAAATAGCGAAGCTGATCAATGCAATTCAAAGCGAAGATTGGAGAGCCCCAATCATGGCCTACAAAAATGGATTGCACGAGCCCGATTCCAAAGAGGAAGAAAACAGGCTCAAACAAAGAACTCGAGGGTACAAAATAGTGGACAACATTCTGTTCAAAGCCTCTGTGACCTCGCCATGGCTGAAATGCGTGTCACAGGATCAAGGAAAGGATATTCTCAAACTTATTCACAAAGGTATATGCGGTTCACATAACGGCCTGAGGGCGCTAGTTGGGAAAGCTTTTTGTCAAAGTTTCTATTGGCCAACAGCATTACGAGGCGCATAAGATATCGTCAAACGTTGCGAGGGTTGCCAACTAACAGCAAAAACACAAAACGCCCCAGGACCCCAACAACTCTGATATGTCCAACATGGCCCTTGCAAAGATGGGCCATGGACCTCGTTGGTCCTCTACCAACAGCTCCAGAAAACCTCCGCTACGCGGTGGTAGCCGTGGAATACTTCACGAAGTGGATTGAGACTAGACCATTAGCTTCTATCACCTCTTTAGTCGTGAAAAAGTTCTTCTGGCAGCAAATAGTTTGTCAATTCGGAGTTCCCAAACACCTAACCGTCGACAATGGTACTCAGTTCGACAACGAGGTCTTCAAGGAATTCTGCGCTCAAATTGGAACAATCTTATGCTTCGCCTCAGTCCGGCACCCTCAATCCAATGGCTTAGTTGAAAGAGCTAATGCAACAATTTTTCAAGCCATATCCAAAAAATTACAAGGCAGGACCAAGGGAAAATGGGCGGAAGAGTTAACCTCGGTCACCTGGTCCCATAACACTTCAGAATGTAGAGCCACCAAATTCACACCTTTTAGGCTCCTATTTGGGAAGAAGCTGTGTTACCAGAAGAATTGAAACATGGCTCTCTCAGAACAACCCTCGAAGCAAATGAACAAAACCAGCTGCTTGATAAAGATTTGCTCGAGGAAACAAGATGCAATGTAGTGCACAACCTTCGCAAGTATCAAGAAGAAACAAAAAAGTGGAGAGACAAAAAGGTGAGAATCAAAGAACTGAAGAAGAGTGACCTCGTCCTCATTCAGAAACAAAACACCAACATGGCAGGAAAATTTCAGCCAAAATGGACGGGACCTTACCTGATAGTAGAATGCAATCGTCCTGGGTCCTTTCACCTCTCTGACAGCGAAGGAAACCGCCTGCCTCACACCTGGAATGTTGACGACCTTCGCAAATATCACCCATAGCAGAGACTTAGCGAGCTCTCGCAACATGTAATCTTACCTTTTCCTTTTCGACTATTTCATTGCCATGTTTGTAACTATAACAAAGGAGCTGCACTCTTTTTTCTTACGAAGGGGCGTAAGGTTTTTTAACGAGGCAGTCTCAAAGTCCTTAATAAAGGCATCAACCCCCGAAAAAACAAGACTCAAAAGTCCTTTTTTAGTTTTCCATAAACATCGATAAAAGCAGCTCTTATCCAAGAGCGCTTATAATCGATGAAAACACCTGAAGATTGCTTCGAAACACAAATTTTTTGAAACAAACTCGGGAAAAGCAAACTTCACCTCCACTTAAGACAAGGGGAGGCGCGAAGTCCAAAAAAGTCGAGCACCCTCGCAAAAAAACGCCAGGGGCTCGCAAAGCAAACTTCACCTCCACCTAAGACAAGGGGAGGCGCGAAGTCCAAAAAAGTTGAGCACCCTCACAAAAAAACGCCAAGGGCTCGCAAAGCAAACTTCACCTCCACCTCATACAAGGGGAGGCGCGAAGCATAAAAAAGTCGAGCACCCTCGATAGACACGCCAGGGGCTTGCAAATCAAACTTCACCTCCACCTCATTCAAGGGGAGGCGCGAAGTATAAAAAAGTCGAACAACCTCGCAAGACAGGCCGGAGGATCAAAGGCAAACATCACCTCCACTCACTAAAAAGAAAAGGGGGCGTCGCTGTTTTACCAAACATGTCTCTCAAACGAAAAGCGAGCCTCGCTAAAAAGAAAAGGAGGCGTCGCTGTTTTACTAAACATCTCTCTTAAACGAAAAACGAGCCTCGCTAAAAAGAAAAGGGGGCGTCGCTGTTTTACTAAACATCTCTCTTAACCAAAAAACGAGCCTCGCTAAAAATAAAAGGGGGCGTCGCTGTTTTACCAAACATCTCTCTCAAACGAAAAGTGAGCCTCGCTAAAAAGAAAAGGGGGCGTCGCTGTTTTACTAAACATCTCTCTGAAACAAAAAACGAGCCTCGCTAAAAAGAAAAGGGGGCGTCGCTGTTTTACTAAACATCTCTCTTAAACGAAAAACGAGTCTCGCTAAAAAGAAAAGGGGGCGTCGCTGTTTTACTAAACATCTCCCTTAAACGAAAAACGAGCCTCGCTAAAAATAAAAGGGGGCGTCGCTGTTTTACTAAACATCTCTCTTAAACAAAAAACGAGCCTCGCAAAAAAGAAAAGGGGGCATCACTGTTTTTGAAAGGACCGAATCAGCCTAGAGGGGGGTGAATAGGTGATTTTTGACTATCTGAAACTTCATAAACTATAAGATGTAGTTAGATAGCAACCGGAGAGGCCGGTTTGTTTGGGTAGGTACTACCGGGTGTGAAACACCGGTACTACCAACACAAACAAACGGCACAACCGGGATCCTAAAAGAAACTACAAAACCTATGAATGTAAGCTATGAAGATAATACAAGTTTCTGACCCACTTTCCTAAGAATGATATACGGTAAATCTACTCTCACCAAACCTTGGTTGCTACCCTTGATGTAGATCGAGCCGTCCCAACCTAAGAAAGAGATAGGGATAGGAAGAACACGAAGAACACAATAACAAGTGAAGTAGAGACAATAGGGACAACAACAACAAGCACACGGGACACGCGATTTATCCCGAGGTTCAGCCAATCCACTAAGGAGTGCCTACTTCCTCGTTGTTGAGGTGACCACAAAGGTCGGAGTCTATTTCACCTCCTCGCCTCACTCAAGCAACCACAAAGGCTACGAGAGTATCTCTACTAGAAATCTCAGGGTAATACAAATGCTTCGGGGAGCCCTCACAAATAAATCAATACGGGCTACCACGAAGAACACCTAACCGGCTAGAGCTCAAAGAGCTCAAGAGTAAAAGACACAAAGCAAGCCGACAAGATGGAAACCAAGTGCTCAAGTCGAAGATTGATGCTTCCCACTCTCGAATCTCACTTCCCTAGCTCAAATCTCGCAAGGGAATGAATCTAGGAGCAAAGGAGGAGAGAGAGGGGTGAGTCAATGCTTGGAGAGTGTTTGTCTCGAGTTAGGTCAGCAATAAGTGTATCGAGTGAGTGGGTGACCGTGAAAAGTGAAGAGGGGAGGCATTTATACTCCCTCAGTACCGAGGCTGGTCGGTACCACCGACCACCCCTGGCCGGTACCACCGACCAGTTCACAACGGTCGAAAGAATCCAGATCTGACCAAACAAGCAACCACCGTCCTCATGTCGGTACCACCGCGGGCGGTAGTACCGAGGTTATGGCGGTACTACCGCCAGGCCAAATTGGCCACGAACAGAGAGCATCTCACAAAGGGACTCGGTCCCTCGGAAACTACCGCCCAAAGGTCGGTACCTCCGAGGTCGGTGGTACCGAGGTTATGGCGGTACCACCGCCAGGCCATTTTCAACTCAACACAGAGAGCTTCGCGAAACCAAGATACTACCGACCTCGGTCGGTACCACCGCTGGCGGTACTACCGAGGTTATGGCGGTACTACCGCCAGGCCATTTTCAATTCTACACAGGGAGCTTCGCAAACTTGGTTACCACCGGCCTTGGGTCGGTAGCACCGAGGGCGGTACTACCGAGGTAATGGCGGTACTACCGCCAGGCCAAAATTAGCGCGGACAGAGAGCCTTGCAAACTTGGAAACTACCGGCCATGGGTCGGTACCACCGCGGGCGGTAGTACCGAGGTTATGGCGGTACCACCGCTAGGTCAAAAACAAATCTACACAGAGAGGGTTGCAAACCAGGTTACTACCGACCTTGCGTCGGTACCACCGCGGGCGGTAGTACCGAGGTTATGGCGGTACTACCGCCAGGTCATTTTTTGACCAACACAGAGAGGGTGTTTGAGCGCTGCGCAGAGAAGCCGTGGTCGGTACCACCAACCACCCATTGTCGGTACCACCGACCATATGAAATTACCCTCTACGTGTTCGTGATTGTGCGGTGTCTCTCAAGCGAACTAAGGTTAGTCGATTTGAGCACTTTTCTCCACATCTAGCCAACTTACTTTGTGACCCTCTTCATAGTCCGGCTTACCTACAACTCAAGTTTAAAATTGAAATTTTAAACTACCACTTGAGCTAGGCATCTTTATGTCCAAAAGTATCCTACGTGCTTTGTTCACGAGATTTCAACGTTTCAAATCTTTCAAAGGACTAACACCTGCATACATGCTTATATAAACTGGTTAGTCCCTAATTTGATTGTCATTAATTAGCCAAAACCCACATTGGGGGCGAATGCACTTTCAAACTCCCCCTTTTTGGTAATTGATGACAACCAACTTAGGCTTATAATTAGAGATAGAAAGAATTAGAGCTTTTGAATTCCAAAATTTAGTTGAAGCTCCCCCTTAGTGTATGCTTTGGATATGAATTTCAAACCTTGATTAGAAGGCAAGGTTGCATACACAAGAACAAGAGCTCCCCCTAAATTTTGCAATCCGTGGGGTGCCTAAGTGTGTGACAACATCAAATATATCAATTTGTGATGCATAAACGGTATAACATGGTGATTCACATAACAATGTAATAAGAAAAGCGAATGGCTATTGAAGAAAGAAAAGAACTCAAATCACATAGCCATATCAAAAACAACAATCACCATGACAAGAGCATCAATAACGAGGATGAACCAAGCATGAATATAACAATAAGCATAAAAGTTTTACATCCTCAGCATATCACAAATAAAATGTAGCATACCACACTTAGTCTCAAAGATTACCCTCTCTCACAGCTATTACAACAAGATAAGCCTAACACTCCCCCTTTGGCATCAAGTACCAAAGCGGGTAGGCCAAGATAAGCAAAGAATCAATAATAGCTGCTGGAAGATCCATCATGATAAGAGCCCCCGAAGAGAGAGGAATAGGCACTCGCACCAACGTCACCACCAGGGAAGGATGACGGAGCAGAAGAATCAGGTGGTGGTGTAGAGTCGCGAGGGCCACCACTCCCAGCTGGATCAGCGTCGGGGCCAGTAAAGCCCACGTACGAGCCACCACCCCCTCCTTGATACGATGTGGACCCGCCAGCAAAGGACGTGCCCATACCATAGTCAGGGAAGAAGGAATGAGGCTGGTACTGAGGTGGTGGCGGAGGATAGAACTGATGGGGCGGATACAACATGGAGCTGTAAAAACCCGCCTCACCACCACCTGGAAACTGGGGCTGCTGCTGGGGCTGCTGCTGGGGGAGACCACCACCACCACCATCATCATCATCATCATCACCACCGCTCCGGGCCTGAGCATCGTACTCAGCAAACGGATCTGGATGGGGTCGGACCGAAGAGCGCGGAGGAAGACCGAGATGCTGACGCACCTCCTGCTGATGTCACTCGTCACGATCGGCCCGATAGCACATCCACTCAAAGATCTTGCCAAGGGCGGAGCGAAGACCGCCACTCCTACGCCTCTCACGACGCGGAGGAGGAGCGGTAGCATGAGGAACATCTCCACCCGGCTGAGCCTCGCCAGGCGCTGCTGCATCTGCTGGGACCTCACCACCTTCATCAACTTTTTCTTTGTCTTTGGAAGGAGCCGAGGTGAACTTGCGAACACTGTACTCCTTCATGGTGCGATCATACTCAAAGGTGGCGCCAACCACATGCTCAATGATATGCATAAGATATGGAGCATATGGTAGGGCCTTGTGAGGATCATTGTATACATCGGAGATCTTCTGCCACAGAAAGTGAGAGATGCTAAACCGTCCATCTGGCAGAGCAAAGCGGACTAGGACCTTGGCAGCATCATCTCTCAAGTTATCTTGATCTCCAATTTTGGGATCCAGAGTCAGGCGCATGATATTGTTGAGGACGTAGTAAGCGGGCTTCAGGCCAGGGACCTTGAAGGTCGCCACTGCACCATCCAAATAGACACCTGAGCTCTGCAACTGTTCTAAGAACATACCCCCTCCATACATCTCTGAAAGACGAGGGGCATCTCTGTCCACATGATCAAAGCCCAACAACCGAGCAAATGTGACGAAGGCACATCTGTAGTGGACCCCTTGGGTCATCCAATGCAGCACGCGAGCTTCCTGATCAATGAACAAAGTTGCCCAGAACTGGCAAAGAATCTCCTGGTTGAAGCTGCGCTCGCCAGAGATCAGCCCCAAAACTCTCCACTCCTCTAACCTCTGCACCAGGGCCTGAATGTCCTCAGAATCTTTGTCGGTCAGAGAGGAGAGAACCAGTCTCTTATGAGCAAAAAGAGGAGGATGTCCCTTAGCACAAAAACCCTTCCAGCACACTGTCACATAGAAATCTTGCTGGAACCTGGACCAGAACCTCCTATCCACAGAAGCATCTCTAACAAACAGATAGGGGTTCTCCTCACGCTGCCTCCTCATCAAGCTACCCCGCTTTCTATCGGAGTAATCCATGGGATTTCCAAGAAGAGCGAGAGGGACGACGGACATGACAGCTTCGGCTTCAGGGTGCATGTCAAAAGCCCGGTTGATTAGCATCAACCCTGAAGTCCGAGGGGATGCAGGTCCAACTTGAGGATCGATGGTGCGACCCTCACGATCGAGACCAGCAGAAGGCACTCCTCCCACAATGACGCTGTGCAGGCGTCCAGCCGGACCAGCGACAGGGGGCGGAGAAGGCTGAGGAGGCGGAGGAGGTGAAGGAGTAGCATGCCCACTGCCATGGACATGACCGCTCCCGCTCCCCCTAGCGCTATCCATGCTGCGACGGCCCGTGTGGCCCGCGGACGAGCGTCCACGGACCTGACGAGAGGAGTCATCCATACTCCCAGACCGAACACGGCGCCCGGGATTGCGACGCGGCGGCGCCCCTCGCACTGGACCACCTTGCTCCAAGGCGGCATACTCCTCATCATCATCACTAGGGGAACGAGCATGAGAGGGCCTCCGGCTCATCTAGACAAAGATAGCATAGACCAACATGAGACAAAGATGATGGAAAGATTACTTCAACGGATGTAGCAAATAAGACGATCGAAATCGGGAAGGAGAACGGCTCGCTGCGCGCGGGCGGTACTACCGACCCCTGGGGGCGGTACTACCGACCGCACAGCAGCGTGCGGTTTCCTTCAATCCAATCTACCAAATCGCTATGAACTTGCGAACCATACATCCTAGAAGCATCTTCATACTAGATAGAACAATCCTACCAAAGGAATCGACCTAGAACAAAGTACATTGAGAGATCGGGCATGAACACCCTAGTACCTTGCTACTCGTGAAGACGTCGAAATCCAATGAAGGAGGAAACTTCGGGCTTCAAGAACACCACCACGACGATCTCCAACCTTCAAAGCACCTTTCCACCGAAGGGATTTGGATTTGGGTGGAGGAGAAGGGAGATAGAGGAGGATGAACCGAGCGGTGGCGCACGTGCTCGGGCGGCGGCTGAAGGAGGCAGGAGGCGGGCGGTCAAAACGGATTGACTAGGGTTAGAAAAGATTCACCGCGCCCCTTTTTATACTCGGTCAAACTCGGTCGGTGGTACCGCCCATAGGGCCGGTACAACCGACGTCGGTACTACCGCCCTATGGCGGTACCACCGACAGCACAAAAACAGAGAGGACAGAGAGGGATTTCAAGAGAGCCTTGTGTGGTATACTACACATACTTCAAACATGTCCAGATTTCATAAAACCAATACATAGCCATGGACATAAGTGAAGTATGCAAAATAGATTTTGAAATCACACATAATATTTTGTCAAACCATTTATCTAGGTCTCTAGGTGAAAACAAATATGTGCAAGACCTCAAGCCACGTTACGAGAATCAATGATATTTAGTTCACTCCTCAAAGCACAAAATCTTGACTCATCTAAAGGCTTTGTGAAGATATCGGCTAGTTGTTTTTCGGTGCTCACATGGCGTATTGCGATATCTCCTTTGGCTTCATGGTCTCTCAAAAAATGGTGTCGGATGTCTATGTGTTTTGTGCGAGAGTGGTTTACGGGATTGTTTGCTAGTTTGATAGCACTCTCATTGTCACACAAAAGTGGAATTTTGGTTTTCTCACATCCGAAGTCCTTTAGTGTTTGCTTCATCCAAAGTAGTTGAGCACAGCAAGCGCCGGCCGCCACATACTCGGCTTCGGCGGTGGATAGGGCAACACTATTTTGTTTCTTAGAACTCCATGACACCAAAGACCTCCCAATAAATTGGCAAGTCCCGGTAGTGCTCTTTCGGTCTACCTTGCAACCGGCATAGTCCGAATCGGAATAGCCAAGTAGATCGAAAGTGGAGCCCTTGGGATACCACAAACCAAGATTCAGAGTGTGCACTAAGTATCGAAAAATTCTCTTAACGGCCATAATATGACATTCTTTCGGATTAGCTTGAAACCTTGCACACATGCACACACTAAGCATAATATCGGGCCTAGATGCACAAAGGTAAAGTAATGAACCGATCATAGAGCGATATACCTTTTGGTCCACTGACTTACCATCCACATTTAGATCAAGATGTTCATTGGTAGGCATAGGTGTCTTGATGGGTTTGGCCTTGTCCATCTCAAACTTCTTTAGCATGTCTCTTGTATACTTGGTTTGACTGATGAACGTGCCATCCTTGAGTTGCTTGATTTGGAATCCAAGAAAGTACTTCAACTCACCCATCATGGACATCTCGAACCTTTTGGTCATGATCCTACTAAATTCCTCACAAAAGGCAACATTAGTACTACCAAATATTATGTCATCGACATATATTTGGCACACAAAGATATCATTATCAACTTTGCGAGTAAATAAAGTAGCATCGGCCCTTCCTATCTCAAAACCCTTTTTGAGTAGGAAGTCCTTAAGACAATCATACCAAGCTCTAGGGGCTTGTTTAAGCCCATAGAGCGCCTTGTCGAGCTTGTAGACGTGGTTGGGAAACTTTGGGTCCTCAAAACCCGGTGGTTGCTCCACATAGACCAATTCGGAGAGGGGGCCGTTGAGGAATGCACTTTTCACATCCATTTGGTATAGCTTGAAATCATGGTGAGTAGCAAAGGCAAGTAATATACGAATTGACTCGAGCCTAGCTACAGGTGCATAGGTTTCCCCGAAATCCAAACCTTCGATTTGAGTGAAACCTTGAGCCACCAACCGTGCTTTGTTCCTTGTCACCACGCCATGCTCGTCTTGCTTGTTGCGGAAGACCCATTTGGTTCCTATCACATTTTGCTTGGGCCTTTCCACCAAGGACCAGACTTCATTCCTGGTGAAGTTGTTCAGCTCTTCTTACATAGCCATCACCCAGTCCGGATCGTCAAGTGCTTCTTCCACCCTAAGAGGTTCCAAAGAGGAGACAAACAAGTAATGTTCACAAAAATTTGCCAAACGAGAGCGTGTCGTTACCCCACGCCGTATGCTCCCCAATATGTTGTCAACGGGATGATCCCGTTGAACTGTATGTTGAACTCTTGGATGTGGCACAAGTGATCTTCGTTGGATGGGTCCATCTTCATCATCTTCATCATATGCATTGATGTCCCCATCTTCTTGTCGGACTTCATGTTGAGCTTGTGTTTGATCATCAACTTGATGTATCACATGAACATCATCCACACTACCACCATTCGGAGTTGCGGAAGCTTCCTCATGCGCATTTGGATGCACATGATGGATTTGAGAATCTTGTGGAGTGTGTGATGGTTCATCTTCATCATCTTGTATTTCAACGGGCCTCACATCACCGGTTGCAAGCTTCTTGATAGCTTCGGATGGAGGCTCGTCATTACCTACAAGCTCATCATTGACTTGCTCCTTTTGAGAGCCGTCGGATTCATCAAAAGTCACGTCTACCGTTAACTCAATAGTGCCAGTGGCATTATTGAATACCCGGTAGCCATGTTCGTTAGTACCATAACCAAGTAGAAAGCCTTCGTGTACCTTAGGTGCAAACTTTGAACTTTTGGCCCTCTTGTTAAGTATGAAACACTTGCAGCCAAAAACTCGAAAGTAATGCACCTTTGGTTTGTTACCGGTTAGAAGCTCATATGGCGTCTTCCCTCTTAGCTTGTGAAGGTAGAGGCGGTTGATTGCATGACACGCCGTGTTCATTGCCTCCGCCCAAAAGCCATGGGAAGTCTTGTACTCATCCAACATAGATCTTGCGGCTTCAACAAGAGTTCTATTCTTCCTTTCCACAACCCCATTTTGTTGTGGGGTATATGGAACGGAGAACTCATGCTTGACCCCTTCTTCATCAAGATACTCCTCTATGTTGGTGTTTCTAAACTCGGTCCCGTTGTCGCTTCTCACTTTCTTGATCTTGATGTTGAACTCATTTTGTGCTCTTCTAGCAAACTTCTTGAAGATGCCCTGCGTTTCGCTTTTATCTGCTAAAAAGAACACCCAAGTGAAACGAGAATAGTCATCAACAATAACGAAACCGTATTTGTTACCGCCGATGCTTTGATAAGCAACGGGTCCGATGAGGTCCATATGCAATAGCTCCAATGGTCTTGTGGTCGACACAATGTTCTTGATTGGATGCTTTGCTCCAACTTGCTTTCCGGCTTGGCACGCACTGCAAATCCTATCTTTCTCAAAAGAAACATTGGTTAGTCCAAGGATGTGCCCTTCTCTTTGAAGTTGGGCCAAGTTCCTCATCCCAACATGAGCTAGTCGGCGATGCCAAAGCCAACCCATGCTAGATTTTGCCATTAGACATGTGTAGGCTCTACCTTACTAGTTGAGAAGTCAACTAAGTAAAGTTTTCCCTTCAACACGCCTTTAAATGCAATAGAGGAATCCCTTCTTCTAGAGACGGTCACACCCTTATCCGTAAAGAGACAATCGTAACCCATTTCACAAAGTTGAGAAACGGATAACAAATTGTAACTCAACGAATGCACAAGTAATACATTAGATATGGAATTGTCAGTTGAGATAGCAATTTTACCCAAACCAAGCACTTCTCCTTTACCATTGTCACCAAACACAATGTTGTTGCATGAGTCGTTGCTTGGTTGAAAGGAGGAGAACATATCTTTTGCCCCGGTCATATGATTGGTGCATCCACTATCCAACACCCAACTTGACCCACCGGAGGCATATTCCTACAAAACAAGTTTATGTTCTAGATTTAGGTACCCAAACGAGATTGGGTCCTTGGGGGTTAGTCACATAAGCTTTTGGCACCCAAACATTTCTCATAATTTCCCTCTTCTTGAGGGCACCAACATACTTGACTACTATCTTACCATCCTTCCCCTAACAACACAAGTAATCACATGTATAGCTTCTTGATATGGGCTTTTGTTGCTTGGGGGCCTCCACTTGCTTCTCTTTGTTGATCTTACCATTAGCAAGTGGAGCCTTTGGATTGTCAACCTTGTTGGCCTTGTTCATTAGGTCAAAGAGAGGAACCCCTTTGTTAAAGTTAACAAAAGGTACCCCATTGACCATCTTTCTACCATTGGCCTTACCACCATACCTATTGTACCCAATTCCATCCTTGATAGATGGGTGTCTTGCGGTCTTGAGGATATCTTTTGGTTGCTGCACCCTACACTTGCAACCATTCCTCAAGATCATGTTCAACCTATTAATCTCCTTGTCTTTCTTCTCTATCTCAACAAGGTTAGTTGCACAAGCATTTATATCAAGTTTATAGCATCTTTTGCAACCATTACTAGTTGAGGCATTAGAGCCATCAGAATCCTTAGAAGAAGTTGAAGAGGTGCTATTCCAAAGTGTGTTGTAGCTTAGTTCAAGAGTTTGATATTTATTTTGAGAGCTTGTGAGGCTCTCTTGAACCATGCTAACCTCATTCTTTAGGCTTGCGATTGAGTCATTGCTCATGGAACACTCCTTAGCCAACTTCTTGTTGGAGTCATTGGCTAAAGATAGTTCCACGATCAATTTCTCAACCTTCAACTTCTCCTCGGCAAGAGAGGCTTCCAATGCACGGTTCTTTTCTCTCTCTTGAGAGATCAAGTCCCCTTTCATTGCAAGACTCTCATTCCGACTCTCTAATTTAGTGAGCAATTTTATGATTTTAGCTCCACCTTTCTTTCCAAACTTTCTAATTAAGCTAAGCTCAAATTCATCCATATCATCATCACTACATTCATCACTAGAACAAGTAGGAGAGTTGGATGATACCTTCTCATTCTTAGCCATGAAGCAAGAATGAGTGAAGTCATCCTCGTCGTCGGAGAGGTTCTCGAACAAGCGTGACGAAGTTGTCAATGTAGCCATGTTGGAGAAGAGGCTTGGAGAAGAGGTCTTGTGTATGGCGATGTTGGCCGCTCCCTTCTCCTTCTCCTTGCTCTTGCTCTTCTCTTCATCACTTGAGTCATCTTCCGAGAACCACTCCTCACCAAGATGAGCTTCACCACCTCTTCTTCTTCTGTGCTTCTTGTCATCACTCTTGCTATACTTGTTCTTGTTCTTCTTTTGTGGACAATCGACAATGAAATGATCATCCGCTCCTCACTCATAGCAATTTCTCTTCTTTGACTTCTTGAAGTAACCACCTTTGCCCTTCTTGTGCATCTTCTTTCTCATGAATCTTCTAAAGTTCTTCACAATAAGGGCCAACTCATCATCGGAGTCTTCACTTCCTTCGCTTGAAGAGTCATCTCGGGCCTTGCTTCCTTCTTCTTGATTAGCCTTGAGTGCTACCACCTTTTTGTGGCTTGCCTCTTGTTCTTCTATATCTTCATCATCCAAGACTTCATGATGCTTTATCTTGGCAAGCATCTCATGAGGTCCCATGCTCTCATAGTTAGGTCTCTCCATGATGATTGAAGCAAGGTTCTTGTTCCTCTTTCTATATGCTCTTAATAGCTTTCTTCCAGCTGAGTAGTCATCCCACTTTGTGTCTCCGAGTGCTCTAATCTGATTGACCAACGTCATGAATCTGTCAAACATTTGTTGAGTGGTCTCATTTTTCTTGATTGCAAAGTTCTCAATCTTTCCATGAAGAAGCTCTATGTTGCACTTCCTCACACTCGCATCACCCTCATATGATATCCTGAGTGTATCCCAAATCTTCTTGGCATTCTCCATTCCATGTACCTTGTTGCTTTCTTCAGGCTTTAGGCATGATAGAATCAATGATGCGGCTTGAACATTTTGTTGAAACTCAAACATATCATTGTCGGTGAACTCTTGACCTTCAACATGACTTGGTCCATTTTCAACAATCTCCCAAACTCTTGCAGCAAGAAGGTGTAGCTTCATCTTGTGTGCCCAATCATTGTAGTTGATTCCATCAAAGGCAGGTGGCTTGCCTAGATTGACGCTAGGCAATTGCATGACCTTGCCCATATGGCTATAGTCATATGGCACTCTAGTGAACTTGGTATCTTTCTTGCCTTTCACTTCATCTTCTTCTTTCTTCTTGTCATCCTTGGGCGGCTGATTTCACCGCTTCCGGATGCTTCGGCTTTGCTTTCCAAAGCTCGTCTCAAACTCTCCATCTCATCTTTCATTCTCTTCATCTCATCTTCATGCTTCTTTGCTTGATCTTGAATTATCTGAGCAGTAACCTTCTTGACGATCTCATCAAGCTGTTCTTGACTTATGGTAGACATGATTCTCCCTTACGCGGTGAAGCGCTAATACAAGGGTTAGGCTCCGATACCAATTGAAAGGACCGAATCAGCCTAGAGGGGGGGGTGAATAGGTGATTTTTGACTATCTGAAACTTCACAAACTATAAGATGTAGTTAGATGGCAACCGGAGATGCCGGTTTGTTTGGGTGGGTACTACTGGGTGTGAAACACCGGTACTACCAACACAAACAAACGGCACAACCGGGATCCTAAAAAAAACTACAAAACCGATGAATGTAAGCTATGAAGATAATACAAGTTTTTGACCCACTTTCCTGAGAAAGATATATGGTAATCTACTCTTACCAAACCTTGGTTGCTACCCTGATGTAGATCGAGCCTTCCCACCTAAGAACGAGATAGGGATAGGAAGAACACGAAGAACACAATAACAAGTGAAGTAGAGACAATAGGAACAACAGCAACAAGCACACACACGGGACACGCGATTTATCCCGAGGTTCGGCCAAACCACTAAGGCGTGCCTACTTCTTCCTCGTTGTTGAGGGACCACAAAGGTCGGAGTCTATTTCACCTCCTCGCCTCACTCAAGCAACCACAAAGGCTACGAGAGTATCTCTACTAGAAATCTCAGGGTAATACAACGCTTCGGGAGCCCTCACAAGTAAATCAATACGGGCTACCACGAAGAAACCTAACCGCTAGAGCTCAAAGAGCTCAAGAGAAAAGACACAAAGCAAGCCGGCAAGATGAAACCAAGTGCTCAAGTCGAAGATTGATGTTTCCCACTCTCGAATCTCACTTCCCTAGCTCAAATCTCGCAAGGGAATGAATCTAGGAGCAAAGGGGGAGAGAGAGGGGTGAGTCAATGCTTGGAGAGTGTTTGTCTCGAGTTAGGTCAGCAATGAATGTATGGAGTGAGTGGATCTCTATGAAACGTGAAGAGGGGAGGCATTTATACTCCCTCAGTCCCGAGGCTGGTCGGTACCACCGACCAACCCTGGCCGGTACCACCGACCAGTTCACAACGGTCAACAGAAACCAGATCTGACCAAACTAGCAACCACCGACCTCACGTCGGTACCACCGCGGGCGGTAGTACCGAGGTAATGGCGGTACTACCGCCAGGCCAAATTTGCCGCGAACAGAGAGCATCTCACAAAGGGACTTGATCCCTCGGAAACTACCGCCCAAAGGTCGGTACCTCCGAGGTCGGCGGTGGTACGAGGTAATGGCGGTACCACCGCCAAGTCAAAAACAAACCAGACCAGAGAGCCCTGAAAAAACTTGGTTACCACCGGCTTGCGTCGGTAGCACCGAGGGCGGTACTACGAGGTAATGGCGGTACTACCGCCAGGCCAAAATCAGCGCGGACAGAGAGCCTTGCAAACTTGGAAACTACCGGCCATGGGTCGGTAGCACACCGAGGGCGGTACTACCGAGGTAATGGCGGTACTACCGCTAGGTCAAAAACAACTCTTTCCAGAGAGGGGTGCAAAACCAGGTTACTACCGACCTTGCGTCGGTACCACCGCGGGCGGTAGTACCGAGGTAATGGCGGTACTACCGCTAGGTCAAAAACAACTCTTTCCAGAGAGGGGTGCAAAACCAGGTTACTACCGACCTTGCGTCGGTACCACCGCGGGCGGTAGTACCGAGGTAATGGCGGTACTACCGCCAGGTCAATTTTTGACCAACACAGAGGGGGTTTTGAGCGCTGCGCAGAGAAGGCTGTGGTCGGTACCACCGACCACCCATGGTCGGTACCACCGACCAAATGAATTTACCCTCTACGTGTTCGTGATTGGCGGTGTCTCTCAAGCGAACTAAGGTTAGTCGATTTGAGCACTTTTCTCCACATCTAGCCAACTTACTTTCATGTCCCTCTTCTATAGTCCAGCTTACCTATAACTCAAGTTTAAAAATGAAATTTTAAACACTACCACTTGAGCTAGGCATCTTTATGTCCAAAATATCCTACTGCTTTGTTCACGAACGTTTCATCTTTCAACTCTTTTCAAAGGGCCTAACACCTGCATAATGCTTTTATAAACTGGTTAGTCCTAATTTGATTGTCATTAATTAGCCCAAAACCCACATTGGGGGCGAATGCACTTCACATGTCATATACTACAACAACTACTCAGCCCAACAGCTAATTGTCCTATATAAGACCAACTTGAGAAACAACAAAGAAGGAACAGATCCCCCGATCTGTTCTGGGGATGAGCAGTGCTCGACCCAAGAAGGGCAAAGGGGAGAAAACCCTAGATCGAAGCAGGCGAATCCAGAAGAAATGAACAAAGGGAAGGAAGAAGAAGTTACCTCAAGATCATCCAAGGCAGCACAAAATGATTTCCATGCATCCTTCATTAAGATCAACTGATTCCTTGATTTCAATCAACCCCTGTTAACTTGTTTCCTCAATTACACATTTCTTTATCAGAAACGATCAGTTCATCAGAGAGAATAACAAAACTGCAAACAAACTAAATTTTCAGCAGTTCATGTTTGCATGTTCTGAAATCTACAATTGCAGTTCAAATTTTATGCAATTTATAACATAATGGATTACAATTCATTGTCTAATTTTAATTTTATCAAGGAACTCAGCAGTATGCCTAGTAGACACCTGTTACTGACAGATTAAGCCAATTTACCTGTAGGTTATTCAAGCCATCAAGGTAACTTGAACCACTTCACTGTAAAACTGATGATTCCCAGAACTGCAATGATAAAAAGTTAACAATCACTGCAGGACCAATAATTTGTAGACACAATTACTACTGCACAGCAATTAGGGAAAACTATATATTGCCCTGAAATAAAATTGCATATCAAGAGATCTAAAATTGCAGTGCCAAGTAAATGCAATTCATAGTATTATCTATTGCAATTTTTTTAACTCATAGTTGCATCAAGTATAGCTGCTTGCTGGGTTATTACATTACCTGGGTGAATACATTCTATATTGACAGATGGCAGATTTACAAGTGACAAAACCTTCAAAGACTAATCCATGTATATCTTATGCATTTATTATGTTTTCAGGTACCAATTCGAAATATGGATGGCCAATCAACACCAAATTATGATTTCAGCACACCAGAAGGGATGCATAAATGGCAGCAAGATTTACTAAACATGTTCCAATCAGACCAGAACAATCATTTTGGTAACCCTATGATGGTATTGAATCAGCCTACATATTTTGGTAACCCTGGTTTCTATGAAGCAAATCCAAGCAGTACAACACTACTTTTCCTACATCACTACTGACCGGATCAATAGCTGGCCCTTCAAACACATTGACAATCAAGAGGGTGAGCAAATCAGAACCTCAAGTCTCATTTCAATATTGATCATTAAAAAGCCTACATAGATTGAATAAATATCAAGATAAAATGTTTGAGATCTGAGCTATTTTCAAATTCATTGCAGGGAGGATACACTGACCTCATTTATGAACAAATCCTGAGTTCACAAGAAGAAAATGATGGGACACAAAGACTTCCAACGCAGGTAAACAATTACCTCCTCAACTGTTGTAAATTACAAAATAAAGTACCTGTAGTTAGAATTTATACAAGTATAATAAAGGCTGATAATAAATGATGTAATTACAGACTATGCAGGTACAACAAGGTATAACATGACCCTTGACACAGATGCTACTATCAAATGACACAAATGCTCTTGATGAAACATTTGGAACAGAAAATTATTGCACACAAACGGACTCAACACTAGCATACCAGGTACAAAGACAGCTCAATAATTTGACTCCTCACTGTACTGCTCTCTTGAAACCAAAATATAAACTTACCTTTGCACAACACAGGATTATGGTGACGACAACGATAGACAACTGCCAAGCGTCAATGAGGACGACATTTCTGACGAAGAATACACAGACTGGCAAAAACATTTGTTCAACACATCAGCTATGACGAGGTAATACATCAATGTCAAAGTAAAAATGTCACAATCTATTGTATTCAGAGGCATCAATATTTATGATATTGTAATCTATTTATGTCAGAAAAACAATGGCTCACACGAACTAGTAATCTATTTACAGGCACAAAACTCAATATCAGAAAATGGCTTGAGCACAATGAATGCACAAGCATCAGCAAGCACAGAGGTTGCATCAGGTCTTACGGACGAAACTGGAAATGGCAATGGCAATCAAGCACCAAATGACGATACAATGAAGTACTAACAGAGAAAGAAATTGATGAATTCCTCTTGATAGAGGAGGTTGCTGCGTCAGAAGGAAACAATGCTTCAGTTGATAGCTTATACACCCCTCAGCTCCATCAGAAATTTAACAGCAAGGAGGATGCACAGTATGTATTCAGCTTTTACGCATTCCTTGCTGGTTTCAGGGTAGCAATCACACACGCCACACGAACAACTAGCAGGAAGAGAAACCAGGAAATTGTCAAGGTTGAAATGAAGTGCACAAGAGCAGGAAAACCAAAGAAATCTAAATCCATTGAGCAAGAAGAGGCTGATGTAGAAAAGCAAATTGGAAAAAAGCCTGTACAAAAAAGAAATACTAATGTGCACAACAAAACAGATTGCCCTTGTGTAATGTTGGCCAAAGAAGAGTATGAAGGAGGAAAGTGGGTGGTTGTAAAACTAGATCTTGACCACAACCACGAATTGAGGCCAGGAGACAGAGATATGCTCTTCTCAGGTCGTAAATACATGACAGATATGGAGAAGATGCTAATTAGGACACTAAATGCAAACAACATACCAACCAGGCAGATGGTCAGTATCCTATCATTCCTAAGAGGAGGTGTCGCAGCACTGCCGATGAAGAAAAAGGACATTGCCAATTATAGAACAAAGATCAACTCAGAGTTAAAGAAATCAGACATGGCAAATGTTATGGACTATTTCAGAAGAAGGCAGAAAGAGGATGGGACATTCTTCTACAAGTTCCAGTTTGATGACGACAAAAGGGTTACCAACCTATTTTGGGCAGATGCTTGCTCAATCAAGTATTATCAGGAATTTGGTGAATGTGTCAGCTTCGACACAACCTTCATGACAAACCGGTACAACTTGCCGTTTGCTCCATTTGTTGGAATTACAGGTCACGCACAGAGCTGTCTATTTGCCTGCGCATTCCTACATGATCAAACTATTGAGACATTCCAGTGGGTATTTGAGACTTTCCTAGAGGCAATGGGTGGGAAACACCCACAAACCATAATCACAGACCAGGACAAAGCTATGAGAACTGCAATTGAGGTGGTTTTTCGGGCACAAGGCACAGGAACTGCCTCTTTCACATCAAGACAAAGTGTTACACAAGAATGCTAAAATTTTTGCAGCCAAGGTAAACAAGGGCCTATATGAAGATTTTGAGGACATCATTAACAACAGCCTCACAATAGAAGATTTTGATGAAAGAGATTGGGTTCAGTTGATCAGAGACAGACAGCTTGACAGGAACAAACTACATAACAAAGATGTGGGAGATGGAGGCATAGATTCATTCAGTGTATTACAAGAATGACTCCTTCCATTTCATTCATACAACTTCAAGAAGCGAGTCGCTAAACTCGATGAAAAACAACCGGCCCTACATACAATTTTATGAGTTCATAACAGAGTACGACCGCTTGATAGAGACTATCAACAGAATGAACAGCAAGAGGCCTGCTACAGCAATGAGAAAACACCACAAAGAATACATTTTTGGATACACAATAGAGATGCAAGGCAGCAGAGTTATACAATAGAGCTATATTCAGGAAGTTCCAGATTCAGCTAAAGGCAACACTAGACTAAGCTACCAGGAGACAGAACAAGGAAAAAGATTTGAGGTGTGGGCAAAGGCAACCAGATTCAGAAGTGCACAGAGTCAGGAGGTACACAGTAACCACTGACCTACAGAAGACAAAGAAAAGTTTTCCTGCATTTGCGCAAAGTTCAGCAAGAGATGGCATCCTTTGCTCCCATCCTAAAGATAATCATTGAGAAGGAGATAAGCAGAATTCCAGACAAGTACATTATACAAGAAGAGAAGAAGAGTGGTGAAACACAATGTTTAGAAATGATCATCAGAGAAAGCCTCACAACTAGTTCTTGGAGCACATGTGTCTAGAAAATCAGCAATCATCAGAGATAAGGATCCAAAAGTAAAAATGCTATGCATGTACCTAATGACCCATTTAGACAAGCTTGACAAGAATCTAGATATAATACTAGCCAATGAGCAATCAACACAAGAGGGCAATCACAATCAAGCTACTGAGGATGGACAGAGCTCTGCACCACCAGGAGATGCAGAAAGGCATAGTATGCCTGCAGCACAGACAGAACAGAACAGATACAGACATAGAGGCACCAGAAGTGGTTAGAGAGAGAGAAGGCCAGCTAAACCTAAGAGATTCAAAACATTCTTGGAGACTTGAGAAAAAAAGAGGAAGACAAGAGAGAAGAAGAGAATAGCAGCACAAGAAAAGGGAAAGCTACTGAAAGAGGAAGAAAGCTACTGAAAGGAAGAAAGTTGCTGAAGAGAGAAAGAAAGCAGCTGCAGAACGAAACAAAAATAAGAAGGCTAATGACACTGAAAGTGCAGGTAATACTACATGTACAATAATTTATTTTGAAGAATACATATATATGACTATAATTTAACTACAAAACTATATATAAAACAACAAATTATATCTTTTTATAGGAGGATCTCCTATTAAACCTCAAAGGAAGAAAAGGAAAGAAACTACAAAAGCTACAAGCCAAACACAAAATACAGCAGGGACATCTACATGAAGACAATAGGCAGAAGCAATAGTGCTGCAGTACAATCAAAATATTTATTATGGTAATGTGATGACAATTATAGTAGGATCAGTATTTTAAATTGGAAACTACATATATTGCATTTATGAAAACTAAAAATTGTAGTATCAATGGGTGGCAATTTATATTACCAAATTTTGCAATTAATGAACTGAATGCATATGTGTTAGATGTCTGGACATTTATCAACTATAAATCAATAATTCATCAGTTGCAGTACCTTATAAAACGTACAGTAGTGTGGTTAACCTAAAACAGATCTCAATCTCATTTGTAAACACATATATTATTACCTGTATGACACTATGCCCCTGCCAAAGTCAAACAACATTGAAAGATCCTCTCTGGATCACCTCCTGGTGCCGTGGCTACCGAATCGAAGCGGGCGCAAGAAGGCTGGGTTGTGCTGGACAAGTAATGTCATCAGCTGATTAGTTGAAAATACTATAGAGAGTTCATAGAGACAACCAATTCTGACAAATGAAAGTAGCAACCATTCTAGATCGCTGCTTGCTCGACTCAGCTCTTGCTAACAAGTAATAATCTGGTGAGAGTGATCTGGTGACAATGCAAGTAGTAGCCTAGTAGAGTGATCTGGTGAGAAGAGATGAGGCCGGAGGAGACTGGATGGAATGGAAGAGTTCCGTTCCGGATTTGGGTGGCGTGGACACATGAGCTCCGGCGGGGCGGCACACGTGCACCTCCCTGCGTGTCTTGCAGGCGAGCACGTATGTATGTCTAACGGAGTAGCTACATGGCAATGGCGTGGCACTATGACAGCCGGCAGAGACAGTTGCAGGCACACGAAATAAAAAAATGCTGGTTTGATGCCATAGTGAAATTAATTAACAGAAATTACAAGGATTAAAACTTTAGCTATCCTGAATCCTAAAAAACCTGGCAAAATTACAAGTGATTTGTGGTGAACACAATATAACACAATGTGATAAAATCATGCACAAAATAAAAAATAAGAGATGAACAAATCAAATGTAAGAAAGATGCGGTGTTTGCTCACAGAAACCACAACAAAGAATATTTTTCTATGAAAGGACAAGGAAAAAAATTAATTGTGTCTCGCCACGAAACAAAAATAACAGAGATGTGGTGTGTGCTATCACAAATCACAATAAACAACAAATGACAATTTTTTGTATGAAAGAACAAGGACAAAAAAATTAGTTTGACCTAACACAAATCACACAAATCAGGACAGAAAAACAAAAAAATTTGAACCCTCCTCCTTTACCAGGGCTTGGGACCTGCTATGATGGGACAAACATAGGTCACACACCATAGGCGGAGTTAAAATTTTTTACTAACTTAGATTATACGAAATGATTGTTTCATGTCTTTCATGGACAGAGGGTATCAAAGACAAAATGTTAAAATATGTTGCACAGAACATAACAAGTAACATTTTTTCAGTGTAACACAAACTCACAAGTGACAATTTTTTTTGTATGAGGGGACAAGGACAAAATCAAAGTTACCTTAGCTCCATTTAGCCATCCTCAAATGTCAACTTATCTTCTAGTAGATTTCATGTATATGCTCCCACCTATCAGCTTAGTTGTGCCATATAAACAAAACAATTAACATATACAAGCAACAAGTCTACACATTATTCATATAGGGTTTGTTCATATATTGTTCTATATACATATCCATGAACAGGTTCCATTAAAAACAACCTATCTAGCTAATTATATGAAGCTCATGCTGTCTTGTAGTACTTGTCATAGACCTGATAACAAATAATTAAAACAAAATAACTACATGTCAGATGGCACAAATACACAATGTAAGTGCTCTGCTAGTGTTTACCTCAGCATCATATTCCATAACTTTACGTCGACCGTCGTCAGAGCAGTTCAATTCGTTGAAGATCATCTCACTAACATACTTGATGCGAAGGTGAGGAATATCGGCCTCAGCAAACTTATCATTCAGAGATACATTTGGTTCCCACAGTTCCAAATACTTCATGGCAAATACACCACTATCATTTTCAAAGCTGAAACAAGATATAAAGGAAAAAAAAGTTTCATGTGAGTATGTATAATGTGCATATATACGAAAAACGTTACAAAATAGGAAACATACTTCTCAGATTGCTGAGGCACATTTCCAAAGATGATAGAATACGAATGAAAGCCCATATCAATCTTAACAACATCTTTCCAAAGTGTGGCAAAGTTTTCCACCTGAAACAAGTTTGATGAAAAGTATTACACAACAGTCTATCTTTTGACTTGCACAAAAAACAAGGGAATGCCTACTTACAAATTCATCTCGCACAGCTCTATGAAAATCCGAGTCAACTCCAGACCACGAATCCAAGATAACAAACAACCTTCTTTTATGTGCACAACAACTACATACCACCGCTCATGGAATATAATTGGAAAGTAAAGCTGCCAAATTAAGAAATACCATAACACAAAGACATATACTAATACTACGCCCACAATAATAACAGAAATTAATATGTTACTGACCAAGCTCGAATTTGCTAAAGGCCTAGCACGAGAAGCACCCTCAAAGCACCTCTTAGCATTATCACGAAGCACTTGTTCCTTAATGTCGTTAGGACCATGATTTCCAATCAAGTAGTCCTAAAGAAACAGATTCAATCACATGGTCACATGCATGTATTGCAGCACGGAGGAAAACAACAATTAACTTACCCCAACTTTTGAGAAGAAGTAGTGGTTGTAAGAGGTCCTGGGATGTCTCTTATGGAATAGAAGTTTGCACAGTGCATTGACTACAAAATAATTAACCTTGCCATCTGGTTTCAGAGAACTTCCAAGCGCACTTAGCTTAACAATGACATGTCCATAGTCAATCACTGTAACACTGCAAACAACAAAAACCAAATCAATTATCCACATGTTTCTAAAACATCAACAACTAACTGATATTAGCATAATGACTACAACTTACTCTGAGAATTCACTTTCAGACAACTTCAACACAACATCATAGACATCTGCCTCAAGACTTGACACTCTAATATTAGCATGGGGCTTGATATAAGGGCTCAGCTTGAATTTGCTTGGGATCACAACCCTCCTTGGGCGATGAACTGCAATCTTATAGCTGGAACACTGATATGAAGCTCCACAACCATCTTGATTGAATAAGAAGCCAGAGCCATCACACGAACCATTACTCCTTGAAACATCTTCATGCATAGGACTTGGTGTGCCAGAAGGTGCCTGAAAAATTCAGAAAAGCACATAAAATTGTTCGAAGAGGCTAAATATAAGTGGTCATAAGAAAAAAACAAACTACAAAACAAATCAACACCAACAACCACACTATACATCCATGTCGAATGTATTGTCAGTGTTCTGGATACACACATCCCTCATCCAACTACTCATAATAGTTATTATTACATCAGTTACCCAGCTACAACCATTCCTCATCTAATAGAGGACACAGTCTAACCGAAAAACCACCAAATTAATGCAACTTGCTTAAACTAGAAACCCCAATTCAAGGAATCTTGTCGTACTCCAGGTGGAACAACAGCAGCAAGTGGTACTGGCTCAATAACATCTTCATCTTCTGCAGCAAACCTAGTCTGATTAACTCCAGTACCACTTGTCTCATTCATTGGAGGAGGAACACTAGCTGAAGCATCAGTACTATCATATTCAGTCCAAGGCAAAGATTCCATAGTGATACATTCCTATACATCAGGATAACATGATATTAGGACACAACATTTGAATGATTTGACACACAATTTTCCTACTATGCTGCTAAAGAATCTTACATTTCGAACAGTATTGTGATGTTGTTCCTCTACAATATTGGCACTTTCAAGATTCCCAGGAAGAGAATCTGTAGGTAATGGATTATCCATGATAGGAACAACAACAACAAATCCTTCGGGTCCAGCACAAAATTGGAAATGAAAATGGCTTTCAGATTGCACCTTAAGAAAAAAAACAAATGACAATAATTAAGGGTACAGAAAATGAATACGCACATGCACCATCAACAATTACCACAGAAATAAATATTACGACATTTACCTCTGACTGAACTCCACTACCAATAGGGCGCCTAAGTCTAGGATCTTCAACATAGTTGCCCAAATCATCTTCATCTTCTAGAATCCTGAACGAAGGCATGCTAGGACTATTGAAGTAAGGAGTCCTTTTGGACGAAGATGTATGAGCAGGTGCTTTTCCTTCTAAATTTATGACCTCCTCATTCAACTATAAATAAATAGACAATTGCCAATTGAGGACTAGGTACGTGAAGCAAAGTAAAAGTGTATAGGCTATTTATTGCATGTCCTAAATACTAAAATTGCACTATTCAATACCTGCAATTTAAATTAATCCTAATTGCAATTATTACCTACGTAAGAACAAAGGAACGCAAAAATGATGAGAAGCAGCAACAACCTAAGTATAAGTCCAGCAGCGTCACATGTTTACAATTAGCAAATGAACACATGCAGACAGCATATAGTATTGACTACCATGAATAGCTCAAAAAGATAATAAAGCTTTTACAAATTTAAACATGCATAGTCACTCACTGAAGATGGACGAACAGAAGTAGAATCACTTTCAGCTTTCTCACCAAAAGCATTACCAGCATCCGCACGGCTAAGTGGAGATCTGACAACTATTTTCTTAACTGCACGTCGACGCTTAGGTGATGCAGTGGCAGGCATTTTAGATTCAGGTGTACTTTCTTTCCTCTTCCCACCTATCTTGGATTCATCAACTAAAATATAGGAAAACAAAAAAATCATTGAAGGCTATATAAGCGTTCAAGATAAACTGCCTATATCCTCCCTTTCATTGCACACTTACCCTTTTGTGGAGAGGCATCTTCAAGAATAAGAGGGTTCTCTGCAGTAGCTCCAGCTCCAGATACTGGACTAGATCGGGAAAGTCTTGTAGACATCCTCAACCGCATCTTCCGATCAATGTCAGGGCTAAGGTGCAAACTGCTGCTTTTCCTCTTCTTTTTATTTGTAACTAAACATGCACATAACAAATTGTAAACAAATAATTATACCAAACAGAATCAACAGCCAACTCATTGAGCACTTCAACTACCTTGAACTGCACCGTCTTGAGAAGGAAAAATTTCAGATGCCTCAGGTGGTACAATTTGTTTTCTCTTCCCTTACTTGCACCTGATTCTGCACATGATTAAAAGATTTCATACAAGGAATACACAATCTTATCACTGGGATCAAACAAACGAACACAAAACAATCCATATACCTTCAGCAGATGAGTTAGCAGAAGGAAGAATTTCAGTTGACTGAGAAGCACCACATTTCTCTGATTCATACAAAACACCTTCTGATTCAAGCACCTCTGTCGCAGAGCCATCTTCTTCATGATTATTAGGTGCAGATGCATTCTTCGGTTCAGCAAATTTCACATTTGCATCTTCACCAATACCTTTTTCCACATCAGCATCCAAGACAACATTTTTCGCGCCTGTTACAGTTGCAACAGGAGGCAAGGTCGCATCCAATACATTTTCTACATTAACTCTGTCCTGAACATGGAACTGGCGCAACATTTTCAACAGGAACAACATGGTCTCCATCACCATCAGCTGGAGGAGGCACTCTGCCAGAAGAAGTCTCAGCTTCAACAGATGCTCCACCACCATGTCCAGAAGTCCCAACAACATGAGTTAAATGCATGTACTTGAACATTTTGGACACCAGTGGCCAGGTCTCCTAAAGCCAAACCTCATGTGGTGCGACTCAAAAATCTCAGTCATATTTGCTCTATCCTGTAATATAAAGAAATAACAACAACAATATCAAAGAGTTATTTTTAAAATAAACAACTTTTTTATAAAATGCAAGTACCTCTTCTGCAATGAAATCACATGATTTATCCAAACATCTCCTAAAAGAAGCACAAGCTTCTTCAGGTAGAAACTCTTCTGCATAGCAAGTCTCATCAACAGATAACAACTGCATAAACAAATAATTATAATCAGCAGCGCATTTCAAAAACCAATTCAAAGAGTTGAAAACAATTAAAATATGAAAAAAGGAAACTCACTGGACGCTTTCCATAAATATCAGCAGACACACGATCATAAGAAGCAAACTTTGTAATCATAGAACCTTCCAACAATTATTCTTGGCAAACTAGCAGGCACCTCAAGATGCAACCCAAATCGTACAAAGTCAAGGTAATAACCCTACAAAATCATAGTGTAAACGTCAACCTAAGAAAACAATACAAGATATCACTCAATAAAACATACAAATAAGGACACAAAAGAAAGATACTTACTGCAAGAAAGTATCGGCACCCCTCCATTGTGCTGCGATTCTTCTTTCTATAGTTTGATATCGAAGCAAACATCCATCGAACACAAACTTTGACCAATTCCATTCCTTCACCCTAGACACATCAATCAAAGCCCCAAGATACTGAGGGCTGGGCAGAGTGCTTGAATTTGCACAAAGAAATGTTGATAGAGCAACAACCATAAAATAACGAAACACATCATCATCAGATAAAGTGTTTCCTACCAACTTGTCACCAAAAGTCTTAATCAGTGGCAAAGAAGACTTTGATTTCCTTTAGGAAGTTGGTCTTTGAAGAATCACTGTAATTCTCCTTTATGTCTTGACCATCTATTGGCAGTCCCAAGAACAGATGAACAGACAATGGAGTGAACGGAATCACTTTTCCTCCAACAACTATGTCACGGCAACAATTCAAGTCTATTGATCTGCTATCCACTGCACAAAGCCTTTAGGCGCAGAACACCATCATATTCCCAACAAAATGGCCAAAACCATGATCGCGAATAATCTTCTTCTTCCCGCTCATCCAAATTTGCTATTATTTTTTCTCCAAAATATTTTGTTGAAACTACTGCCTGCCCTTTCTGATGTAGATGCAGCACCACTGGACTTCGCTTTGCCTCTGCCTCTCAAAGTTGTTGACCTCTACAAACAAATTTAAAAACAAAATTATAATATATAATTTGCCTCCTACAGTTTACTTCAAAATGTACGAAAAAAATATAATTTACCTTTGAAGAACGAGCATGCACTCTAGGCTGCCTTCTCTTCACTTTCTTCTCAACAATTTTAGCAAACTGAAACAAACAATTATAATGAAGTTACATAAACGTACTAATTCACATTCCAATAAAGGGTGTCCAATAAAAGATTGTTGGAAAACATACTCCAGCAAAAGCATGTTGAACATGCTTGAAAGTCTTCAACATCTCAGCAGGAGAAACATCATCATTATCTGACCATTGGATTCCTGACAAAATCGAAACAAACTTCAACATACATATGCTATGTTTAACTGTACTAGACAACTAAATAAACTAACCAAAACTAACCTACTACCTCAACAACGTCCACTGAATCAGAGTTCATCTCCTCTTCACTATCTGTTGTGAACTCATGCTCACTTGAGCAGCACAATAGTCTTCAGAATCCATAGCTACACAAATACTAGTACAAACACATATATAATGTTGTTAATAAAATTAATTTATGTTGATAATGAGACAAAGACAAGTAAGAAATCACAATAAGTACTAAGAATTACCTGATAGCAGTTAACTGATACGTTGTCCTGATAGTACTTCCTTCTCGCTTAAGACGAACACGGATCTACACTAAAACAACAAAATAGATCAGATTACCAATCAACTAGCTGGACCAAAGGTCATCATCAAAAGATATACTGCAACCTGGAAAATGAAACATAGAAATGCAAAAGGCCAGGAGGGCCTGAGCTGATCCAATCAAACACAAGAGATATGGTTATATTCTTAAAATTTAACATCACATAATACTGTTCTTAAATAACTTTAACTTTACATCAATAAATACTTCAACTTCAACGATTCTAATACACAAATAACTATTCTGTTCTAATACCCTACTCCTCCCTCTTTATCTTCACTCATCTCCAGGGGGCCTCCAGCGACAAAACAGGACCACGTAGGACTTTTCACTCAACCATTGTAGATACAATCCTTATGGAATGTATGATGACATGGCATGGCCCGAACGTTCTCCTCAACCAACTCTAACCAATTATACACATCATCTTCGAATGGCTCTGAAAGCCTCATCAAGCAAATACTGCACTTTTCATCAAGGTCCACTCTAGTCAACCATTTATCTTTTTCAGGGCTATGAAACTCTGGAACTTCTTCATACTTGACATAGCTATCTGCACTATCTTCAATATCTTCAAGTAAACGTGGCTGAGTTTGAGGGAGGAGGTTCTGAAGATGCACGCAAACGCTCAACAAGAGGTTCTGAAGCTGCATCCAAACGCTCCAACCAAAGACGACTGTTCATGTATGGGCCCCTCCTTTGACGTGACAAATGCTCTCTTTCCATCTCTCCAAAAAACTGTCTGCAAAAAAAAGAAGAAAAAAATATATATAGGACAATTTAACTAATAATGCCCTTACTATGGGCCCCTATTTGCATATCTATAGTTTTTACTAAAATTGCATGTTTCGTTCATTGCAATTACAGTATGTGCAATATACAATTTTCCGCAAAGCCACAAATATAATTAAACAATATTCTATTATTTTATATGAGGACCACAACAAAAAATGTAATATGTAATTAGAGAAAGACAACAAATAAATCGCAATAACTAACAATTACCTGATATCAGTAAACTGATAGGTTGACAACTAATGAACTAATCAGCCCAATCACAATAATCCCAACAATTCAGAAAAGAACTCAGCCTGAAACAAATAACATCATCAGATACATGGTCATACTGGATTGAAGACAAGCCTACCAAATCATGAAGATGTAGAGTACTGTTCAATTTATCAGAACCTAAAATTATTAGCATCCATTTCATATGACTACAAAGAACTTTACAAACAAGGCAAAATACTACTCAAGGCTTGAAAAAAGATAAGCTAGCCACTGGATCCAACAAATCAGACTCTACATATGTATAACTAAATAAAATAACTGAACAACTCATTCTCTGCATTCAGTACTATCAGTGGCACTGCACGTCGACAAGCAAAAAAGATGCTTCATCGACATATCAGTGTGATCAACATTCAGATTTTTCCTACTCATGCACTGCAAAACAAATTCTTTAACTATCTAGTACCAGCAGTGCCACTGAACAAATCAGTTAACTGATAGGTTGACAAGTAATGAACTAATCAGCCCAATCACAATAATTCCAATAATTTCAGAAAACAACTCAGCCTGAAACACATAGCATCATCAGAATACATCGTCATACTGGATTGAAGACAAGCCTAACAAATCAAGACATGGTCAAACTGGATTGAAGACAAGCCTAACAATTATACACATCATCATATTTCATATGAATTAAGCTAGCCACTGGATCCAACAACACAGACTCTACATATGTATAACTGAATAAGATAACTGAACTACTTATTCTCTGCATTCAGTACTATCAGTGGCACTACACATCAATGTAGTGCACAACAAATTCTTTCGCTATCTAGTACTATCAGTGCCAATGAATAACAAATTCAGAAATCCACAATACCTGACATCATGCTCTGCTCTGCATAAACTACTCATGCTCTCCATTCAGATTTTTAACTAATTGTAGCATGCCTTCATATGAGGACAAGAGCCTAAACCTCAGTAACTAAACAACTCATGCTCTGCATTCATTATAGAACAACTGAAAAAATCAAACATTCAGGTTCAGTTAGTAAGCCAAGTACCTGAAATGGAGATTTATATCTGCAGAAACACACTCGTAACTACCTGCACAAACAGAAAACAAACACTGCGTCAGTCCAAGAAATGAACAATGAAACCCTAAATCGACATTGAAACCCTAAATCGACATTGTGTCCCTACATGAACCAGAATCCCCCAAATCCCACAAATCAAAACAAAACACAAACCCTAAAAGCGAAAAATCCCCCCAAATATCCGAAATCCCAGCCAAGGAAACCCTAAATCTCCATCAAATTCACCGCCAGCAGTCGCGACTTCGCCGGAGTAACAGACGAGAGACACACACTGAGAGAGACCGCTAGTGAGAGAGAAAACAGAAAACAAACACTGCGTCAGTCCAAGAAATGAACTATGAAACCCTAAATCGAAATTGTGTCCCTACATGAACCAGAATCCCCCAAATCCCACAAATCAAAACACAACAGAAACCCGAAAAGCGAAAAAATCCCCCAAATATCTGAAACCCCAGCCAAGGAAACCCTAAATCTCCATCAAAATCACCGTCAGCAGCCGCAACTTCACCGGAGTAACAGACGAGACACACACTGAGAGAGAGACCGCTAGTGAGAGAGACAAATGAAGAGCGTGTCGCCGGACTCCAAAACGAGGACCAACGCCGCATAGCAACACAGATTCACCGGACCAGGAGCCGAACAAGGACCGAAGCCGGGCGTCGCCGTCACCGTCGCCGGAGCAACTACCCGTCGCCGTCGCCTTCGTCGGTACTCGTCGCCCAAATCGCCAGGGACCCAAGAGAAGAGGAACGGGAGGGAGGCGAAATGAAATGAAAAGCCACTCGAAGACAAACGGGCGCGCGTCCCAAAAAATATGAAACAGTGCTCCTGACAAGTGGGACCCACACGTCAGCCGAACAAACGAATCCAACCGGCGCCGAACAAGCCCAGACGCGCGATGCACATCCGACGCCCACAAAATTCGTGTGTTGGAGGCAACAAAAACACTCAAGTGTCACTTAGATTTTCTGAAAAACAATATCTCAGCAAATAGAGGGTACATATAGCCTCGGCGTCATCTTCGCAGTACATGCTATTATTTGCAGTAAACCGATCGTATCATTTTCTAACACGGCAAATTATCACCAAGGCCATGCCGGAGCTTAGCTGTAAAAAGCCGAACCAGCCAGTGAGCACGACTGCACGAGCCCCATGCGTGCACGCACGCACGATGCCACGAGCTCCACTAACACACTCACACACCTTTAAACAAGCCACCGGAAAAGCCATAACCAAAAAGGCAAAAGTGCCTGACAGCTGGGGCCCACGCTTCACCTCAGCACGCCCAGCTATGCCGTTCGTCGACGAGACGACGCCCCGGCTCCCTAGGCGCCAACGTCTCGCCTCCCCGCCCGCTCGTACCCCGACGCGTCCGACACGAGATACAGTGGCATTCCGGCATTTATATACCAATACTACGGGGCAGTAGCGTCATTTGGAGGTCCCCCCCCCGCCTTTAAATTGCTCCCAAAAGCGGGAGCCGAACAGAGCGAGGCACACCCAGAGCGGCGCGACCGCGGAGGAGAGGAGGCGAAAACGGAGCGGAGGAAGATGGTGGCGATGGGCGTGGACGAGGACGACGAGCGGCAGATGGATGAGCGGCCCATGCACCAGGGCTGCATGGCGGGGTTCCTCCACCTGTTCGACCGGCCCCAGATCCTCTCCGGCCGCCGCCTCCACAACTCGCAGCGCCGCCTCACGTCGTTCTCCAGCGTACGCGCGCGCCCGTGCCCCTTCCCACCCCCGGTCCCTGTGAAGCAGCTCGAAGACGTCTGTAAGAGGTCGACGAATCTTGGTTGTGACCGGTGTGCCGTGTGCTGTTTCAGGGCTCGGCGACGCCGTCTGAGCGGTCGATGCCGCTGGAGCGCGCGACGCCGGCGCCATCGTCGCCGGACATGACGCCCGGCCGCGCCGCGGCCGTCGCTGCAGCTTCGCCGCTGGACCACAAGGACGCAGGCGGTGACGGCGCTGGTTTCGGCGCCGCGCCGTCGTGGAGGCTGCCGCGGCTCTCGCTGGACAGCCGCGCGGTGGTCGACGCCCGGGGCAAGCTCCGGCCGCGCGAGATCCGGACTCGGCCGCCGCCGGCGCGCCGCCGTCCCCGTCCGCGGGGGGAGGCGACGAGCGCCGGTCCCCGAGCGTGGTCGCGCGGCTCATGGGCCTCGACGCGCTCCCACACGGGCAGGTGGGCGCCGAGTGCGGGCCGCACGGCGGCGCCGCGAGCCCGGCCGCGCTCCGGCGGTCCGCGTCCGAGCGCGTGCCGCGGGACCCGTCGCAGTTCCGCTTCGTCGACCCGTCCTTCTTCGAGAGGCCGGCGGCGTCGCCGCTGCTCCCGCCGCAGCATCTTCCGTCGCAGGCGTCGTCCCCGCCGGCCGAAGAGGCGGCGGCAATGCGGCGTTTGCCGGATCCGGCCGTCCCGCGCACGTTCCAGAGGCGCAGCCGCTTCGACGCGCACGAGGTGTTCCCGGAGCCCGCGAAGCGCGCGGACCCGTCCTCCGCCGCCGGCGCCGCCGCCCGGCGAGATCGCGCTCTACGGCGAGATCGAGCGTCGCCTCCGCAAGCGCGGCATCGCGGAGCCGGCCAGGGATCTCGAGACGCTGAAGCAGATACTGGAGCGCTGCAGCTCAAAGGCCTCCTCCACCACGCCCCACCCCTCCAGTGCCCGCGCAGGAACGCGCCCCTCCGCCACCCATCGTCGTCATGCGCCCGTCCTGTCGCGCGACGCCGCAAATGCCGCCGCCGGCGCGGCGGCTTCGTGTCGACGTGGACCGCGCGCGCAGCCCCCGCTCGCCGGACCTGGCGGCGTCCCCCCGCTCGTAGCCCGGCCTCCCCTGCTCGGCGCGCCTCGCTGTCCCCCCAGCGGCGCGTCTCGCCGGCGCAGTCCCCGAAGCAGCAGCAGCCGCAGCATGTTTTCAGGAAGCCAAGCGGCTTCGACTCCGCCGGCGCCCGCTCTCGCATTGCCCGCCGCGCGGCGCACAACGCCGCGGCCCTGTCCCCCGACGACGAGGCCTCCACCACTTTCTCTCGACGCGGCAGCAGCAGCTCCTTGAGCGCCTCCTCCCGCTGGGACTCGAGCGGTAAGCCTGCCGCGCCTGCACCAGCAAGCACTCCTGATCTCGTAACATTTTATTTTTCTGAGTACCAAATGTCTTATCTCCTCTGGGACCGTTGCGCGATGCAGCAGCCGGACCCGAGGACGGACCGCGGCCTGCTGGAGCGGTGCGGGAAGCTCCTGAGCAGCATCCAGGCGTTCACCGGCGGCGACGCGGCGGGGGCGGACCAGCAGCCGAGCCCCGTGTCCGTGCTCGACGCGGCGGCCTTCCTGGCGGACGAGGACTCGCCGTCGTCGTCGTCGGGGGTCGAAACGAGCCATCGACTTCCGCAGCAGCAACAGCACCAGCGTCGGGCGCCCGAAGCCGGCGGCGGTGTCCGACCCAGAGGATGACGAGTGCCCCGTCGACCTGTTCCGTGGACCCGGAAGCCTGCAGCGACCCGGAGGAGTACGCGTGCGTGGCCGAGCTGGTGCGGCTGGTCGGTGGCGCCCGGGCTGCGCGGGACCCGGCCGACGCGTACAAGGCCGCGGAGCAGCGGATGCGCCAGCGTGGGAACGGCAGACCGACACGTGGCACCACCGGAGGCTGCTGTGCGGCGCGGTCGCCGAGTCCCTGGAGCGTCAGCGGGCGACGTGCCCCTGGGAGCCCGCGGCGTGGCTCCGCGGCGCCGAGCTCGTGGCGCACGTCTGCGCCGAGGTCCGTCGCGCCGGCGAGCCCGTGCGCGCGCCGCGGACGCCGCCGACCTCAACGACGTCACCTGCAGCGCGATCCGGCGCGACCTTGCCGCGGACCGGTGGTGCTCGGAGCGGCGGACGCACGGCGCGGAGGTCGCCGACGCTGTGCTGCAGGTCGAGCGGCTGGTGTTCAAGGACCTGGTCGCGGACACCATCCGCGAGCTCGCCGACGCGGACCGGCCCCTGCCGCGCCGGAAGCTGGTGTTCTGATGGTGAGACTTGCTGCAGAGCAGATGAGGATTAGAGAAGCGATGGAGGAAAAGAATAATCGAGTTTTAACTTTTGATTTGCGCTCTCTGTACCACGCTGTCTTGCATTAGCAAGTGATGTAAAATTATGACCGCTAGCTCTACTGTTTTTTTTTTGTTTATTTACCACTGCTTGATCATGTTAATTACCACTACTAATCAGTACCCTTAATCAGTAGTAGTAGTGCCTTGTAACGTCGTCGATGACGATAATGATAATTACCACTCCTTGATCATCGCTGGCATGTGCATGTTACTACTCTACTCTACCAGCGGTACTTGCTGCTTCTGAAATCTGAAGATATATGATCTGTGTTGCTGTTCCGGGCTACTACTCTACTCTACCAGCGGTACTGCCCTGCCGCGTGCCGCCATTGCTGCTTCTGAAATCTGAAGATATATGATCTGTTTGCTGTTCCGGGCATGTGGCGGCAGTGAAGAGCGACGACCGTATAGTACCAGCACGGCAGTCGGCAGCAGCGCCATCGATGGGTGAAAGGCGAAGCAGGCAGGCAGCGGCCGCCGCCGCCTTGACTTGGGCGTCGTACAGCCGCTTGAATGGCGCCATTATTCGTGGTGACTGGTGAGATGAGAAGAGATGACGCCGCACAGCGGCGTGAAGGCGAAAAAAGGCTGGCAACATGGATCGCCGGATCGGCTTGCTGCCGCGACGCAAACGCAATGTGAACCTGCCAGCTGAAGCTGATGGTTGCACAGTTTCTCGATTTGGGGCCTGTGGGTGGCGTGCGACGGATGTGTCTTAGGACACGCGTCGGACGAGACGGGTCATGGGAAGGGTACGGTAGGGTAGTGGGAGCGAGCTCGATCGGGTGGCCTGCCTCCCCGCGCTCTGCTGGAGTGCGCAGTGCAGTGCGGTAGTGGTCGCCTGGAAGTGGCAACAGGTTCCGAACCGTACGTCGTGTTCGTTATCACGACGAGAGGGTTCGTCGACGTCGACGTCGACGTCGATGCTCTCTCCCTGTCTGGACGTGTTTTCGGGGGGTTGAATGAAAATGAAGTCGATGGGATCGATCATTTATTAGGATAGGCACGGGCGGCAATAAATAAGGCCCCGTCCTGGCTGCGGATTCTGAATCTGGAAACAGAAACAGCTGACGTTTCTTGGGTCGGTACTACTCGCTCGGTAGCGCGCCCTGAAAGTGCAATGGCTGGCTGGCTAGAATTCTACGGTACGTACTGTACCTACTAGAATCAACCGGCCGGCGATGTAGGAGTAGTCTAGTACACATCATGTCAGGGGCGGTGGTAAAAATCGCATAACGGAACCGGGTATATACCGACGGTGAAAAATCAAAGAAGCTTTCTTCTGCACCTCTGCTGCTAACGCACACGGCACACCCCGTCACGACCTGAGCCGCCGTCGGGCGCCGCCGGCCCACACACCCTCCGTCCACCCACGCGTCCAGTCCAGCCGCAGCCGTGCAAGCCAGGCAACGGCAAAATAGCGGCGTGATCCACTAACCGTGATCCCGTCGCCCGGCGGCTCCGATCCCCGGCTCAATGCGGGCTGTGTGTCCGGTGGTGGCCCGTGGCCGCCGCGAGGCGGTGAACCGAGAGGAGGAGGCGACGGCGGTGGGCCAGGACCCCCACCAGGGCCCAGGAGAGGGAGGGAGGCCCCGCCGCGCCGGGCCGCCCGGAGCAGGAGCCGCTGTGGCTCACCCGGCCCGCGCCTCTGCGCGGCGTGCTCCCCAGCGGGACGGCAGCTGGGGGCCCAACCGGGGCTGGACCGCGTCCGCGGGGCACCTCGCCTCGATCGGCATTGGGCGGATGGCGGCTCGTGCAGCACGCATCCATCCATCCTCCCGTCACGTCACGCGGCGTATGTACGCACCCGGGGCCCGTTAACATATGCATGGTCCCGTTAACGAACGAGCAGAGGAGCAGCAGGCAACCGGTGGGCCCATGCAAGGGGTTTGGCATGCATGCGCTACACACAGTGAGTGCAGTGCTGCCGGCTGCCGCCGCGCGCCTAGCTAGCTAGCTACTCCTACGCGTACCTACCTATGGAGAAACAGTACTTACTAGAGATAAGCAACACTCGATCGATATCGTCGCGGTCCGGCACCGTCGTCGTCGTCGTCTCGTCGCCAAGCAACTCCGACGATCGCAGGTGGTGGTCCGATCGGCATGCACACTTTGCCACACTTCATCTTAGACAAGTTTGATCAGATTGGTAAGTGTTTGGTTGATGACTAACCTTAGACAAGATTCTTTTGAGCTCCACACGTCATAGAGTAGAAAAAGTGTGGCAAGATCCCTTTAAGAAAGAAAGATGTGATCACACTTTCTGTGGCTTATCACACTTTGTCTAAGGTTGGGTATAGCAGGTGTGGCGAGGAACCACATGTCCCGCACACCATATGTCGCCGTTTGGGGTTTGGTCCCCTAGCAAGCGGCGGCTCTCGGCTCGGCGGGTGGGCGGTGGCATGGTGACGGTGAGCGGCCGGCTGGCTTTGTAATGATTGGAGCCGCGCCTGCAACTGCAACCGCAACTGCATCTCGCGTGATCGCGTCGCATGCATGCATGATGCAGGCGCTGGCCGGCGCTGCACTACTGCACGCGCCTGTGGGCACGAGAGTGGCATGGGCATGGGAGGCGGCCGCCGGGCGCCGCTGCGTCATGCTCATGCATGCACGGAATATCCGGCACCGATCGGGAACGACGGCGTACGTGACTCGGCTTTGTCCCCGGCGATCAGGGCTGATTCGTGGGTGCTGTAACGCGATGGGGGCCGGGACCTGCGCGGCCAGCGGCGGCCAAGCTTTCTAGGTCGTCGTGCAGCGTATACGTAGTGGAGATCCAGGCAGGCAGCGCGCGGCGGCGTTGCAGCTGCATGCAGGGGGAGTGTTAGCTTTGCAGGACCAGCGGCCGGGGATGTCGATCGATGAGGATTGAGGACCACCATTTGTGCGTGTTGCTATGCTCTGTGTCCGTGGCGTCACTGATGAGACGGTCTGATCCGATGAAGACGATGATGACGACGACGAGATATGCGCAGCGCGTCACTGGCCCGCGCGCCGCCCGCCCGAACGAGATGCGCCTGGAGCCACGGTCTGGACTGGACTCTGGAGCTCTGGAGCTCTGGACCGAAGGCACACACGGACGGTCTGTGTGTGTGTACGCTGCTTTGCTGGCTGTGGAGTGGTGCGGCAAGCCATTGGGCCGTATGGGCCTTTGTTCACCCTTGTCGTTTGTTGGGCTGAGCTAGAGAAATTTGGAGTTGTTTAAATATAAAGTTTTTTTATCAAACATAAGGGTTGTGATCCCCTATTGAAAATTTATTTAATAAACAGGTCAAGATACAAATACAAGGACGCAAGGTTCAGAAAAAGAACTCATAAAGAAGATGAAAGAATTACCCTGAGGTTTCTAGTCATAAAGAATTGCCCTGTGGATACTTTGCTTTTTGCTCTTAGGAAAGCAAACTGTTTCTTCAAATAGTCCTGCACTGGATGTGGAATGCTGTTGAAAAATGATATCACTGCACACTGTCCAAATAGCCCAACATACTGTACGTGATGATCTCCATAGAGAATGAGAGTTGGAGTTGTTCTTTGAAGCTTTCCAAGACATCGAAGGGATCACCGCTGCTTGGCACAATCAGATTCGCAGTGAACCAGCAGGCCGATAAGGCGAGGCCTAAGATGAAAACGGACGGGATAAATCCCGTTTCGTGCGCAACCGTATTCCATTTTTCCCTCCCGTCTGTTTTCGTTTTTTTCCGGATAATACGGAAACGGGACCGAAAACGGGATGGAGTGAACCGAAACCGGGAGCGAAAACGGTAGAGCATTTGTCCGTCCGTATTTACGATATCCCGTTTTTTACCGGGATATCCCGTTTTGCATCCCGTTTTTTCTCAATCCGGGATAGACCATTCCGTCTGCCTGTTAGCTAATGGATGGGCCACAGAGTTATGGGCCATCCAAGAAGCAGGCCCATTTATCGAGTCATGGTGCTGTGCATGGCTGTGTGTATGGACGCCGCGTATATTATTTTTTTAATACCAACTATTAGTTCGTATGTACAGTACGTATCCTCACGCGCTATGTAGTATGGCTGTCCGCTGTCGGGTGGAGTATTAATTACTAACTATTTCAGCTATACGCTATTATAATTACTATACTAATTCAGCTATATGCCCTGCTTGCACACACACACGTACTGACGTGTATGTATACTTACATATTAGCTTCTCACGCATTTGGCAAAGCACATGTAACTTTTCATTTACGAATTAACTTCCTGGTTGCATACATAAATATATGCATACAATTGAAATTTCAGAATAAAATCCTGTCAAACAGAGATCGTGTGTTTTGACATAAGTTTCCGTTTACCGTCCGTTTTCGTCTAGTTTCCGTTCGTATTTACCCGTTTTCGTTTTACGTTTTACCGTTATCCGCTACCATTTTGGTTCCCGGCTATTTCGCTCCCGCTTCTGTTTCCGTTAAAAAATATGAAATGAAAACGATAGAGGTATTTTCCGTTCGTTTCCGTCCGTTTTCATCCTTAAAGAGGCCGAGACAAATACAGTAGTACATATGTAATTTTTAAGTAGCATTGTTTTTTTTTTCAAAAATCATGGAAGTACATACATTATGAGACGGATGGGCTTGTCCATCTTCACCTTTCATTCGAAAAGATCGATTCTCTGTCAATTGACCTGATATGAATTGTGCCAATATGTTCAGATTGGAGCAGCAAGCAAAAAGACAACGTTGGAACCAACGCCCCAAGCAAGCAAGTCAAGCACAACACAGGGGATAAAAATGGTCCTCTCATCCTCCACTTAGGCCATGTTTAGAACGTGGGAAATTTCCCCGTTCCTGCTTCCTGTAAAATTAAACTGATTCCTGTGAAATTCCGGCGTGATTCCTGCGTTCCAACCAGGCCCTTAACCGTCGTTAGTGCCAAATTTGAAATGGCTGTTTCATATCACGTTCGGAAACCCAAAGTTAAAACCAGTATCAAACTCGGGAATTTCTATACGTCCCGGCGTTTTCTACCGAAAGCCGTTGTTCTGCTTCTGCCCCGCTCTAGCTTCTCACCTTCCTCTGCAGCTCTGCTGATCCTCTCCGGCTCTCCGTCGAAAGCCGCACTGTTCTGCTTCGGCGGCGCTAGCTTCGCCTTCCTCTGCAGCTCTGCTGCTGATCATTTCCGGCTCTCCGTCTCCGCACCGGCGCTGCCTATGACGTGAGGTCATTTCGCGCCTAAATTCAAATACGGATTCTGACTGACACAGAAAAAGGGGGGGAAAAAAAAACACCAGGGAGCTAAATGCCCCTCGTGACCTACCGGTACCAGGCCCTCAAGGAATCCCTCGCCGCCGCCATCACCTCCTCCCCGCACGCCGCCGACCCCCGCCGCCCCCACGCGCTCGCCGTCGTCTCCGGCCTCGCTGCCAACGGCTACCTCCTCGCGTCCCTCCTCGTCGCCCGCTACGCCCGCCTCGGCGACCCCGATGTCCGCGCGGGGTCTTCGACGGCCCGCGCCGCCGCCGCTCCTCCCTCCCCCTCCGCGGCGCCGCCCAAGCCGCTCCTCTACAACGCCATGCTCCGCGGCTACCTGGCCCTGGGCCTCCCGCGCGAGGCCGCGGCGCTCCTCCGCGCCACGCTCGCGTCGGGCCCCTGCGCGCCCGACCGCCACACGTACCACCTCGCCACCACGGCCTGCGCGCGCGCCCCCCGGACCTCGAGCTCGGCCGCGCGGTCGAGGCCGCCGCCTCGGCGTGCGGGCTCGCGGCGTCCGACCCCCTGGTGGCCACCGCGCTCATCGGGATGCACGCCGGGGCCGGGACATGGGCGCCGCGCGCAGGGTGTTCGACAGAATGCAAGGGCCGGGACGCCGTGGCGTGGAACGCCGTGATCGGTGGGTACGCGCGCGCGGGGCGCCTGGCCGAGGCTGTGGAGGTTTGGCATGATGAGGTTGAGGTCTGTGGGATGGAGCGCGGCCGACCGAGGCGACGCTCGTGAGCTTGGTCTCTGTTATGCCGGGTTCGGTTCTTGGAAGGGCCGTGGTGTGATGCACGCCGCTGTGATTAAGTATGGCTTCCAGCACAGTCTCTTCGCTTCCAACGCTCTCCTGGAGATGTATGCTGAGTTGGGTTGTTTGGGTGAGGCGCTGTTGGTGTTCCGGCAGATGGAGGTGAAGGATTCTGTCACCTGGAGTTCGATGATTGGTGGGCTTGTCCGGAATAGCAAACCGGACTATGCTGTTAAGCTTTTCCACTGGATGCTCTTGAACTCGGAGGTGTTGTTGGTCACACGGTCTATCTTGCTCAATGTGATCATGGCCTGCTCTGAGTTGGGGGACTGGAGAGAAGGAAATGGATTGAAGAGAACTTTGTCATGTGTAATAGCAGTGAATTCAAGAGAGACCCCTCTGTATTAACCACACTGATATATATGTACGCAAAGTGCGGACAGTTAGGTTCATCTGAGACTCTTCTACATGGATCTGCAAGGTCAGAGGCGACGTGGTGCATGGAATGCCCTGATCAAAGGCTGTGGAGAGCTTGGACAAGTGGAAAAGGCAATTGGGTTTGCAATACACATGCATAAGACAGGCATTGATCCGGACGCTGTTACATTCTTGGAGTTCTACCTATGATCTCGTTGATTCCATCACTGAAAAAGGGGATGGAAGTACAGCTCACATTGTTAAAAGAGGTTTCCAGAATGAACGGGCAATTGCTAATTCACTTATTTTCATGTATGGTCGATGCGGGAGTCTTAGTCTCTCTGATGCCTTTACTGGGATTATAGATAAGGATGCAATCTCTTGGCTTCTATGATGCAGGTATATGCATGGAATGGACTCGCAGCAGAAGTTGTTAAGCTTTTTGAGATGATGAAGGAAACAAAAGTACAACCGAACCACTACACTTTAATTGCTGTGTTGACTGCCTGTAAAAATACAGGTCTTGTTGAGGAGGGGACCGGGCCTGCTTAAGTGCATGAAAGACGAGTATGGTCTGGAGCCAGTTTATAGGGCATGTTTCATGTGTTGTTGATATGCTCTGTCGTGCTGGACGCTTGACTGATGCATATCACCTGATCCAGTTCTCACTCTGTACACGCAAGAAACCCTGTATTGTGGGGGACATTACTAAGTGGTTCCCGTTATTGGGGTAATTTGGTGATTGGAGAAGCAGCTGCTAGGCATCTCTTGTCCTTTGATCCAGAAAAACAGAGCTAACTATAAATGCTGGCTGATATTTATGTTTTCAATGGGGAAGAAGGGACAGAGCCGACAATGCGCTGAGAATGTTGATGTCAAGAGAACTAGATTTGAGACCAGCTGTAGCTGGACTGAAGGTGGCTAAGGCTAAAGATTGCAATACATGCTAGAAGGTATGGTTTTAGTATGATTGCATCAATAAGTATGAATCAACATTTGAATCTCAGTTGGAATTTCTTGTACCATATAAAAATTGCTTGAGTTAATATTAAGCAAAAAGTCTTCTAGTGCCCATTTCAAACTTCAAAATTGTACTTATCTCACTTAAAATGTGGGTCCAAATGCGATCAATGCTATGTGAAAGATTAGGAGATTTTGCAGTGGTTAACGAGCAGCTTGACAGGATTAAGAACACAAACAGACATGCGTAAGGTTTTATTACCGTTTGTTTCTCTCTGTGTGTGTGAGGGGGGGGGGGGGGGGAGGCGGGGGAGATTTTCAAAGAAACATTGAAGAAAACAGAAGCACATAAGGTAACCATCCAGACTATCATGCTGAATGTAGAGATCCTCTAGGTTGTTACCAAATTCAATATTAAGTGCTTTTTGACTTGTGAGTTAGTTAGGACTCTTATACTTTCTGAAATAGATGGATTATGAATATATATATGTTGGTAAGGTTTCCATCTTGGTCTTTTTGATACTGCGATTCTTAAGGATCACTATGCAATATTGTACCATGTGCATAAAAGACAATTACTTTTGTTTGTGTTGGTATTCTATCTGACAGTCAATTAATATTGGTCACCATTTCAGTGGAACACATTATGTCTGCACCAATAGCTTGTGATACATGCCAATGTCATAGAGCATATTCTTTTGCTTAGTTACATTTTTTTATTCTGTCTAGCCTACTTTTCCTATCTAGGTTAGGCCATGTAAACACTAACCATTCAACTTTTTCTTGAACATATGACCCTGAAAAAGAACTGATGTATGGAACTAAAGAAATTTCTGGAGCTAGTCCCATTAAAGGCTATGTTATTAGGGCTCAATGGCATATTTTAAACTTCTTATAATTATTAAAGTATCACAGGGTCAAGTATAAATCAAGACGATTGAAATTTTGAGGTTAACGTTGGGCCTTATGACGATTGTTCATTTTATGGGAATTGTGGATGCAATTACTTCTCCAAGGGATAATTCATAATAAATATATCATAGTCTCTGTTGATTCAGTTAATAAATATAAAACTACAAATGATCAGAAAATTTGCTAATACCATTACGGTAGTCTTTTTTTGGATACCGTTGCAAATGTGAATGGCTAGGAACATTGGAATTTTATGTCATTTCCTTTGTCCAAAGTCACTGTCATAACCATTGCCTAGTGTGTGTGTTTAACAAAAATCAGCACCCTTTATTTTCACAATTTACCAAGAAGATTTCGATCAGGACCTGTTATGAATTTGTGGCGCAATCAATTGACTTTAATAGCTTCAACCAAATCATGCAAAAAAGCTCAGTAGACAAACCGCACAGTACAGTGTCACCGTGTCGGTAGTGGTGGTTATCCTTTCAGACTTAGTTGTGTTCTATGAATTTTTTATGTGTGTATATGCTGTAAGTGCTCCAGGTTGCATAAAGTGGCATCTTCAGACATGTAGATCCCATGTATTCTTCTTATGTAATAATGTTAAGTTGCAATACTTTGTCTTTTTTGGTCAAGTCCTCATGATTTACTTACCAGGGTCTCTAATCATATGTGGAAACCTCATTCTTTTTCCTAGGAGGTTAGGACCATGAACATCTTTTCTGGAGATAGAATCCACATTGAGAAGGTTGCTGAACTTCTAAATTTTTCCTTTTAAAATATCATATTGAATTATCGGCATTACAGCATAGCCGGTATCACATACCAATTTACAATGTGCCAGAAGATGTTCTTTCAGATAAATATAAATTAGTTCACTTGGAATTTTCTGTTCGTGTTACTATTAACTATAAAATCCTCCAATGCCATTTCAATTTGAAAATCCAGCTTGTGTCACTGACGATGTGGGGTCCAAGCCTGACAAAGGATGTCATGTGAGAGATTAGGAAAGTCTGCAGTGGCAAACAAGTAGCTTTACAGAATGGAACACAAAGAGACACGTGTCAGTTTTAATATGAACATGAAATGAGTGGGAAATGTTAAGATCATCGTATAGTTGACCAAGAATGACATTTGAAGTCAATCCTTCCCCTCAAAAATAGAGGCAGGAAGAAGCAAATTAATTAAGAATCTAGACTATTATACTGAACCTAAGCTCCTCTGAGTGCTTTTGATTTCAATATTAATTATTAAGTGATTGCAACTAATGAGTTAGTTAGAACTAGGACTCCTTTATTTCTCGAAAGATGGAATTGAATATCTATGTTGGTTAAAAGCTTTCCATTCTGGTCCCATTTACTGCTCTTTTTTCTAGAATTAACACATGAATTTTTTTAATTATGTGGCAAGGAATGCATTTTTTTTGTTATGCTATTTAACAGTCATTTAGTGCTTGTCACCATCTCAGTGGAGTACATTACGTGGCTCCACCAATAACTTAGGATCCATGCCATAGAGCATTTTTTTTGTTTTGTTTACATTTACTAATTCCATCTAGCCTACTTTTCTTATAGGTTAGGCCAAGTTAAAAAACTTTGTTGTTATTGTTGTAGTTGTTAGGGCAAGTAACATTAACCAATCCATTACTTCTTGATCCCTATAATACTCAAAGGAACTGGAGATAACATGGATTTTCTGGAGCTAGTCTCATTGGAGGAGGAATAGGGGTTTAAGTGTTTAACAGTGTTGTGATTTTTGGGTGCTTGGACACTGTGGATTCAGAGGAACAAATGTGTTTTTGGTGGTGCCTCTCCTCTCAGAGATGCTCAAAATACTTTAGGAAAGATGAGGATGTGGAGTATGGCTGGAGCACGAAAGCTCCAAGAGTTAGTTGGTCTTCCTAGTATAGGTGATGTGTCTTCTGTTTTTCTTTCTTTTTTAGTTGCAACCTGCCCTTGACATCCTGTTGGGTTAAGGGGTGGTTGGTATTACCCTTGACTTCTTTTTGGGTTATAACAGGGTGGTGTGTGTATCTTTTGTTTGGGCTGTTTTTTCCTGTCTCTATAATGTATAAAGATGCGCAGTTCTCCTACGCATTCAAGAAAGAAAGAAGTCTCATTGGAGGATTTATAAATAGGGTTCAATGACGTGTTTTAAACTTTTAATTATTAGAAGTATCATGGAGTTAAATACAAATCAAGAATGCTGAAATTTTGAAGCTAATGTTGGGCCTTATGGTGAATATTCTTTTTATGGGAATCATTGATGCAATTACTTCTCCAAGGAGATTTCATAATAGATATATATAGTCTCTGTATATGTCGTAATTGGGGTTCAGTGCCTTATGATTTTTTGTCTCGGTATATGTCATAAGTGCTCTAGATTCCAGAAAGTGGCATATTCAGATGGGTTAATCTCACGTATTCTTCTCCAGTAATAACATACAATACTTTTTCTCTATTATTTAGTCAAGTCCATCATGATTTACTACTTACCACTGTATCTAAAATCAAGATGTGGAAACATCTGTTCTTTTTTCTAGGGCAGAATCATCCTTTCTGAGATATAATCCCAACTTGTGAAGGTTTTGCTAAATTCCATTTATAAAATAACATATCGAATTGTTGACATGATAATGCAGGCTGTGTGGATATAGTTTTTACAATATACCAGGGATATGCAGAGCTATGAATCTGCCCATACTGTTGCATCTGAGTGTGTTACCTGTTTTGCTGTTTCACGCCATCGAGCAAATGTCCTGTGTGACTGCACAAAACATTGTAATAACTCTGATCTGAAGAAAGCATCACAATTCATAAGAGGGGAGTATCAAGTGAAATTCTGACATCGCATGGAAATCTGAAGGTTTTGTTCCCAGCTGTTGGAACCAGGGCCAAAGAAAATTTTATCCCCATCCGTAAGGACTCATACTAAATGTGAGATTTACAAGACTGTCAGTTGCAGGCTTTTTTAGCTTTCAATTTTGTTGGAGTAGTCTGCACAATAACTTGATTCATAACCATTGTTTTTTGAGGCGTTGCCTAAGCGTTGTGGCGCACCCCAGGCGCCGCAGGACGCCACAGGGTGTTAGTTACGCCATATTGCCTAGGCGTCGCCTAAAGGGCGCCTAGGCGTCCAGGCGCCCCCAACGCCACAGGACGCCGCAACGCCTCAAAAACATTGTTCATAACACAGATGAGAGTTTTGAACACATAAACAGATGAGAGTTGGTTTAAACCTGACCGATATACAACATGGTCCACCTTATTTTTTTCCAAACAAGTTTTCTTCAATTAGCATGAAACTTTCTGGTATGGATAATTCCTTCTTAACACTTCAATACATCTTTCTTATAACTTATGAAGGATTCACTAAAATTCTGTGCATTTCCAAGGCATATCTTGTGTTTCCTCTTCAATCCTCTTGATCAGCAACCAGTTTCCTAACAATTTGATGTATACTAGAATTGCCTTCTGCTATGTTCTCAAGTAAAAGAATCTATGAATCTGATGCTGCTTACTAAGGGAATAAACATGAAGGCATGGATTGAGTGTTTTACTGATATTAGTCTAATAATTTGCATATCCTCTTCCTCTCAAATCATATAGAGCAATTCACTTGACGATTCTGCTTTGCGATGCCTGCATATAGATTAAGTAAAGGGCATGAGAACTTCAAGAGGAATATGATTAAATCTGTACAGATATCTCAGTGCAGGCTTACATTTTGTCCGAAGCAGGGCTGCTTCAGTGCTGGATCATCTCAGGAGGTTGCTGTCCAAAGATCATCTCACAGCTCATGTCCTCAAAATCTGAACAGTGGTAATATAGTAGACATAAGTACATACTATTTCCATTACCCTTGAGAAGGGCTTGTTAGAACAGAACATAAGCTAGTATCCTTTTTTTTTTGGTATGAATCAGATATAGTGAAGATAAGCCTGCAGACCATAAGCAGTGCCATTAAGTTAACATTCATGACTGTTACCACTTATCGGTGATAGCAACTTGACAGGACAAAAGTAGTGCCTAGCAAATTCCAACACAAATTGGTCTCCAATTATCTGGACTGATGTCATTAAATGTCACATCTTTTGACCTGATACAATGATTTGTGTGGTTGAAATATTCACCGGGAGTGAGTCAACACTCAAAATAATTGCTTGGGGTAAGCGAGATTAATGCTCTGATCATTGAAACATTCTGGCTCTGCAATGTTAAGTCAATGTGCTTGTACTGTACTTGGTAAGCACTAAATTGTGGAATGGTTGGATAGACACTACCGTCTCACAACTTGTCTCTGTTATTAGCAGTTTTCCACTAAGAGTTACAAGTAGGAGCTACCCCATTTTCTCTGTACAGCTTGATTGCAATTGCTCTACAACCTGCAAACATGTTGGGTCTCACTTCAATCTTTTCTGTCCACTAAATGGCACCTTGTGATTCCCATGCCCAAAAAGGCACAGTGTCTCAGTTCAGATGGTGTACGTGGCAGGATCATGAGATTTAACATATCAAGCTCACTTCTGTATTTTTCATGTGAGAATCTTGATATGTTGCTTTCAGAGTTAAGCTTCAATTTCAGAGCTGGTATAGTTGTGTGCTACAGCTATCTGTATCATGAAATGCATGTGTAGTTCAGTGTGCCTTGTATGTATATTTAAGTGGAAAGACCATATTCTAAATTCCGTTCTGTTTGGTGGGAATCAGTGTAATGTTGAGCTATAGAATAGTTAGGCTTGTGACCACTGACCAACGAAGTTACAGTTAAGGTTTTGACACGATTTCTGACATTGATATGATGTTGGCTTGACTGACAGTCCACTATTTTCTCCCAACTTTAGTCAGTGGCTGGAGTTGATTATTTTTCTTGGATTCTAAAACTTTTGTTGGAATATAAGTAAATTGCACACCTTTCCCCATCAGCTTAAGCTTTTGGGTTGAACTGGTCGGTGCATGCAACTTAATATGGTATCAAAGCCAGAGGTCTCGAGTTCGAATCCTGGTAGGCACAATTAAATAAATAATTGTTGCCCGCTCCTATTCCACGTCTGAGGCCTGAGCGACCTCCACGTGAGGGGAGTGTTGGAATATAAGTAACGCATCAGCTTAAGCTTTTGAGTTGAACTGGTCGGTGCATGCAACTTAATAACTTTGAAGTAATTTATTCATTATATGTTATTCTCTCAGGTAATTGGCCCATTTATAAGTCCAAGTGGAACTTACTGGGAGACATGTAGACAGCCGTGCCAGTGAATCTTGGATGAACTTCTGGCATGGGATTTTGCAAAGGTTCGTGCACATTCCGACACAGTTGGTGCTTTCCAGAAATCTGTCAGAGTAAGATAATGAAGAAAAGGTCAGGAATACTCTTGACCATTTTTTGGGTATGCCTGTACCTTACTATTGGTTTTTCTAGAATTCTTTTTTGGGTAGTTGCACTGCATGTGTAGAATTGTATATAGCACTAGCCTGTACTTTTTCTATTATTTTTTCAATTGTATCCCTATTTTTGTAGCTAGTCTGTGGAGTATGAGTAGGATTGCGAGATCGCCACAATTACGACATGGGCGGTACATGTTGCATCTCAGCCTTAGTTCTTCCATACCTTTTCCAAGTGGTTTTACTTGAGTAAAGATTGACATATTGTGAAAGGTTTATTCTGAGGTAATTTATGGTGTAGATTCGCAACCTGTCAATCCCACAACAGCTAATCATGTTTAGATAGATCTTAAAAACTTGTACTAGCTATGAAGTGCTGAGACACATAATCGTTCGACCAATATACGACCGCACATCTGACAACAGAATTATTTTGGTTCAGTTATTCATACATACCTGTTAACTTCTACGACTAACCCAGTCTGAATTTAACATTTTTATGCAATCAAAACAATTCTGGATGATGAATTAATACCTGCATTTGGGTATGTAGACCACATTTTTCTCTTTCCTTCCATCAACTTCGGATTCCCTGACCTTGCAATGTTCAGTGACACAATGATTACTCATACAACTTTAGGACACTGCTGGGGATGCATATATGTAAGAACGCAAAAACCATATTGCATGATGTTCCATCCGTGACTGCATTTTCCACTACTATATGCACTAGATGCTCAGAATTAAACCTTAACAATATACTCTGTTCAGGCTATTCCACTGTCATTTCTGGAAAGAAATATTACATGGAGGAGAAAGAGCGTTTGAACAAGAAGACAAAATATATGTACGCATATGTATACCTCACATGGTCCGACGAGCCAAGGAAAAATATCGTGGTGAAGGCTGCAAAATACTCCCGAGAAAATCTAGAGGGTGGCATCATCACCTTTATCTGCATCCACAGCAGTGCTAGTGCTGTCATTTCAAGCTGAGGTAAAATACCAACAAAATTTACCTTATATTCAAAGAACCCCCTACTTTCTAAACCGTCTATAATAGATACCTCGTGTTTTTCTCCTGCATTTCGAAAGTGTTTTTTTTCTACCTTGTAGTTGCATTAGTTTTGTGGGAGCATATATAAAAGTATACTTGCCATTGTGAGGATGTAGCTGGGGAAGGCCCGTTCGAGAGCGCTGGCCACAGTCTCCCACTGCTGATCAACCCTGAACAGCGCGGAGATGGCCAGTGCCGCCTCTATCAGGCCTTCATAGCCGTCCTTTCCGTTCTTCATCCCTGCACACATGAATCAGACATGCATGAACCAAATGCTGGCAGGAGGAGGCAATCAATCACATGACTGTAGAGAATTTCTTTTAACATCTTTTCATGCTTTTTTCCATTCCCGCTGTCAACGCGGTGCTGCGAGAGGGTGGGAAAGAAATGAGAGGGCATAGGATCTTGTTAATTTGGTAGGGGCACAGGGCACTGTGGAGAACAGTGGAGGACACCGTGGCGAACACGGTGTTATATGTAGGCCGGCCGTTCAGTTAGCACATGCTCGCCTTAGAGTCTTAGACCAGAGAATCTTGTACTGACTAGTGGTCTAGTGGGTTCGAAAGAATGCACAATCGTTAAACAGGTCGGTATGAGGCTTGTAAGTGTAAGTATGGGCTTGTTTGGATCCATTAATACTAAAAATTAGCTATTAGGGCAATGGCAATGCTAGAAACTACATGTAGTTTTCTATGTGTATTTAATATAAGGACACTAAAGTATGTGACAGTGTATTTAATGAAGAAAGAGGGAGAAAAACTAAGACTCCGAGTCTTATTTAGACTCCAAGTCTATGATATCTTTGAGCTAATAAATACATTTAGACTCTATGTAGAGTCTGCATTGTGAGTGCCCTAAAAAACTATGGTCACAATGGATTGTTTCTATAAAATTATTTTTTGTCCAATGAAATATTTTCTCTCCATTCTCAACTAATCATATCTCTTTCTATCTTGGTTCTCGTGTAGACATAGTTTCTTGTCTAAGAAACTATTTCCTTATCTCTCCTCTTTAATTAGTGTGTCACATCATTATTTTGCTTAGGTGACACTATAATTAATGAAGATAGAAACTATATGGTTTCATGGTTAGGAGTGCGCTTAGCTAGCTATAATAGCACATATATATAGCTGCTATTTTAAGTAAAAAATCGTTTGGATCCACCTGTTAATAGGTGGTTGGACTATAATATAGCATATATATATATATATAGCTGCTATTTTTAAGTAAAAAATCGTTTGGATCCACCTGTTAATAGGTGGTTGGACGGTGAGTTAGGAGTGTATACAAATGGTATTTTAGCATTTATTAGCAACTCTAAATCATTAATGAGCAACTAATTAACTAATAATTAGCGGGTTTATTAGCAGATTTAGGCCCTGTTTGGTTGGGTTGTGGCTTTTGCAAAAGCTACCGCGGGCTGTGACTTTGCAAAAGCTGCTGTGGAAAGTAGTTGTGGCTTTGTTGGAAGCCTGTTAGGTGAAATGTCTGTAGCTTTTGGAAAAGTCTGTGCCACTTTCAGGCGTGCCCCACGTGTCATACACACAAAATCATCTTCTTCCTCACATAGGGGGAGACCGGAGGAGTAGCTGCATCGTTGGAGTTGCTCCCGTCAATGGCCGCACTGCCGCTCATGCCTGGCCGCGCCCCTCCTGCCGCCGGGGCCGGCTGCACCGGTCGAGGCCGGCCACGCCGCCCCCATCGGTCAGGGCCGACCGCCGCCACTCAAGGCCGGCCGCGGACGGCCGTGCCGGTCGAGGCCGGCCACGAAGCTCCACCGGGCAAGGCCGACCACGCCGCTCAAGGCCGCCGAGGACGGTCGCGCCGCTCGCGCCGATCGAGGCCGGCCACGCCGCTCCCATCGGGCAGGGCCGACCGCGCCGCTCAAGGCCGCCCGAGGATGGCCTCGCCGCTTGCGCCGATCGAGGCCGCCACGCCGCTCGCGCCGATCGAGGTCGGCCACGCCGCTTCCACTGGGTAGGGCCAACCACGCCGCTTAAGGCCGGCTGCGCGGCTCCCGCCCGTGCATGTGCTGGGGGGGGGTGGAATGGGGAGGGCGGGCCACGCTCCTCCCGCTGAGCGGAGCTGGCCGCGCCGGACAAGGAAGAAGCAGGCGGGTAATTTTTTTACCCCAAAAGCAACTAAAAACAAGGGTAAGGGGCTTTGAGTTTTGTACTAGAACAAAAACTGCTTTTGGCCTAAAGTAGTTGTGGCTTGTCACTCTTTTAGTTCGCTTTTGGCTTTTGCAAAAACAGGTTGAAAAGCCCAACCAAAAGGGGTCTTATTTGAATGCACTAATACGTATTTTAGGTACTAATTTTAATGTTAATGGATCCAAGCATCAGACCCTATATCCATGTGGTTCACATATCATGAATTCATGATACATGCATGGTTCCGGTGGAATGCCCGAGCCCGTATAGACAACCAAACACACATCTAATACATAGAACGCATCACGATCTTTGCGCATGTATACTCTATATAACTAATTAAACAACCCTAGCGTTATAACTCTGTTCTTGCTCATTTATCTGGGTATAGTTGCGTGGTTAATTAATTTCTACGGAAGGAAGTTGACCACCGCTATATTCCCTGCTCGGATATCTTAGCGCAAAATAAGAAGAAAAGAAGTTGGCGAATGAACACGCAAAGATTAGGATGGATTCACATCCACTACTAGCAGATTCCTAGACACGCGCACCTCACACCTGTGTGCGAATCGCGGCTTTGGAGTTTGGACCTCTCTTTGCCCATATGCTGATGCACACTTCCGTTTTTTTTGTTGCAATATATAATTGTGTAGTACCTTCTGTATATTAAGAAGGTTTTCGTATCTTTTTTTGGCTTAATAATAGCACCAAAAAAACACATATAAGTCGATACAGAAGTTTATAATATACATAAGAGAGAAGAGGCTGAAAAGGTAGCCATCAACACACTAGTAGTCACGTAGTCCCTATTATATTAGTCGAGGAGGAGGATACATCTATGCTTGTTTGTTTTTTTTTGGACAGAAAAAAAAAGCCTTAACGTCGCATCGCGTGCAGTCGCTTGCATGGTTATCACCATCGATCAAGCATTGGTGACATGGCACTACTATATATGCGCACAAGAAGTATGCCAAAACTCTAGTCGTATTAGCAGCACATGAGGTCGATGAGACCGCATAGATGAATCAATCAACAAGCCCAAGGGCCAAGGAGAGTGAAAAAGACACACGACGACAACAGTTTAACAAGAAAACATGTCTCTCTGTATTTTTTGCAGGGGATCGGAAACGACGACAGTGCGCGAGATACTACGTGCGAGCAGCTAGCTCTCGATCTCTTCTTCTTCTTCTTGGAATATATAATAATAAAAGCATGGTATTGTTTCGCCCGAAACTTTGTCGGCTTGGCAGACGCAGAACTAATTAAGCAACAATCGCATTCATTGGCGTTAGTATAGCTAGCTGCTAGGGTTGTTTGCGGAAACTTTTGATCATTCAAAGGTGGCGAGAAGACGATGGATGAATGTGCAGGCAGGCAAGTGTATGTACCAGAAGCTTCTTGAAGGTTCCGGGACAGGTACCCGATGGCCAGCTTGTCGAACCAGTTGTCGCGGTAAGTGGTGGTGGTGGTGGGGGTGGCAGGCGCCGCCGGTGCCGTCCTCCCTCGCGGGCGGTGGCGGCGCCGCCGTGGCTGTCCTCGGTGGCGGTGGTGGTGGAGCCGGCGCCGCCACCACCACCTCCTGCGTCCTTGCCATGGCGGCTCGCACAGTGGCGAGGCCGAGGCGCTTCCTCCTCGTGTAGGTGTAGCTCTGTCTCGTCAATACAGAGGAGTGACGACGACGCCGACGCTGGTAGGACGCCGACGACGCCGACGCCATGAGCGTGAGCAAGGAACATGCTGCAAGTGGCGACCTCCATGCTGTCTCCCGTTAACTCCGGTCGTCCCTGCTGCGTGCGTTGAGTGTGTGTGTGAGAGAGAGGAGCGAGAGAGAGAGAAGGTCTCGGTCGGTATCTAATATAGCTAGCTAGCTCTACTAGTACTATACTACGCACATATACGTCTACGCACGGCGTTGTGGTTTGACTGATATATTAACGCAAAGGAGCGAGGTGCAATTTGCAAGAGAGGAGGCCCGGGACGGGAGGAAGAGCCTAAAGAAAAAAGGCAGTGAGGCGGCACTCTTCCTGTGGTGGCCTCGGATCAGCTGGGAGGTCACGCGACGTGAGGAGGTAGCTGTGCAGCTGCAGCTGCAACAGGTGGCATCATTCACTACTACAGAACAGGGTCATAGGCCGATTCTCAAAATCGCCTTTAGTCTCGGCGTTTTTGCCGCCCGGGACTAATAGACCCTTTAGTCCCGGTCGGTAACACGAACCGGGACTAAAGGGCCTGCCCCAACGGCTACTGCGCAGAGCTGCCGGGGCAGGGACCCTTTAGTCCCGGTCCGTGTTACCAGCCGGGACTAAAGGGCACTCTTTAGTCCCGGTTGGTGCCACGGACCGGGACTAAAGATTTAGCCACGGTTTGTGGCTTGCCCCGGGATAAATGATCACCTTTTAGCCCCAGTTTTTAATACGAACCGGGACTAGAGCTCCTGGTTTTATAACCAGCCAACTTCTTCCTCCCCCGAGCCAGAGACATTCAAATTTCAGTGAGCTTCTTGCTTGTTCTTGCTGTTGCTATTGCTTGTTCTTCATTGTTCTTCGTCTCCGGCGTCAATTGGTGATCTTCTTCGACTCCGTCATCGTCTCTTTGCGTTTAAAGGTAACTATTTTCATCTCCTACCATGTCTTTTTAATATGAGAGGAATTTAATTAAAATATATACTTTGCAAGAACAAGCATAGAAAGTTGAGTAGTTTAAATTGGTTCATCACAATCACTTGATAGTTTTCTACTGCTAGGTAGTATCCATTCTATATTTCATACTTATGCAAGACGAGTAATATTGAATTTTAGTGTCTTTTTAGTATATTTTCTTAGAAAAATGTGGAATTTATAATAGTTTGCAACAATAAATATAGAGAGTAGATAATGTGGAAATTGGTATTGTTATATCATATTTTTCGATTATCTAAATAAATAGAAAAATTTAGAGTCTTTTTTATTTATAATTGTTTAGAAAATTAGGAATTTGCATGTAATAGTTTAAAAATGAGCATGGATATAGTAGATGGCAACCGTGACCGGGTCCTCAGCCTCTCATCATCGGGATCCGAAGCGTTTGCGGCCGGATCTTCCTCTCATTGCTTGCGGCGAGTGTAAGCAGAAGATTGTGAAGGAGTACCGAGTGAGAAAAGAGGGAATCAACAAGGGTCGTATATTCTACAAGTGTCCGGACCATGAGGTGGGTTATTATTTACCCGCATTTGATTAATATGGTTCATTCGTATCGGTTTTGCTTGATGATGTTGTTTAAATTTCTTATTCTTTGTTCTAATTGCAGTGGGAGGGCACCGGCGGATGTAAAGGTTGGTACTGGGAGGAAGAGTACGTTCAGCACGTACGAAATTCTGTTGCACAGGAGGTTGCCGCTGAAGGTGATGAGGCAGTGAGTCAGCGGCAGCAGCCCATCCATGCTGATGAAGCGAATGATCTGTCTATTTTAGTTGGGATCGGACGCGATCTAATTATGTTGCTTAAGTGCATTTTATTTTTAGTTTTTTAGTGCTAGCTGCGATAGTCTTCGTTGTAGTCAAGCTTGTTTGAATTAATCAATCATGTGATGTCATGAGTGTTGTGCAATAACATGAGAAACTACTAAGTGCATGGTTGTAATATTTAATGCAGATGTTGTCACGCAATTGGATGTATAATGTCGATCGCCGCTCCAAAGAGTTCATTGTTGGCGTGCACTATTTCTTAGGTGTGGCTGAGGCAAACAAGCAAGATGGTTTCATGTGCTGCCCATGCGCCGTCTGTAAGAATTTGAAGGAATATTCATGCCCAAGGACTCTTCATACGCATTTGTTGAAGTCGGGTTTCGTAACAAACTATATTTGTTGGACGAAGCATGGAGAAAGGGGGTTGTAATGGATGATGGTGAAAAAGGTGAAGAAGAATTGGCCCATGCTGATATTATTGCTCAGTACGGTGCCTTTGATGATGATGCAGTGGGGGGAGATGGTGAAGAAGATGCGGCAGCGACAGAAGATATGACAGCTGATGTTGATGGTCTTGGTGATGCCATTCGTGATGCACAAAGTAATGTGTGAAAGTGACAAGGAGAAGGTCAAGTTTGAGCGCATGCTAGAGGATCATACGAAATTGTTATATCCCACTGCTGAAGATGGCCAAAAAAAGCTGGGTACTACGCTAGAACTGCTGCAATGGAAGGCAAAGAATGGTACATCCGATAAAGCATTTGGGCAGTTATTGAAGATAATGAAAAAGATGCTTCCGAAATCGAACGAATTGCCCACCACTACGTACGAAGCAAAACAGGCCATCTGCCCTTTGGGATTAGAAATCCAGCAGATACACGCATGTCCTAATGACTGCATCCTGTACCGTGGGGAGGAATATGAGAATTTGGATGCATGCCCGGTATGTGAAGCATCACGGTATAATAAGGCGAGATGATCCTGGCGACGTAGAGGGTGAAGAACGTCCAAGCAGGAAGAAAATCCCTGCCAAGGTTATGTGGTATGCTCCTATAATACCACGCTTGAAACGTTTGTTCAGAAATAAGGACAATGCAAAGATGTTGCGGTGGCATAAAGAAGACCGTAAGGTAGACAATATGCTGAGGCACCCAGCTGATGGATCCCAGTGGAGAGCGATAGATAGAGAATTCCCAGAGTTTGCAGATGAGGCTAGAAACTTGAGGTTCGCTTTAAGTACGGATGGTTTTAATCCTTTTGCGGAGCAAAGCAGTAGTCATAGCACTTGGCCAGTTACTCTATGTATCTACAACCTTCCTCCGTGGTTATGCATGAAGCGGAAGTTCATTATGATGCCGTTGCTCATCCAAGGGCCGAAGCAACCTGGCAACGACATCGATGTCTACCTGAGGCCATTAGTTGAGGAACTTCTACTTCTATGGAGCAAACCAGGCATACGCGTGTGGGATGAGTACAAACAGGAACACTTTGACCTGCGAGCCTTATTGTTCGTAACAATCAATGATTGGCCGGCTCTAAGTAATCTTTCAGGCCAGACAAACAAGGGATATAATGCATGCACACACTGTTTTGAAGACCTTGATAGTTTATTTTTGAAAAACTGTCGGAAGGTCGTGTATGTTGGGCACCGTCGGTTTCTTCCTGTGGGCCACCCAGTAAGAAAGAAAGGCAAACATTTTAAAGGTAAGGCAGACCACCAAACCAAGCCTCGTAACCGAACCGGAGATGATATACTTGAAATGGTGAAGGATACGAAAGTAGTATTTGGAAAGGGACGGGGCAGCGAACCTGTTCCTAAAGATGCTTCGGGACACGCACCCATGTGGAAGAAGAAGTCCATATTCTGGGAGCTACCCTACTGGCATGTCCTAGAGGTCCGCCATGCGATCGACGTGATGCACCTGACAAAGAACCTTTGTGTGAACCTGCTTGGATTCATGGGTGTCTACGGAAAGCCTAAGGATTCACTTGAAGCACGACAGGACTTGCAGCGCATGAAAGAACGAGACAACTTGCATCCGGAGAAGACAGATGACGGACGCCATTACTTAAGCCCTGCTAGCTACACTCTTAGCAGAGAAGAAAAGGAAAGCATGTTTGAATGCCTTAACAGCATCAAGGTCCCATCTGGATTCTCCTCCAATATAAAGAGAATAATTAATGTGCCAGAGAAGAAGTTCCAAAACTTGAAGTCCCATGACTGTCATGTGCTTATGACCCAATTGCTTCCTGTTGCTCTAAGAGGAATTCTACCTCCACATGTACGTCTAGCCACCGTGAAGCTATGTGCATTCCTCAATTCAATTTCACAAAAGGCAATCAATCCAGAGGAACTTTCTACTTTGCAGAATGATGTCGTTCAATGTCTCGTCAGCTTTGAGTTGGTGTTCCCTCCATCCTTCTTTGATATCATGACACACCTCCTAGTTCACCTGGTCAAGGAGATCATTATTCTCGGTCCTGTGTTCCTACACACCATGTTCCCATTCGAGAGGTTCATGAGTGTCCTGAAAAAATATGTTACTAACCGTTCTCGGCCTGAAGGAAGCATCGCCCAGGGCTACGGAACAGAGGAGGTCATAGAGTTTTGTGTGGACTTTATTCCAGACCTTGACCCGATTGGCGTTCCTGAATCACGACACGAGGGCAGACTCAGTGGCAAGGGAACACTAGGGAAGAAAACATATATCGGTACAATAGGAGACGATTACTTCGATAAAGCACACTACACAGTTCTACAGAACTCCTCATTGGTAGATCCATATATCGAGGTACATAAGGATTTCCTTCGATCCAAGTGGCCGGGAAAGAGTGAATCTTGGATTACACGTCAGCACATGCAAACCTTCGGCGATTGGTTACGAAAACAATGTCAGGGTGATGACAACATAGATGAGCAGCTTTATTTGTTGGCCAGACAACCATCGTGGCATATCAGCACGTACAAAGGGTACGAGATCAATGGGAATACATTTTACACAGTAGCCCAAGACGCAAGGAGCACCAACCAAACATGGTGTACGCTGGATGCCACGGATCCAAATGGGAACAAACAAACATATTATGGCCGCATACATGACATATGGGAACTAGACTACGCACCTATTTTAAGTCCCTTTGTTCCGGTGTAAATGGGTCAAGATGACCGGTACCGGAGGTGGGGTAACTGTCGACAAGGAGTATGGGATGACATCAGTGGACCTCAATAATATTGGGTACAAAGACGAACCATTTGTCCTTGCCGCAGATGTGAGTCAAGTGTTCTATGTGAAAGACATGTCTACAAAACCAAAAAGAGGGAAAAATGACAAGAACTCGATCGTCAACGAGCCAAAGCGCCATATAGTTCTTTCAGGGAAAAGAAACGTTGTCGGAATTGAGGACAAGTCAGACATGTCAGGTGATTATGAAAGAGATGATCGATTCCGCCATTCAAAGTGAACAAAGACCCAAGCATTTTGTTAAACAATGAGGAAACTCCATGGTTAAGGAATGATCATAACCAAGGGACATATGTCAAGAGGAGGTTCACAGTTGTGCCCGCTTAATAGTGGGTTGTAAATATATTATGTAATAATTAATTAATTAAGACTTCATTTATTTGATAATGGATTTATATATATATATTATATATTTAGTATAGTGATCATTGATTTATGTGCTTCTCTAGATGTGAATCTCATACTTTTTTTAAAAGAAAGTATATCAAATATTCAATTTTCTGTTCAATTAGAAAGATTTAAGATATTTTAAAAAAACTAAATTTAAAAATCTAAAACTACTACTTGCATCTGTCGCGTATAACAAAATTGGGCAATGATTGTTTAGGTTTTAAACAAAAGATTAACGTCCAAATGATATGAAAATAAATTTTCTATTGAAAGCCAACAATTTTTTAATTTAAATTGAACATTACATTTTTGCATTAACCAAATATGAATGGTTATTTACATTTATATTTGTTATTATAAAAAAAGAAAAGAATTTATGCTACAAAATTTTCTACTATACAATAAGGTTAAAGGATATACAACTGTTATTTTTTAAGTAATTTTATGCCTACTGTTCAATTTACTATGCAATTAACAAGAATTACAACATATTTATATAGTGGAAACTTAATACAAAACCCAAAATACTGAAAACCCAAAACTGTGGCGGGAAAGAACCCTTTAGTCCCGGGCCGTCTTACGCACCGGGACTAAAGACCCCTTTAGTCCCGGTGCGTAAGCCCGCCCGGGACTAAAGGTCCAACCCTTTAGTCCCGGGGCGTATTACGCACCGGGACTAAAGACCCTTTAGTCCCGGTGCGTAATTCGCCCCGGACTAAAGGCCCTCCCGGTATATAGGGCACAGGCACAGTGTGCCCTCCAATCTTCCCCAGATCGACGCCAGTAGCCCCGCCTCCAGTCCGCGCCGCGCCGCCGCCTCGAGCTCTCCTCGCCGTCGAGCCTCTCCGCTCCGCACTCGGCCTCCCACGCCGCCGTCCTCCTCTCCGTCGTGTCCCCCGCCGTCCTCCTCGCCGTCGTGTCCGCCCGCCGTCCTCCACGCCGCCGTCCTCATCCACTCCGCCGTACGTCCTCCACGCCGCTGTCCTCCGCGCCGGCCGCCGTCATCCGAGCCGCCGGCCTGTGCGTGTGTGTGTGCGTGTGCAGTGTGTGATGGTGTGCGTGTGTGTCCAGTGTGTGTGAGAGTGTAAAAAATATGAAAAGGTTAAATAGAAAAATTGATATATATATATATGTATATATATAAGAAAAGAAATGAATATAAATAGATATATATATTTATAGATAATGAATATGAATTTTTCTATTTAACCTTTTCATTTCTTTTCTTTATAGAAAAGGAAAATCATATATATATTTTTTTTTAACGTAACAAATATATGTTTACACATATATTTATAGATTTTTTCTATTTAACTTTTTCATTTCTTCTTTTCTAGAAATAGATATATACAAATAATGAATATGAATAGATATATTTACAGAAAAAGGAAAATCATATATTGTTTTTTTAACGTAACAAATATGTGTTCGACATGTAGTCCTGGTGACCGCCGCACCGACCTCGCCGCCGTCCACTGTCATCCGCACTGTCGTCATCCTCGCTGCTGTCCACCGTCGTCGTTCTCGTCCACGGTGTGTAAATCACGTGACAAGGATATGTTTAAACATGTATTTATTACTCTTAGAATATGTGTTCATAGAAAATCATGTGCCATGTCGGAACAAGTATTTATTACTCTTTACGAATATATGTTATTGTCATGTTATTTTTATGAATTGCCTAAAACTCGAACCCCAAAACCTGAAACCCTAACCCTAAACCCTCGAACCTAAACCACTAAACCCTCAACCCCGAAACCCCGAACCCCGAAAACCCTAAAAACCCGAAACCTCGAACCCCTAACTCTAAACCCTCAAACCCCTAAACCCCGAAACCCTAAACCCTCAACCCCTAAACCCCCCGAAACCCTAAAACCCGAAACCCCGAACCCCTAACTCTAAACCCTCAACCCCGAAACCCTGAACCCCCAAAACCCCGAACCCCTAAACCCTAAACCCTAAACCCCGCAACCCCGAACCCCTAAACCCTAAAAACCGAAACCACCCCGTACCCCAAACCCCGAAACCGTAAAACCTGAAACCATAACCCTAACCCTCAAACCATAAACCCCGAAACCCTAAACCCCGAAACCTTAAACCAAACCCGAGACCAACCCTAACCCTTAACCCCTAATTAAACCCCTGGTTTTCGGTTTTCGTTTCACATACATGTATAAAGCTCCTTTAAGTGTTCGATCATATTGTATATATATTTTAATATTCACAGAAATGGCCGACCCAATGAGAATGTGATGGAGGAGGAAATGATGAATATCATAGCCGGCGACGATGACGGAGTCAATACTTATTGAATTACGAAGACATGACCATGCATGATGAAAATCTCACTGAACAACAAGTTGAGATGGAAGAAGGCAATACAGGCGAGGTATATATACAATGTGTCGTGTTAGGGTTTACATTTACTTTATTACTTGATTAGGTTTTATGTCAACTTGTATTAGGGTTTCATCTTCATGTCTTTACCTATATGTAGCCCTCTGGATCGACGTCTGCGACAGGGCAGAGCAGACCAAAACGAGGGCCGAAGAGGCCGTTGAAGGGCCGTCATGTAATCTCCGAATTCGATATGGCTACAGGCCAACCACTAGGACCCAATGCAAAGAAATATGTCTTTCACTGTGGGTTCCTTGTGAGAGATCGGATTCCGATAAGTGCCCGTGAATGGAAAGAGCGGCGAAGTGCTCCCGAGATCAGTTATGTCTCCAATCTTGACAAGCAGCTAGTCTGGGATACGTCCAAGCTCATTTCTCGTTTGACACGGATGATGAGGAGCTGCTGAGGCGAATTCGGGAGTGGACAATGAAGAAGATGGCCACACTTTTTCAGGACTGGAAGAAGAAATTGTACCACACCTTTGTGCTGAAGAACGAGACGCCAGATTTCAACTCTAAGGCGTATGTCAAGATAAGGGCCGATTGGGATGAATTTGTACAGTACAAAAGATCACAAGAGAGCGAGGCCCGGGTCAGAGTAAACAAACTGAATGCAGCTCAGAAGAAATACCACCATCATTTAGGATCAGGTGGCTATAAGACTGCCCTTCCAAAGTGGGAGAGACAAGAACACGAGATGCTTGCCAGGGGGGTAGTCCCAGAGACAATAAGAAGAAATTGGAGTGAACGGTCCAGAAATTGGTTCTACGCTCATGGGGAACCATAAACCCTAATGATGGGGAGCTTGATTGGGGCCCGCAAATTTCAAGAGCAGCACATAGGCTAGTTCAAGCACGAAATGCGGTGTTGGCTGGCGAGTTCAAGCCCAATAGAGAGAAGGATGAACTCACGTACGCGCTGGAGAATCCTGAGCACGGTGGGCGTACGAGAGGCTTTGGGGCCGTTTCGTGGCTACATTCCTTCGAAGCGGATCGAGAAAGTTATAGAAGCCGCCAAAGAAAGAAGGACGAGGAGGCAGAGCGACTCTTCAAGTTGGAGGAGTATGTTTCTTCAAACACAAGAGCGTGAGAAATCTCGTGAAGAATGGATGCAGGAGGAAATCAAAAGGCAAGTGCAAGCGGCACTTAGTCAAATGACGAGTGGGCAAGGTACATCATCACAGCATCCTCAAGCGAACATTAGCCCCCCAGGTCAGATGAAAAGCAGCTGCGCCTCCACGGAAGTACCAACCATTCAAGATGACTCCAAGCTACACTTTCCCGTGGATGACGTTAAAGAACCTTTTACTACTTGTGAGCTGCACATTCCAGATGGAAATGCCACGAAAAAGGTGGCTGTCGGTGTTGTAAACCCTATCGACCGCACAAGAACACCAAGAATCCATGGTCAACCAGTGCCAGCCGGATACGCTAGCGTTTCGGTGGATAGGGTTGAGACAGGTTGTGGCAGCGTGGCACTGGAAATCGAAGGGGAGATGGGGAGAAGACTTTAGGTGAAGCAGAGAAGACATTTATTTGCTGGCGCAAGCGCTTCATTATTATTCCTGGAGTGTCACCACCGCCACAACCTCCTCCTACTGATCAAGATCCTCACCATAGGTAGTGTGCGCGTGAATGAGAAACAATTTTTATTACACTAACTTCCTATATGTATATATTAGTTGGATGCTCACATCATTCGTTGTTTTGCGTAGCAGGAACTATAGTCCAGTTCGTCATTATTCCCCAGTGCATCATAGTGCTGCGGGCGGTGACGATGTGTTGGAGGACACGGCTTCAACCCCATCTCCTCCACGACGGGCTCCAACACCGCCACCGCCCCACCATCTCCTCCACCGCGGGCTCCAACGCCGCCACCGCCCCACCATCTCCACCGCGGGCTCCAACGCCACAACCTCCACCGCGGGCTCCAACACCGCCACCGGCCCCACCGTCTCCTCCACCGCGGGCTCCAAACACCCCTGCCTCCACCGCGCGGCCCTAAGAAGCGGTCCGCTGCCACGGAACCGAAGGCCCCACCTCCAAAAAGAAGGCTCCTGCATCAGGAAAAAAAGCACACGAGAAATTAGCTTATGAAATGACTGATGAGGAGTTACAAATTTCGGTGAAAAAATGTGAAAATTTTTTTAGATGAATCAACGGCCGCGGCTAAAGCGAAGAGAAACCCGAGAAGCCTTACCTCCTGTTAAACCCACAGGAGTTAAGGAAAAGGGTGGACCAGCATGGTATCAAGATGCGTGAAGCCCGAAAGGCTCCGCGAAAATCAGACTACGAACGCTCTCTAATCAAGTCTGCAAAAGAACAACAATCAAGCACGAAGAAAGTGGGAAAGAGTGTTCCACAGCTTGGGGAAACATCAAGACCTCTGTCCCCATTATTTGTGCAAAATCAGTATGGTTCAAACATGGGCAGAGTACAGAGAAAATCTGGAGAGACCACTTTGTCTGAGATGGACTCAATGGAAAATTTTTTCATTGACAGCGGTCTCCCATACGAGACGATTCAAAATATTGCTACTGGGCTGGAGTTTCCAAGAGCGGAAGTAGTTGATGAATGGAGGAGAAATTTTGCACCGGGCAGGAGTCTAATGAACCCCAATCACTTGCATGTACTTGGTACGCAGATGTTTGCAATCAACAAATGGTGCATGGAGGCTTCTAAAGACGGTGATATAATTGGATTTCTGTCCGAATTCGGAACCATCACTACTTCCGTGGCGATGACCTAATCTTAGTCCAGATGGAGGAATTACATCAGCTATGCCATATGGACGCACTGGACAAATCGCTCCTTAGCTGCTATTGTTTGTAAGTGTTTCTTTTATAGTTTTCATTGAACTCTCTAGTATGTGTATATAGTATGTAGTATTCTTACACACGTACTTGTGGATCGACTCGATATTGCAGGTATCAGATGACTCAGCTCAGAGATAAACATGACAATTCTGTTGGGTTTGTTGATCCATATGTGGTTTTCAAGGCTCCAAACCCTTCAGCGACTTGGAGCGATGAGTCGTGTATGAATCTCATGAGGTTCTTCGTGAACCAAAAAGATAGAGAAAAATACTCTTCCCATACAACTTTAAGTGCGTGAGACATATATAGTTAATAATAAGTATATGCACATTTTATTTTACTTAACCCTAATAATCTATATATATGAATCATGTGTATCAACAGCTTTCACTGGATACTGATGGTCATTGATCTCAAACACAGCAATGTGTTAATCTATGACTCGTTGAGCAAACCGCAAGAAGATTACCAAGATATGATAGACATCCTCCAAAGGTAATTTTTCGATCCCTAGCTTCCATGCTTAAAGTAGAGACTAAGCTTGTATATATATACTAATTAATAAATAATGATCCAACTATTAATGTTTCATTGGCCGGATTAGGGTTTGGGAAAAATTCATTGCTCGGGAACATATGAGTCAGTGTAAGGCCTCACTTACAATAAAGCCACGACTACCAGTAAGTTTACACCTTCGTCAATGTACGTGTATCTTTATTATATCATGTCATATATCATATCTTTATTACGAGATGAATCTTTTCATTCTACAGTGGATTTTGAGACAAAAACAGGGTACCAACTTATGCGGATTCTATGTTTGCGAGTACATGATGATAGAATCAAATAGAATTCCTGAAGAAATCATCAAAGTACGTAACATGTTTCTTTTCATTTTTTATAGACTTAATATTGATAATATAGATATAACTAATATCTTCTTTAATTCCAATTGAAGACTGACTGGTTGAAGCAAAAAGTGATGCTACAAGACCAATTGAAAGCAATACAAGAGAGTCAATAGCAGGATTTCTTCGGGAACAAGTCATAAGTCCAACGGCGAGTTCTACTATAATACCGACGACCCGTTGATTCCAAACAATGATGATCATTTGTATGCCCTGTAGATATTTAGATGGAGTACAACTTGTAATAGGTTTATAGTACTAACTTTAGAGTACAACTTTTGTAGATAGATATTTGGACAACTTCTACTGTATATATATGCTTGTAATTTTATATGTACTATTTATATATATATATATGTAGTTCTATAGTTCAATTATATATGATGCAATAGCTTATTGTGTGTTATGCTGCTAATATATATAAATTATATATATTAGCAGCAAAGAATACATATTAGAAAACCTATTAATAAAAACAAAACTAAAAACAGAACTGAAATGAAAATAAAAAAGAAAAAACCAGGGACCCTTTAGTCCCGGTTGGTGATACCAGCCGGGACTAAAGGGTGCAACCGGGACTAAAGGGGGGGCTTTAGCCCCGGTGGCCGGAGCCGGGACTAAAGGGGGGGGCCTTTAGTCCGGAAGCGTTCCCGGCTCGGCAACGGGGCTAAAGGCCCTTGCCAACCGGGGTTAAAGGCATGTTTCTGTAGTAGTGTTATATAGAATTGTGATTTGTGACATGACGCACTTGCATATATACTTTCATGGTCCCATATTATAATCATGGTTTTTTTTCTTTTACATTCTTTTTACACAATTTGCTATAAAAGGGTCCACGCCACCAACAAAATGCACGTTTTAGGAACCAATCGAGTTGATACAATCGCTGTTGTAGCACAGCAAAAAAAAAGTGCTATAAATTATGCGTGCGATGCATCCAACAACGTGCAGCATCAAGCAAATCTCATCTAAAGCTTGTCCTGAAGATGGATCCATCCAACCTTAACGGTCATATATAACAAGATCCCACGTAATGTTTATAGCCTAGAAATACCCTTACCTAATCAGAACAAGGTCTTTTTGAGCTGGATAACACATCAAAAACCTTTGTGTTTGTCTTTCAAAGAATTAAGAGTTCTTTTGTTGTTATTTGACTTATCATCAGGTTGTTGGGACATTTAATTTGGTGGATAGTGTGAAGTCTCAGGGTTGTCTAACTTGATGTTGATCGATGTGCTGCATGCGCACACATTTGTCGTTGCTGCGGTGTTCTTATTACCAAGTACTGGGCATATACCCATGTAGAAAATGATTGCAACAAAATGAGGCCACATATAGCAAATTCCACAAAGCACATTCCTGGCTATCTCTTTCACAACATAAAAGCATGGTTCTAGAGGGCTCCGTGATCCAGTTCCTCACCAGCATGTGAATAACATGCCAGAGTGTAGCCTGCTTAGATTTACTTGAGTACAAGTCATCCATGTCTGAAGTATGGATATATCAGAGAGGTCTCACCTCAACTGAAATATTAGGAAAAACATTTTCTGTAGCCATCTTCTTCTATGTTCTTGAGGTCAAAGTTACACTACAAATAAAGGTAGATAAAGCTAATCGCCAAGAAATTCGTGATGTAGTCATTCAATTCTCCATTAAACATGTGACAGAAGTAGGTAACCAATGAAAATTCAGATGTCCCCCATAACGTGGTCAAAGAACATAACCAAAACTTACCATTTGAATGATGTGTCATAGTTAATTCCATATTGCCCAATGGCAACACATAGGATCCCATTTTCTTCCATGTTTCATTACTCAAAACAAAGCGACTAGGCAAAAAAAAAAATGTGTCTCTGCCATAAACTGATCATAATTTTCAGGGGTAATTCGCTCTTTCAAATCGTATCTTTTGTATGTTCAAGCACGCCGCTATCTGTCAGTAACCTATCAGCACTTGGTTAGAACAACAATTTGATTTATCTAATTCCCAACCGATACCATCTTCCTTTACAGATACATTAAATCATCCAGCATTAATACCACCCAACTGCATTTTTTTACCAATCATCTGTCGGATTTAATCATCAACACAAGACTTCACACAACATTGATCTATGGAAGGACACCTTTGTAGAAGGGCCAATATTGACTGTAGCACTTGGTGGAAACTTTGAGGAAAAACTAGAAGGGCTCCAGGGTAGAGCACAGTGAAGACATGTAACCAATGAAAATTATCTAATGATGTAGGCCATAACTAAATCCAAACTTGCTTCTGTACTACTGAGCAAAAAGTAAATAGTGGATCAAAAGTAGATAGTAAAATGATCCACATATTGTAAATATTACCATTGTAAATATGTCTTCTAGTGAAATAAATAGATGGATAATTCAATTGTACTTTTGAACCACTATTTACTTTTTGCTCCTTTCCACCCGGCCTTTTGTCGAAGTATGAAAGATTTTGTAACTTATTGCTTCATGCTCAAAAGCCAAATTATTTGCTTCTATTCCACATTATTTTTGTTTCTTGCTTGATTGGTATGTTCATAATGACTTAGAGAAAAAAATATGGCCGATGAATTGCTATTAATAATGGGCTTAATGGGTTTTGATCTACATGATTGTTTTTAGTAGGCTAGCACATTACAAAAAAAAACAAGGGGCGTATGTTCACACACAAAATGGCCAACACCAGATGTTCGTGGACAATGAGCACGGTGGGTTTCCTAAGCCAGGCAGTCAGGCCTTGAATACTTCGTAAAATCAACAATTAGACTTCACCATTGTATAGCTCTCATCTTGGAGATTAAAATGCATATATAGAACACCTTTATTGATTGTTAAGAACCAAACGTGTGGAAACAGAGCGTGCTAGCGGTTTGCTAGTTCTGGCTGTGGAACAGCAAAACATGTTATATATAGAGGGCATGCCAATGATGTTGCAATTTCTCCAAAAATATATATTTCCTCTTTGGTACTGCTGATAAAATAGAAATGTTGCAGATTTGACCTCTGTTGTTATGATATTGTCCAGTTGGAGGTCGGAACATAAGATTCTACGTCTCATTTACTAAAACTAGTACAAAAATGGTTTTTGCCGATGTCTTGGTTTTCTTCACGGGGTGATTATGGTTGCTCGGGTTTTTATATAATCATTTTTCTATCCGGGTAAATTGAATATCGGTTGCCAATCTTGATCAACGGCTAAAAATAGCCAGTGTTTAGGCAGTGTTTAGGGTTTTCTGAGTTGGGCCACTCTTGAGCTTTAGGGGGAGAGCAGGACGGCCTCTGAACAGATCACGTGCATGTAGTGCGGTAACGAGCCGCTGCAGGTCCTTCCATAAAAAGGCGAATTCAGTTTTCTTTATTTCTAGAATTTAGTTATGCTGAGTTATTTTACAGCAGTACATATTTAAATATTTTAGCTGAGCTTTGAGATATTTACGTTAATTTCCATCATGAAAGACGAATTTCATTTTTCTGAACAACGATAATGCAAATTGAAGGTCTTAAGCATGATGCTAAACAGACTAAGAATCTTGCTTTAAGTTACATCTTTTCTGTATAGTATTGACCACTGAGAAATTTTCTGATTATTGACATCATCCCACTAGGGCTCATCACTCATGAATATAGGCTAAAAATTTTCCTTCAGTATTTGTATATGTTTATATGTAAACTGGAGATTGCCAAACATATATTTTAATTTGATCATGCCCTCCAGTTTGAAAATATTTTATGTTTTGAACAACAAACCATATCATAGCTTTGACCTGTCTTTTCTATTAAAATATAAGAGATAAATGAGGGTCCCAACAATTTCATGGTTTTATAAAATAATATTTGAAGTCAGATTTATACTTGTGATCTTCAATTTTTAGCTAATACTTTAAATTCACACTATAATAGAAACCCATTAAGAGGTGTCACATGTTTTAAGGTGGTTTTAATTCTAGTTGCCCCTAGAAATATCCTTGGAGGAGGGTAGATACCTAATTATCATGAAAATCAATTTAATAAAATTCTAGCGAACCCTCCTAAGAACATTTTCATTAGGTATAGGTGGGAATAATTTAAATATAACTGACAGCAAAAACTATATATTCCTCTGATAAATTTGGCAAAATATCAATATATTAAAGTATCAACACCATGGGACGTGGAGTAATGCAACATGTTGTAGATGCATGCAAGGGAGAACGTCAATCCATAGGACACTGGATATGGTGGACGTGACCCTGAATTGACACTAACTTGATCCAGGGAATTCCAATCATCCTAATCCCAACGGAATTGGTTGTTCCATCAAGCCGCTGATTCCCTCTTGCCTCCTATTCCCATATTTGTTACTATGACACCTCTTTTCACACTAGTGCAAACCTCATCTGTTGTTCGATCAGTGAGCGAGGAACAAGTGTTTTATATAGTGTATGTCAATAATGAATGAAAGTTGCCTGCATTCATTCACAGTTGTGTGTGTATGAGAGAGAGAGAGAGGTCTCGGGTGCAGAGGAGACCAAAGTGAGACTAAACTCTGTAATACTCCCTCCGTATCGCATTTAGATGACGTTTAGGACAGCGACACAGTCTCTAAAGTGCAACTTGACCACTTGTATTTTTTAAAATATTTGTTGTAAAATGATATATGTATACTTTTATAAAAGTACTTTTCAAGACAAATTTATTTATATGATTTTTATATCTCTAAACTCAATAATTTAAAAGTTATTCATGATTTATATTCTCAATGTTTGACTCAAAACTTGTCCAAAACGTCATCTAAAAACGATACGGAGGGAGTATATAGGCAGTAGACTTGTTCTACGTCCAATAATCTTTTGTATAGTCTATATCAACTATTGTTTTTTTATTGTCAGAGTTTTTTACTTGTAGGTTGCAGCACTATCATGGGCTATGTCCTCGATCGGTAAATTCGGTGGTCCTGATCATTCGGATCGTAGGGACATTTTTTCAGTTTGTAAAATTATATAAATAGGCGACCTTTGTGAGGACGCTGCCCCTGTTAATCTCGATTAATGGAGCACTTATAGCATATAGAGGCTGGTATGCAGCGCATCTCTAGAATCTCCTTTTGCACATTTCTGTAAACTTGTTCTATAGTAGTCGATCGACTGCATCTAATACCACCTTGAGCTCTCTCTATAAGAAATCGGCGTATCTAGTGGTTTCAGCCCCCATTTATCCGGAGCACTCGCTGGTGGCGTGCCGAGTGCCGTCCTTAGGCCAGTCTCAATGGGCATTTCATAGGTGTGTCATGCACATTTAATAATGTGACACATCAGCTAAAAGAGAGTTTTTGTATGAAATGGGGAGGAGAGAGAAAAAATTCGTTTCACCGTGGTGAAACGACTGAGCGGCGTTTCCCAGGCCTCGGTAATGCAGTGAAACGCCCACTGAGGGGAAAAATTGTTTCATTCTCGATCCCGTGCGGAGAGCAACCACCGGCGACCGAGCTCGCCATTCCCGCGCGCGATCCTCCCGCCCGTCTCCTTCCCGCCCCTTCCTCCCGCCTCCTTCTCCCCAATCTTTCTACTCCCGCCATCCTTGCCCGCACCTTCATCTCTCCATCGGCGGCTAGCAGTGGTGCGCCAGATCCAGGAACCATGGATCCGCCGCCGGCAGTGGATTCACGGCGACGCGGAGGAGGGAGAGGAAGCAAGCCACGCGGGGGGAAGTCGCTTGGCCTCAGGAGACCGGCGGCGCCTGCTACATCACCGAGTTCAGGTTCACCTTCACCACCGCTTCCCCCGTCGGCACCGATTTCTGCCCCCGCCGCCACCGAGTCTCTGCTGGCACCGCCGTCACCGCTTCTCCTACTGCGCCGACGACTCCTACCGCTGCTGGTTCTTCCTCCTCTACCGCGCAGATGTTCAGCATGCCCCCACGACCGCCGCAAGGAGGAGGATGGGGCTCCATGCCCCCAAGCATGCCCCCACGACCGCCGCAAGGAGGAGGATGGGGCTCCATGCCCCCCAATTTTCCATTCTTTGGAGACCAGCAAGGGTCAAACTCATGGTAACTTCTCTTTTCTGTACATGTTTGTCTTGTGGTTTCATTTCGATTTGCTTGAAATTTTAGTTTGTAGTAGGTTGATTGCAAGACAGTACTTCATAGGGTTGATTGATTGGAATTTTTTCAGGCTCTATCCTCCAGGAGGGTTTATCAATTTGATTCAACAAAATTATCAGCCTCAGGCACAACAAGCTGAAAATTTTCATTTGGTTGGGCAGAGGATGCCCTTCAACCCGATGTCTCCACCAGCACCCCAAGCTCAGATAGATGCCACTACAAACAATGTAGTGAACATTGATAGTGATGAAGCTGAAAACAGTGATGCAAACAGAGCAGTAAAGATGAACCGATGCATAAGATATTGGAATCATGAAGAGGAAGAAAGATTGGTATTGACTGTTCACTTGTACATTTTGTAGCTCATTGTTTGTTTTGCATTTGGTTGAATGCTCACATTGACTATTGTGCAGGCTAGTGCTTGGTTGAATGCTTCTAAAGACCCAATTCATGGGAATGACAAGAAAAGGTGAAACATTTTGGAAAGAAGTCACTGACACATTTAACAAGAAAGAGAAGGAAGCGTAGAAGAGAAATAAACATTGAAGGTTTCACTGGTCAGGCTTAAGTCATCGATTAGTGATTTCAAATGGATATTGGACTCAAGTATGTCAAATGCATACAAGTGGGTATTCTGATGACATGCTGGAGAAAGAGGCACAGAAGATGTATGTAAATAGGTTTGGAAAACCTTTTACATTGGTGCATTGGTGGAAGATACTAAAGAAGAGCCTAAATGGTTAGCATTGTTTGAGTCAGAGAGGACAAGGCTCAAGCACTTGAATATTCCAGATGAACAGAAGCGTCCTCCTAGTAGAGAAAGTGCAAAGGCAGAGCGCAATGGAAAGAACAAGAAGGCCAAAGTTAAGGATGAAATTGTCAACCTTGGAGACACTGTTGAAAAACTTGTCAAGGTACAAGAAGATAGGAAGATAGATCTCGAGAAGGCTGCTGAAGCACAGAAGGAGATATCAAATGCAAATTTGAAGGCAGAAAACGCAGAAAGGGAGCTAAAATGTTCGTTGTCTACAATACCTGCTGAATAAAGATACAAGTAACATGTATGAAGCTCAGAAGGCAAACATGAGTCAGCAATTGAAAAGATACAAGAAATGCTACTTGGGGCATAAGGTCAGTGTGGAATTCTGATTTTTTGTATATTATTGTGTGAATTGTGATTTTTTATAATTGTACTTTGAATTCTGCATTTTTTTTATAATTTTTTATATTATGGTGAATTCTGCATTTATTTTAGTGTGATGGAAGACTTTCAATGTGAATGGAAGATTTGCAGTGTGAATGGAAGATTTTTAGTGTGAAATCACACATCTGTACCTATATATATATGACATCCATGACCACTTTAGTGTGATGGTCCTTTTTAGTGTGAAATGGAAGATTTTTAGTGTGAAAACACAACACTCTGTACCTATATATAATCACACGCAGACCACCTCCCTTTCCCTGGTGGAGCTCGACAGCTCCCTCTTCTTTCTTGTTTCTATTCAAGACCTCCTCTTCTTTCCTGGTGGAGGTCAACAAACCTATCCTTTCCCTGTTCTTTGCTGGTGGAGCTGAAGTGACCATGATTTACTGAAACCATCTATTTTCTTATGCATCGTTATTGTTCTTCCTTACTTTTCTCTATTTTCTTATGCAAAGATGTCCGAGGAAAATGACAACCTCGATGGTGGTCATGGTCCTTTGAATCTGTTGGATGAATTCCTCGCTCAGGGATCAGATCGTAGATGATGTTGTCAGTGAAGCCACGAAGGTCTTGCGTCCACCATTCAAGGTCTTGCAGCCGAGGAATCAGACCACCGATCCAATCGAGGAGTACTCAAGAGGCCACGAGAGGAAGCACATCAGCAACTAGTGAATGAGTATATTTTTCAGAGAATCCTCTGTACCTCCAAATGTTTCGCCGAAGATTTCGTATGTCTAAGCCATTTTTGAACGCATCGTGAATGCCTGAGTGAAAATATGATTATTTCACTCAAAGGGTTGATGCTGCTAATCGAAAAGGGCTCAGTCCAACTACAAAGTGTACTGCAGTGATCTCGCCAACTTGCTACTGGTAGTGCTGCAGATGAACTGGATGAGTACTTGAAGATAGGAGAGACTACTGCAATGGAGGCATTGAAGAACTTTGTGAAAGTGGTTGAGAAATATTTGGCGAGAGATATCTGAGGCGCCAACTGTGGAAGACACTGAACGTCTACTTAAACTTGGTGAGAAAAGAGGGTTTCCTGGTATGTTTGGCAGCATTGATGCATGCATTGGCAGTGGGAGAGATGCCCAGTAGCATGGAAGGGTCAGTTCAGGGGTGATCAGAAAGTATAACACTGATTCTTGAGGCTGTGGCATCACATGATCTTTGGATTTGGCATGCATTCTTTGGAGCAGCTGGATCTAACAATGATATTTAATGTTTTGAACAGTCCACAGTTTTCATCAATGAGTTAAAAGGGCAAGCTCCTAGAGTCCAGTACATGGTAAATGGAAATCTACACAACATTGGGTATTTTTTTGCTGATGGGATATACCCTGAATGGGCAGTTTTTGTTAAGTCAATTCGACTCCTATCACCGAGAAGGATAAATTGTATCCAGGAACAAGAAGGTGCAGAAAGGATATTGAGAGAGCCTTTGGTGTTGCAGCGTCGATGGTATATTTTAAACGACCAGCTCGACTATATGACAGAGCTGTACTCCGTGATGTTGTGCTAGCTTGCATCTTACTTCACAACATGATAGTTGAAGATGAGAAAGACCTAGCAATGATTGAAGAAAATATAGATCTGAATGTGCCTCCTAGTTCATCAAGCGTTCAAGAACCGGAATTCTCATCCGGATCAGGACGTTCCTTTAGAAAGAGCTTGAAAAGGATACTATATTCGTGATCGAATGCTCACCATCGACTTAAGAATGACTTGATAGAATATATGGAATAAGTTTGGTGCTCGTAGAAATAGAACTGGTACATTGCTCTATTTTTATTTACTTATCTATCTTAATAATTTAACTACTTATCTGTGATATGATCCTGTACTGTTTTTTTGACAATGCTGAGAGCTCATGTGAACTATTTATTTGTTATGCAGGATGAAAGCAAAGTTCAAGGCAATCTGAACGGTGGGCTGAAGGCATCTGAATTGCAGTATGCAAGGCTACAGTCTATTTGAACTTTTTTTTTCTACCTTATCTATGTTTGTCAATCTGGTCCGTCGTATGCACCAAGCACTGAGTTGGTTTATTGTCAGTTATCCAAGTTATCATTTATATATGTAGCTATGCTGTCGGTGCATCTGAGTTTATCTATGTAGCTATCCCATGAGTGTTGGTTGAACTTATCTGCTATTCCATGAGCAGTTTAATTATATATGTGTTGGTTGAACTTATCTTGCTATTCCATGAGCAGTTTTCTTGCCATATGCAATTATCCATTTTATCTAAATTGTGTGCTTCTTCCAGAAATGTATTTGTATGTGCATGGCTACAAGTCACCTGATGCATATGATCCGGCTGGTACCAAGTCACCGAATGGCCTTAATTGCTTTATTTTGTTTTTGGAAACCGTGTAAATGAAATGCTCCATTGTGAAGGTTTGTTTCATTCATCATTGCATCTTGCTATACATGATGTGGCGTATTGGAAACAGTATAGTGAAACTCCTCATTGAGACTGGCCTTATTAACCCTGTCTAGCAGGCGAGGCAGATTAGGTTAGGACCAAACAGAGAAATGGGAATTCGATCGATCGAGAGAGATGATGATGGATGATGACATCATCATGTACCTGTCGTCCTAGCTAATTAAAGTAGCTATAGAGAGGAGTAGACCGCTGCTAGTCGTTGGGCGTTGCTTTGTTATTAAAACACTTTGACGACGACGGAATGTAACGACCGTTGGAGCTCTGCCGTTAGCCGTCTTTTCCTGCAGTGACATGTGGGGCCAGAGATAAAGCGGTGCGCGGTAAAACTTCTCCCCAGCTGCGAGCGCTTCAATTCTATGGCGCTTTGTTCACAACTTCATAATAACTAACGTATAAACTATATCATAATTAACGTCACAAAGCCAGCGTCACAAATGGATTTTATGTCACAAAGCCAACTTTTTTTGTACAAATGAAGAATTGGCAAGGCTTGAAGAACATATCTCTGAATCAATGTATGACGAATCTTGCATAATTGTTCGGCATGACACAGTTGAAAAGCAATTGGCCCATGATTATGATCAATTAAATGCTCATAGCTATATATGTAGAGGCAATATTTCTAAGAGCATGGTCAATAATAGAGCCAAGTGTTTGGCTATAAGCCAAGCTATAAGAGCCAAGTTATACAATAGTTTGTCTTCTACTTGGCTACAAACCATTTCTCTTTCTTATTCCTCCTCACATATATCTCTATTGGGGTCCACTATTACATATGCTTCCGTGCCCAGCTTGGTGCTTGCATGAGAGCCAAGCTCTGCTCTCTCTCCTTCCTTCTCTCATCCACATCAGCATTTGCTTGACTATAAGCCCATTATTATACCTGCCCTAATGGCTACATCTGGCTGGTCCGATTTGCATATATGGGCTTGACATATATTTGTTGGCTGGTGTGTTCATGTGTTTCCATTCGAGTGCTTCCATCAATTCAGATGTCCTAATGATTGATCTCTTATTTAATTATTTAATTTATGTGGTTTAGAAACAAATGATGTGGACATTTCCTCCATTTTAATCTAGCGAGATCACGAGAGTGGTCCATTATCTAAGCCTTTATTTTTTTTACTGTGGTAGAAAAGATGATGTGCACCATTATTAGTATGGCCTCTATAAAAGAACACTTGTTTCATTGGGTGTCATAGGCACTAAATCAAGCAACAAAGATGAGGTGAAAATTGTTGAGATTAATTAGTGATCAATTAATATAATAACATCATTAGCAACTGCTAATGACGGTTCCTAATACCCACGAACAGGCATCGTAGGCCTCAAGATACACCGAACAGAACATCGTTTCCTTTGTCTCTCTGACAATAGAAACTAACACTTGTATATATATGTGTAAACACGTTCATCGATACGATAGAGGGATCATTATTGATCCACACATTACTTACAACACGCTATCACGCACTTGGTTCTGCCATCGCTGACGCTAGTAGGACAGAGAGGAAGTTCGCCAGAGAACTTCGCCGGAACTTCGCCGGAGTTGCCACTCACCAGAAAAGGTAGAAGATGACGACCCCCCCTGCTCCTTCCATGAACGCCATGGTCGACGCCGTCACCGACGCCGTCGAAACCGCCATCGCCCGTGGCAACAGCCACCCTGGAGGCGTTCGTCGCTTCATCCTCCAGGGAGCCATCCGTCGCGTTCTCCGCGACATTGACAACCGCCGCATTGCTCCTCGCCGTTTCCACGGCAATGGACGAACGCCGGCGGCCGTCCGTCAAGCCGCACCCGGCCCTCGTGCTCTCGTCGAGCTCCAGTACGCCCCGGCCTTTGCCCTCGCCACGGCCGACGATGTTCGTCCACCGTGTTGGGGCAACGCCGGAGTCCCCGCCGACGTCGTCGCTCCCGAGGCCGCCGACGAACCTGCTGCCGCACCACCACCCCTGCGTCGGACGCGCTCCCGCTGCCATGGAACGGAGGCGGTGGCTCCATGGCTGGGCGCCGTGGGCCCCTCCGCTCACCAGCAGCACTGCGCAGCGGCGTGGCCCCCGGCTTCACCTACGACATCGACGTCGTCTTCACCCGACGCCATCCTTCCTCCGATAGGGCCTCCGACCCGTGCGCTCTCCTACGCGCGTTTGCCGCCAACCGGCAGCGGGACCGCGCACCATCGATGCCGGAGCGGGTGTCGCCTCTTCTCCATGAAGGGGGGCGGCTCCCGCCGTTGAAGCATCTTCGAGGGAACTGGTGGGGGCGCCACCGCCAGTCCGGCACGCTGCGACGGCCTGTGGTCGGAGCTCGCCGGGGACGAGCGGGGCGCACCCCACCGCCGGCCTCCATGGCGGAGAAAGGGCAACGGCTCTGATCCGCATAGGAGGGGACAAGAGCAGGAGGAGTAGCAAGGACGGCAAGCATCATCGGCGGTGGCTTGGTCGATGGCGCGGCGGCGGCGGGACGGGGGGGCGGACGGCGGCGGCTGAGGGCGGTTAGGGTTGAAAAACCTAACCGTCGCTCTTATATAGGCCGCAGCGGCCTTAGTTGCGGGCTGGGCCTGGCCGGCTGCTAGGCCGGCGCCTGGCCGCTGCTGGGGCGGCCAGGCCTGTTTAGTTTGCCTTCTTCTTTTTATTTATTTCCTATTTTCAGCAGTTATTTTTTTAGTTAATTAACTATATTTGCTAGTTTATTTTCTGCAAGAACATCAGTTTTATTTGTATGTTTCTTATTGCTATGTACACTGCTGTATCTTATCATTGTAAATATAATTTGTGGTTTAATTATATTATTTTTATGCAATGACTTTTTCTATTATTTATGGAATATGTGGTGCACCCAAACCGTTTGCACCATATATTATCTTGTAATTTTGATGACTTGTTTGTCATATGTTGGTGCACCAAAAATCCATTATGCACCAACATATTGGTTACATTTGTAATTTTATAATAGAATTGGGTATGTTGGTGCCCAAACCACTCTTTTTGCACCACATACAGGTTAAATTGCTTGTTGACCCAGTTGCAATTTAACTATGTCATCCATAGAATTATAATTTTAATCTCTATTGGATTCAAATCGCAATATAAATATATTGTTTATTTTGGATAATAAACACAAGGTAAGTACTATGGCAAAGGCTGCGTTTAATTCATTAAGAATTATTCTGCCCAGAGACCGTGCCATAGCAGTGATTGAATCACCCATTGCTGAGAGGTCTACATCATGTTTCTCTGAAACTTGATGACTACCTACACCGTGTTTTACCAAAATAAAGGTTTTGGATTGATATATTCATCATATTATTTTGATATTATACAAGGTAGTAGAGTCCTAAGCAAAGGCTGTATTTAATTCACTTGTGAATTATCTAGCCCAGAGACTGTGCTTAGGCAGCAATATATTTGCCTACTATAAAGATCTACTCTTTGTCTTTGACATAGAGATTATCTGTCTTGTATTTTATCAAAATTTCCTGATGATTTGGTTGTATGGTCTACACAATTATGTGATTACCTACAACAAATCCAAAACTATGATAAGATATAATCAATAAAAATATTGCATTTAAGTATTACAACTTAACCATGTTGATTTTAATTTACCATTCGGTAAATTAATCTATCCATGGTTGTCCACGTAGGATCATGGCCACTAAGGAGTTCGAGAAACTTGCATTAGATGGTAGTAATTACCCTACTTGGGCTTCGGATATCAAGATAGCGCTTGCATCTCGTACTATTTTGGCTACAATTCAGGAACCTTAGAATGGGGTTGCCCTGCAAGACAAGCAAATCTATACTGCTTTAGCGTTGCTACGGTTTTATATTCATAAGGATGTCAAATCTAAATTCCTTATGATTGAAAATCCTCGTGAATTATGGCTCGCTCTTAAAGAGCGATATGAACAGCAAAAGAACTCATTTGGCCTGAGGCCGACCATGAATGGAACAACTTACGTCTCCAAGATTTTAAATCTGTGGCGACTATAATCACGCTGTTCATAGAATTTGCTCTAAATGAAGTTTTGCGAGAAAGAGCCAACAGATGGAGATAAGATAGAGAAAACACTCTACTATGCTCCCATCTGACAGAGTATTGCAACAGCAATACAGGGCTCATAATTATCAGCTTTATTCCCAGCTTATTCATACATTAACTCAGGCAGAAAAACATGATGAACTTCTTATGAAGAACCATCATAAGCGCCCTGTTGGTACGGCGCCTCTACCTGAGGTTCACAATGTACATAAAATGCTAGGATAAAGAAGTTCAATGGACCCAATCCAAAAACAAAACTAGTAAACGCAAACACAACAGGAGGCAAAGACCTAATTCACATAAGGGGAAGAAAGACAATGCAGGATCCAAAAATGACAACAAGTGTCACAGATGTGGAGACTTCTCGCATTTTGCTAAGATTGTCGTGCTCCTAAACATTTGGTTGCATTATACCAAAAGTCTTTAAAGGAGAGCAAGCCAGCAGGAGAAACAAGATATGAGGCACACTTCAATCTTGCATCTGAGGCTGACAAAGAAAGGGTTGTTCACAACAAGCCCAAAAGACCAAGTGAACAACAAAGCTCTGAAAATTACTGAGAACCTTCCGCCAACGGACAACATGCTCATAGACTTTAGTTCTGGAGACATGTTTGGAGATTTAGAATAATCTCGGTTTCAGACTTGATATCTATATAAATATATGTTGTAATAATCTAAGTTTGTTTGGGTTGTATTAATAGTGTGCTTGAGATTTGTATAAAGTTATCATATATTAGCTATTAACTTATACAATCTCGCAATATTGTAAATATCATACTCATATATTTGATATTCAATATATTGTATGTATAACTCTATATGTTCGTATTTATTTACATTTAATTTACATAATAGATGTCTGATGAAATCAATCCAATGGAGGAAGAATTATGCATTGTGGACTCTGGTGCCACAAACTCTATACTTAGAGAGATTAAATATTTTCAGACTCTTAAGAAAAGAGAAGGAAATATTTTGACCATTGCTGGTCATGATGCATTAATAGTTGGTTCAGGACGAGCCACTGTTACTCTGCCAATGGGTACACAGATTACGATAGAGGATGACTTGTTGTATCCTGAATCGACCCGTACCATTCTAAGTTTTAGAAACGTCCGTAAGAATGGTTTTCATGTGGAGACACATGAAGAAAATAAAGAGGAGTATCTTCTCTTTACCAAACTTACTGGATTTGGCAAACGCATTTGCGAAAAGATTTCTTCACTCCAATATGGATTGTACTTTACATACATAAACCTGTAGAACATGTTGCTTATAAAATAATTTTCGAGATGTCGATACATTCCGTAACTGGCATGATCGACTTGGCATCTATTCGGAATAGAGATGATGAGGAAAATTATAGGCAATTCCATAGGTCATGATATGGATAACACCATATTTCCCCAAAATAAAGATTTTTGTTGCACTGCGTGTGCTACGGGGAAATTAATTTTAAGACCATCACATCTTAAAATTAGAGCTGAACCACTCAAATTCCTTGAAAGAATTCAAGAGGATATTTGTGGTCCGATTCAACCATTATCGGGGCCGTTCAGGTATTTCATGGTTTTAATAGACGCATCGACAAGATGGTCTCATGTGTGTCTTTTATCGACACGTAACTATACTTTTGCTAAAATAATGGCCCAACTTATCAAGTTGAAGGCACATTATCCTGAACATCGGATCCAATCAATCCGAATGGACAACGCTGCTGAATTCTCATCCCGTGCCTTTAATGATTATTGCATGGCTTTGGGAATTCAGGTTCAGCACTCTGTTCCATATATACATACTCAAAATGGTTTGGCTGAATCGTTGATTAAACGAATCAAGCTCATTGCAAAACCTATGTTGATGAATTGCAAATTGCCTACGTCGTGTTGGGGTCACGCAGTCCTGCACGCTGCTGATCTAATCCAACTACGACCAACTGCATATCACGAAACCTCCCCATTGCAGTTAGTACGTGGGAATCCTCCGAGGATTTCCCATTTGCGTAAATTTGGGTGCGCTGTATACGTACCCATCTCACCACCTCAGCGAACATCGATGGGACCTCACAGGAAACTGGGGATCTATATCGGATATTCATCTCCGTCGATCATTAAGTATTTAGAACCTCTAACAGGGGATCTATTTACAGCCCGGTTCGCTGATTCTATTTTTAATGAGGATCATTTTTCGGCATTAGAGGAGAATCGTACCAAAAAGAATGCCATAAAATTGATTGGGATGCAAAATGCATCTCATTTTCTGATCCACGTACTACAGAAACTGAACTACAAGTTCAAAGAATTATTGATTTGCAAAATATTGCAAACAATCTGCCAGACGCTTTCTCTGATTATAAAGGTGTCACAAAGTCTCTCCATCCTGCAAGGAATGTGCAGAAAGAGTGGAGGTACCTGATAAAACCACTCAACCCCTGTTGGCAAAAAGAGGGGGAGAAGCACTTCCAAGAGGCAAGATGTGAATGCTGGCAAGCAAAAGAAGACTGGAAATGCAACTCAACCTCTGGTTGAAAGACACCTAGAGGACATACAATGTCCTGTGGACAGTAGTGATCCACAATCTAGCTCAGTTCGCATAAACACTGAGGCTGGAATATCGGAAGACCCAAGATTCATCATTTCAGGAAGTCATGAGAACCTTTAAGGGTAGAAGAAATTGCTATAAATTTATAGAGACTGGAGAGTCTTATGATCGTAAGTCCATAATAGTCGACATATATTTCTCTGAAGAAATTGCGAATATCCTTCAAACTGATTCAGATCCTAAGTCTATGACTGAGTGCAAGAAGCGCTCGGACTGGGATAGTTGGAAAGTAGCAATTAAAACAGAGATTGCCTCGCTTTATAAAAGGGAAGTGTTTTCGGCTGTAATGCCAACACCTCCTGGTATCCTTCCTGTAGGATACAATGGGTTTTCGTCCGTAAAAGGAATGAAAACAATGAAGTGTGAGATATAAAGCAAGGCTAGTGGCACAGGTTTTACGCAGAGACCTGGCGTTGATTTCAACGAAACTTATTCTCCGGTAATGAGCGGTATAACGTTCCGATACCTAATAGCATTGGCAGTACAAAATCGTCTATCTATGCTGTTGATGGACGCAGTGACCGCATACTTATATGGGTCATTAGATTCGGATATATATGATGAAGGTTCCCGATGGAATCAGCATACCGAACCTAAGGCAAATCGCAACATGTATTGCGTCAAGTTGCAGAAGTCATTATATGGCTTAAAACAGTCAGGCCGAATGTGGTACAATCGGTTAAGTGAATTCCTTAAATTAAAGGGATACACAAATAATGATGATTGTCCATGTGTCTTCATTAAGAAATCTTCAACAGGATTCTGTATCATATCAGTTTACGTTGATGATCTCAATATCATTGGCAACGGACCTGATATTAATGAAGCACGTCATCATTTACAGATGGAGTTTGAGAGGAAGGATTTGGGTCAAACCAAATTTTGCTTAGGTTTGCAACTTGAGCATTTACCTTCTGGTATATTTGTATACCAAGCTGCCTATGTCCAGAAGATATTAAAGAAGTTCAATATGGACAAGTCATATCCATAAAAACTCCCATGGTAGTAAGATCCTAGACGTTGAGAAGGATCCTTTTGACCACGGGGAGAAGGAGAAGAGATATTAGGACCACAAGTCCCATATCTTAGTGCCATTGGATCACTTATGTATCTTGCTAATAATACCCGACCGGGATATTGAATTTGAAGTTAATCTGCTGGCAAGACATAGTGCTGCACCTACCAAACGCCATTGGGTAGGAGTCAAATCAATTTTGAGATACCTCAACGGCACAAGAGAGAGATCTTGGATTGTTCTATAGCAGAAATCAAGATCCAGTTTTATTAGGATATGCAGATGCTGGTTATTTATCAGATCCCCATAATGGCAGATCACAGACAGGCTTTGTATTCTTACAAGGTAGTACAGCAATATCTTGGAAGTCTACAAAGCAGACCCTAGTGTCTACATCCACCAATCATTCTGAAATAATAGCTTTATATGTTGCATCACGCGAATGCGTATGGCTTCGCAGAATGATAGACCACATAATACGATCATGTGGTATTGGTGCAGTTGACACATCGACGATTATTTTTGAGGATAATTCGGCATGTGTTACCCAGATGGAATCAGGTTACATTAAGAGTAATATGACTAAGCATATTATTCCTAAGTTATTCTAACCCCATGAACTCCAAGAATGGAGAAATTGAAATTTTGCAAACTAAGTCATGTGACAATCTGGCAGATTTGTTCACAAAGTCTCTACCATATTCCACATTTCATAAATACGTTGAGGGTATTGGTATGAGAAGACTTAGGATTTGCAGAAATCAGGGGGAGAATCTATTTAATAGTTAACCTGACTTAATATAGTATTACTCTTTTTCTTTTATATGAGTTTTACTCTTCTGGAGCTTTCTCACATAAAGTTTTTAATGAGGTAATAAGTAACACACTGTAAATGTCATATTATCTATTTTTTCATAGAAGTTATTTCAAAGATAATATATTACATATTGATCCTTGATCAGGTCTGTTATAGACTAGTCCTTTGGAATAATACCAAAGGGTCTATAACATTGGGAGTTATATATATCGTGGTGTTTTCTCCTTATTTTTCCACTGGGTTTAAGGAGTTTTGCCCGGTATATCGATATGCTTTTGGTTTTTCCCACAGGGTTTTTCCAAGGCTTTAGGATATAGGTACTTTGGTTTTTCCCACAGGGTTTCCAAAGATTACAAGACCTACACTTTAGTTTTTCCTCAAGGAGTTTTTCTGAAGTCTCAAGATAATTACTGATGAACAAGCAACGATGCCTACTAGAAGATCAATTGATCAAGGGGGAGTGTTGAGATTAATTAGTGATCAATTAATATAATACACATCATTAGCAACTGCTAATGACGGTTCCTAATACACCCACCGAACAGGCATCGTAGGCCTCAAGATACACCGAACAGACACCGTTTCCTTTGTCTCTCTGACAATAGAAACTAACACTTGTATATATATGTAAACACGTTCATCAATACGATAGAGAGATCATTATTGATCCACACATTACTTACAACAAAAACGAAGAGGAAATGGTGAGAGCTAGGAAGTTGTCGGGTGTTTCCTCATGTGGGAATAGGAGGAATCACGGAAGCAGCTACCAGTAGTCCGAAGTATCTGTTCATGGCAGTGGCAAGAACAACACTAGTCCCAGTCGTTTCAGGGGAACGAAAGCTCTCCATGTTCCTTGGTCTAAGTCGTTTCAGGGGAACGAAAGCTCTCCATGTTCCTTGGTCTAAGCTGTAAACTTATCTTACTTACGCTTTCGTCCTAGCTTCGCATAAAAGTATTAACTCGGGGATGGTGGAGTGGACTTTAGAAGCCTTATAGGTCGGTCTAACCCACTCTAAACAACCAGGAACCTTTCCTCTAAGGTCGGATCCAATACCATTTGTAACGTCCCAGAGTTCAAACGGCCCTGTTTCACTCTGTACGCTAAGCGAACCACACCTACCAACATCCCACTTACACTTTTATCCTCGCTTCATGTAAAAAGATTAACACAAGCATGTTGGAATGGACTCTAGAAGCCTTATATGTCAAGGTGGGACTAAACCCTCAACAATGTCATATGAACATGCACATAGGCCACTATGGGCCAAGCAATAGCACATGATATGTATTTCTCAATACCATCAAATGTGTAAGAAATATTATCTCTAAATCAATGTATGATGAATCTTGCAATAATTGTTCGGCATGACACAAAGTTGAAAAGCAATTTGCCCATGATTATGATCAATTAAATGCTCATAGCTATATAGTAAAAGGCCGATATTTCTAACGATGGCTACATCGTCTGGTCCGATGTGCATATATGGGCTTGACATATATATATTTGTTGGCCGATGTGTTCATGTGTTTCCATTTGAGTGATTCCATCAATTCAGATATCCCAATGATCTGATCTCTTATTTATTTGCATCATTAGTATGTCTGAGTAATTTATGTGGTTTAGAAACAAATGATATGGACATTTCCTCCATTTTAACTCTAGCGAGATCACGAGAGTGGTCCATTATCTAAGCCTTTTAATTTTTTTTACTATGGGTAGAAAAAATAGGATGTGCTTGTTAGTATGGCCTCTATAAAAGAACACTGGTTTCATTGCGCGGCATAGACAACTGAAGCAAGCAACACAAGATCAGTTGAAATGAAGAGGAAATGGTGAGAGTTGGGAAGTTGTGGTGGTGTTTCCTCATGTGGGAATAGGGGGAGTCAGGAAAGCAGGTACCAGTATAGTCCAAAGTATCTCTTCGTGGCGGTGGCAAGAACAACACTAGTCCTAGGTGTTACAGACAGAGGAACGAGAGCTCTCCATGTTTCTTGGTAAAAGCTATAACCTTTATCTCACTTACCCTTTCATCCTTGCTCCGATGTCATTTGTAACGTCGCAGAGTTCTAACAGCTCAGATTCACTCTGCACGTTGAGCGACCACACCTACAACACCATCCCACTTACGCTTTTGTCCTCGCTTCACGTAACCCAGATATGGTAGAATAGACTCTATTAGAAGCATTATATGTTGATCTAACCCACTCTAAACAATTAAGGTGGGACTAAACCCTCAACAATATCATATGAACATGCACATAGGCCACTATTGTCCAAACTTCAAACTAGGCCCGATGTGACACAAGCAATGGCACATGACATGTATTTTCTCAATTCCATCAAATGTGTAAGAACACTGTAGAAATTAAAATCTATTGAAGCAATAAGCTTGTCTTACCAGTTGTTTTGTGATGTCAAAGAGGCATTTCTTCTCGTCAACCTCCCTCCCATTCATCCCCATTCTTAATTAGCTAATCCAATTTGACATAGTCATAGTATAAACCTTCCTTCTACGTACACATACCTTCTCCATCCATATATAGCCCAATTGATGCACCATCTTTATTTTCCCGTCACAAATACACAGGCTCAAAGGATTTCTCAGCGCTTTGCTTTTTATTCAAGACCTGCTACATGTATATTAATTTGTGCTGTTGCTGATCGATCAGATCTAGTAAACAAGATCGAATTCACCTAATAATGGATTATCTCAAGTATCAACCACCAGCAGCCTGGCAGCCTCTATATATATGGTGGTCTGTTTTTGTCAAAACACAATTGCGTGTTGCGTGCTTGCAGTATATATATAGAGTACATCTTCAAACAGAGGTGGAAAACAGATGGATGTGACGAGGAGGATTAATCTAAGACAAATAACTGGCCTGGGTGTAGGAATAGGCACCGGTGGGTCTCGCCTAGAGTCGGGCAACAACGGTTGTGTGAGCGGCAAAAAGTGGATGCACGGATCCAGCCACGGGCACCAGCCTCCCAATGTGCTTGGAGAAGGTGGCATACGTACATGGGAACGTATGAGGGCGAGTGCGAGGAATGATGGCCATGGGCACGGACGGGAACCCGCTATTGGACCGGGCCTGTCACCTGTGATCTTTATTTTTTTAATGGGTTTCCACAACTGGTTCCCAAGCTGGCGGAGATCAAATAATGTGGACAGTTTGTAAATTAGATCTGTATAAAAAATGATGGCAATAAGTTTTCATTGATCAGGAGATCAGCAGTTCATTCATGAGCAGAGGCAATGCTAGTTATTATTAGCCCTACATATATATCTCCGTAACTATTGTGAATTATTCTTATCTCAATCATGGCTCCAACTCCTTAACTGAACTGTATTGACGAAGCTGGTTACACGCCACTAGGGGCAGCAGAGAGAGCCAGGGATGTATAGGATATTGGAGTCATACACGCCCATTTTGTCATAGTGTGTGCTTTGCTAGCTTTTTTGTATTCACTTGTCAAGTGTGACGGTCATGACGCTATCTGTTAACAGGAATGCACGAACCGTCGGCCACACAAGAAGCAGCGACATCATACCAGTTGCCACAATACTCACGATGGTGTTGGGGTTTACTCCCACATCGGGTATCGATGACAGATTGTTGGGGTTTAGTCCCATATCGGGTATCGATGACAGATTGTTGGGGTTTAGTCCCACATCGGGTATCGATGGTGGGGGAGCACAACATATAAGGCGTGGCAGTCCTCACCTATCAGGCTAGTCTTTTGGGTTGAGTTAGGCCCAGTCCTTGATATGTTGAAGCTCTGGTGGACCTGGGCCTGTGGGGAGCGCAGGCTCGTAACGAGCCGGGCCGGCTTTAAAGCCAAGCTCCAAGATCGAGAACTCGGTGGTCACCACCGGTTCCAACAAGTGGTATCGGAGCCGCCCAAGGTCAGAAAAGCTAACCCCGATAAAAAATCTCGGACGTCACGACATGGCGGGGGCACCCCGATGTGTGACTAAGGGGGAGATTGTTGGGGTTTAGTCCCACATCGGGTAGATGGGACCTTTTTTTGAAACGGTAGTTTTTAGTACTTCAGAACACTCCCAGCTGCCTTTATATGCATTACCAGTTAGTACTTCGGAACACTCCCAGCTGCCTTTATATGCATTACCAGAGAACAGGCCTTTGGACGATCTATCAATTGAGTTTTAGTCTCGGCCAAAAATTGTCTCCGAGGCTAAAGACCTCTAGTCCCGGTTGGTAACACCAACCGAGACTAAAGGTGAATCTTTAGCCCCGGTTGGTGTTACCAACCGGGACTAAAGGTCCTGAACCTTTAGTTCCGGTTGGTAATACCAACCGAGGCTAAAGGGTGAACCTTTAGCCCCGGTTGGTGTTACCAACCGGGACTAAAGGTGCTTTTAGCCCCGGTTGGTGTTACCAACCGAGGCTAAAGGTCCTTCCCGAGTGGATTCAAAAGGAAAACGTCCAGAACTACATCACGTTGTGTAGCTCAGTTGGTAAGCGTTTCTGAGGCGAGAGGTGCTGAGTTCGAATCTCACAAATGCACATTTATTTTTTATCGTGAGAGGCTTTAGCCCCGGTGGGAAACACCCGGGACTAAAGGCCGGATCGTGAGAGGCTTTAGCCCCGGTTGGGAAACCGGGGCTAAAGCCCCTTCCCAACCGGGGCTAAAGGCCTTTTCTCCAGTAGTGATGCCTGACTAAGAGACACACACAACATAAAGGGAAAACCTCCTATACTGGTGCTAGAAAACCTTTGTTCTAAATCACTCTGTATGCTCCATTTATTCACGCATGCCAAAACCTACTAAAGCAACACAAGATGAGGTGATAAATAGGAGGGACTGAGTTGGTAAGTTGCTGTGATGTTTTCTCATGTGGAAATAGGAGGCATGAGGGAAACTGCTGTCGGCAGTCCAAAATACCACACAACGGAGATGTCCATGAAGAGTACGTCCTTGGGTGCTGCGGTGCCTCCAGATGCAGCTGCCACTAGAACCACATTGTACAACAGTCTTTGCATTGACACTAGTTCCTCCCTGGTCGAAATCAACAGTCTTTGCATTGACACTAGTTCCTCCGTGGTAGAAATCAACAGTCTTTGCATTGAGACACTAGTTCCTCCGTGGTAGAAATCATGATAAGTGGGTAACAGTCTTTGCTAAATTTCACTTGATTGTATCAAAGTTATTGTCCGTCCATCTTGTCTGGAGTAGATATTATATCAACAAAGTGCCTCATGCAGGCATTTGGAAGGACGTTCTTCAATTGAACACCATATATAGAGGTATTGTGAAGTGCACAATCGGGGGTGGATCAATAGTTTGTTTTTGGGATGACTTGTGGACAGATTTAGTTTTCTCCATACAGTACCCAAGACTAGCCTCATTGCATTGTCTCGAGACACTGGAGTTTCTGTACTCGAAATAATGCAAGCAGAGGACCTTGATTCCCTATATATTCCTGTTGCCGCTGTCCCAATGAATTAGAAAGCCTCTAGTCTGAGTTACAGACACTGTCGTATGATGATCACAGTAAAGATTGCTGGAGTCCGAAACTCCTATACATCAGGTGCTTCTGAGGCGTGCATGCATACAGGATGAGCGAGCAGCACATACAGACGCGCTACACAGTCAGACGAGACTAGTGTGTGCGGCTATGCCGGTGAGGACTAAGCCTAACCACTGCTATTTTTACAATATGCTAACAACTTCTACTCATATATCTTTGCAACTTGGAGGCCCATCCAATTTTCCAAGCAGTGTTGAGGTCAAGATGCACACACCGGGTGAAGTTCTTTGCTTGGATGATCCTTGTTGACAGGCACAACACATAGACAATGCTCTTATGCAGGCACCTTGATACCCTAGATGACACCACTTGTGTTATGTGCAATGATGGGGAACAGGAAACTATTGACCACTTATTCTTCGACTGCTAGTTTTCTAGAGAGTGTTGGGCACCGGCGTCCATCAGTTTTCACTGGGACGACACACACTGCCTCTGCATGACCGCTAGTCACTGCAGGAAACCATCAAAATCTTCCTTTCCTCACAGAGGCAGCGGTGATAGCAGCTTGGGAGCTTTGGAAGATGCGGAACGATAGCTTCTCAGAGAAGCAACCCAAGCCCCGCATTATGGCTTCCTAAATTAAAAAATCAGTGTTATCTACAATTTGTTAGATTCAAGGATGACCTTAGGTCACATTTCTGCTTTTGGCTCAATGTTTTCAGTTAATGTCACTGTTGTAAGTATGTCTGTACTTTCCTTAATTTTTTTTATACAAATACTAATGACACTGTGGGATCTCCACCATAGTTTTAGCTATAATAAATTTTGTGTTCACCGAAACTACTTGTTTCTAGTTCATCGAATCGATACTTATAATTTTCTTAAGCAAATTCATGTCATCGAGAAAATACATAGCCACAGTGAGTTACAGAAAAAAGAAGAAGAAAAGTGGCTCTGTTGATTATATCATGCACAAACAAGCAGAAAGGGAGATACGATAATAAAAATTTAAAGATGCACTTTTAATGTTGTGAGTCGATCATATCCGACCCTGATATTATATATATACTCCAATTAAAAATAGAAACAACATGTGTAACCAGTTTTTAAATGTTATCACTGTTATATATGTTCCAAATTCAGTTGGTCATTTTATTGGCCGACTTCTGACGGAGCGAAGCGGAGGCCCGTCCCCGAGGACGCTTGGGGGGTGCGGGGGGCTCGCCCCCCGCGGAATGGTATACATACCCGTCGTTAGGGTTTCGCCTTGGTTGATTCACTTGTAAGCTGCCATACGGCGTTGTAACCGAACTCTTGATTATAGTGAGGAGTGTTTGCTAGCTGGCGCCCGTGGTTTTTACCTTCCGCATTGGGAGGGTTTAATTTCCACGTTAAATCTTGTGTCTCTCTGTGACACACTCGGGAGGACTAGGATAATATTTGGGTCGACTGAAATTATATTGTTGTCAAGAATAGTGAGGACAGGTTATATGCAGCCGGGATTGAGGACTAAGGTTATTTGGCTCCAACCGTGCACCAGATTTTGGTGTCATTGGCCCCAGGATGCATCAAACCCTCAGGAGCATCATGACGGGGTGCAATTTGAACCGCTTGTGAAGATTTCTGTTTGGAAACTAAAAGTACCTCGAACGACGATAGAAACACACGGGAACTATAATACCCCAAGTGTATTTGATTCGTCTGAGTGTCAATTAAAACACTTGGCAAATATCCTTAGTGTTTTAAGAAAACTCTTGGGATCTAATTAAGCACTAGTGAACGTCACAAATTCTTGTAGTGATGATAACTTCTTCCTGCTTTCACAACTCAGTATTCGGCGTAATTTCACACTGATCAACAACGTAACTAATCATATCAATAGTCGTAAGTAAGGACTTTGTTGGGGGTGCAGCGTATCTACAATTTCTGGCCCTCATTACCATCTTGCCACTACTACAACAGATATATTCTCACGGTCCAGCACTGCATTGTCAACAGCTTCCCCTGAATGCCATGGGAACAGTTGTTGTGGATTTATAGTAGACACTTCCCATATGCCACCTATTCCCATGAGACAAGATCAAAATTCATAGCAACTCCGTAATTCTTATCAGTTTCCTCCTTCTTCACATCATATTCTTTTGGTTTGCTAATTCTGGCTGTGGAACAGCGAAACATGTTATATATAGAGGGCATGACAATGATGTTGTAATTTCTCCAAAAATATATATTTCCTCTTTGGTACTTCTGATAAACTAGAAATGTTGTAGATTCGACCTCTGTTGTTATGACATTGTCCAATTCGAGGTCGGAACATAAGATTCTACGTCTCATTTACTAAAACTAGTACAAAAATAGTTTTTGCTGATGTCTTGGTTTTTTCACATGCTGATTATGGTTTGTTGGGTTTTCATATACGTAAATTTATATCTCGGTGAGTATCAGTTGCCAACCTTCATCAACAGCTCAATATAGCCAGTGTTTAGGGGTTTTTTGAGTTGGGCCCCTCTTGGGCTTCAGGGGAAGAGCAGGACGGGCTCGCTCTGAGCAGATCACATACGTGCATGTCTAGTGCACTAACATCGTATATGAAAGTGATGTTATAAATTGACTATATTTAACATCGTACATGTATTTAATATAAAATATGAAAGTGATGTAAGTAGACCCATTTCAAAATTTAGTTTCATAAAATTATAAATTGACTATATTTTACAAATATTTTATATTGAAAAGTAGCGTTCAAAGATGTTTTTAACATCGTGTCTTTAAGGATATGGAGGGAGCTGAGTAAGAGTGACTGAAGAGTTAAAAGATCAGTAATATTATATTTAATATATGTTTTTTTATATTTATCTCGAAACAATTGAACAAATTATTAAGTTGCATGCACCGACCAGTTCAACCCAACACTCCCCCTCACGTGGAGGCTCGCTCAGGCTTCAGACGTGGAATAGGAGCGGAAAACAATTATTTTATTTAATTGTGCCTACCAGGATGCGAACTCGAGACCTATGACTTTGATACCATATTAAGTTGCATGCACTAACCAGTTCAACCCAAAGCTTAAGCTAATGATGGGGAGAGGTGGACAATTCACTTATACTCCAACACAAATTGAACAAAACCGAATATACTAGGAGGGAAAAAAATGATGAAACCATTGTGAAAGTAATTTAGGATGATGTTCCAATATTGTTGTCAATCTCCTCGGGAATTGGAAGCATAAGGGAAGAACAACATCTTGCTGGCTCGAAGACACCTGCAAAAAGAAAGTCCGTTAGTGGCGTCAATATTGGTCGGTGGCCAGGTAATGGAAACACTACAACGAGATGGAACATACACTTGCAACATATGATAGCTTGCAGCGCAACATCGTCTTGTTGCTTGGGCGAGTGTGGACTTGTGAGTGCATGGAACTCCAAGACATGGAGCTCGATCGTCCGCTGCATAGGTCTCGGTGATGCAGAGGCCGCCAGCTCGAAACTTAGGCCATGTTCAGTTCGCGAAATGTCCCCAAATATTTTGCGCAGTACCTGTTTTAGACGCATGTATGGAGCATTAAATGTAGGTAAAAAAATAACTAATTGTACTTTTAGTCTGCTCATGTCGAGACGAATCTTGTGAGTCTAGTTAGGTCATGTTTGGACAAAGTTTGTCAAATAACAACGAAAGTGCTACAGTAACTTTTCGCCAAATATTTCGCGAACTGAACGAGACCTGAATGGGCACCGGTGCTTCAACAAGAGTCGCTCCAGAATCTTTTGTTTCAGGCATTGATGTTGGCAACGGCTCACAGTGTGCACAGTGATGCCTCAAGTGGAAAGAGAAAATTTTAGCACCACTCCAATCACACACTGCGGAAGGCCCTGAGTCGGAGAGCTCCACACCACCACGGCCCTCCACAATGTGCTTCTGAGTGATGCTTGGAAAAGGAGAGACATGATTTTGGCATCACTCCAATCATTGCAACAAGTGAAGCTAGATTTTAGTGATGCCCGGAAAAACTAGAAGCGGAGCAAGTAGATGAGCCGATGCCGAAGTGATGCCAACGAATAAAATAATATTTCCTTCTCGTTCACCACGACTGCAACCTCCCTTGCTTGGACAGAAGTACATGTGACAGTGGCGTCCTTCTCGTCCTCATGAATCCTTGTGGGTCCCATGAGTGATGCTTTGTGCTGTTTAACGTTGTGAGCTAGGGAGAGTGGTGCCAGGATTTCACAGGTGGTAGATACGAATAGTAGTAGGCAACACTCACGCTGTGGAAGGCCGATTGTCGACAGCGTTAGCCGCACAGTGCGCAGGACTCGTGGGCAGTATGGAGCTTGCTGATTGCATGGGCTAGCCGGCTTGGCAACAACGCATGACGCTGACTGACACGGTGGCGACGTGGTGGTGTCCTGCTGACAGTTGCACAGCAGCAGAAGCCGTGAAGAGCGTGTTGTGCGCTTGGCTGGATGTTCAGTCTGTTCTTAACTCGGAAAAATAAGGGTGCCAAGGAAATTATGCTAATAAATAAGTGTTCATAGAAGTGCTTGTGTTGCAGCCCTCTTATTGTGTAATACCATTATTGTAATGGTTTTGATATTGTTCCTGGAAGCGATTGATTGGACTGTTCATGAGCCCGGGTACAAAAGGCAGGATGTCTATAATTAAGGTACACAAGCATATGTTTGTTTTATAATGTTTTCTTTTTGGAATATGATATATCTGGAGCGTGAGGTGTGACATGCTTATATGAAGAGGCGTGTATCCAAATATGACTTATTGTGTAATGTTTCTTTAACATAAACTTTTCTGTATAATACCATTTTTAGAGCCAAAGAAAATGTTATCATAGACATTGCTGTAATATTTCTCACTCAGTTACCACATGAGGCGTGGTCAGGCAGATTTGCATGACCAGGATTTCTTTTTATTTCCAGTTACTTTAATTGTTGAAATGTGGGAGGTTTTTTTCCATTCCTAGTTAATTATATACTGTCAAATGAGGGGATATTAAATATACTTTCTGCCACAGTATGTTATGTTGTTCCCCAAGATGATGATATATAGGAGGATGGTGCATATCAATTCTGACATGCAGGGGCCATCATTGACATCAACACATTGCATAAGGAGATAGATAGCAAGTATATCCAAATAGGTGGAAAGACTTTCCTTGTATTTGATAGGAATGTGAGGCAGGAGGGAAGAAGCTACTAGGCCAAAGGGATCCAACTGTTGTCCAGAGCTAGCCCGGTCAATGCGGATTGAGGAGGATCATCAGAATCCATAGGCCTTTATTTCGAGCATGCTATCCATATATGTCTGGGCCAGCAGCATCATGCTAGCCAAGGCACCTAGCACAGTTGATAGAAAATTTAAACCACTATCGTTTAAACTTTAATCTTGAACCTTTTTGCTTCTATATGTATTTTCAGTTTTTCAGAATCAAACCATCATGCCCGTCCATTTGAAAATACTTGATGTTTCGAACAAAAAACTAGTCTTGACCAATCCTTCTCCAATAAAAAAATAAATAAAAGAACTTCCTCAAGAATTTATGCTTTTGTAAAATTACTTTTCTTGATCTAAACTCATGATCATCATTTTTTAGCTAAATTTGTCAAAATTTTGACTACAATAGGGACCATTTTTAGACGTATTGCATTTGTTTAAGGTGGATGTAATTCTAGCTCGCCTTATAAATGGTTCAAGAGGCACTACAACAAGTAGTATCAGAGATGATGGCAGGTGTCCGCTCGCCTCTACGTTAATTATTCAGAAAATAAAAACCTGACCGCCCTGAGCCTGCTACCGGGGAATGTTGCAGCCAAGTCCACCTTTCTTGAGCTGTTGTGCCCTTGCTGTGGTGCCCCCTGTGAAAACGTGTAGTGTATAACGTGCTCCCCTTTGAGTGCACGGTTCCGTGTTATATATGGGTGGGAAGAGCCCCTACCGTAGTTTACATTCATTTGTGGTTACAACACCTAGATCCACTAATCTAGGAGCTAATCATGGTTTACATATATATGCTAATGCCACATATACAGGAGATCTTTATCTTCTAACACCCCCACTAGAGCAGGACAGCATGAGCACCGCCAAATAAAGTGTGTGAGCACTACAGCGGTCCACCAGATCTTCCTCCACCCATGCAGATCTGGGCCATTGCTGGAAGGCAATGCCACCAGCACCCTATAGATGGTAGTGCTGGTAGTAATCAAATTTTTATGGCCTCTTTAAAATTGCTTTTACACGTCTTAGATTTGTTGGTCTGTTTGAGTCGGTCCCTACGACTTTTGGGTTAAAAATACTGGTGCTACTTATCAAAGTTCTGTTATGGTGGCCATCACAACTCGTGCAGATGTAGAAGATATATACAAGTATGTAAAAAAACTTATCTAATAAAATTTATCTTTTAAAAGCTGAGGCCTATATTTGTTAGCCTCAGGTTATTATTATACTCCCACTGTCCTAGAAGTAAGAGACATTTGTGGACAAATGCAAGCAGTAATGATACAGTATCTGAGGACAAATAATTAAATTTGTCACTAATAAACTAGTCATCCATCATCTAGTACCATGAAACTGCCAAACTGGACCATCTCGCAATTATTCTTAAAAACTAGTTAATAACAGCTCAAATGATACATTATCGATCTAAACATGTTTGTGTAACTTGTAATGTTGGGGCTATCCCTTTGTGCTATAAACATGTTTGTGTAAGGACTATATAAGTTATTAATGGTCACCACAGGTTACAGGTCGTGTAAGTGCATTCTAAATGGTTTGAGATACTCCCAACTCAAATTATTAGGACATAGCCTGTGGGATGTATCAATGCATGCTGAATTCATCGATTATCTGGAGCTCAAAAATAAAACAAGAACTGGTTTTGGGAAGAAGACGTGATTTTGACAGAAGGAGAATCAAAACATGTATAACCGCTCAGATTTAGTAGCGCTATGCTCTGCCTCGATCTGTGTCAGTCAGAAGCCGTGTTTTGCCTGATCGCAATGCATACATCACAAGAAAACTCAAAGTCTGTGCTCACCCTGGTATTCTATCTGGGTCTCAGTGTCACATTACCCGCTGCTGCTCCACAATATGCTCCGAGCACCTGACACGCTTCCACGATGCATAGTACAAACACTGATATCCTCCTTCTGGGAGGTCTGCAGCACTAAAGCTGGGTCTTACTGATGCCTCTCATACCCAATAATGGTACCTCACTCACTCAGTAACATGCATGTATTTCTACACTTGCCCTCATCATTTGACATCGGGATATGATTTTTGTATTTGTAGATGAGAAGCAGCAATATGAGTTAACACGGAATGTCTGACACTGATTCAAGAATATTGGGCTGTCAATTCACTACAAGTCTAAACAATCTGGCAATATATATAAAGCCTCTCACTCCAACCGTGAAGCACACAGGTCAACACATCTTATTGGTGCATGCAACACATCATTCACACTGTTGCATTTTATTGCATTCAAATTAGTGCAACGGTGTGCTTTATTGCATTCGTTTGTTGACCTGCAGTCATACAAGGTACTATAGTTTCTAATGAGTTTTATTTTTTACTGGAACTTGTATCTATAAAACGGCTACATCTCAAAATGTTCATCACATTATAACGTAATAAGGACATATATGTTTGCGCACTATTATAGATACAAAATAAAACATAATGGAAAAATATATATATATGTTCGTAACATCATGTGGTGGTTCTACCTGAGTGAAGTTCTAATTTTACTAATATGAAACTATGACTGCAATAAACATGTGGGACCCATGACTATAGTTATTGGCTCATGTGTTAACACATGAGATAATGCATATTTTCATATTGTGTGTTACTATAGATAACATGTGGGGCATTAGATACATTCCAACAAGTGGGTTTTTACTGCAAATATAGTTGTGGGACCCATGATATATTCCAATAATTGTTTTTAGAGAAAATTACATGCTGAGCCCATTGTTAGAGTTGTTGCCTGATGTAGAAAGCTGACATTAGGCATTTTTTTACCACAATTCACACTGTTGCAATAAGTGGGCTCATATTGATGGTGCGTTTAAATTAGCATAGGGGGCAAGTGAAATAAGGGCCAGCAGGGAATGATCACTACTACTCAGGCCATTCAAATCGTCGGTTCCTAAACCATCATCACCGTCGGTTTCACCCATCATTTAGTGATCAAAGCTGCACCAACTTTTTTCCAAACTCAAACCCCGAGCTCCACAACAAAATGGAAAGTAAACTCCATCTAGAAATTATAAACCTTGACAAAAAGGAACACATTTTTCGAAGGCTGGTACTAAGAAGATCATGCACATTGCAGCACCATTTGACGACAATCAATCCGATTTCAATGACATAGCAACTCTCTCAGCGCAATTAATGTGGGAAAACTTAACCGTTGTATTGTGGCCATCCCATCATCATCTAGTAACATGGGTCGTCCTCGTGCCTCTCATACCCAACCATATCTGACTCATAGTAACATGGGTCTGTTAATGCCAGCCCTGGTGGATTGACATGGCAAAAGGACAATATAATGTATTTGTTAGATTTGAAGCACTATGAGTTAGGAATAACATGTAGTGTATGACGCCCATTCACGGATATTTATTTGTTTATCACGTGGGTGTGACACCCATTATTCATGGATTATTTATTTGCTGTCAGATCAGATCGAGTCTGTCAATGTGTGTCCTAACTATGACTGGCACAGGAGAACACATGTGCTTTAATTGACCTGCAGCCCTGCATGGCATTATAATTACTAATGCATCTTGATTAGTATGTGTTCTCTATATTATTCACTGTCCTGGCAATGATCACTAGGGGTGATGGCACTGTCCTGGTTATCATTAATTTCCTTTGTTTCTTTGGAAAACAACTTTCTCGTTGATAATTACCACCGGTAACGAAAGTACGTGGCATCTAGACCGGGTAAAATACTAATGCGAATTGGGGTTCATTAGAAACTGTTTGTAAAGGCTGTACATGGACATGACGACTAAGCTACCAATCTCACACAGAGACAAAAAAAAAATGCAGAGCAGCAACGTTGACCAAAATGACGAATGGTACATCTTGTATACAGCCAGTCCCACACAGTGAAACCAAACGTGGTGGCCCCATCCGACGTGCCTGGCCACCGTGCCTCCCCAATACAGAGGAATCATGCTCCATTGCAGAACTCTAAGGTCTGTTAAGAATCTGTAGGGGTTGGCCAGCAGTTCCTGGTGCCTCTCGTGCCCATTTGTAGCCTATCCTGCCTCTCATGGTCGGCTTATACGTAGTAGGCTAGCAGCCTTGATCAGAATACTTGGGGAAAGGATGTTATATATTTGTAGTTGAGCAGGAGTAGCCGGCCATGAATGAAGTAGCTGCCACTCAAGAAAGTTACGTAAATGTACTCTTCTCTTAAGACGACTGATAAAAGGCTTCCTGTTTGGAAAATCGGAAAAATAAAATAAAATGAACAAAACTGAAATACTACAATTATGGCTTGATGGAAAAGGTGAGGGCCGGGAACATTACATGACCCTTTCCATCAACCATCACTTGTCCCACCATTATCTAATTAACACTGAGCAAGGTTTTAAAATTTGCCACTAGCTCCAGGCTATCACAAATTACAAGATTATATACAAGTAAATCGACATTGAGCAGTTCACTACTACATAAATGACTGGCGGTTTCTATTCAACCCGCACTGATGTTTCTTCACTGGCGGTTTGAAGATTGAAAACCAGATAATGATTGGGGGAGGCCACAAACCGTCAGTGAAGATAGCTAACAGTGACGGTTGGAGTCTCAAACCGCCAGTGAAGCTTCACTAGCGGTTCGTAGCTCAAACCGCCAGTGAAGATAGCTAACAGTGGCGGTTTGTAGCTCCAACCGCCAGTGATAGATTGGTATCACTGGCGGTTTGGTTTTAAACCGCCAGTGATGAATCGTGTATAAAAGATCATTCCCTTCCCCCTGCTCTCTCCCAGCTCGAGCTCCACAAGCAGATGAGCAGCAGCAACAGCCTCCCTGCGGCGGAGGCGGCGGAGCAGCAGCAGGAGCGCTGCCGCCTCGAGCGCGGCCAGCGCCAAGGCGCCGAGGAGGAAACCTAGCAGGAAGGGCAGCATCGCCATCGATGCCCTCCCCAAGAATCAGCGCTCCAACAGCGCTCTCCGCCGCCGCCCTCAACGACGCTCGGCCGGCTGTTCTCCGCCACCGTCGGCGTCCGCGAGAAGACACTGCCGCCCCGGCCTCGACTGAACCGCGCGCGACGCCGCCACCCCTGCCTCCATCGAGCTGCACGCGACGCTACCATCCCTGCTGCACCCGAGGCCACGGTCGCCGCCCTCCCTCACTCAAACCGTGAGCACTTCAGACCCCTGCCCCTTTGGTGTTCGGTTAAATGCCAACTTAGAATATGCCATAATTGAACACTGTATAGCTTGAGTTTTGTGACGTAATTTAGAATGTTTTTCAAGATTTATGAGTGATTGTTCGAATTCTGATGTTAAAATTGAGTGATTTTCATTTGACCGAATAGGCTATCAAATCATCAACCTAAACTTTTAAGTCTGCAAGGCTTTGGATCTGTTTTTTTCTTTTTTGTGTTGGAGAATAAACTCTGCTTTTAAGAAAACAGTTATCCTATTACAGAGATATTAGGTCCCTACTCAGACAAAGAAATAGAAATCCTTAACACTAGAAAAGAATCATCAACCTGAACTGATTCTCATCTAGTAGGCTGGCAAAGTGGCAAGCAAAAAGAATTGCAAAACTGAAGGGTGTGCCAGACTGATGGGAAATTGTTTTGACTGGTACTTACATGATTTCAAGTGTTTGGACAAGCCCGAGAGATTCTGGGATTGGCCCAGTAAATTTGTTGTTCTGAAAATATCTAATAATGATGGGATAAGTGACTATTTAAGCAAATGGTAATTAGAACATTTAAGCATCAATTTTTTCTTACTCTTTTTATTCTAGAGGTAGTACAACATTTGAGAACTTACAAATGCTTTGTGCCAACAAGTTGATCCAACCTTGGAGTCGAACTAGTTGAAACTGGGATTTGGCCTGACAGCCGATTTGCTGTCAAGTTCAATAAGAAAAGATTTGATAGATGGCTGAACACTTTTGCTTATTAACAACAGAATCAACTACCAAACACTTTCCAACTGAATCAACCGTTAATTTTATATATACAACTAATAACAACAGAAAAAAGAAAAATCCCCCCTTTTTTCTCCTTCAGACATTCCATATATATTATATGCATGCAGTGTTTAAACCTTTTGCTTCGTTGCAGTGATTTCCAGAGGTATTGATTGGGGACCTAGCAAAATTCTTATGTGAAGGTATTGAGTAAGGAAGGATCATTCTCAGTCGCTAAGACCAACAAGTTCAAGGCTCAATATGGTCGAGAGCACATGGATAGGCTACTGTAATTCTCGTCTTTAAGTTCTACACTTTCAATGTATAACATTTGTGATATTGTTTTAATAGGATTCTATATGGATTGTAATACTTTAATTAGAACAATTTCGATGTAATTGTAATCTCGATGCATTTAGTGTTTTATATCTATGATATCGTATCTAGCAATATGGAAAATAAAAAAAACAAAAATAACAAAAACCAATACAATTCGGAATTTGGCAAATCACTGCCAGTTTATTTCGAACCGCTAGTGATTTGTTTGAAACACTGGCGATTTGTATCATAAACCGCTAGTGTTGATATAACCAACACTGGCGGTTGGTGATATGAACCGCTAGTGTTGGTTATATTAACACTGGCGGTTTATGATACAAACCGTCAGTGAAAGTTTTGGATCACTGGCGGTTTGAAATAACCGCTAGTAATGGAAGACCCCCTTCACTGTCGCTTTGGTTGTGGCGGTTCAAAATCCGCCAGTGAAGGGGCGGTTTGAACCGCCAGTGATCCCCTGTCCTCGAGTAGTGGTTAAATACATGTCAGTTAAATATAGATATGTCAAACGTTTTTTTGTTAAATTGTATAAATATATCTGAAGTAAGAATTGATATAAGTTACATGTCATTAATTTAAAAATAATTTTGAATAATTCGTTAGTACCATTGCAATATGAATCAGTGCCTGATTCCTGACACAAAACACTAAATGCATGTGTACTTGATCTAGATGCACGTGTCGATGTGGGTAATTATTCATCCATTCGTCAACCTCATCCCATCTCCATATGGAAACAAAGAATAGATCTGATGTCTATTATTATCAAAGGTAATTATAGTCTACCAAATAGATGGCGGTATGCTACTGATTTTTGTGAGAATTTCTAAGATCTATATTTGTTCTCTAACGAATCTCATGAAGATTAACAAGCAGGCTCATTAGGCACCTTTATTTCGTGTTTCTTGGATTTATCTTCTTTAGTATGACATGTACTTAGTTCAAGCTTAAGTTATATACTTAATTATATAGGATTAAGTTGCAACTATTTTTATGTCTTTCTGAATCTATATTTTGGCTATCAATTTTATTTTATTTTTCTCAGGTTTTAGTAATGTGTTAAGTTTAACTCTATTTCTTATTTTATCTTAAAATGGTGCATAAATAATCGTTTCAGCTTGTACCACAAGACTCAATATGTGTATTACTATTGTTTTATTAAATATATAGTTATTAAAATTAAATTGCTAAGACTTGGCGGTTGAGCGGTCGAAGACGAGGTGAAATGTGTCGAGGAGCAGGGATGGTGTAGCGCATATGCTTTGAAACTTGATTTAGTGTGGTTGAGCCACGAAAAAACATCGGTGGACAACAACTTTCAAGTTTGGACCTCCACCTGCGGGGAACGATTCGTGGGTTGGGCCTCAAAATCCTGGGAGGACAGTTTTCGAGTTTGGGCCTCAAAACCTAGGTAGAGGTTGCAAGGAGGAACAGATCGATATATGACATCATCGTGAGGCTTGCGTCGAGGCAAAGCTAAGTCATGATGGGCCCGTGGCTATCGAATGAACAAATTTTGATTTGGACCATAATACCCTTCGGTTTGGGTGGTTCGCTCGAATAACCTAGGGGCTTGTTGGGAGTGTGTAATATCCTCTATAAGTAAGAGGAGGGCTTCCCGCAACCAGCTCATCCCTTCAGTCAGTCATTTTCTTCGTCCTTGTTAGGTTTTCCCTGCCTCTAGACTGCTGTAGTGATCCACAGATAATTTAGCCATTTCTTTCACTAGTAGCCATGCAGTACGTGCGGCACGCACATGTTCAAAAAGGCAATCTATTTACTGACCTTGTAGTACTGTAGACTAAGTTTATCCAAACAAGGAGCGTTCATTCAAAAAGTGTCTTAGTGTTTGGAAGTCATCACACAGATCGACCACAATTATCAAAAAGTTGGGTTCTACCGTCATGTGTTTCAAACATATCCTCAACTTTGTCACAAATGGCATATTAGTCACGAATGAGAACAATGCTGACAGTAGGTTGAACAATCCTTGACGCAAATGGCAAACTGATGCGATTTAGTTCTCTTGGTACTGTTTGAAATTGCCTAATTACCAATCTCAGCCTGTCCATTAATATTCACAATAATTTATGTTGTCATATTTCTAGAGCTAGCTTGTAGTCTGATAGTAGTAATTGGACTGGGTTTAATTGGCATGCTGCATAGAGACAGGGTGCCAGAAGGAACAAGGTATCTTATATATGGCTTTTCATTATTCCACACTTGGCCATATGTGAGGACATGGCTGGCTGGCCTTAAAATAATCTTATATTTCTAATTTTGAGAAAAACGGAGAAGAGCTCTCATCCATATATGCATGCATTCCCTTATTTTATTTTCGTCGTGCCTCAAGACTGAAGTTTTGAATTATTCCGTGGGCAGCCAAGGGACCTAGCTCAGTTGATAGAAAATTTAAACCACTATCATTTAAACTTTAATCTTGAACCTTTTTGTTGAAAATACTTCTATATGTATTTTCAGTTTTTTCAGAATCAAACTATCATGCCCGTCAATTTGAAAATACTTGACGTTTCGAACAAAAAAACTGGTCTTGACCAATCCTTCTCCAATAAAAAATAAATAAAAGAACACCGTCAAGAATTTATGCTTTTGTAAAATTACTTTTCTTGATCTAAACTCATGATCATCATTTTTTAGCTAAACTTGTCAAAATTTCAACTACAATAGAGACCATTTTTAGACGTATTGCATTTGTTTAAGGTGGATGTAATTCTAGCTCGCCTTATAAATGGTTCAAGAGGCACTACAACAAGTAGTATCAGAGATGATGGCAGGTATCCACTCGCGCGCCTCTACGTTAATTATTCAGAAAATAAAAGGCCGACCGCCCTGAGCCTGCTACCGGGGAATGTTGCAGCCAAGCCCACCTTTCTTGAGCTGCTATGCCCTTGCTGCGGTGCCCCCTGTGAAAACGTGTAGGGTATAACGCGTGCTCCCCTTCAAGTGCAAGGTTCCATATTATATATATATAGGTGGAAAGAGCCCCCACCGTAGCTTACATTCATCTATGGTTACAACAGCCTAGATCCACTAATCTAGGAGCTAATCATGGTTTACATATATATGCTAATGCCGCATATACAAGAGATCTTTATCTTCTAACACCCCCACTAGAGCAAGACAGCATGAGCACCATCACCAAAGTGTGTGAGCACTACAGTGGGAGGGCGCTGCCACCAGATCTTCCTCCACCCATGCAGCAGATCTGGGCCATTGCTGGAAGGCAAAGCCACCAGTATCAGATAGATGGTAGTGTTGGTAATAATCAAATTTTTATGGCCTCTTTAAAATTGCTTTCACACGTCTTAGATTTGTTGGTCTATTTGAGTCGGTCGCTATGACTTTTGGATTAAAAATACTGGTGCTACTTATCAAAGTTCTGTTATGGTGGCCATCACAACTCATGCAGATGTAGAAGATATATACAAGTATGTAAAAAAACTTATCTAATAAAATTTAGCTTTTAAAAGCTGAGGCCTGCTATATTTGTTAGCCTCACGTTATTATACTCCCACTGTCGTAGAAGTAGGAGACATTTGTGGACAAAATGCAAGCAGTAATGATACAGTATGTGTGGACAAATAATTAAATCTGTCACTAATAAACTAGTCATCCATCTAGTACCATGAAACTGCCAAACTGGACCATCTCGCAATTATTCTTAAAAACTAGTTAATAACAGCTCAAATATATGATACATTATCGATCTAAACATGTTTGTGTAACTTGTAATGTTGGGGCTATCCCTTTGTGCTAGAAACATGTTTGTGTAAGGACTATAAGTTAATGGTCACCACAGGTATGGTTACAGGCCGTGTAAGTGCATTCTAAATGACGGTTTGAGATACTCCCAACTCAAATTATTAGGACATAGCCTGTGGGATGTATCAATGCATGCTGAATTCATCGATTATCTGGAGCTCAAAAATAAAACAAGAACCGATTTTGGGAAAGAAGACGTGATTTTGACAGAAGGAGAATCAAAACATGTACAACCGCTCAGATTTAGTAGCGCTATGCTCTGCCTCGATCTGTGTCAGTCGGAAGCCGTGTTTTGCCTGATCGCAATGCATACATCACAAGAAAACTCAAAGTCTCTGCTAGCCCTCGTCTTCTATCTGGTTCTTGGTGTCACATTACCCGCTGCTGCACCACAGTATGCTCAGAGCAACTAACATGCTTCCACGATGCATAGTACAAACACTGAGCCATCGCATAGCCACCTACGTCACTGGCACAGTGCACCATGCATAAAGCATCTGCGGATCGTCATCGATATCCTCCTTCTGGGAGGTCTGTAGCACTAAAGTTGGGTCTTACTGATGCCTCTCATACCCAATAATGGTACCTCACTCACTTAGTAATAACATGCGTGTATTTCTATACTTGCCCACATCATTTGACATCGGGACAGGATTTTTGCATTTGTAGATGAGAAGCAGCACTATGAGTTAACACGGAATGTCTGACGCTGATTCAAGGATATTGGTTTGTGAATTCAGTACTAGTCTCAATAATCCGGCAATATAAAGCCTCTCACCTAACCATCAAGGGGCACAGGTCAACACATCTTATTGGTGCAACACATCATTCACACTGTTGCATTCTATTGCATTCCTAGTGCAACGGTGTGTTTTATTGCATTTGTTGACCTGCAGTCATCCAAGGTATTATAGTTTCTAACGAGTTTTATTTTTTATTGGAACTTAATTGTATCTATAACGACGGCTACATCACAAAATGTTCATCACGTTATAACGTAAGGACATGTTTGCGCGCTATTATAGATACAAAATAAAACATCATGGAAAAATATATGTTCTTAACATCATGTGGTGGTTCTACCCTGAATGAAGTTCTAATTTTACTAAGGGCCCGTTTGGTTCCTTGGAATTGAATTCATTTTAAGATTCTTAATTTAGACACATATTAATTAAGCTAACATGGTTGTATATGGATTATGCCAACATCCATATAAAATGTGACAAAACTTTAATATTGAAATAGGGGTAAATTCACAATGATTCTCTGACAAAACAGGAGTAGAATCACATGGGCTAACTTGTCCATGCGTCTTAAAGTTAACAACGTTAACTGGCCTTCAAGGGCAGGAGCAGCTCTTCTTTCAGTTGTAAAACACAGGAGCAAAATGACAAAGTTTAGAAAACGAGGGTATTTCATTTCGAAAGGGAGCATAAACGCTTTAGCCCCTAATTGAAATTAATTTTGTTCAGAACTTTGGCTTAGCCTAAATAGGTTTCAACCAAGCAACTTGGCATTCACCATCCGGTCTCCTAAACAGATGGGATATGATTGTCCATACTACTCTCTTTTACATAGTTGTGATTCTTTCAAACTCTTGGCAAAATTTACATGTAGAAATGAACCTTTTGCACTTTTGCAAAAGAGTTTGTTTCTTAAATCATAGTTTATCCAAAATATTGTTGTAATACTACTACACCTACATTTTTTCTTCTGCAAATGTACTTGACATAGAACAGAAACAAAATCAATGGATAGCCAGGTTTTCCATACATGATGATAAATCACAACATGAATTCTCACAAGACTTGATTTAACATTGATCTAGAACAGAAAAGGGAAGACATAGAAAGAACTAGGTGCTACATATTGTTATATTATCAAGAAACAGAGGAATAGGGTAGGATTTTAGCTCCACCATGTTCATGTAGATTTTAGTTATTGAGAGACCAGCTGAACCCGCCTTCTTAGCTCTTCAAAGGCATGCATTGCTTCGCAGTCAAGTCCCCCAGCAAACTACATAAAGAGTAGTAAAGGAAACAATCCAAGCATCCATCAATCAACATTTTTGAGCAGCAAACTGACCTGGTGGACCCTGTAGGTGAAGCGCACACTTTGAGCAACCAGAGCAGCCTCGTTACCAGTCCCAGATGTATCCCTGCAGTCCAGTTCCTTAAGGACTGTCTTGGTATACATTTTCGCCAGACTCACCGATGCCAATCTCATCTGCACAGCCCAATAGGTACTTAACATGCCTGTTATCCAGCATCAGGAATAGGAGGAGACCATAATAAGTAGAGCAGAGAGATAATAATTTAACCTTTGAGGCAATCCCTGAATCAAGCATCCAGTCAGTCGGAATCCTCAACTCTTCGTAGGATGGCATCACCGATCTCCTTAGATTCACCAATCTGCCCATGCTCTTCTCCAATCTGAAGAGCAGAATAGGCCGGAAAGGATGGTGCGTGATCGTGACGCACCGCTAGCAGGTGCCTGGAGCGGTTCTGCAGCTCGTCAACAATGCTGCTATGCTGCTGATGGCCTCTGCTTTTGTCTGTGTGCTTTGACGGCTTCTTGTTGCTGGTCTGCAGCGAGTTGTACATGTCAAGCAGCGTCGTGGCCTTGCTCACTGGGCTTGTGCTCGGAGCTGAAGGGACTCGCTGGTTTTGGTGCCGCGGCAGCGGAGGCGGAGGCGGTGGCGGTGGGGGCGGCGGCGGCGGCAGCGCTGCAACGCTTCCTCCAGAAATCAAACTTTGCTGTTGGCGCTGAAGCTCTGCGTTGAGGCGGAGCAGGCGCTGCACCTCCGTCCGCAAGGCATCCACCTCCCCGCGCAGCCGCACCACCTCCTCCTCTACTGTCTCCGACTCCTTGTCCTTGGTGCTCATCATGACCCTCCTCACGGTCACAGGCATAGGCACAGCAGGCTGTCTTCTCGTTGCTGCCATGGGTGGCAGCTGATCTAGGTCTGGCCTTCACCCCTGGGCCTGATGAAGTAGCAGGAGCTTGCTTGACTATGGATGGTGGTGCTCTTGATACCCGCGTTTGATGATGGGTGCCGCTGCCATGGCCGTTGCTGTTCGGAACTTGTTGCTTCATGATGCCTGTTCGGTTGCTTTGGTTGATGTGATCCGGATCGGATAGGCAGTGGAGATCGATGCTCGCTGGCCAACACAAGGAAAAGTGAAATACTAGATGGTTGGCTTCGCTGGTGAATGGTGTAATGGAAATAGAAATAGGAATTGCTCTGCTCTGCTATTGCTACCAACAAAGAAGCAGCAGATCGAGTGACGAAGGATGTTGAGCCAGTGACTGCTCTGCTGCTGCCCACCACGTTATTCAACTGTACGTACTACAAGCTCAGAGTAATAACACCGAATGCAAAAACTGTTTGTTGCAGGACAAAAGGTAGAAATCTCTCTTGTAAATCTGCAATCTTATGCACGGATGTATTGTTGCAATTGTAACCAACAGACAAGCCTCTGCTGGCAAGGAAGGGAACATAACAGCATGCCCAGATCAGTGTCCTTTAATGAATGAATGAATGAATGCCCAGGCAGGGCAGGCCCAGCAGCAGCACCATGAATGCTTTTGCCTTCTTGCCGTAGAAACATGACCCAGCATCTACGCGAAATGGAATTCAGAGGGACACATATAGCAGTAGCAGTGGAAATCTTATCATTTCAGATCAGATGGATGCACATCCCCTACTTCTGATCTATGCATTGCAAAAGTGGCAAATTACAATCAAGCGATAACTAGAAACAAGAATCATACATCATAGCAGAGTGGAAACAGAGGAAGAGGGGCCAAACCGGATCAAATCACTGCTGGTGGAAACCAGATTCTGTACAATCCAAGCAAGAGATAAGATGTCGAGCTCCAAATTTAGAATGGAAAATTAGTTGAGAATTGCCTTGGTTGCTGCAACTTATAGCCGCAACAAACCACAAAGCTAGCTGTTGGAGACAGTGGAAAAGTAGGTACATGTCGATGGAAGTGGAACAACAGCAATCCCTCCCTTGACATCACTGCTGGTGGCTCAACCGTATGTTGTCAACACAACCATAGCTTAAACCATTCAGAGCAGTTTTTTTAGAAACAAAAGTGCAGAGCAGTCCTAATTATATGCCACTTATTTGTCAGTGCAGTTAGGTGACCCCGTTTGTTTCAAAAACAAAAAAAGTTAGGTGACCCCATGCAATGTATACGGCAAGATGCCTCTGAAAGACGTGCTAGCTGCACTAAGTAACCAGTGTCCTGGATCAAAAGAAAACAACCTGTTTGTGGTTGCTGTTGAGAAATGGGTAGCACAGCAGTCAAGACTGGTCGCCTAAATCGTCTGATGGTTCAACTGAAAACGCACTCAACAGAACACTTGTGGTGTCTTAGGTTTACATTTCTCCTATCAATCTACTAGCTCCAGGGCAGAATATTATATATGCACTTATCAACACACCTTTGATCCACTGTCATGAAATTGTTAGTGCTTTCCTGTGCACATGCTAAGCTGAAAACTAAAGTGAAAACAATATCTAATTCGAGTATCAGCTCATACATTTTGAGAAAACAACTGACAATAGGTTCTATTGTTCCAGATTATGTTCAAAAACTGATTCCCATACACACCAAAATCATAAAACTCAGTCATAAGGGTCAAAAACAACTGACAATAGGTTACTAGTCTATATGTCTGTTTTGTTGTATATCAAGTACAACTGTACAAGTATTCAAGTTGTAGGTCATGAAACTCCGTCAAAAGGGTGGTTGTTGACACTCAAAAGTGTCATAGGTAAATAATGAGATTAGAAGATATATTCGGCTCATAATATTTTGAGATTGAATTTATCTTTAAATTGAAAGGTCGGAGGTTTTAAATAAAATGAACTTGATCATTTGAGGTCTTCCGACCAGTTGTGGTATTTCCGACCAGTTGATGCTGGTCGGAGGACTTAAGGTGGCAACGAATGCCAAACTGAGCGCCGATTCATAGATCCTTCTTTTGTAAGGATGATCTGTTGATCGGTATAATCAGTTTGGGCTGATATTTATAAAGCCCGTTAAGCCAGTTTAGCGATTCAAAGATCGGCGAGATTAGGTTTACCTTGTTTAGTCCGGATTGGACTCTTGGATTCCATGTTTTGATGGAGTTCGAATAGGAAACTTGGAGATTGTATCTGGAGATGTTTCCTATTGGCATAAGACCAACCCCCTCTATATATATGAGAGGATCATGGCCGATTGAGGCATCCAACCCTAATCGATCAAAATCAATCTACTATCTCTTTACCCTTTTTCCCTCTACTTTGCTGTTCGGCGCGTCTCCCGGCGAGACTCGACGGCGTTCTAGGCGGTCTTGCTGGTCCTAGGGCAACCTCTACGTGCTTCTCCCCGACGGGTCTTCTCGGGAGTAGTTCTAGAGTTACCAACACAGGGATCTAAAACCCTAAATCAATCTAAACCGGTCTCTAGATCGGTTTTCATCGACTTAGCTAGGATCCCTGCTGCTTCAGGTTGAACTGCAACCTCTTCGGGCGTTCTAGCCCTGCTGGTGTGTGATTCGGATCACTTCCGACGTCAACAGTGGTATGTTGTTCGATATACACATCTGATGACAAAGGTGAAAACCAATTTGCAGAGCACTAGTGCACACTGCACATGCTTCAACTTAGTTTTGGTAGCGCTATGCATATAATATAACTTACCCTGCTTTTCATAAAAAAAGGACATTAGTTGGAAAGGTCTTCAGGTCTGGGTACTACTGGCCATGGCTTTGAAAGACGCAGAAGACAGTCCGTCACTGTCAAGCATGTCAATTCTTTGCTAAGCAACAACACGTCTCAGCCCACGAATTGATATGCATTCCTCCGTCATGGCCTTTTTCATGCTTGGGCCTCGACATGGTGGGTCCTTTGAAGCACGCACCAGGTAGATTCGAATACATCTACGTGGCAATCGATAAATTCACCAAGTGGATTGAATACATGCCACTCATCAAATTCAGCACATCCAAGTTAGTTCAATTCATGCAGAGCATCTTCCATCGCTTCGGGATGCCACATCGAATCATCACTGTCCTCGGGTCTCCATTTACTGCCACTGAGTTTAAAGCTTGGGCTAGCGACTGCGGAGTGAAAATCGACTACGCATCAGTCGCTCATCCTCAGTCCAACGGATAGGTGGAGCGAGCCAACACTCTCATACTAGCCAGACTCAAGCCTCGACTATTCAATCTTCTAAAAGATCGACTACGGTGGCAAGTGGACGAAAGAGTTACCAAAGGTAGTCTGGGGGCAACGGACACAACGAAGCAGAGCGACAGGGGAGACTCCTTTCTTCTTGGTCTACGGCACAGAAATAATCCTCCCAGGAGATTTAATTTGGAACTCTCCAAGAATAGAGCAATACAACGAAGGCGAAGCTGACGACACCCGACGACTTGAAGTTGACAGCGTTGAAGAGGCTTGTTTAGAGGCTCTTTTCCAGACAGCAAGGTACCTACAGGCGATGAGGAGTTCTCACGACAAAAATGTCCATCACTGCACTTTTCAAGTTGGCGACATGGTCTTGAAGAAAATTCAGAATACCATAGGACGTCACAAACTGATGAGCCCATGGGAAGGACCATATATAGTATCCAAAGTCACTAGACCCGGATTTCTCGAGCTAATCACCCAGGACGGCGACCAAGTGCCAAAGCATCTTGAGAGATTCTACGCCTGAGGACTAGCATTATAGAATTTGCTCCAAGGCAATCTGTAACACGTGACATTATTTCAATAATGATTGGTTTCCCATGAAGAAAAAGAGTGTAACAAGATTGTCTCCTTCTGGGCAGTTGTGGTTATCACGACTATTAGTCGGATAGAACAACTAGCTACAACTCCTCCTTATGAGAGCATACAATAGGCTTCGGCCATTGCTTCGTGCTACTTAACCTTCACCGACTAATATAATGATAATTACTCGGATGAATCACAGTTCGGCTCGCAATGATAAATTACCACGCCAATCGGATTACGAGCTTCGAGCTCACACAATCCACACCGGTTAGTACGGATTAAAAACCTAGCTACCAAAGTTATAAGGAATACGACGCCTTAACAAGAAGGTCTTGGTTCCTATAACTAGACAAGACACATGTTAGAACGTTGTCCTCTATCAAAACTATCGGACAAAATATGCTCTGATTCCGCACTCAAGCCGCGGCCACCAAGAGGATTCGATCCATCCTTTGGAACCACTTGAGCGGTCCATCGAGGTGCTTGATCAACCAAAATCCCTTGGAATAGGGTGCTAAGAGTAGTACTCGGGCAGACTAGTTTTCAGAAATCTAATGAGGAAAAAGGAAAAACTAAGTCATATGACCCACCTAAAGTGCCAGGAGGAGCACTCGGATTGACCCGTCCATGAGACGTCTGGTCAAACATCCACGATAGTGACCTGTTGATGAAAATTTTTCACAACGATGAGTCACAAAACATTAAAAGCGTCTTAAGCATCACTACCAGCACCGTATAAGTTATCTAACGGTAGCGGAAGTGTAAAAGAAAAATTCATCATACCGGCAAGTCATTGCACAAGTAATATATTACTCTGTTCTTAAGATTAGTCGGAGTTTCATTTATAGGATAAAAACAGAAGACCTAGAATCTTGAGGATACTACTCGACTAGATCTAAAAGTTGGGAGTACTCCAATGCCAGAGCTTTGATTTCCTCTTGCGCCGCCAAGTGATCAGCCTCGGTCCGCCCATGAGGCATCTTCATAATTAAGCGGAGGTCAAAAGTTGGAAGATGAAGTCGGACAGTGGCGAGCAGTCCACCAACTACCGAGGCGGCCATGTCCTTGATCCACAAGAGACTTATCTAGTCCCTCCGAGCGTGGCATCATCTCTAGAACAGGCTCAACGGCCTCCTTCACGGCCTTCAGCTCCGCCTGAGTAGCATCAAAACCCTTCTGCGACTCCTGAGAAGTCTTCAATTTAGCCTGGATCACTTCAAGTGCTTCACGCGACTCCTTGGTCGACTTCAAAGCATACAGCAGGTCCTGATCAGCTCCTTCACGGATTAATTTTGCTTCACAAAGAGTGTTCTGGGCATCTGCAAATACCTCCTCAAGCTCTGCTTCTTTTCGGCCAAAAGCAGTCTGTCATCCCTCTACAAGCTTCTGGGCTTCTACATGAACCAAGAAGATATTGTAACACCCTAAAATTTTTCTCTAAATTCAAATAGGTGAAAATGACTTATTTATGAATTTGTGAGCATTTAACATAGGGGTTAAATAATTTTTTTTTATAAAGTTAAAAGAATGTTGGCAACATGTTTTTGCACCCATGCTGATGCATTATATTTATTGAAGTGACTGATTTTTGCCAAAGTTTGAAATGAGTTCAAAATTCTATTTGAAATGGATTTGAAATATTTTGGTCGATAAGCTTACTGCCGCTCTCCTTAGTCAAGATAAGCTGCTTAGGCGCGCTGCTAGAGAGAGGAAGGAGTTTAGGCAGAAGTGGGTGGATACGGTGAAGGAGCTTGAGTTTGCTAAGTCCACCGTCTTAGTTTCTGAGGAGGGTGAGTGTGAAATGTGCACCAAGCACATGACTGACCTTCTCACTTTGAGAGGTAAGTATGCTGCTTTGGTTGGAGAGGTGGATGCGCTTCGGGCTAGACCCGCGTTGCTAGGTGTGTGCAAGTCTTGTGCAGACTTGCAATCCGAGTTGGCAGAGAAGAATGCCAAGATTGAGTCTCTTGAGAAGGCCAGCTCAGATAGCACTTGTGTGTCTAGGTGTGTTTTGTGTGAGGGCTTGGAAATGGAGATAGCTAATGTAAAGCATGACAAGATGCAAACCGAGGAAGAAAACTCATACCTTCGGACCATCTTGTCATGGGTGTCTTGTGGTGAGCCGCAGCTTGGGATGATGATTGCCTAATTTAGACGTGCTGCTGGAGGTCCAGGTGTAGGCTTTGCTCAAGGGATGGAGAGTGCTGCTTCTTTTGGCAAGATTGGAGAGTCTAGTGGTCTTAACCCGTGTGAGAAGCCCAACTCTACCACTACTCCCAAACTAACCAAGATTCCTCCCAAAGAGCCTCTTAAGCCTAACACCAAAGATGGGGTGTATGAGGAACCTCCGAGAGCTCCACCAAAGAAACAAGTGTGGTCTCCCAAGCCCAACCATCTGAAAAACAAGCTAGATACCATGCCACCTACCCAGGAGGAGCTGATGCCACAGAAGGGCGATCCACACCCACTACCGTGAGTACCAACAACCCCCTATGAGAGCGGTGAGGTACCATTGTGAGCACTGTGGAAGAGATGGACACTTGAGGGAGTTTTGCTTTCTGCGTAAGAGAGAGGAGCTCCGTGCAAGGGAGATGAATAATGCAGACATGTACCATCCTTTCCATGATGTACATGTGCCGAATGTTCAGAGGAGAGCTGCTAGGCCTAGAGGTCCAATGCCTCAAGGTCCTAGGCCTCAGGGAGGTTTTGACCGACTGTTGACGTAAAATCTTGGTCGGTCACGCCAACACACTCAGAGCTCACGGTCCTTAGAGGGGTGCGGAGCAAGGTCCTGACCTCCTGAACCTTCAACGTATGGTGGAGCTGAATCCTAGCGAGATCGACTTCAGACGTGCCAGTCAATTTGACCTGTAATTGACAAGGAGAAGAAAAGTTTGTCAAATTGTGGAACCTGCCGGTTTGGTGCCAGACAGTTCCAAAATGTACGGCTCTGATATAGCCACTTGTCTTTAGGATATTGACTACAAAGTCAACTCCCAGGAGATTGCATGAAAAGCGTTGAAAAAGATATAAAGCATAACGGCTATGACATATGTAAAAGAGTGTTTATAATAGATAAACAACCGATGAGCTTAAAAGATGTTGGCAGAATAAAGATCTATGTGTATGTCTAAGCGACATAGAACCAACGTATCGACTAATTGCACGAGCAGTTCTATTCATTATCAGTGGGGTATCTCCATACAGCCATAATAACAAATAGATCGATAAAATAGCTTAAACATCAACAGTGGGGTGTCTCCATACAGCCTTAATGATGACCAAGCTAGATCACGTCTCGTACAAAGAATCGATCTGTTGATTCCAAGCCACTTAAAAAGACACATTACGAAGAAAGCATAACTGGATCGACTATTTTAGCCGATACAGGGTCCATGAGGCATGAACAAGATCTACCCGTCAAAGCCATGATTTAATCTAAAAATTAACAGACTTAATCTATCATATATATCAGTGGGGTTCGGAAATACAGCCGTAATACATATGCTAGATTAAATCTATTTGTTCTTAGATCAGATCATGGTTTTACCGGATATCTCGAACGCACAACATGTAACAACTAAGATTGACAAAATAGTCGATGAAAGGCTTGAATCGGCTATTTCCTCTGTTGTGAGCGTGTAGACCTCAGAACAGCCGAAACTAAGCATCCTTTAGGCTTGAGCCACTTTGTCAATCTTTATTGGGCAATATGTTGTTTAAAACATAAAGAAACAAATTAAAGCATAAAACAACATCGGTAACTTAATGAATTTATTAGCTTGCCAAACCAATAGAGCCGATAACTAGCCAAGATCGACTAAAGTAAGAGATTGATCAGAGTCAAGACAGTCTTACAAAAGACGAGCTTAAACCAATAACTAGCCATGCCATAGCTTAACAAGAGTTTGGTCGATGCCAAATACAACCTTATTACACGATGACATAAGCCATTGGTGAAACTTACAAGGAAACCAGAGGTCAGTCGATGCCGATGCAGCCCTGCCTGATTGAAGGTCTCGCCGAGATCTACGTTACTCCTACTCCTAGGGTTTTGGCCGAGGGCCGATGTATTGATTGATTTGATTGTCCCTTACAAAATTCGGGTTTCTAGCTATTTATAACCCGATTGACTCCTGTCCTAACACGACTAGGTTACATAATAGGCAAAAATAAAAGACGACTCGGACTTGAACTCCTTGGTCGAGCCCGACACGTCCTTGAAGCCCATCACGCTGGAACATACGAATCCTTCTGATTATGCTTGACCCACACAAGCTTCTTTATTTTCTGGCCGATCCTTTCCTTAATAAATCAGCCGTTTGTGCTTATGAAATAACAATCTTTTCGGTCAAAAATCTGGTGTAAACACCGGCGGGATCCTAACTTTGCAGGATATGGACCCCGTGGCGGTGGCTTTGTTGAGCGTTTCCCTCCACCGTGTTTTGAGTATCGCGATGGACGTTCTTCCCTTAGCGAACCATGTTTTCCTGTGTGTGGTGATCGCTTTCCCCGTAGGCGTGCTAGGAATGGTTTTTCTACTAACCGTTCTTTTGAGCAGCCGGCCGAACACTGGTACTCTTCCCATTTTACTCACCCCAGTGTTGGACCATTTGCTCACCCTATGTCTTTCTATTGATGTAGGTAAAACGATTGGAGGACATTTGGTTGGTGGATTTCGGTTGTTCGAGGCACATGACCGGAAACGTCAAGTGGTTCTCCAGTCTTAGTCCTGTTGCCGGAAAGGAGTTTATCACCTTCGGCGACAACAGCAAAGGTAAAGTGTTGTCTCGTGGGTCGGTGCGATTTAATGAGCACTTTGTGTTGCGTGATGTTGCTCTTGTTTCTAACTTGCACTTTAACCTTCTTTCTATTTCGCAACTTTTCGATGATGACTATGAGATTCGTTTTAAGCCGAATCTCAGTCGCATTTTAGATCCTCAGGGCAATCTTGTATGTTTAATTTCGCCCTTTGGGAAAGTCTTTTGTGCAAACTTCTCAGAGTCTTTTGGCATTTCTCATTGTCTTGTGGCTAGATCTTCCTCCTCTGATCTTTGAAAGTGGCATAGGAGACTTGGTCATTTGAGCTTCGACTTGCTTGCAAGGCTTAGTTCACTTGGCTTAATCCGAGAATTGCCCAAGTTACACATGGAGAAGGATCTTGTTTGCCATTCTTGTAGACATGGGAAAATGGTTGCTGCTCCCCACCATCCTGTGAATCAAGTTATGACCAAGCACCCTAGAGAGCTTTTGCATATGGACCTTGTTGGTCCGGCTCGGGTGAGATCGGTTGGGGGGAAGTGGTATGTGCTTGTTGTTGTCGATGACTTTTCGAGATATTCGTGGGTTTTCTTTTTGACTGGGAAAATTGAGACTTTCTCTTTTGCTCGCAATCTTATTTTGCGTCTTCAGAACGAGTTCCCTAAGAACTCGATGCGAGCTATTCGTAGTGATAATGGTACCGAGTTCACAAACTCAGACTTTGAAAAGTTTTATGACTCTTTGGGTTTGGAGCATCAGTTTTCTTCTCCCTACACACCGCCACATAATGGTGTTGTGGAGAGGAAGAATCGGACCCTTGTTGAGATGGCCAGGATGATGCTTGATGAGCATAGGACTCCTAGGCGGTATTGGGCCGAAGCTATGAATACTGCATGCTATATTTCCAATCGCATTTTTCTCCGAGCTTTCTTGAAAAAGACTTCCTATGAGTTGCGTTTTGGAAAACAGCCCAAAGTAAGTTATTTTAGAGTTTTTGGTTGCCACTGTTTTATACTTAAGAAAGGCAATTTGGACAAGTTTGAATCTCGTTCTTCTGATGGTGTATTTTTGGGTTATGGAACTCATACTCGTGCATATCGTGTACTTAACCTTGATACTAACCGAGTCATGGAGACATCTGATGTCACCTTCGACGAGACCATGCATTGTCCCTCTTCTAGATTTGAGCGTGCAGGTGATCATGAGGTTGGAGAACCTCTTTTTGATGACGAGGAAGAAGGTGCTGAAGCGATGGATCACCCAGCACTACCTCCACCAATTGTGCCGCTAGGATCGGCTTCTACTACTACGACTCACGGCCCCAACCCCTCTTCGTTGACTACTTGGGGGCCGTGGGATCCACCACCTTGGGCTGTACCTTTTGTACCCGAGGAGGCACCAGGTGCTGTTGAGGGGGAGGTTTCTTCAGCTCGGGAGGTGCCACGACACATTCAGCGCCAACACCCGCCTCAACAGATGATCGGCAGCATCAACGAACGTGTCACTCGGTCAAGGTCACAACAAATCTCTCACTTTGCTCATTCTGCATTTGTTGCTGATTTTGAACCCCGAGATGTTGGACACGCTTTATCTGATCCAGATTGGGTTAATGCCATGCATGAGTTAGAAAATTTTGAAAGAAATCGGGTTTGGGTTTTGGTTCCACCTCCTCCAGACTGTAATCCTATTGGGACAAAATGGGTTTTCAAAAACAAACAAGGAGAGGATGGCCACATTGTGAGAAACAAGGCCAGACTTGTAGCCTAGGGGTATAGTCAGAAGGAAGGGATAGACTATGAGGAGACTTTTGCTCCTGTAGCTCGTTTGGAGGCGATTAGGATACTCTTGGCTTTTGCTGCATCCAAAGGGTTTAAACTTTTTCAAATGGATGTCAAGAGTGCCTTCTTAAACGGCTACATAGAAGAAGAGGTGTATGTGAAACAACCCCCCGGTTTTGAAAATCCCAAGTTTTCAAACCATGTTTTTAAACTTCACAAAGCTTTGTATGGTTTGAAACAAGCCCCTAGATCCTGGTATGATAGGATGAAAACCTTTTTGCTAGCTAAGGGTTTTAAAATGGGATGTGTTGATAAAACGCTCTTTCTCCTCAAGCAAGGCAATGACACTCTCTTGGTTCAAATTTACGTGGATGATATCATTTTCGGTGGTTCTTCTCATGCTTTGGTTGCCAAGTTTGCAGATCTTATGAGCAGGGAATTTGAGATGAGCATGATGGGCGAGTTGACATTCTTCCTCGGGTTGCAAATTAAGCAATCCCGAGAAGGAACGTCTGTGCACCAGGACAAGTATACCAAGGACATATTGAAGAAGTTCGATATGGGTGAGGCCAAGCCTCTTCCAACACCCATGTCGACCATGACGGCCCTGGATGCGAACGAGGATGGAGAAGCTATAGACCAGAAGGAGTACCGGAGTATGATTGGGTCGCTGCTGTACCTGACGGCGACACGCCCGGACATTCAGTTCACAGTGTGTCTCTGCGCGCGCTTTCAGGCGTCTTCGCGCACCTCTCACCGTCAGGCGGTCAAGCGCATTATGAGGTACCTTCGTTTCACACCTGAGTTTGGGATCTGGTATTCTGCTTCCTCCACCCTCTCTCTTTGCGGTTATTCTGATGCCGATTTTGCTGGTTGCCGACTTGATCGCAAGTCCACTTCTGGGACTTGTCAGTTTTTGGGTTCTTCTCTTGTTTCGTGGTCTTCTCGCAAGCAGACTAGTGTCGCCCAGTCTACACAGAGGCTGAGTATGTTGCTGCGGCTAGCTGCTGTTCCCAGTTGCTTTGGATGATGGCCACTTTGCGTGATTTTGGTCTGAGCTTTTCTCGAGTTCCTTTGCTTTGTGACAGCACGAGTGCTATTAGCGTTGCTAAGAACCCCGTACTGCATTCTAAGACCAAACACATTGATGTGCGCTTTCATTTTCTGCGAGACCATTTTGAGAAGGGTGATATCGACCTTCTCCATGTCGATACTCATCATCAGTTGGCAGATATTTTTACCAAGCCTTTGGACCAATCAACCTTTGCTAGGTTGAGAGGTGAGCTTGGTGTGTGTTTCCCCTTTTAGATGGGGGAAACATTTTGTCTATTGTATCATAGACTGACTCTTTTTCTTTTGCCTTGTTTTTGTTCTTGATAGATTAGTCTTTGCATTTCATCATGCATCTTTGCATTTTCGAGCTTCATGTATATAATCTTTAGAATGTGACTATGCTCTATTTAGTGTATGTTCCGATGATATATGACGATGCTTGTAGCTTAGGCTCCTTTTGATCACTGATACGTGTTGTGAGCTGAGCTATTTTATGAATGGTGAATATGCTTAATGAACTTAAAATTTGAAACTGTTCACCATTGAGATTGGCAACTAGCATGTGTAGAATGTGTTGAGATCACTTGTGCTTTTCATATATGCTAGGTTGCTATGTCTCTAGTTCTGAGTCATTCACTTGCTTGGTATGTTCATATTCTGTCATAAAATTGAACCAAGCTTAAGTGAATTGGAAAGATCGAGATGGGATTGCTTGTCAACACATCACGGTATCGAGACTGTTTCTCATTGCACATTGAGTTAAACTTGAGCCGTGTAGTGTAAGACCGAAACTGTTGCTTTAAGCTTCTGATTGCTTCTGCATAGGCTTAGCTCGGTTGAAAAGTTAGGCAATGACAAGCTTTCAACCTCTCGCAGTCACATGCTAAAATTTGAGCTTGTGTCTTTTCACCGCTGCAACTCCGATAAAATTTGAAAACACAAGTCTATGATTCATTCTATAGCATGATGATTGAACTTTGCTAGGGGTAGTTCACCTTGTATACATGTTTAGCACTTGTTTGATTTCCTGTCTATACATGTTTGGTGCTAGTTTTATGGTGAACACTCTTTTCTGAATGGCTTAAAACTGCTCACTTTGCTCATATGTTCATATTTCGTATTTAGTGATCAGTTTGAGCCTTTGCTGACATTGATATTTATTGTTGAGTTGTCGGATCAGCACTCTTTAGAGCATCTTTTCATTCTATCGACTATATTCCTGAAGCTGCTAACTTGCATTTTTGACTCATATGCATTTGAGGGGGAGAAATCTGCTTGATAGTGCATTATCAACTAAGGGGGAGAAATTTTGTCAAATCATATCCTTAGTTGTGTGCATTGTTGAAGGGGGAGTTTGCGTTGTGTGCATTATTTGAAGGGGGAGCTTGCTCGTTTGTAGCTTTGGAGGCATTTTTCAATTGGTTTGGAGCTTTTCTGCTAGTTGTGTTGAGCCTTTGTGCCTCTATCTTGAGGGACTAGCAGTTTTGCATTCTGATGTGCTTTCCAGTTGATTTTAGTTCAGTTGGTACCGAGCCTTCCTGTCGTTCAGTTGGTATCGAGCTTCTTTGCTAGCAGTGTTGAGCCTGTTCTGCCTCTTCTTGAGGTCTGGCTTTTCAGTTGTTGTTTGAGCTTTCTCAAAAGTTTCAATTGGTATCGAGCTTTCTCGCTAGTGGTGTTGAGCCTGTTCTACCTCTTCTTGAGGGCTAGCCTTGCTTTGCTTGGTTGCGTCGAGCCGTTGCCCATGTCTTTGGGGACCAAGTTGTTTTTGCTTCTCCACTTGACCTTCTTTCGGCTTTGTTATGCTTCTGGGTCATTAGGACGAGCTCTCTACTTCTCCCTCTTCTTCTTTCTTCTACCTTCATATGATTTGTGTTGGTAGTTGACAATGCACTCATCAAGGGGGAGATTGCGGATACATGGGTGTATGCCAGATCTTGAGTGATGAGTGATTGTCAACTGGTTTGATACGCATGTTCTTCGGCTTGTGTTGTGCAGGTGTCGAGCACGGATACAGTGGTCGAAGGCAAGGTGAAGGTTAGGTAGAGACGTGCCGTGCCGATGGACCGGGAGCGGTGAAGGGCGGACGTGAGGCTTGGACTGAGGGACCGGTGGCCTGAGGATCAGTTGTGGTGGCTGACAGCCTGGGACAGCGACGAGCGGAGACTTGCTGGGCACGGTGTTGCTCGGGTCGAGGACCTGGGGACACGTGTCGGTGGACGGGGTGCACGGGCGGTGCATCCCCTCTATGACGTCGGTTTGGTGGTTGAGCCACAGAAAAACCACCGGGTGGACGGTTTCCAGGTTTGGGCCACAAAACCTGGGTGCGGCCGGTTTCCAAGTTTGGGCCACAAAACTAGGGCTGAGGACGGTTTCCAGGTTTGGGCCTCAAAACCTGGGCGCTGGCGGGTTTCTGAGTTTGGGCCACAAAACTCAGGCGATGGACGACAGGTTTCCCGGTTTCGGCCTCAAAACCGGGGGTTGGTCGTGAAGGCTGGTTTCCTGGTTTCAGCCTCAAAACCGGGGGCGAGGTCCATGAAAAGGACGAGCAGAGCGGTGGCGGCACGTGGCGGCAATCGGTGAGGTCGCGTCAAGGCGAAGCTACCAGTTGTGCGGGCGTGGCCGTCAGATCACCATCTACTTCGAGTTGGTCCAGAATAACCTTAGGGTTTAGCTGGTTCGCTCTGTGTATAATTAGGGGTAGAGTGGGAATAAGGATTAGGATAAGTAGAGGGAGACACCCACCTCCCAAACTATCTCAGCCATTTGCTATTTTCACCTAGGGTTTCCTGCTCTCCCACATCCCTGCTGTAGCTAACTGAGATCCACAGAGACGGTTAATCATACCTCTGTATTCCTGATATTTTTAGGAAGTGAGACCATAATCTCACTATTGTCTCGTGTGGTAGCCACACGGTTGCAATTCGTGGTTGTGATTCGCGTTTTGAAGTTATTCTTCGCGTTCTTCGTTTTCTCCATGATTTTCCCGTCACGAGATCTCTCTACTCGCTGCATCTTTTTCAAATCCACTTGAACTATCTTGTCCTTTGATGTGAGGAGAAAATTTCCACCGAAGGAATTCATCTCAATCCTCACGAACAAGTAGATCAGGTCGATTCAAGTTTCGTGACAACTTTTCTTTCGTTTTCCCGAATTTCTTCGATTCATCGATTTGGAGATAGGTTCGAGCCATGATCTCCTAGGAGTAGCTCACTATCATCCTTTTGACTCCTCTCACCAAGTTAGATCCTTAGGGGATTCGTTTTGGGTGAGATCAAGTCAAATCGGTGGAAGAACAGCACAGTGTCGGGGTGACCGGACGCACGAGTCAGACCGACCGGACGCTAGGGGGCGAGTCCGGTCGTTGAACAGATTTTCAGGTTTTCTGAATTTCACTGACCGGATGCACTGAAATCCTAGTGACCGGACTCATCGCCTGTACTGTTCATCGGTTTTTCTACACTTTGACCGGACACACACTTGATCTGACCGGACTCACCCTGTGCTGAGTCCGGTCACAAACAGAGAGGTCCAAAATTGGATTTTGCCTGACCGGACGCGTCCGATCACCATTGACCGGACGCAGCAGTGAGTCCGGTCAGTACTCATGTGCGCAGTTTCGTCCCCAGTTCGTTCGTCCATTGTCGGTTTCAGTTTCCGGTTTTTGCATTGGGTTTCTAGAGTTGTGTGGTGTCCCGCTGTGCTTCGTGGAAGCATCCACCCTACATCTAGGGTCGTGGACACTTGCTAGCTCCAGGTTTGCTCTTGGGGTTGATTTTTGGGACAGAGGCTAAAAGTTTCTGAAAAAAATTTAAAGCTCCAATTCACCCCCCCCCTCTGATCGCCTTTGTGTAACACTTTCGGTCCTTCAGTAGCATTTCACCCAGGAATGTTCCAGGTATCGTTATTTATAATTCTACCATCGGGAGCTTAACAGGGTTAAGAATAAGAATGATATGGCTTTAGAATTGCGAACATATACAATTAGACATGAATCTAATTACTCACCTCTCGTCTAATACAGGGGTAAGGCAAAAGAATAATGATAATGATAATGATAATTAAGGTAAATAACAGAGACTAGCAAGGAATTCATAATTAGAGAGAGAGACTCATATGATCAAGAAGAATTGAGAACTAATCGATATGTTAAGAGATTAGACTCCTAAGTTATATTACTTCTATTAAGTCTAAGTTAGTCCTAGCATATGATATCATCTATAGCATAATTAATCATCCACCCATACATAAGGAACATTACGAAAGAAGTTCATATCCAGAGTAATTCCTTCAGTGTAACCAGGTTCTAGTTGTTCTAGACTCGGGGAGTGGACTACAAAGGATTCAACGAGGCTATAAGAGTCACCCTCGCGAGCTACCACTTGATGGCCCGGAGAATAGGGTGCATTCGTAGGTAAACATAATCTAAGCACCACACCTACATTATATCGACCACTTAATCCAATTCGGAATCAAACTAAGCGCTTTACAAACATACGTATGAACTTACTATCAATTAGAACTATATCAAGCATACAACTAGAATAAACTAAGAACGAAATAAAGAGAAACATAATGATAATTGAAATAGCACAAAGTCAAATACAAGAATTACCAGAACTCCTGATGACGATTCGGAATCCTGAGCCGCGCTCAACTCTACTTGTTTCTACCTAATTCTAATTCTAATCTCAAAGTAGAGCTCTAATCTAATCTCTGAATCCCTAACTATGTCTCTCTAATTGTCTGATGATATGAAGATGGATCTGAGGGTTGCCTCAGGGAGGGGGGTCTGGGCTGCTTATATAGCCCGGTGGGACGAACCATGACCCTCCGATATATCAAGCCGACCTTGAACAAGGGCTTAGATGTGTCGAGGAGGTCGATTAGGTCACGCTCCATGAAGATGGGCTGAGGGGGGACCTGGCCCAGGCCGGCCGGCCTAGGGGTGGGGCCGGCCGGCCCCACCTGTCATCCTCTAGGTGGTTGCTTCGCCGTGACGTCTTCTGGAACCTTCCTTGTTGCCCTAATGCGCCTTCCATCCGTTTGCACGATTTGTCTTGTTGGAGAAGGATTCAATCTCTTTCTGTCTTTTGTAAAACTCCCAGGAAAACAGTAATTCACCAATGTTGTTGAATCTGTCAGTTTAGTCCCTGTATTATGTTGCTTGGTGATCACTCCAGGTTGTTCTAGAAGCTTCCATGTTGTAGCCAATAAGGACTCTCTTGTCGGGACTCCAAATGTAGCAAACCATATGACTGTTTCGATCGTCTCGACGAGCTCTTCGCAATGGTATGACCCAATTCATCACTTGGGATACTTTTATGTAGTGAAATGTTGATATTCCTGCAAAACAAGTGAGAACTATACAACTCATGGAACTTGTTAGAATCAAACCCTACAACAATGAATTGTCACATGTTTATATTGTTTTATGCACTAGTTGATGGTATAATGTTGACTGTAAGGACCGTCAACAAGCTCCCCCAAGCTTAACCTTTGCTAGTCCCTTAGCAAATAATTATGATAGATCATGAAAAACAACTTAAGCCTCCCTTGTGTTAAACAAAAAATTCTCATCCGGTTTGAAATAAAATTGTCTCATTTTCACATTTGTCTTTATTACTTTTAACCATGGGGCGTATAGCTTACCTTAGCTTTAAGCAAATGAAAGACAAGATAAGTAATTCAAGCACTATATCTCAAATTCTTCTACTTCACCTTCATTCCGGAGTTTTTTTAGAGTTTTTCAAATGTTCAACATATATTGCTAAATTAAACAATGGATCCATAGAGAAAGTAATCATACTAATTGAATCAAGAGGTGCATGTGTATGGAAAAATAGAGTCAGATGCGCTTTGAAAATATCACTTCCTTTTGTTTGATGTAGTCATGTGGCTATCAGACTAATTCTACTGCCGGGCAAGTGCCCATTTTTTTTATGGTGGTGAGGTTCCGGACACTTGTCCCTTTTTATTTCCAAAGAATCTTTCTTTTTGAGGTTTCGGACACTTGTCCTTTTTTATTTCCTCAGATATTTTTATTTTTATTTTTATTTTTTGCATAGTCACATGCTTCTAACAAACTTTTGAAAGGATAATAAAAACTTTGAGCATTTATGCGGGAAATGGAAACGTGTAAGTGAACTTGATTCAAAGAGCATAATAACTTCTCATAGGGTCAACAAAACTTAACTTAACTCAATGTTTTAATGATCATGTTTAATTATGAAATTCTCCAGAACTTTAGTGTCATTTCAGAACAAGATATATAGTAGCTCAGATTCATATCATATCCATCAATTACTTTAGACTAGGATCAAGCAATTTGCTACCCATAAGTTTTAAGTTTTTGATGTTTATATCCTGGAAGAATTCAAAGTTTAACACTAGGAATATAGACAGAGCTTCTAATATTTTTGGATTTTTCTTTTTAAGTTTCAGGGTTTCATTAATCAGAGATAAACTAAAGCTTACTATTTATTTTAATAAAGCAAACTAAGTAGATAAATATAAATATATAAATATAAAGATAACTTGTCAGATAAAGACATACCTGACATTGGGGCTCCTCCCCGTTGGTGCAAAACCTTGGGGGCTCCTCCCCCAAGCTGGAGATCACTTTGGTGGTGGCGGTCGATAGTGATGATACTGGGGCATGGACCAGAAGGCATCCCAGTACTGATTTGTCTGATCTTGATTTTGTCGAATGTTCTCAACCGCGTTCTCCATTCTGGCATTCCACTGTTGTTGCTCCATCAGTATCCTGTTGATGTCGGCTTGGTCTTCTGATATTCTTGTTAATCGGGTACTGTTGTTTTGATGAGTCATTTGATCATCATGATACCCTACACTTGAGACCGAGTGTCTAGGTGGTTCATGTTGAGTAGATGGCCCTGGTTGGTCTATTGAGCGTCTTCCTTGGTACTGGCCGTAGCGAGATCTCCTCCGCCACTCCATACTGTCGGCTTGCCATGAATCTTCTGAATGGATGGACGGTGATGGAGCCCATTGAGAGTATGGTTCTTGATATTGTGGCGGGTGTCTTGTTTGAGCTCCATCACCATATGCTGTGTGCTGGTCCCTCGGAGATCGGGTCGGCTCCATAATAGTATATTGGTGGTGCATTCACGAACCTTGCCGATGCGCTACTCTGTGTAGTGGTGATTGGTTGTAGACCTACAAGAAAGCTTCTCGTGGTATAGACACTGAGTTCCGGGTTAGGAAGCGGAATCTCAGTGCTCATACCTCGGTACATCATATGAATAATATTGTTGTTTTTCTTGAGGATCTGGGCTTGTCTAAAAAAGTCGAAGGTTATAATGGTACGGCCTTCGGTAATGTTTTGCACAAGACAAGATTGGGTCAAACCCAATTTGTTAGCCAAACGGTAAACAAGAGAAGAACATTCTATATCCCCTTTGGTCAGGCCAAAAACTTCCATCCACTGGTTGATCATGTGGATGATAGGAGACACTCTCCATTTATTTACAATAGCAAAAAGAAGTCTCAACTCATCTTCCCTCACTGTTTGAGTTTCTGGTCTAGGGAAGATGGTTGAAGAAATAAAACGATGAATAAAACAAAGAGTGGGCAACTAAATATCATTGTTCTTGGGTTTTGAACAAATATCTAAATCTGTAATCTCTTTCCAAAACTGCTCTTTATTAAAATCAGGTAAAGCATTTGAAAGATCAAGAGCGCAGTTGGAATCAAAACCCAAGTGGTCACTAAGTTCCCGCCAAGTGAGTGTAAACTTTTTGTTGAACATGCGGAAACTTATGCCAGTAGCTAAAGAAACCAAAGTGCAGAGGAATTCGATGGTAAGGAGCTTCACTCCTATCTCATCGACAGGCACAAATCCCATCCAACCCAACATGGTGAAAATACAGAGGAATTCGATATCCATACCTTCGGGGGTGGAGCGGAACGAAGATGCTTGAGAGGGCGCCGGCGAATCAACGTCCTTGTTGGAGTTTGCTCTTGAGCTGCTCCTCGTGATGCGTCCAAGCCCGATCTTTCCGAAGAAGGAATTCTTGCTCATCCTATTGAACAGAGAAAAAACAAACAACCAAACAAGAACAGACTATGGAACGGGTTAGAAAAATATAAACAGTCAGTGGTTAGTCATTCTCAAGTCAATGGTTCGGAGGTTAGTTTATTAAGAGACTTGTTTATGATTGAATTGGACAGCACTACTCTTCTTTAAAACTTGTTCTCTACGCAAATTTAAAACTTCTCACACTCCTACTTTCTCTTCTCTACCAAACTCTTCCTTCTCTCTTGGTTTCTCACACTAGATTGAAGGTTTGAGCTAGCAAACAGATTTCAAAATGAATTCTGTTGAAAGGAGAGGATTGAGAGGCTTGTGAGTGAGTGTGGAGAGCTCCGAGAGGTGGCTACTTATAGTCGTGGCCAAGGCAGGCCGGCCGGCCTGGTGGTGGGGCTAGCCGGCCCCCCTCTAGGGCCCACCTGGTTTTCTTCCCTCCACTCAAAGATTGCTTCACTTCTAAGCAAGGATTTTTGTCCATACAAAGTTCAAAGTGTTCTGGTGCTTGGTTGAGTGGATAGGAAGCAAAGTAGTAGTGATTCCAAAAGGTGGGTCCCATGAAAATGGGTCCTGGTGGTGAAAAATAATTACCATGCAGAAAATTTCAGAAAACTAAATTACTGTTATGCAATGAAAAATGATGATAGATGCAAAGGTATATTTTTGTGCCACCACAATAAATATTCATTCGGGTTTTTACACACCATAAAAATTATTTACGCGGGGCTTGAATTTTATGTTTCAATATTTTTATTTGGTTTTCAAATGCATAGGCAGAAATGAAAGTGCAAGAAAGTAAATATGGATAACTACCGAGTTACCTCCTGGTGAAGGTTCGGGGTTTTAAAGTCCACCGAATTGGACTTCTACAAAGTTGTCATTCTGGAGGGGTTGTAGCCTTCCCTGAGGATGGTGCCTCTGGTGACTGTTGATCTCCCTCTTCACTTACCACCTTTGTTGTTGAACCTAACTCAGGCTTTGTCTTGAATGGAAAACATTCTTCTTGTCCATTGATGTTGAGTCTGACTTCTCCAATTCCAACGTCGATGTGGGCATTTGCAGTACTCAGAAAGGGTCTCCCTAGAATGAGTGACACTTTTGAGTCTGATTTCATGTCCAATACCACGAAGTCAACTAGCATGAAGAATTCTCTAATCTTGACTGGAATGTCTTTAGCAATTCCTACTGGGTAGCAGAGTGATTGATCGGCAAGTTGTAGGCACATTGATGTTGGGACAAGTCTTGAATGATGGAGTTTATCAAAGACTGTCTTGGGCATCATGCTCACACCTGAAATCATTTATGGCCAATTTCTGAAAGGGGTCTTGCCCCAATGCTTTGAGGCGAAGTCCGAATTCTTGAAAGGGATCCGTTGGGTTTCAGCAGTGATGACTTCAGTGGGGTCAAAATTGCCTACTGGACCAAGGAAGAAATCATTCGGGCTATCTTGAATCGGGATCAGAATTTGGTCATGAAGCGCCTAAAAATTCAAATATGAGGGAAAAATACGAAGATCATCGGAAAGAGGAGACGCTAGGAAGCCCGGATTTTACCTCGGGGATAGAATCTTGAGTCGCCATTTGACCTGCGAAGCGCCGAATTTGAAGTTCTCAAGGAATTTTGGTTCGAATTGAGTGGCGGCGGATGTCTTCGAAAGCTAGGGTTCAAGAATGACCCTAAAGGAGAGGAACAACGGTTGGGAAGAAGACTCGGCTAATCGGCTAAAAAGGAGTTAGTCGATTAGACCCCAAGGAAAGAAGTAGCATTTTTGGAATAAAATAAATTTCATCCCAAAATTGGGGGGCATGTGTTTACACCAGATTAAGGACTAAGAAGTTTATTATTTTATGGGCACAAACGGCTGATTTTGATTAGTAAAGAAATCGGCCAGAAAAATAAAATATGTGTTTTGGACCCGGGCACAACCAAGGTTCGTGTGGACCAGACGTGGCAAGCTTCAGAAGCATGTTGGATTCGGCCGAAGAGTTTGAGTCCGGGTCATTTTTTTATTTTACTTATTTTTGTAACCTAGTCGTGTTAGGACAGGAGTCAATCGGGTTATATATAGCTAGAAACCCGAATTTTGTAAGGGAATCCAATCAATCAACACGTCGGCCACCGGCCAAAACCCTAGGAGTACGAGTAACGTAGATCTCGGCGAGACCTTCAGTCAAGTAGGGCTGCATCGGCATCGACCGACCTCCGATTTGCTTGTAAGTTTCACCAATGGCTCGTGTCATAATATAATAAGGCTGTATTTGGCATCGACCAAACTCTTGTTAAGCTATGACATGGCTAGTTATCGGTTTAAGATCGCCTTTGTAAGACTGTCTTGACATTGATCAATCTCTTGCTTTAGTCGATCTTGACTAGTTATCGGCTCTATTGGTTTGGCAAGCTAATAGATTCATTAAGTTATCGATGTTGTTTTATGTTTTAATTTGTTTCTTTATGTTTTAAACAACACCTTGCCCAATCAAGATTGACAAATTGGCTTGAGCGTAAAAGATACTTAGATTTGGCTATTCTAAGGTTTCGTGCTCACAATGAAGGAAATAGCCGATTTCAAGCCTCTCATCGACTATTTTGTCAATCTTGATTGTTACATGTTGTGCGCTCGAGACATCCAATAAAACTATGATTTTGGTCTAAGAACAAGTAGATTTAATCTTGCATATCTATTATGGCTATATTTTCGAACCCCACTGATATATATGATAGATTATATTTGCTTGATCTTAAATCGAGTCATGTTTCTAGCGGATGGATCTTGTTCGTGCTTCATGGACCCTGTATCGGCTAAAATAGCCGATCCAGTTATGCTTTCTTCATAATGTGTGCTTTTAGGCTGCCTTGAAATCAATGTATCTATTTGTTGCTCTGGACGTGATCTAGTTTGACCATCATTATGGCTGCATGGAGACACCCCACTGTTGATGTTTAAACTATTTTATCGATCTATTTGTTATTATGGCTGCATGGAAACACTCCACTGTTAACAAATAGAATTGCCTGTGTAATTAGTCGATATGTTGCTTTCACGCCGTCTAAACGTATACATAGATTTTTATTCTGCTAGTATGTTTAAGCTTATCGACTATTTCTGTTCTGAATGTTTCTTTACATGTATTATAGCCGTTTCACCTTTATCAATACCTTCGTGCAATCTTTTGGGAGTTGACTTTGTAGTCAATGTCCTATTAACAATGGCTATATCAGAGCCGCATAATTTGGAACTGTCTGGCACCAAATCGGCAGGTTCCACAATTTGATAATTTTTTTTCTTCTCCTTGTCAATTGCAGGTCAAATTGACTGGCACGCCCAAAGTCGATCTCACGAAGATTTGGCTCCGCCACTTGCTGAAGGTTCAGGAGGTCAGGACCTTGCTCCGTACGCTCTCTGAGGACCGTACGCTCGAGTGTGTTGGCGTCACCGGTCGGATTTTTGTGTCAACACATTCTTTTGGCACGCTCGGTGGGACCCAATCGCCTGATCATGACGATCAACAACGAAGACGTGTTGAACATGACAATGGAGGAACTTCCAGATGAGCTACGATGCATGGTAGAAGAAACTGTTGAACAATATCATTACATGTGTCTATTGAGCTTCAGTAGAAGCAAGGATAAGAAGATTATCTAGAAGACTCATCTTCTGAGAGTGGTTCTAGAGGGACATGATGATCCAATGATCCAGATTCAACACAATGCCATGCAAGAAGTGATCAGCAAGGCCATGTCTGCTACCCTGATGAATCACAATGAAGTTTTCCTTAACAGTCTCACAAATGCCATTAAGGAGGCCTTCAACTTAGGCGATGATAGGAGAGGTCCAGCATATACCATTAGAAATAATCAAGGAGCTGGAACTTCTGGTGGACCACAGATCAATAGTCCTAATGGCAATATAAATCAAATGATTGTTGGCCCTGGGGGTGTGACACTGCAGCCAATGCAGCAGCCGAATATGAGTAATAACATATACTCATCGGCTACAAAAATAGCTCCCCATGCAAGACGCATTACCAGAGATTTTAATGCACCACCATATCAAGGAAATGTGGCACCTAGTGATATTCCTCATGGATATCATTATGTTTCGGATTTTTATACCTTGGATGCCCAGGAAAATCCGGGATATAATGGCAATACACTCGGGGGGCAAAACATCGGCTATCAGAGGCCGGTGAATCAAATTGATCAACTAATGAGTCGGGTCACTGATTTAGTTCAAAAGCAATTTGTCTTGACACCAAAAGCTACCTTGACTGGCTACAAGAAGCCGTATCTAGAGTGGTATGATCAGGTTATCTTTCCAACAAGATATAGAATCCCTGATTTTACCAAATTCATGGGAACTGGCTCAGTGACGACCATGGAACATATAACTCAGTTTTTGGTCCAGCTCGGGGAAGTTGGTGACGAACCAGCACTTAAAGTCAGAATGTTTCCTTTATCTCTATCTGGTTCGGCTTTCTCGTGGTTTTCATCTCTGCCACCCAATTCCATCAGAGCTGGGAAGATTTGGAAGATAAATTCCATAAATACTTTGACTCTGGAGTATTGGAAAAGGGCCTTGTGGACTTAGTCGATACGAGGCAAGGGAATAATGAGTTTGGATGTCAGTATCTTCAGAGATTCAGAGAAGTTAAAAATCAATGCTATACCTTATCATTGCCAGATTCGGAAGTTGTTAACATTGCAATTCGAGGGCTGATACCTGCCATCAGAGAGAAAATCGGCTTTGGTTGTAGCAATATGGTTGATTTAGCTAAGAAGGTGGCAAATATTGATGCTCAGAATCGGTACAATCAAGTTTTTAAGCCCAAGAAAGCCTACAACGCAGAGAGCCATTTCTTCTTGCAAGAAGAAGACAATAATTCAAGTGATGAAAGTGAAGATGAAGTGGCTGCTGTGGATTGGGCTTGGAGAAACAATGAATACATGCCTTGGGCAAAGGCTAAGAGCACTGAAAAAGATATAAAATATAGCTTTGACATCACTAAGGCCGACAAAATATTTGACTACTTGCTAGAGAAGGGTCAAATCAAATTAACTGGGAATCACAGTATCCCATCGGCTGAAGAGCTTAAAAATAAAAGGTACTACAAATTTCATAACTCTGGTACTCATACTACTAATGATTGTCGGGTTTTCAGAGATATGATCCAGAGGGCTATCGTTAAAGGAAGGATTGGCCTAGGAAAGGCCAAGGGCATGAGCATCAATGGCCATCCTTTTCCACAGAATATGGTGGCTCCTGCACCTCGGAGTGAGATCAAAGTGTTGACTTCTGACAAAGCCAAGGCAGCTGGGACGGTGGATCCAAAGAAATAGCTCACAACCAAGGAGTATCAGGAGATGAAAAGAAAGGAAAATACTGATCAACATGGTCAACCTGAGACTTCAAAGGCTGGTGAAGCAAGAAGACGTCCAACTGTCAGAATTTTATTGAACAAGTGGCAACGTCAGAAAGAAAGGAGCCAAATGCAAAGAGAAAGAGATGAACAAGAGTATCAAGAGTGGCTCGAAGAGGAAGAGAATAAGAGGTCTCGCGAAGAAGAAAGGTGTGTCAGGGATGAAGAAAAGAATCATTGGGACTGTCCTTTCTTCAGACATTGTTGGAATGAAGGATTGAAACTTCCTACTCTTCGTAATTGCCCAGAATGCAGTGACCAATATTGGGAGTATACGCAGTCGAGAGACAACCGCCGATCAATACACGAAAGGTTGAGATTTGAGGGGACAGATCGACGCATAAAAAATAAAAGTGTTCATAATCGGCTTGGGGCAAGATTAGTCGATCATGATCATCCTTGGCAAGAAGGACAATGGTGTCCTAGTGGCTTGACCAAAAGCCAGAAAAGACGGGTTCAAAGACTAAGGAATGATGAGATTCAGGAAAAGAAACCCAAGGTCTGGCAAGTAAAGCAAGTAGCCGATAAGGGTGAATCATCGGCTAATATCGCTGCTCTGTTCATGCTACCTGCTGAGTTTAGATCCTCTGATCATGAAGAAGAGTCTGATGATGAAGAAGCAATTGCTCAGTGGATCTATCAGGCAGAAGAGGCCACATTTCAAAAACCCGAAAAACATTCCCATCTGAAAGCTTTGTATTTAAAAGGGTTTGTCGATGGAAGGCCTCTGAACAGGATGTTAGTTGATGGAGGGGCAGCTGTTAATTTGATGCCATATGTCACCTTTAGAAAGCTTGGTAAGACTGCAGAAAACTTGACTCAGACCGATATGAGGTTGACCGACTTTGCTGGCAATGTATCGGCTACTAAAGGTGCTCTGTGCGTCGAGTTGACGATTGGCGGCAAGAGTATGCCGACTACTTTCTTTGTGGTCGATGCAAAAGGATCCTATAGTGTGCTTCTTGGAAGGGATTGGATCCACGCCAATTGCTGTGTTCCATCTACCATGCATGAGAATGTGATCCAGTGGATCGGCGACACTGTGAAAGTGGTTCCAGCCGATTAAACTGTTAGTGTTGCTTATTCAGACCCTGATGTTTGGAACTTTGATAACGTGGAGTGCTTCTCTGGGAAGATTCTTGAAGAAGGCTTTCTCAAAACAACTGATGATAGTCAACAGCCGATCTAATCAGTCGGCTTCAAAAAAATGTTTTTAGCAGATTAACCCATTAACGAGGATTTGCATCGGCGCGAATGGTTATAACGAGCTAAGGCCGATGTAGTATTAGATAGTCAAGGTTATTTCTTTTAGAGCTTGATTAAAAGATCGCTTTGCTTAACCATATAGCCGATACTAGTGTATCGCCTTCAGAACAAAAATAGCCGATATATATGTATCGTCTTTTGATGTCCATTTGATAGCCGATACTAAGGAAGTATCGCCTTTAGAATGTTCAATAAGAGAAATAAATCAAAGGAAGAATTTTGGAAATTCAGTGACAACACAAAGAATATCAAACAGGGATATTTAATAAGATTATTCAAGCCTGATGATGCAGGGACAGACTTATAGTTTTTCGGCCAAAAGGCCGGATTTACAAAGGAAACATTAAAACGAAACTAATCTAAATGCAGCTTGTTCAGGAGGTCCTCCAGGTGCGACACCTCCTTTACGGCGAGCGCCAGGGGTTGAAACTCTTCCACCAGCTGCCTGAAGTCTTCCCTCGTCCTGGTGCCGACGAAGGAGGGAGAGACTTCTCCGGAGATTTCAGCGCCGCTGAGTTCTGCTCCGGCGAGGGCGAAGGTAGCGCCATGGCAAATGGCGTGGAGAGCCAGCTCCCTAATGCGCGTCCGAACGTCCTCGAGGCGCGCTTGCAAAGTTTCCCCTCGGGCGTTCACAAAATCAGCAATTGTCGTGGCCCGCCCTGGGAGCCAGTCAAGCTGATGTTGGAGTTCTGTGATTAAACAAAAGGAGATCGAGGTTAAAAGGTAACCAGTTTTAATAAAAGAATGAATCGGTTGGATGTTCAAGCAAACAAATCACCAAAAACAGACTAGAGCAGTTATGCGAAGGTGATTGAAGATAATGAAATCAAAGGATGTGAGGAAAATATACCAACGACCCTGGCGTTGGACGCCACTAAGTGTTCCAGAACACTGTTGAGGCGAGCACGGAGAACTTCTCGCTGCTCCATGACACGGGCGGTTCGGCGGCGCTCTTCTTCGAGGAGGCGTCGAGTCTCGGAGTAGCCCGGATGAAGGCCCAGGCATCATCATCCAATGACAAAACGTGACCCGATGGGGGTTAGCTTGGACCTTGGCCGTCCGCCGGAGGAGAGGGACTATGAAAAGATTAGGGTTTTCTTCGGATGACTGAGAAATTTCGGAGCATAAGAAGTTGTTAAGGAGGAAGTCGTTACCCGAGCACACGACGGCGAGTCGCCGGAGGACCATCCACAGACTTCGACTCTTCGGCGGGACGCTTGCCACAGTTGTTCGCCATTGGTTTGGTTGCTGGTTGGAGGAGAAGAGCAGTCGACTACTGGAGAAATGAAAAGCCAAAGAGCAAGGCAATGTATGCGTAGTGTGCTCGGAAAGCCGATGTTTTGTATTTATGAGCAAATGTCACACCCCAATTTTAAGGATAAAATTGTGGCGGAATACTCATGTGTGCCCAGGAAACAATCACACACATAAGTTAGACAAATTACAAGAAGGTGGCATCATCACATTGTTTATTACATAACGATAGTATCAACACAAGTCTTACATTAAGTGAAACAAAAGATAACTGAACTGCTAACAAGATCTACTCCACAGGGAACGCTGACTGGGGGAAACAGCTAGCCTAGAAGTCCTCTGGGAAGTCGCCAACTGCACCTTCATCTGTTACCCATCCGGGAATTGCCCAAAAAGAAGATAAACAACAAGCGTAAGTACTTCTCGTACTTAGCAAGCTAACACAGGGTTCATGCGGCTCAAAAGGCTGACACTGTCTGACTGCGGTTAGCTTTTAAGTTGGCAAAGTTTTAACATTTAGGTAAACGAATATGGTGCTTAACCCTTCACCCATGATCCATTTGTCCAACAAAGATAAATATAACATCATAAGGTACCAACAACATAAAGTAAACAGTTATTCAAGTATCAAAGTTCTGCTAGTTTCCCGGGCCGCTCGTGACCGTGAGCACGGCTGTTATAACAGTTTTACACTCTGCAGAGGTTGTGCATCTTTACCCACAAGCCGTGTTACCCTTGTGCCCGAGGCGGCCAACCTCTTGATCCACTTCCGAGGTAGATCGGCGGGGCACACTATGAAGCATTTCGTTGGTTCGTCTAACATGTTAGGGCCGCTAGGTTTCCTTGGCAGGCAGATGTAGTAACCCCCCTTTCCTATGGCACAAGGCCATCGCAGCTATACACATAGGAACAGGAGCAGCCCTACACCCAAAGTGGCAAGCCCCTTATGCGCCCTTTCGGGTCACCGCTAACAAGTTAGAAAAGGTCCAGTGTACTAAGCTAAAACCAGAGCCATATAGCACTCATGGTAGCACTGTCAATCCCAGCTTTTGCTAACAGCAAGTTTTATTAACCGTTTAACAACATATCATCATGAGAACAAATTCATCATTGGACTGGATCAGTTATAAGTCAGTTAGCACTAGCATTCTACCCATATGCAAAGATCCCACGGAGTCAAGAACATCACAGATAACAAAGCTAAGTGGGTCTCTAAGGTTGCTCAATTGGACACATGCATAAATGAGTAATTTAATGGTAAAGTGAAATAGGTAACAAGGAGATCCCATGCTCACTTGCCTTGGTTGTCGAAAGACTGGTCTTCCTGCTGGTCGTCGAAAGAAGGGTCCTGGTCGTACCACACCGACTCACCGTCTACTCGATCACAAAACATCACCACGCATACCAGACGCATACATATACAATGCAAACAAGGCTATCATTAGAACAGTACACCAAACAGTAATAAACAGAAAATAAACTTTGATAAAACTGAAGTACGCATTTCTACGATCACAACAAGTTTTGGTTCACCGAAAACGGAGTTACTATGCGAAAGATACGGCCGAAACGGTGTTTCTAGAGCCCTAAACAAGATTAACATAAACCCTGAAACTAAACTGATCTACTCTGTCGAACAGAGGCATAAACAGCTAGGAAACTAAATTACGAACCTAACGCAACTTGAACGGGTCAAAACGGAGCTAGAACGTGGATTTTATAAGCATTTTAATATAATGGCATTTCTGTAAATAGACTGAAATCAATTTGAATTTAAAACGGAATTTAAACTGAATTTTAAATCAAAATTCTCCACCGGCTGGACTGCGCCTCAAATCCGAAGAAACGCAGGGGCCCGGTTGGAAGTTTGCAACGACACAGGGAACAGTGCCAAAGGAGCGCGGGTTGATTTAGGTTTTCTTCGGGGTTTCTTTAGCAAAGTGGCACGGCGAAGGGGTATCGGCCGCGCACAGCCGATGGATCGACGATGGACGATGTGGACTAGATCCAGGGGTGAGTGCGCGCGGGGCGGGCCGATGGCGTGCACAGGCCGCGGCGTCGCGGCGCTTTGCGCGACGTCGCGCGCGGTTCCGCCATGGCCGAAGCCGGAGAGCTCGCGGACTCGAGCGAAGGGGCACGCCGAGCCAAACCAAGGGGGACGGAGAGGGAGCGGGTCGCAAGGGGTTCTCACCGCGTTGGAAGAAGGGACGGAGAGGCTCTGGTGGCGGCGCACGGCGAGGAACGGCGGAGCTCCGAGCGACGGCGCCGGAACTGCGAGCACACACGGCGGTTAGGGCGAGATCAGGCGAAAGAGAGGAAAGGAGACGGTCCGGCAGCTTCACCGAGGCGCGGCGGAACTCGGGGGAGGTTGCACACGGTCGGAGCGGCGCCGAAACGACGGGTCGACGGCGGCGGCGGCAATGGCGGCGGGGAAGGCTCTGTGCGCGGCTCGGGTGCTCAGATGCGAGTGCGGGAGAGGCAAAAGAGAGAAACGGGGAGAGGGGGCGCAGTCGCACGCGCTATAGGCACGAGGAGGGGCCGGAGACGTGGGCACGGCTCGCACGACGCACGGAGGACCCGGGGTCGCGGCGGTTGCGCTCGGGACGACGCGTGCGGAGGGGGAGAAGAAGGCGCCGATAGGCGGGCCCGGGAGGTCAGAGAGAGAGAGGGAGAGGAGGCGCGGCGGTTGCAAGCGGGCGCCGACTGGGCCGGCCTGCGGGCCGCGCGGGTGAAGGGAAAGGGGAGGAGGGTCGGCCCACTGCGGAAAAGGAGGAGGGGAGAGAGCGCCAGCGGGCTTGGGCCGCCAGGCCGCTTGGGCCGGTTGCAAGGGAGAGAGGGAGAAGGTGAAATTTCCCTTTTTCTTTTTATTTCAAAGCATTTCAAATCCATTCCAAAAGAAGTTTGAATTCATTTTGAATTTTGGCAAAAACCAGTCACACACATAAAATCCAGTGCATCAGCATGAATGCAAAAACATGTTGCCACTATTTTTTTTTTATTTCCATAAAAATTATTTAACCCCTAGGTTAAATGCTTCACAAATTCATAATTAAATTATTTTCACCTATTTTGTTTTGGAGAAATTTTTAGGGTGTTACAACTCTACCCCCCTTAAGATGAATCTCGTCCTCGAGATTCGACTGGAGCTTACTCAAACAACTGCGGATAAGATTTCCGGAGATCTTCTTCTCTTTCCCAGGTAGCCTCTTCTTCTGTATATTTGTTCCACTGAACTTTGCACATCTTGATAACTCGGCTCCTGGTAACTCTTTCTGCTGTCTCTAAGATCTTGACAGGGTACTCTTCATAAGTGAGATCTTCTCCTATCTTGATCTCTTCCAGGGGAACTTGCTCTTCAGACACCCTTAGACATTTCTTCAGCTGAGAGACATGGAACACATCATGAACGCCTGATAGACGCTCAGATAGCTCAAGCTGATAGGCCACTTCTCCACGTCTGGCCAAGATCCGGAAAGGACCTATGTATCTGGGTGCCAACTTTCCTTTCATGTTGAATCTCTTTACGCTTCTCATGGGTGACACTTTCAAATACACATAGTCTCCCACTTTGAAAACTAAGTCCCTCCTGCGAGTATCTGCATAACTCTTTTGTCGAGACTGAGCTATCCTCAAGTTATCCCGGATTACTCTCACTTGTTCTTCAGCATCGCGCAGAACATCTGGTCCAAACACTTGAGTTTCTCCTGTCTGATTCCAGAACAAGGGAGTTCTACACTTACGCCCATACAAAGCTTCGAAAGGAGCCATTTTCAGACTCTTCTGGTGACTGTTGTTGTAGGAGAATTCAGCATATGGCAGGCTTTTATCCCAACTAGCCCCGTGCTGAAGTGCACATGCCCTCAACATATCCTCCAAGATCTGATTTATCCTTTCAGTCTGCCCATCTGTTTGTGGGTGATATGCAGAACTGAAATTCAGCTTAGTTCCCAACGATTGGTGTATCTGATGCCAGAAATGAGATGTGAATTGTGTTCCTCTGTCAGACACTATCTTCTTCGGAACACCATGCAGAGACACAATTCTTTCCATGTACAGCTCTGCTAATCTTGCCCCATTATAAGTGGTCTTAACTGGTAGGAAGTGAGCGACCTTAGTGAGACGGTCGACGATTACCCATATAGAGTCATAGCCTCTTCGTGTACGGGGTAATCCAGTGATAAAGTCCATTCCCACTTCTTCCCATTTCCACTCGGGTATCTGCATAGGCTGTAACAGTCCTGCTGGTCTTTGATGTTCAGCTTTGACCTTCTGACAGGTGTCACATAGGGCCACATATTCTGCTACATCTCGCTTCAATCCATACCACCAGTACTTTTCCTTCAGATCTAAGTACATTTTGGTACTGCCGGGATGTATGGAGTAGGCAGATTCATGTGCATCTCGCAAGATGGCATCACGGATAGCTTTCACTTCAGGCACACATATCCTTTTTCCAAACCATAGTGTCCCACTATCATCCATCCTGAAACCTGGTGCCTTCCCAAGCACTATGTTCTCTGCTATCTCTTGCAATTTCTCATCTTTCAATTGACCCTCACGGATTTCTTTCTCCAAGGTAGGTTCAACTGTCATCTCCACAACATTGTTGGCAAAGCATAGGTCAAGATATGCCATTTCAGCTCTCAAGTCTGCTGACACGTATTCCACTTGCAGTCCATTTGCATAAGTTTTTCTGCTCAAGGCATCGGCCACGACATTGGCCTTTCCTGGGTGATAATGTACCTCCAGGTCATAGTCTTTGATCAATTCTAGCCAACGGCGTTGCCTCAAATTCAGATCTGATTGAGTAAATATGTACTTCAGACTTTTATGATCTGTGTACACATCACACTTATGTCCAACTAGATAATGTCTCCATATTTTTAAAGCATGGACAACAGCTGCTAACTCCAAATCATGAGTTGGATAGTTCACCTCGTGCTTTCTCAGCTGTCTAGATGCATAGGCTACTACTCTTCCTTCTTGCATTAGAACACATCCAAGTCCCAGACGAGATGCATCACAATAGATGGAGAAGCTTTTGTTCAAGTCTGGCAGAACTAGGACTGGTGCTGAGGTCAATCTCCTCTTCAATTCTTCAAAGTTTGCCTGGCACTTATCAGACCACACAAACTTAGCACTCTTTTCTAGCAAGGCAGTCATAGGCCTCGCAAGTTTGGAGAAACCTTCAATGAACCTTCTGTAATACCCAGCCAAACCCAGAAAACTTCGGATTTCGGTAGCACTGGTTGGCGGGTTCCAGTCTAACACATCCTGCACCTTCGTAGGATCAACGGATATACCTCCGTCAGAGACTACATGCCCCAAGAAAGAGACTTCTTTCAACCAAAATTCACACTTGCTCCTCTTGGCATAGAGTTGATGCTCTCTCAACTTCTGCAGAACCATTCTCAGATGTTCAGTATGTTCCTCTTCTGTCTTAGAGAACACTAGAATGTCATCTATGAACACCACCACAAACTTGTCTAGATACTCCATGAACACCTTATTCATCAGGTACATGAAATAGGCTGGGGCGTTGGTCAGTCCAAAAGACATAACTGTATACTCATACAATCCATACCGCGTTGTGAAAGCAGTCTTAGGAATGTCTGAGTTCCGGATCTTCAACTGGTGATACCCAGACCTGAGATCTATTTTGGAGAACACACATGCTCCTCTAAGCTGGTCAAATAGATCGTCTATCCGGGGTAGAGGGTATTTGTTTTTAATGGTAACCTCATTTAAAGACCTATAGTCCACACACATCCTCTGGCTACCATCTTTCTTATCCACAAAGATCACAGGTGCTCCCCAAGGAGAAGCACTGGGGCGTATATACCCCTTCTCTAACAACTCCTTAAGTTGTTTCTTAAGCTCTTCTAGTTCATTTACCCCCATTCTATAAGGTCTTTTAGCTATTGGTGCAGTTCCAGGCAGTAATTCAATAATGAACTCAACATCGCGATCAGGTGGCATACCTGGCAGATCATCAGGAAAGACATCAGGGAACTCGTCCACCACCCGATCTTGCTCTGCACCACTAGCATCCATCTGATTTATGGTGGCAGTCGGCTGCTCTTGCATCACCACTTCCACACAGATCATGTCTCCCTTGGGTGTAGATACAACAACGGATCTTTCTTGACACTGAATGACAGCCCCATGTTGCTTCATCCAATCCATACCCAAGATGAGATCTATGCCTGCTGTCCTCAGCACTATGGGCTTTACTTTAAAATCTACCCCCCTTAAGTTGACACTAGAGGTGGGGCTCCAGAGATTTGCAGGCATACTACCCCCCGGTGAGTTCACTATGATTGTTTCTTTCATTGCACATAAAGGCACACCATGCATTCTAACAAATGATTGTGAAATGAAGGAATGCGAAGCACCAGAATCAAAAAGTATGGTTGCTGGGATTGAGTTGATACTGAACGTACCCATCATGACATCCGGTGCATCCAGGGCAGTATCGGCAGCCACATGGTTCACCCGCCCAGTGTGAGGTGGACGAGCATTCTGCTTCTGACCTCCTGCTTGGTTCTGTGGAACCTGAGGGTTCTGCTTCTTGGGACACTGGTGAGCATAGTGTCCAACCTCCCCACAGCGGTAGCAAGCGTTGGGGTTCTGCTGAGATGCATTCTTCATGGGAGCGGAGTTGGGTGCTCCCTGGCGTGATGCTTGGCTGCCCTGCTGCTGGTACCTCTGCCCTCCTGGCTGCTGCTGGTAGCGCTGACCACCTGACTGCTGTTGGTATGGAGGGCGCTGCTGGTTCTGGTTGCCTTGGGGTTGCTGTCCCCTGTTCCACTGGTTGGAGGAGCCTTGATTCCTCTGGGGGTAGCCTTGCTGGGGGTTGGTTCGGGGACGAGTGTTGCTCCCCGAAGACTGGCCTTGGAAGCTTCTCTTCTTTGCTTCCATCTCTTTCCGCTTGTTGTCAATAACAATCGCCCTATTGACCAGGGCCTGATAGTTGGGATAAGTGTTTGACATAAGCTGGAGCTGCAGCCCATCGTAAAGACCCTTCAGAAAACGGCGCTGCTTGTCTTTGTCTTGGGCCACATCCTGTGGGGCATAGCGCGACAGTTGGGCAAACTTATCGCGGTATTCCGCCACTGACATGGACCCTTGTTTCAAGGAGCGGAACTCCTCTTGCTTCAGCTCTACGAGACCATCAGGGATATGATAGGATCTGAAGTTCTCCCTGAACTCCTGCCATGAAACAACTGGGGCATCTTGGGGACGGCCGAACATGAATGCGTCCCACCAGTCCTGGGCTGCTCCCTGCAGTTGCCCAGAAGCGTAGAGCACTTTCTCATAATCTGTGCACTGGGCAATGTTCAGCTGCTTCTCTACTGCACGAAGCCAGTCATCCGCCTCCAAAGGTTCAGAGGCATGAGTGAACACAGGTGGGTGGCCTTTCAGGAATTCTCCTCGACGGTCCCTGACTTGGAGAGGCTGGGGTGCTGCAGCTGGCGCCTGATCCAGGCGGTTCATCATAGCTTGCATCAGCTGATTCTGCATTCCCATCAGCTGCTCGATGGTTACTGGCGGCGGTGGCGGTGGCGGGTCCACAGGAGCACCACGCCCACGGCCACGGCCCCTTCCGCGTCCACCCCTTGCTGCCATCTGCTCACCAACAAATGCGCAAGAGTTAAACCTTTATATCCAACATAGAAATTATTTTAAAACATAAACGAGCATTGCTGAAAAATTTCTGGGCACATCTTTATCAATTTCTGGGCACATCTTTATCAACAGCAGTGAACGAAAACTGACATAACTCAAGCTACCGAAATCCTACGGGGTCGAACCAGACACCGTTGGAAAGCTTAAGAAACCAGCTACAACCTTTATTCAGAACTCATTTTCAGATTCGGTCATATTCTGGGTCGAAAACAGCGTTGAACAGAACCTGTTCTGGGTGACAGACTGCGCAGAAACATCAACTTTAAATAGGCATATCTCCCAGATCCGAACAGATAAAGACTTGGTTCCAGATTTGTTTGAAAGATACATCCGTCTAGATACTTACACAAAAATTTCATAATTTTTGGGAACACGGATTAAGAGATATACTGATATAACCACAGACTGCTCCAGAAAACAGCAACACAGATAAGGGATAAACAACTTTATTCACCACAGAGATATGTTTTAAACTTGGAGAAGCACAGACAAAACCCATACTTCACCACACACAAACAAAGATCCATCAAACATAGTTCACTAACATAAGCAACACATCCACTAAAAGTTCACTAGACACAAACTGAAAAATTAAACAACGTGTCTAAACGAGATAACTAAACATGGTAGGCAAACTACTGGGCTCCACCGGGTGCATTGTTGACCCTGAACTTCTTCTTGTAGACGGCTGAAAGACCCAGCTCACCGCGAAGATGGTCCACTTCACGCTCCAGACGCCTCATCACTTTCTGTGAAGCGCGCAGGTCATCCTGCACCTTGTCAGCCTTCCTCTGCACTTCATAGACATGCTGGGCGGTAGAGGCCAGGACCGGGTACTCCACTGGTGGAAGCAGGGCCTGCCACGAGCCCACCAGGTCACTGTGGGGCAGGTAGCGGTAGCGGTCAGCCCTCATGGACTGGAAGCGCAGTCCACGGTAATGCAGGAGAGCATCCTGCGCAGCATCCTCCATGCTTGCTAGAGCTTCACCACGCTTGGTGGTGGTCCTGTGAACAGACTCTATGACGTGGCCTTGATCCACATCATTCCAACCTGTAACCATCAGGTCGGACTTCCAGTAAGTGGCCTCCAAAGGATGAGTGTACTCGCCACAGTGATACTGGAGCTTGGCCTCCAACTCTGGGTAGTATTCATTCAGCAGACGAACCAGCATACTATGGTAGTATGCTGTCTCGTCAGGCTTCTTGAACATGAAGCGACGAGTCCATCCAAGGTCTTCATCCACCACCTGCACTACTGGTGAGGCAGGGGGTGTTGGTGCTGAAGCAAACGAAGCGGCGGGAGAGTGCACCACCGGGTACACTGGCACGAAGGCCGGTGCTGCAGGAGCTGCTGGAGCGGCAGGTGCTGCTGGGACTGCTGGAGCGGCGGGGGCCTCCACGGCTGGTGGAGCGACAGGCACCACAGGAGCGGGTGCCTCCGGAGCAGGTACCTCAGGCACTGGCCCCTCAGGAGCTGGCGCCTCAGGCACAGGCTCCACAGGAGCTGGCACCTCCGGAGCTGGAGACTCAGGAACTGCTGCAGGGGGCGGTGGTGGCGCTGCTAGCTCCTCAGAGACAGTCGGGGTAGAGGTCCACTCTTCATCCTCCACGATGAAGGCGGTGTTGGAGGAGCTGGAGGAACCGTCACTGTCGGGGATGTGGACCACAGGGGGAACAGGCTGGCTGGCGCTGGCGGTGAAAAGGGCACGATACGCGCGGGTGTTCATGCGAGGCATCCTGACGTTATAAAATAAGATAAGATAAGCGGAAACAATTAGTTTTACTTAATAGAATAAGAATAAGAAGCATGCAAATTTTAATAAAGTAACAAGATAATAAAATAAGCATGAACAGGTAACAAAAAGGTGTTAGAACGACCATTTCCTAGCTAGGCTCGCGTCCTACAGTCAACAAAGCTTTGATACCAATTTGTCACACCCCAATTTTAAGGATAAAATTGTGGCGGAATACTCATGTGTGCCCAGGAAACAATCACACACATAAGTTAGACAAATTACAAGAAGGTGGCATCATCACATTGTTTATTACATAACGATAGTATCAACACAAGTCTTACATTAAGTGAAACAAAAGATAACTGAACTGCTAACAAGATCTACTCCACAGGGAACGCTGACTGGGGGAAACAGCTAGCCTAGAAGTCCTCTGGGAAGTCGCCAACTGCACCTTCATCTGTTACCCATCCGGGAATTGCCCAAAAAGAAGATAAACAACAAGCGTAAGTACTTCTCGTACTTAGCAAGCTAACACAGGGTTCATGCGGCTCAAAAGGCTGACACTGTCTGACTGCGGTTAGCTTTTAAGTTGGCAAAGTTTTAACATTTAGGTAAACGAATATGGTGCTTAACCCTTAACCCATGATCCATTTGTCCAACAAAGATAAATATAACATCATAAGGTACCAACAACATAAAGTAAACAGTTATTCAAGTATCAAAGTTCTACTAGTTTCCCGGGCCGCTCGTGACCGTGAGCACGGCTGTTATAACAGTTTTACACTCTGCAGAGGTTGTGCATCTTTACCCACAAGCCGTGTTACCCTTGTGCCCGAGGCGGCCAACCTCTTGATCCACTTCCGAGGTAGATCGGCGGGGCACACTATGAAGCATTTCGTTGGTTCGTCTAACATGTTAGGGCCGCTAGGTTTCCTTGGCAGGCAGATGTAGTAACCCCCCTTTCCTATGGCACAAGGCCATCGCAGCTATACACATAGGAACAGGAGCAGCCCTACACCCAAAGTGGCAAGCCCCTTATGCGCCCTTTCGGGTCACCGCTAACAAGTTAGAAAAGGTCCAGTGTACTAAGCTAAAACCAGAGCCATATAGCACTCATGGTAGCACTGTCAATCCCAGCTTTTGCTAACAGCAAGTTTTATTAACCGTTTAACAACATATCATCATGAGAACAAATTCATCATTGGACTGGATCAGTTATAAGTCAGTTAGCACTAGCATTCTACCCATATGCAAAGATCCCACGGAGTCAAGAACATCACAGATAACAAAGCTAAGTGGGTCTCTAAGGTTGCTCAATTGGACACATGCATAAATGAGTAATTTAATGGTAAAGTGAAATAGGTAACAAGGAGATCCCATGCTAACTTGCCTTGGTTGTCGAAAGACTGGTCTTCCTGCTGGTCGTCGAAAGAAGGGTCCTGGTCGTACCACACCGACTCACCGTCTACTCGATCACAAAACATCACCACGCATACCAGACGCATACATATACAATGCAAACAAGGCTATCATTAGAACAGTACACCAAACAGTAATAAACAGAAATAAACTTTGATAAAACTGAAGTACGCATTTCTACGATCACAACAAGTTTTGGTTCACCGAAAACGGAGTTACTATGCGAAAGATACGGCCGAAACGGTGTTTCTAGAGCCCTAAACAAGATTAACATAAACCCTGAAACTAAACTGATCTACGCTGTCGAACAGAGGCATAAACAGCTAGGAAACTAAATTACGAACCTAACGCAACTTGAACGGGTCAAAACGGAGCTAGAACGTGGATTTTATAAGCATTTTAATATAATGGCATTTCTGTAAATAGACTGAAATCAATTTGAATTTAAAACGGAATTTAAACTGAATTTTAAATCAAAATTCTCCACCAGCTGGACTGCGCCTCAAATCCGAAGAAACGCAGGGGCCCGGTTGGAAGTTTGCAACGACACAGGGAACAGTGCCAAAGGAGCGCGGGTTGATTTAGGTTTTCTTCGGGGTTTCTTTAGCAAAGTGGCACGGCGAAGGGGTATCGGCCGCGCACAGCCGATGGATCGACGATGGACGATGTGGATTAGATCCAGGGGTGAGTGCGCGCGGGGCGGGCCGATGGCGTGCACAGGTCGCGGCGTCGCGGCGCTTTGCGCGACGTCGCGCGCGGTTCCGCCATGGCCGAAGCCGGAGAGCTCGCGGACTCGAGCGAAGGGGCACGCCGAGCCAAACCAAGGGGGACGGAGAGGGAGCGGGTCGCAAGGGGTTCTCACCGCGTTGGAAGAAGGGACGGAGAGGCTCTGGTGGCGGCGCACGGCGAGGAACGGCGGAGCTCCGAGCGACGGCGCCGGAACTGCGAGCACACACGGCGGTTAGGGCGAGATCAGGCGAAAGAGAGGAAAGGAGACGGTCCGGCAGCTTCACCGAGGCGCGGCGGAACTCGGGGGAGGTTGCACACGGTCGGAGCGGCGCCGAAACGACGGGTCGACGGCGGCGGCGGCAATGGCGGCGGGGAAGGCTCTGTGCGCGGCTCGGGTGCTCAGATGCGAGTGCGGGAGAGGCAAAAGAGAGAAACGGGGAGAGGGGGCGCGGTCGCACGCGCTATAGGCACGAGGAGGGGCCGGAGACGTGGGCACGGCTCGCACGACGCACGGAGGACCCGGGGTCGCGGCGGTTGCGCTCGGGACGACGCGCGCGGAGGGGGAGAAGAAGGCGCCGATAGGCGGGCCCGGGAGGTCAGAGAGAGAGAGAGGGAGAGGAGGCGCGGCGGTTGCAAGCGGGCGCCGACTGGGCCGGCCTGCGGGCCGCGCGGGTGAAGGGAAAGGGGAGGAGGGTCGGCCCACTGCGGAAAAGGAGGAGGGGAGAGAGCGCCAGCGGGCTTGGGCCGCCAGGCCGCTTGGGCCGGTTGCAAGGGAGAGAGGGAGAAGGTGAAATTTCCCTTTTTCTTTTTATTTCAAAGCATTTCAAATCCATTCCAAAAGAAGTTTGAATTCATTTTGAATTTTGGCAAAAACCAGTCACACACATAAAATCCAGTGCATCAGCATGAATGCAAAAACATGTTGCCACTATTTTTTTTTTATTTCCATAAAAATTATTTAACCCCTAGGTTAAATGCTTCACAAATTCATAATTAAATTATTTTCACCTATTTTGTTTTGGAGAAATTTTTAGGGTGTTACAACTCTACCCCCCTTAAGATGAATCTCGTCCTCGAGATTCGACTGGAGCTTACTCAAACAACTGCGGATAAGATTTCCGGAGATCTTCTTCTCTTTCCCAGGTAGCCTCTTCTTCTGTATATCTGTTCCACTGAACTTTGCACATCTTGATAACTCGGCTCCTGGTAACTCTTTCTGCTGTCTCTAAGATCTTGACAGGGTACTCTTCATAAGTGAGATCTTCTCCTATCTTGATCTCTTCCAGGGGAACTTGCTCTTCAGACACCCTTAGACATTTCTTCAGCTGAGAGACATGGAACACATCATGAACGCCTGATAGACGCTCAGATAGCTCAAGCTGATAGGCCACTTCTCCACGTCTGGCCAAGATCCGGAAAGGACCTATGTATCTGGGTGCCAACTTTCCTTTCATGTTGAATCTCTTTACGCTTCTCATGGGTGACACTTTCAAATACACATAGTCTCCCACTTTGAAAACTAAGTCCCTCCTGCGAGTATCTGCATAACTCTTTTGTCGAGACTGAGCTATCCTCAAGTTATCCCGGATTACTCTCACTTGTTCTTCAGCATCGCGCAGAACATCTGGTCCAAACACTTGAGTTTCTCCTGTCTGATTCCAGAACAAGGGAGTTCTACACTTACGCCCATACAAAGCTTCGAAAGGAGCCATTTTCAGACTCTTCTGGTGACTGTTGTTGTAGGAGAATTCAGCATATGGCAGGCTTTTATCCCAACTAGACCCGTGCTGAAGTGCACATGCCCTCAACATATCCTCCAAGATCTGATTTATCCTCTCAGTCTGCCCATCTGTTTGTGGGTGATATGCAGAACTGAAATTCAGCTTAGTTCCCAACGATTGGTGTATCTGATGCCAGAAATGAGATGTGAATTGTGTTCCTCTGTCAGACACTATCTTCTTCGGAACACCATGCAGAGACACAATTCTTTCCATGTACAGCTCTGCTAATCTTGCCCCATTATAAGTGGTCTTAACTGGTAGGAAGTGAGCGACCTTAGTGAGACGGTCGACGATTACCCATATAGAGTCATAGCCTCTTCGTGTACGGGGTAATCCAGTGATAAAGTCCATTCCCACTTCTTCCCATTTCCACTCGGGTATCTGCATAGGCTGTAACAGTCCTGCTGGTCTTTGATGTTCAGCTTTGACCTTCTGACAGGTGTCACATAGGGCCACATATTCTGCTACATCTCGCTTCAATCCATACCACCAGTACTTTTCCTTCAGATCTAAGTACATTTTGGTACTGCCAGGATGTATGGAGTAGGCAGATTCATGTGCATCTCGCAAGATGGCATCACGGATAGCTTTCACTTCAGGCACACATATCCTTTTTCCAAACCATAGTGTCCCACTATCATCCATCCTGAAACCTGGTGCCTTCCCAAGCACTATGTTCTCTGCTATCTCTTGCAATTTCTCATCTTTCAATTGACCCTCACGGATTTCTTTCTCCAAGGTAGGTTCAACTGTCATCTCCACAACATTGTTGGCAAAGCATAGGTTAAGATATGCCATTTCAGCTCTCAAGTCTGCTGAGACGTATTCCACTTGCAGTCCATTTGCATAAGTTTTTCTGCTCAAGGCATCGGCCACGACATTGGCCTTTCCTGGGTGATAATGTACCTCCAGGTCATAGTCTTTGATCAATTCTAGCCAACGGCGTTGCCTCAAATTCAGATCTGATTGAGTAAATATGTACTTCAGACTTTTATGATCTGTGTACACATCACACTTATGTCCAACTAGATAATGTCTCCATATTTTTAAAGCATGGACAACAACTGCTAACTCCAAATCATGAGTTGGATAGTTCACCTCGTGCTTTCTCAGCTGTCTAGATGCATAGGCTACTACTCTTCCTTCTTGCATTAGAACACATCCAAGTCCCAGACGAGATGCATCACAATAGATGGTGAAGCTTTTGTTCAAGTCTGGCAGAACTAGGACTGGTGCTGAGGTCAATCTCCTCTTCAATTCTTCAAAGTTTGCCTGGCACTTATCAGACCACACAAACTTAGCACTCTTTTCTAGCAAGGCAGTCATAGGCCTCGCAAGTTTGGAGAAACCTTCAATGAACCTTCTGTAATACCCAGCCAAACCCAGAAAACTTCGGATTTCGGTAGCACTGGTTGGCGAGTTCCAGTCTAACACATCCTGCACCTTCGTAGGATCAACGGATATACCTCCGTCAGAGACTACATGCCCCAAGAAAGAGACTTCTTTCAACCAAAATTCACACTTGCTCCTCTTGGCATAGAGTTGATGCTCTCTCAACTTCTGCAGAACCATTCTCAGATGTTCAGTATGTTCCTCTTCTGTCTTAGAGAACACTAGAATGTCATCTATGAACACCACCACAAACTTGTCTAGATACTCCATGAACACCTTATTCATCAGGTACATGAAATAGGCTGGGGCGTTGGTCAGTCCAAAAGACATAACTGTATACTCATACAATCCATACCGCGTTGTGAAAGCAGTCTTAGGAATGTCTGAGTTCCGGATCTTCAACTGGTGATACCCAGACCTGAGATCTATTTTGGAGAACACACATGCTCCTCTAAGCTGGTCAAATAGATCGTCTATCCGGGGTAGAGGGTATTTGTTTTTAATGGTAACCTCATTTAAAGACCTATAGTCCACACACATCCTCTGGCTACCATCTTTCTTATCCACAAAGATCACAGGTGCTCCCCAAGGAGAAGCACTGGGGCGTATATACCCCTTCTCTAACAACTCCTTAAGTTGTTTCTTAAGCTCTTCTAGTTCATTTACCCCCATTCTATAAGGTCTTTTAGCTATTGGTGCAGTTCCAGGCAGTAATTCAATAATGAACTCAACATCGCGATCAGGTGGCATACCTGGCAGATCATCAGGAAAGACATCAGGGAACTCGTCCACCACCCGATCTTGCTCTGCACCACTAGCATCCATCTGATTTATGGTGGCAGTCGGCTGCTCTTGCATCACCACTTCCACACAGATCCTGTCTCCCTTGGGTGTAGATACAACAACGGATCTTTCTTGACACTGAATGACAGCCCCATGTTGCTTCATCCAATCCATACCCAAGATTAGATCTATGCCTGCTGTCATCAGCACTATGGGCTTTACTTTAAAATCTACCCCCCTTAAGTTGACACTAGAGGTGGGGCTCCAGAGATTTGCAGGCATACTACCCCCCGGTGAGTTCACTATGATTGTTTCTTTCATTGCACATAAAGGCACACCATGCATTCTAACAAATGATTGTGAAATGAAGGAATGCGAAGCACCAGAATCAAAAAGTATGGTTGCTGGGATTGAGTTGATACTGAACGTACCCATCATGACATCCGGTGCATCCAGGGCAGTATCGGCAGCCACATGGTTCACCCGCCCAGTGTGAGGTGGACGAGCATTCTGCTTCTGACCTCCTGCTTGGTTCTGTGGAACCTGAGGGTTCTGCTTCTTGGGACACTGGTGAGCATAGTGTCCAACCTCCCCACAGCGGTAGCAAGCGTTGGGGTTCTGCTGAGATGCATTCTTCATGGGAGCGGAGTTGGGTGCTCCCTGGCGTGATGCTTGGCTGCCCTGCTGCTGGTACCTCTGCCCTCCTGGCTGCTGCTGGTAGCGCTGACCACCTGACTGCTGTTGGTATGGAGGGCGCTGCTGGTTCTGGTTGCCTTGGGGTTGCTGTCCCCTGTTCCACTGGTTGGAGGAGCCTTGATTCCTCTGGGGGTAGCCTTGCTGGGGGTTGGTTCGGGGACGAGTGTTGCTCCCCGAAGACTGGCCTTGGAAGCTTCTCTTCTTTGCTTCCATCTCTTTCCGCTTGTTGTCAATAACAATCGCCCTATTGACCAGGGCCTGATAGTTGGGATAAGTGTTTGACATAAGCTGGAGCTGCAGCCCATCGTAAAGACCCTTCAGAAAACGGCGCTGCTTGTCTTTGTCTTGGGCCACATCCTGTGGGGCATAGCGCGACAGTTGGGCAAACTTATCGCGGTATTCCGCCACTGACATGGACCCTTGTTTCAAGGAGCGGAACTCCTCTTGCTTCAGCTCTACGAGACCATCAGGGATATGATAGGATCTGAAGTTCTCCCTGAACTCCTGCCATGAAACAACTGGGGCATCTTGGGGACGGCCGAACATGAATGCGTCCCACCAGTCCTGGGCTGCTCCCTGCAGTTGCCCAGAAGCGTAGAGCACTTTCTCATAATCTGTGCATTGGGCAATGTTCAGCTGCTTCTCTACTGCACGAAGCCAGTCATCCGCCTCCAAAGGTTCAGAGGCATGAGTGAACACAGGTGGGTGGCCTTTCAGGAATTCTCCTCGACGGTCCCTGACTTGGAGAGGCTGGGGTGCTGCAGCTGGCGCCTGATCCAGGCGGTTCATCATAGCTTGCATCAGCTGATTCTGCATTCCCATCAGCTGCTCGATGGTTACTGGCGGCGGTGGCGGTGGCGGGTCCACAGGAGCACCACGCCCACGGCCACGGCCCCTTCCGCGTCCACCCCTTGCTGCCATCTGCTCACCAACAAATGCGCAAGAGTTAGACCTTTATATCCAACATAAAAATTATTTTAAAACATAAACGAGCATTGCTGAAAAATTTCTGGGCACATCTTTATCAACAGCAGTGAACGAAAACTGACATAACTCAAGCTACCGAAATCCTACGGGGTCGAACCAGACACCGTTGGAAAGCTTAAGAAACCAGCTACAACCTTTATTCAGAACTCATTTTCAGATTCGGTCATATTCTGGGTCGAAAACAGCGTTGAACAGAACCTGTTCTGGGTGACAGACTGCGCAGAAACATCAACTTTAAATAGGCATATCTCCCAGATCCGAACAGATAAAGACTTGGTTCCAGATTTGTTTGAAAGATACATCCGTCTAGATACTTCCACAAAAATTTCATAATTTTTGGGAACACGGATTAAGAGATATACTGATATAACCACAGACTGCTCCAGAAAACAGCAACACAGATAAGGGATAAACAACTTTATTCACCACAGAGATATGTTTTAAACTTGGAGAAGCACAGACAAAACCCATACTTCACCACACACAAACAAAGATCCATCAAACATAGTTCACTAACATAAGCAACACATCCACTAAAAGTTCACTAGACACAAACTGAAAAATTAAACAACGTGTCTAAACGAGATAACTAAACATGGTAGGCAAACTACTGGGCTCCACCGGGTGCATTGTTGACCCTGAACTTCTTGTAGACGGCTGAAAGACCCAGCTCACCGCGAAGATGGTCCACTTCACGCTCCAGACGCCTCATCACTTTCTGTGAAGCGCGCAGGTCATCCTGCACCTTGTCAGCCTTCCTCTGCACTTCATAGACATGCTGGGCGGTAGAGGCCAGGACCGGGTACTCCACTGGTGGAAGCAGGGCCTGCCACGAGCCCACCAGGTCACTGTGGGGCAGGTAGCGGTAGCGGTCAGCCCTCATGGACTGGAAGCGCAGTCCATGGTAATGCAGGAGAGCATCCTGCGCAGCATCCTCCATGCTTGCTAGAGCTTCACCACGCTTGGTGGTGGTCCTGTGAACAGACTCTATGACGTGGCCTTGATCCACATCATTCCAACCTGTAACCATCAGGTCGGACTTCCAGTAAGTGGCCTCCAAAGGATGAGTGTACTCGCCACAGTGATACTGGAGCTTGGCCTCCAACTCTGGGTAGTATTCATTCAGCAGACGAACCAGCATACTATGGTAGTATGCTGTCTCGTCAGGCTTCTTGAACATGAAGCGACGAGTCCATCCAAGGTCTTCATCCACCACCTGCACTACTGGTGAGGCAGGGGGTGTTGGTGCTGAAGCAAACGAAGCGGCGGGAGAGTGCACCACCGGGTACACTGGCACGAAGGCCGGTGCTGCAGGAGCTGCTGGAGCGGCAGGTGCTGCTGGGACTGCTGGAGCGGCGGGGGCCTCCACGGCTGGTGGAGCGACAGGCACCACAGGAGCGGGTGCCTCCGGAGCAGGTACCTCAGGCACTGGCGCCTCAGGAGCTGGCGCCTCAGGCACAGGCTCCACAGGAGCTGGCACCTCCGGAGCTGGAGACTCAGGAACTGCTGCAGGGGGCGGTGGTGGCGCTGCTAGCTCCTCAGAGACAGTCGGGGTAGAGGTCCACTCTTCATCCTCCACGATGAAGGCGGTGTTGGAGGAGCTGGAGGAACCGTCACTGTCGGGGATGTGGACCACAGGGGGAACAGGCTGGCTGGCGCTGGCGGTGAAAAGGGCACGATACGCGCGGGTGTTCATGCGAGGCATCCTGACGTTATAAAATAAGATAAGATAAGCGGAAACAATTAGTTTTACTTAATAGAATAAGAATAAGAAGCATGCAAATTTTAATAAAGTAACAAGATAATAAAATAAGCATGAACAGGTAACAAAAAGGTGTTAGAACGACCATTTCCTAGCTAGGCTCGCGTCCTACAGTCAACAAAGCTTTGATACCAATTTGTCACACCCCAATTTTAAGGATAAAATTGTGGCGGAATACTCATGTGTGCCCAGGAAACAATCACACACATAAGTTAGACAAATTACAAGAAGGTGGCATCATCACATTGTTTATTACATAACGATAGTATCAACACAAGTCTTACATTAAGTGAAACAAAAGATAACTGAACTGCTAACAAGATCTACTCCACAGGGAACGCTGACTGGGGGAAACAGCTAGCCTAGAAGTCCTCTGGGAAGTCGCCAACTGCACCTTCATCTGTTACCCATCCGGGAATTGCCCAAAAAGAAGATAAACAACAAGCGTAAGTACTTCTCGTACTTAGCAAGCTAACACAGGGTTCATGCGGCTCAAAAGGCTGACACTGTCTGACTGCGGTTAGCTTTTAAGTTGGCAAAGTTTTAACATTTAGGTAAACGAATATGGTGCTTAACCCTTAACCCATGATCCATTTGTCCAACAAAGATAAATATAACATCATAAGGTACCAACAACATAAAGTAAACAGTTATTCAAGTATCAAAGTTCTGCTAGTTTCCCGGGCCGCTCGTGACCGTGAGCACGGCTGTTATAACAGTTTTACACTCTGCAGAGGTTGTGCATCTTTACCCACAAGCCGTGTTACCCTTGTGCCCGAGGCGGCCAACCTCTTGATCCACTTCCGAGGTAGATCGGCGGGGCACACTATGAAGCATTTCGTTGGTTCGTCTAACATGTTAGGGCCGCTAGGTTTCCTTGGCAGGCAGATGTAGTAACCCCCCTTTCCTATGGCACAAGGCCATCGCAGCTATACACATAGGAACAGGAGCAGCCCTACACCCAAAGTGGCAAGCCCCTTATGCGCCCTTTCGGGTCACCGCTAACAAGTTAGAAAAGGTCCAGTGTACTAAGCTAAAACCAGAGCCATATAGCACTCATGGTAGCACTGTCAATCCCAGCTTTTGCTAACAGCAAGTTTTATTAACCGTTTAACAACATATCATCATGAGAACAAATTCATCATTGGACTGGATCAGTTATAAGTCAGTTAGCACTAGCATTCTACCCATATGCAAAGATCCCACGGAGTCAAGAACATCACAGATAACAAAGCTAAGTGGGTCTCTAAGGTTGCTCAATTGGACACATGCATAAATGAGTAATTTAATGGTAAAGTGAAATAGGTAACAAGGAGATCCCATGCTAACTTGCCTTGGTTGTCGAAAGACTGGTCTTCCTGTTGGTCGTCGAAAGAAGGGTCCTGGTCGTACCACACCGACTCACCGTCTACTCGATCACAAAACATCACCACGCATACCAGACGCATACATATACAATGCAAACAAGGCTATCATTAGAACAGTACACCAAACAGTAATAAACAGAAATAAACTTTGATAAAACTGAAGTACGCATTTCTACGATCACAACAAGTTTTGGTTCACCGAAAACGGAGTTACTATGCGAAAGATACGGCCGAAACGGTGTTTCTAGAGCCCTAAACAAGATTAACATAAACCCTGAAACTAAACTGATCTACGCTGTCTAACAGAGGCATAAACAGCTAGGAAACTAAATTAGGAACCTAACGCAACTTGAACGGGTCAAAACGGAGCTAGAACGTGGATTTTATAAGCATTTTAATATAATGGCATTTCTGTAAATAGACTGAAATCAATTTGAATTTAAAACGGAATTTAAACTGAATTTTAAATCAAAATTCTCCACCGGCTGGACTGCGCCTCAAATCCGAAGAAACGCAGGGGCCCGGTTGGAAGTTTGCAACGACACAGGGAACAGTGCCAAAGGAGCGCGGGTTGATTTAGGTTTTCTTCGGGGTTTCTTTAGCAAAGTGGCACGGCGAAGGGGTATCGGCCGCGCACAGCCGATGGATCGACGATGGACGATGTGGATTAGATCCAGGGGTGAGTGCGCGCGGGGCGGGCCGATGGCGTGCACAGGCCGCGGCGTCGCGGCGCTTTGCGCGACGTCGCGCGCGGTTCCGCCATGGCCGAAGCCGGAGAGCTCGCGGACTCGAGCGAAGGGGCACGCCGAGCCAAACCAAGGGGGACGGAGAGGGAGCGGGTCGCAAGGGGTTCTCACCGCGTTGGAAGAAGGGACAGAGAGGCTCTGGTGGCGGCGCACGGCGAGGAACGGCGGAGCTCCGAGCGACGGCGCCGGAACTGCGAGCACACACGGCGGTTAGGGCGAGATCAGGCGAAAGAGAGGAAAGGAGACGGTCCGGCAGCTTCACCGAGGCGCGGCGGAACTCGGGGGAGGTTGCACACGGTCGGAGCGGCGCCGAAACGACGGGTCGACGGCGGCGGCGGCAATGGCGGCGGGGAAGGCTCTGTGCGCGGCTCGGGTGCTCAGATGCGAGTGCGGGAGAGGCAAAAGAGAGAAACGGGGAGAGGGGGCGCGGTCGCACGCGCTATAGGCACGAGGAGGGGCCGGAGACGTGGGCACGGCTCGCACGACGCACGGAGGACCCGGGGTCGCGGCGGTTGCGCTCGGGACGACGCGCGCGGAGGGGGAGAAGAAGGCGCCGATAGGCGGGCCCGGGAGGTCAGAGAGAGAGGGAGAGGAGGCGCGGCGGTTGCAAGCGGGCGCCGACTGGGCCGGCCTGCGGGCCGCGCGGGTGAAGGGAAAGGGGAGGAGGGTCGGCCCACTGCGGAAAAGGAGGAGGGGAGAGAGCGCCAGCGGGCTTGGGCCGCCAGGCCGCTTGGGCCGGTTGCAAGGGAGAGAGGGAGAAGGTGAAATTTCCCTTTTTCTTTTTATTTCAAAGCATTTCAAATCCATTCCAAAAGAAGTTTGAATTCATTTTGAATTTTGGCAAAAACCAGTCACACACATAAAATCCAGTGCATCAGCATGAATGCAAAAACATGTTGCCACTATTTTTTTTTTTATTTCCATAAAAATTATTTAACCCCTAGGTTAAATGCTTCACAAATTCATAATTAAATTATTTTCACCTATTTTGTTTTGGAGAAATTTTTAGGGTGTTACAGCAAAGCTCGAGAAGATGAAAAGGCGTCGGTTCGGGAACACCCTCAGATCCAGATCCTAAGGCGGATCGACTAATAAACATGAGAGCCGTTGTAAATACCGATGGCTAAACAATACTCCCTCCATCCAAAAATTGGGGTTGTATTAGCCCCTGGCACAATGACCAAGGAGCTCCAAACCCGTGCAGATTTTCATTAATTATCAAGCATGCAAAGGTCTGTTTAACTTCCCCATGCACATGCAAAGCATCCCGTTGGAGTGCATGCAAGGCTGTAGTAATACGAGGCATCATATTTATTTGCAAAATGGGAGGACCACCTAATACGACTCCAATTTTTGGAAATCTCAATTTTGCTCATACGCCAATTTTTGGATGGAGGGAGTAAAGAATGAAGAGAATGGATAATATCAGCTAAAGGAATAGCTGATGGAGTATTTTAAACACCAATCGATTGATGGAAAATATAAGCGTTTGCAAGGGAGGATCAAAAACCAGAAATTATAAACAAACAGAGTTATATGTTCAGCACAGACTTCAGTACATTCAAAGCATTTAGACAGATGGCGTCTATGTCATCAATCTCCATCTGGTCTTCTTCGATAGAACCTGGGATTGGTTTTTTCTTGGCTTTGATGTTCTGAAGCTCACCGTGGAGAAGTGCTATCTTTTTCTTTTGCTCACGAAGAGTGACAGGAATGTTGTCCAGGCTTTCTTTCTTTGATCTTATCTGCTCATTGATGGCTTGGAGCCTGCTCAGTAGCTGATCCCTCTCGACCTCTAGAGATGACAAGTTGCTGATAAGGATAGTAGACTCTGAATTTAGTTGATCTATGGTGTCCTTTGCAGCGACCATGTTAAAGATACAGTGTTGCTCATGTGCTGGCAGATGTGTTTGAGCTTCACGTGCTCTGAGTTTGGCTTTGGCCTTGAAGAATTTTGACCCGAGGAATTCTATATGGGCAACAGAAGATAAAATTTCTTTTAGGTCTTCTGGTATATCATCCTTGATCAGATCAAGAATGTCCCTAATTCCTTTTGCATCTTGCACCAAGTCGGCTATATCAACCTCCAGAAAGGGGATTAGTGTTTGAAGCCGAGTCTTGACTTCTTCAGATAGATCTTTTGGTGATATTGGTGCAGAAGCTTCCTCTTCATCCATATAATCTGTCAAATTAAAAGGGATGATAGGGGAAGAAGGTTCTCCTTGCTCCTGCAACGGCAAATGTGTAAGTGATCACAAATGAAAGGCTGTTAAAAGAGATAATGCTATTTGAGATACCAGGTTAGATGGAATAATCGGAAGCTTAGGAGCAGCCGATGAAGACTTAGGAAGAGCATCTGAAAGGGTTTTCATCAGGTTTTCAAGATCACCTATCGAAAAAATAAAGTCATCGGTTAAAACTATACCTGGCTGAGGGAGTTCTTGATCATCATCGGGGAGAGATATTTCAAGCTCGACATTCTGAGTGTCAACTTGCTCCTGAAAATTAAAAGACAGAAAAGGTTACAGACTTGGTGATGAGAGCAGGGAGAGGCAGATTTTTCTTACCTCTATATTGGCATTTTCAATCAAAGATTGGCTGCTGTCAGAAGTATCCTTCTTCTTCTTCTTAGATATGACCTTAGTAGTTGGCTTATTAGTTTTCTGTTTCTTGGAGGAGCCAACTTCTTTTATAAAGGTGCTGAGAGTCTGATCATCTGGGACGTCAGAGACTTTCCTCTTCATCAAGGTCTTGATGGTAGGAGCATCACAACCAATCCTTGGATTCGGACACCATATGTTGTAATTTATTTTTGGAGGGTTCAAGGTGACCAAATCCTGCAAACATTTGCCACATGACATCAGAGAGAGACACATGATAAGGCTATAGAATTTGAGAAGAAATTAAGTCATACCTCATCAGTTGCTTGAAAATCTGAATCCAACTTAAGGTAATAGGTGGCCATAGCTTCATTGAAGAGATGGGTGCTCCATTGTTGCCACCAGTCTTTCAAAGAGGATGAGGAGAAGGGCCAACAATTCCATACTTTGACCATCTCTAGGGAAACAGATTGCTCTATGTCACACCCGGTTTTAAAAAACAAAACCAGGTATACACCATATGTGAGCCCAGGAAGTCAAATCTCACATATAGCTACAAATAAAGGGTAATATCGAAAGACCATGCTTATATATGACGTATAAAACACAAAGAACATAACCTTAAGGAGCAGACAGCGAGAAGACACTCTGATCTTCAGTCGAAGGCACCAACTTCATAGGGAACAACTGACTGGTTGATCACAAGCCTAACTTCTCCAACTTCTGGCATACTGGTACCCATCCGGGATTTTTCCAAAGTATTGAAAAGTAAAACAAGCATAAGTACATCTCGAACTTAACAAATGTAACATGGGGTTCATGAGGCTCAAAAAGGGTGACACCGGTTTAACTGTGGAAGCTTTTAGTTGGCATAATTTTAGCATTAAGTAGCATCAAAGTATAACCATCCCAAGTTAAACATATGATCAAGTAAACATGTATCCATTGAATAAATATCGTCATCATCATTACCATTATTAAGCAACATCTATGCCATAAGAATTCCAGGCCACTCGTAACCGTGAGCACGGCTGATATATCAGTTTTACACTCTGCAGAGGTTGTACACTTTACCCGATGAGTAGTGATTCCCGTTTGCCAGGGATAGCTAGTCCCATATCACACTGCCAAGGTGCATGGCTGGGTTCACTGCGCAGCCTTTCAAAGGTTCGTCTAACAAGTTAGGGCCGCTAGGTCTTAAGGCAAGGGGATGTAGAGCCCTCCTTCCAGGTGGCACAATAACACGCAGCCTATACACACGTGGACAGAAGCCGCACTATACCCGTCTCGGCAAGCGCCTTATGCGCCCTTTCGGGTAACCACTAACAAGCTAGAAAAGGTCCTCATACTGAGCTAAGGTCAGAGCCATATAACCCTCATGGTTGCACTGTAAGTCCCGGGTGATCCCTTATAGTAGTTCCTAAACCATGTTGCTATAAAAGTCATATTTTAACATGTCACATATATCATTAAAACAAATTTACATGATCATAGTTTAAGTTGAGCACTAGCATAGATCTACCCAATGCATACCCATGTGTAACAAGGCACAAGATCAAACATCTAGGATAAATCTATATAGGCATCAAGGTAGACACATGCAATATGAATTAAGCGATTATAAGGTGAATAGGTAACAAGGATGGTCCCATGCTATACTTGCCTTAACTCAAGATCCTTCTTTTGTTGACTTGTAGACTTCCAAAGGCTGACTCTTGATCTTGAACTCTCGATCATGAACTTCTTCTTGATCACCAACGTAAAACTCATTGACTGGACATACGATCACAGAACACCACACATACATCCAAAAGCAATCATGCAAAGCAAATATAGCCTATGATTAGAACAATACGTCAATCATAAGAAAACAAAATAAAGAGCTTTGAAAACTGATCTACGATTCACTACGGTCACATAGACGCGAAGATCACGCTAATCGGAGTTATAACGGAAAAGATATGAACTAGGCAAGATTACAAAGCCCTAATTACTAGATTAGATTTAACTCAAATTTTAGTTACAGAAAACAGTAGTGAAAATTATTTAGTTAGAAAGATCTTTTCAAAACGAATCTAACGCAAGTTGAATGGACTAAAACGGAGTTAAAACGAAGAAGTTATAAGCTTTTGAAATCAGTGGCAGTTTTGTAAATAAATCAAACTTGAATTTGCAGATTTAAATTAATGAAACGAAAACTGAAATTCGGATGGACTGCGCCTCGTTTAAGAGAAAGCACAGGGGTTTGAATGGAAGATTCTCAGGACTCAATGAATAGGGCCGAGAGGAGCACGGGTTGAGGCTAAGAAAGTTATAAGGGTCATTTTGTAAAACTGCCATCAAAAGGGTATCGGTCGCGGATGGCCGTTCGATTTAAAATAGGTAGTGGAGATCAGATCTAGGGGGTTGGCGGCGCTGTTGCCGGAGGGGGAGAAGGAGACGGTGGCGCTTGGCGGCGCCATCGCCGGAGAGCGGCGGCACTTGCTCGGGATTGCCCGATAGGGCGGTAGAGACCTCGAGACTGGTCGCAAATGAACCAGGAGCTCAAGGGGACCTTACCTCACCCGAAAAAGACGACGGGGACAGCTTGGTGGCGGCGTATTTTACGGCGGAGCAGAGTCGGCAACTCTGCAAATTCCGGTGAGCTTGGTTAGTGCTAAATAGAGAGGGAAAAAGAAAGGAGAGGGTCCGAGCGTCATCATGAGATCGACCCGAAGCTTTGACGAATCTTTGCGACGGCTGAAACTCAACGGAGCGCAGTGCTCAACGGCTGCGGGATCTTGTGGTTCGCGGAGTTCATGATTAGGGCAAACTGAGGCACAAGATGGCTCCGTTTTTGGAAAGGTCAAGGCTGCGGAGGGTTACGATCTTTATAGGGGTGTTTGGCGTGGTCGGGAGGCAAACGAGAGGGCGTGCAGAAGCCGGAGGCAGAGTCCGGGTCGAGCACGGGAGGAAGAAGACGGCCCTGCAGGTGGGGTCACGTCGTCAGTGGAAGAGAGGGAGAATGCGGGCGCGGTTGCTGCGGCTGGCAGGTGGGACCAAGACGTCGGCGAGAGAGGGCGCGGTGCACTCAGGCGCCAGGCGCGGAGACGGGCCAACAGCGGGACTGCGGCCCAAGCTGAGGAGAAGGGGGAGGCGGACGCCTACAAATGCAAAGCTGGGCCGAGGCCGGGGCACTTGCGGCCCAAAGCGAGGAGCGAGCGGACTGCGGGGGAAGAGGAGCGGGCCGGGAAGCAGGCCGGGTGGTTGAAAGAGAAAGGAGAAGGGGTGGACGGCCGGAGCAGGCCGGACCGAAAGCCAAGGAGGAGAGGGGAGAGAGGAATTTTGCCTTTTCTTTTTATTTCTAAAATCTTTTCAAAACAAATTCAAAACCAATTTGAATTCTTTTGAACTTTTGAATTGGAATATTGGGAGAAACAAGTTTTGAAATTTTGAACTTTTCAAACTTTTTGAAAAACAAAATGTCTTTATTTTCAAACGCTTTTCTTTATAAAATACATTTCCAAATTGTTTGCAAATCATTTTGAATTCAATTTGAATTTTAACCAAAACCACTCAGCACAAAAACTCAAATGCTCCAACATGAATGCACCAACATGTTGCTAAATCCTAGGACAAATTTTAATTTGGAGAAAATTTTTATTTCCCTATATTTTATGAGCACAAAAATTCACAAATAAATCATTTTAACTCTAATTCAAGAAATGCAAATTTTAGGTTGTGACAAATCTACCCCCCTTAAGAGAATCTCGTCCTCGAGATTCGGGAGAGACTCAAAGCACAGGAGAGAAACGAGAAAATATCTTGATAACACTTTCACTTCACACTTGTATACCAAGCTTATCAAACCACTGATGTTTCATGATCATAACTTGTGAACAAAGATTCCATGAAAAGATTATTACACTTGATTATCCCAAACTTGTCTTGATTGCTAACTTGATTGGCTTACAACTCAAGGAGATGTGGAAACTTGATCTGCGGTTGTTCCTCGGTTTCCCACATTGCTTCTTCTTCATTTAGGTTACTCCACTGAACCTTACACACTTTAAACATTCTTCCATTAAAAGTTCTCCAGGCTATTTCTAGAATCTTGACCGGATATCCTGCATTTGCCAGATGGTCCGTTGTATCGACTTCCACTGAAGATGTTTGCCCATCTGTGTTCTTAGCTATATGCTCATCATTATCCATGATAGCATCCTTAGTCTGCACTCCATTGTACAAGTCATCAGCTTTCTCAGATTGAAGTTGACAGCCGTGATACTCAATTCTTTTCCCTGATGGTGCAGTTAGAAGCATTGTGCATTGAGTACCATGAATTACTCCTTTGTGCGCACACAACCATCCATTACCAAGAACCATAGGAATATTGAGTGACTCCAAAACAATGAAGGTTACGGTAAAGTTTTCCTTGTTTATGACAAGACTGACTTTCGGGCGCATCTGATCTGCCTGTATTTCTCCAACTGGGGTATGAACTATCAAGGGCCTCTTTGTTGGACACTTCGCCATCTTGTTCCTCTCTAACCACTCGACGGAGATGAAAGTGTGCGAAGCACTGAGATCAACAGAGCAAAAACTTGTGTTGAGCTCACTTGAATGTAACCACCAACCATTTTTGTAGCTCCTTGAATGTTATGCATATCCATATTGCTCAACCTTCCATTGGCATAATTGCGTTGTGCTCTACTTGCTTCAGTAAGCTTCTTATTGGCTTTCCTTTTTCGCTTTCGTTATTGTGGATTCTGACTCGGATCACTCCCAACTTGAACTTCAACGTTGTTGTTTTGATAGTGCTCAGCTTCATTGTACTCGCGATCATCAGTGAGAGGTGGCATATAGGGGTCCTAATTCATGGTGTGCCACACTTCCTGTCATCAGGTGATCAACAAAAGCAACATGAGCAAGGATAGATGATCATACTCATGAGGTACCATAAGAGACAACTCACAACTTCAATATCCGTTGATCAAAGCACTACCACTACCCCCCTTAAGAAAGGACCAACTAGAGAACACAAAAGGGTAGCTTGCATATTATTTCCAGCATGTTGACAGCCATAACTCGAACTCTGTTTATCCAATGAAGTTCCAGTTTACCTTTCTGGAAAGCTTATGAAATGCTCTACAACTTTCATGTAGAACACTTTTCCAGATTCTATAGTTAAGGTCGTCGAAAACAGCAGACAACAGAAATTATTCCAGATTCCAGACAGCGCAGATGCATCGACTTGTGAATTTCATAACTCCAAAACCATAACAACTATCAGGGTGGTTCTTGTGCTCAGAGAAAGATCATGAAGTCTACTTGTGTCCAGAATTGTTCCATGATTTTTGAACATCCATCAACAGAGATATAGGCTGATAAAGACAGACTGCTTCGGAAAGATAGGATAGAGGGAATAGAAGAAACAGAAACCCAACCTTTATGCATGAACCTTAAGCCTATCAACTAAACTTAAATGAGATTGTGAGAAAAGCCACAAAATCATTTGCACTCATTACAAAGATGCAAAACAAACATTATCATAAGGACAAACAACAAACATTATAGATTCACAAGCCACACATGGGCCAAAGACTTGACTTTACTTCGCTACTAACGTTTTATTACGTAAGGGCTCAAGAACTAGAACACGATACATCTGCAAGAACATCAAGGGCAGCTTTTCCTGTACACTCTTCATTTGTCAACTGCTATCAGGGACTTCCTTTGCATCAGACACTGACATCACTTGTTGGTGGCTACTCTGTAGACTGGGCTCTGGCTACTTCCATGAGTCGATTGTTGATCTTTTTGGGGCAAGATCTGACATAATGTCCTTCCTGTTGACAATGATAACATCTTCCTTTGGTTGGATCTGTTGCGGTAGAAGTGTTGTTTGATGTGCTGACATCTTGCTGACTCGGAAGATTGACTTTTACCAGTTTATTCTGCTTCTTAACTCGCTTCGGTGGTTGGAATTCTTTGTAGGTGATTGTCCATCCATCTATGTAAACCTCATGTGGAAAGTTCTTAATTGGAGGAGCTTCTAGGCTTGTCTGAACAAGGGTTGAAACTGGATGTGATACTGGGGTAGAACTCAACTGTTGGTGATGTATCAACGGTGGCTTGAATGAATTTGCTTTCCTCTTCTTATCTTCCTTGACTTCACCACTTGGGTTCGCTTTGACCTCATCCTTGGTTGACTTCTCTTGAAGACAAGAATTCTCATAATGCTTGCCACATAGACATCGATCTTGAACCTCTTGCATCTTACTGTTGCTATCGTCCAACAGACTTGCTTCACATTCATTGGGTGATAATGGCATACCTTGATATTCAATCCTTTCGCCTGATGGTGTTCTTAAAAACACTGAACATCAGGAATAATTGATCTCACTTTTACGACCCCTTAACCATCCATGTCCAAGGATAACATCGATTCTTGAGAGTTCCAAAACATTTAGCTTCACTATGAACTCACTCTCTTTTATCTGGATTCTAACATCTCGGCATTTCATGGTTTGTCTCAATTTCTCCAGTTGGTGTACGGACTACTATGAGCTTCTTTGTTGTCCATTCCCTTATCTTTAGATGCTTTACAAACTTGGTAGAGATGAACGAGTGCGAGGCACTAGGGTCAAAAAGAACCATGGCAGGTACTGAATTGACTGGGATCATGCCATACACAGCTTTCTTTGCTCCATGAATGGTGGTCATATCCACATGCTTCAATCTTCCATGGATGTAATCTTGCTTCACTTTATCACCTTGTAATTGTTCTTTATGGCTTCCTTCCATGTTGGTTGGTCCTTGAGTTGCGTCTTGTTGTTGCGTCATTCTTCCCAGGTCTTGACTTTGCATAGCGATCAGCTTCTGTTTGTTAACTGTGGTCAGAGACGACATAGCTTGGTCAACGATCCATCTACCTAGACAGAGGGAAGTTTTCAAAAGCAATTCAAGGCAAGAAGTGAAGGTGAGAGCAAGATTTAAAATTTAAGCAACAAGGAGGAGATAAATGACAAGGGTAGAAGATACAATAAAGAAGAAAATACCAAGGTGGATAGAACAAGGGTTCTATAGCAATTTTCAAAACCTTAAAATGACCAGTTTCTAACTAGGCTTGCGTCCTACAGTCAGCATTGCTCTGATACCACTTTGTCACACCCGGTTTTAAAAAACAAAACCAGGTATACACCATATGTGAGCCCAGGAAGTCAAATCTCACATATAGCTACAAATAGAGGGTAATATCGAAAGACCATGCTTATATATGACGTATAAAACACAAAGAACATAACCTTAAGAAGCAGACAACGGGAAGACACTCTGATCTTCAGTCGAAGGCACCAACTTCACAGGGAACAACTGACTGGTTGATCACAAGCCTAACTTCTCCAACTTCTGGCATACTGGTACCCATCCGGGATTTTTCCAAAGTATTGAAAAGTAAAACAAGCATAAGTACATCTCGTACTTAACAAATGTAACATGGGGTTCATGAGGCTCAAAAAGGGTGACACCGGTTTAACTGTGGAAGCTTTTAGTTGGCATAATTTTAGCATTAAGTAGCATCAAAGTATAACCATCCCAAGTTAAACATATGATCAAGTAAACATGTATCCATTGAATAAATATCATCATCATCATTACCATTATTAAGCAACATCTATACCATAAGAATTCCAGGCCACTCATAACTGTGAGCACGGCTGATATATCAGTTTTACACTCTGCAGAGGTTGTACACTTTACCCGATGAGTAGTGATTCCCGTTTGCCAGGGATAGCTAGTCCCATATCACACTGCCAAGGTGCATGGCTGGGTTCACTGCGCAGCCTTTCAAAGGTTCGTCTAACAAGTTAGGGCCGCTAGGTCTTAAGGCAAGGGGATGTAGAGCCCTCCTTCCAGGTGGCACAATAACACGCAGCCTATACACATGTGGACAGAAGCCGCACTATACCCGTCTCGGCAAGCGTCTTATGCGCCCTTTCGGGTAACCACTAACAAGCTAGAAAAGGTCCTCATACTGAGCTAAGGTCAGAGCCATATAACCCTCATGGTTGCACTGTAAGTCCCGGGTGATCCCTTATAGTAGTTCCTAAACCATGTTGCTATAAAAGTCATATTTTAACATGTCACATATATCATTAAAACAAATTTACATGATCATAGTTTAAGTTGAGCACTAGCATAGATCTACCCAATGCATACCCATGTGTAACAAGGCACAAGATCAAACATCTAGGATAAATCTATATAGGCATCAAGGTAGACACATGCAATATGAATTAAGCGATTATAAGGTGAATAGGTAACAAGGATGGTCCCATGCTATACTCCTTAACTCAAGATCCTTCTTTTGTTGACTTGTAGACTTCCAAAGGCTGACTCTTGATCTTGAACTCTCGATCATGAACTTCTTCTTGATCACCAACGTAAAACTCACTGACTGGACATACGATCACAGAACACCACACATACATCCAAAAGCAATCATGCAAAGCAAATATAGCCTATGATTAGAACAGTACATCAATCATAAGAAAACAAAATAAAGAGCTTTGAAAACTGATCTACGATTCACTACGGTCACATAGACGCGAAGATCACGCTAATCGGAGTTATAACGGAAAAGATATGAACTAGGCAAGATTACAAAGCCCTAATTACTAGATTAGATTTAACTCAAATTTTAATTACAGAAAACAGTAGTGAAAATTATTTAGTTAGAAAGATCTTTTCAAAACAAATCTAACGCAAGTTGAATGGACTAAAACGGAGTTAAAACGAAGAAGTTATAAGCTTTTGAAATCAGTGGCAGTTTTGTAAATAAATCAAACTTGAATTTGCAGATTTAAATTAATGAAACGAAAACTGAAATTCGGATGGACTGCGCCTCGTTTAAGAGAAAGCACAGGGGTCTGAATGGAAGATTCTCAGGACTCAATGAATAGGGCCGAGAGGAGCGCGGGTTGAGGCTAAGAAAGTTATAAGGGTCATTTTGTAAAACTGCCATCAAAAGGGTATTGGTCGCGGATGGCCGTTCGATTTAAAATAGGTAGTGGAGATCAGATCTAGGGGGGTTGGCGGCGCTGTCACCGGAGGGGGAGAAGGAGACGGTGGCGCTTGGCGGCGCCATCGCCGGAGAGCGGCGGCACTTGCTCGGGATTGCCCGATAGGGCGGTAGAGACCTCGAGACTGGTCGCAAACGAACCAGGAGCTCAAGGGGACCTTACCTCACCCGAAGAAGATGACGGGGACAGCTTGGTGGCGGCGTATTTTACGGCGGAGCAGAGTTGGCAACTCTGCAAATTCCGGCGAGCTTGGTTAGTGCTAAATAGAGAGGGAAAAAGAAAGGAGAGGGTCCGAGCGTCATCATGAGATCGACCCGAAGCTTTGACGAATCTTTGCGAGGGCTGAAACTCAACGGAGCGCAGTGCTCAACGGCTGCGGGATCTTGCGGTTCGCGGAGTTCATGATTAGGGCAAACTGAGGCACAAGATGGCTCCGTTTTTGGAAAGGTCAAGGCTGCGGAGGGTTACGATCTTTATAGGGGTGTTTGGCGTGGTCGGGAGGCAAACGAGAGGGCGTGCAGAAGCCGGAGGCAGAGTCCGGGTCGAGCACGGGACGAAGAAGATGGCCCTGCAGGTGGGGTCACGTCGTCAGTGAAAGAGAGGGAGAATGCGGGCGCGGTTGCTGCGGCTGGCAGGTGGGACCAAGGCGTCGGCGAGAGAGGGCACGGTGCACTCAGGCGCCAGGCGCGGAGACGGGCCAACAGCGGGACTGCAGCCCAAGCTGAGGAGAAGGGGGAGGCGGACGCCTGCAAATGCAAAGCTGGGCCGAGGCCGGGGCACTTGCGGCCCAAAGCGAGGAGCGGGCGGACTGCGGGGGAAGAGGAGCGGGCCGGGAAGCAGGCCGGGTGGTTGAAAGAGAAAGGAGATGGGGTGGACGGCCGGAGCAGGCCGGGCCGAAAGCCAAGGAGGAGAGGGGAGAGAGGAATTTTGCCTTTTCTTTTTATTTCTAAAATCTTTTCACAACAAATTCAAAACCAATTTGAATTCTTTTGAACTTTTGAATTGGAATATTGGGAGAAACAAGTTTTGAAATTTTGAACTTTTCAAACTTTTTGAAAAACAAAATGTCTTTATTTTCAAACGCTTTTCTTTATAAAATACATTTCCAAATTGTTTGCAAATTATTTTGAATTCAATTTGAATTTTAACCAAAACCACTCAGCACAAAAACTCAAATGCTCCAACATGAATGCACCAACATGTTGCTAAATCCTAGGACAAATTTTAATTTGGAGAAAATTTTTATTTCCCTATATTTTATGAGCACAAAAATTCACAAATAAATCATTTTAACTCTAATTCAAGAAATGCAAATTTCAGGGTGTGACACTCTAATTGGAATATTCTGTTGTACTCTAAGGCAGAGTTTACTGCTTCCCTTGGTCTGAGCTTATCAGCAAAATAGAGAGTTGGGGGCACCTGACCAAAACGTATCTGCCTGACTGATATAACAGGGTGATAGAATTCATAAGACATGGGAGGTTTTTCCCTACCATGGCTAGTTTCAGTGGGCAGGAGACAAGGCTTCATTATTTGACACAAGATTTTCAAGCCTGCATCATCACATTCTCTATGAAATCTGAAGGTATAAGGATTTTCAAACTCTGCAATATCTGGGTATTGAAACCAGTTGAAAGCAGCTTCAGGGAATCCTTTATAGAAAATCTTAAAGAAGAAGCTAGCTGACTCATCAATGAATATCATGGCAGCAGCTTCTCCAAAAGAGGTGCATCTCCTCGCCTTGGCATCATCGGCTAGTATCTTTTCTTGGTCATATGGATATAGGGATGGGAAAGACAAGAGTCCTCAAATCTAGGGTTATCAGTCTGTGTAGATGAAGATTGAGCCAAAGCTGAAGCAACCACCAGGGACCTGTTACTGATGGAATGCCTTCATTTTCCATCAGGCTTTGGGCTACTTTATTCAACATACTGTACAAAGCGCCCAGGAGATATTTTCCCAAAGGTATGTCTGAGTTCACAGACAATTTTTCTGCCAGTGCCAAGAAGTCTGAAGTTGGGCCGCAGCTCTGCCCACAAAATAAGTACTTCTCCAGCCACATGTTCAAGAAAATGATGTCCTCTCGCTCTGAAACACTAGACTGGGAGGTGTTGAAAGTAGCAATATAACTGGACCAACCACCAATCTTAAGATTTCCAAGTCTGATGGAAGGCTTGGTTTGAAGACTGTAGGGGTTGATTGATCCAATGATATTTAGGCCGGTCAACATGTGTATATCGGCTAAAGTGGGAGTCATCGGTCCTTCCCTGAACATGAAAGAGTTAAAAGTTCCGGACCAGAAGTAGCAGGCGGCCTTCAGCATTGGCTCATTCCTTTTCATGTCCGCCAGAGATAAAGAGATGCACTGGTCTAGACTGTGAAGGATCCAATATGGTTTTTTTTTGGCTTCCACTTTGATTAGCCAATTTCTCCAGCCTAAAATCATTGATGGCCAATTCCTGAAAGGGGTCTTGCCCCAATGCTTTGAGGCGAAGTCTGAATTCTTGAAAGGGATTCGTTGGGTTTCAGCAGTGATGACTTCAGTGGGGTCAAAATTGCCTACTGGACCAAGGAAGAAATCGTTCATGCTATCTTGAATCGGGATGAGAATTTGGTCATGAAGCGCCTGAAAATTCAAATATGAGGGAAAAATACGAAGATTGTCAGAAAGAGGAGACGCTAGGAAGCCCGGATTTTACCTTGGGGATAGAATCTTGAGTCGCCATTTGACCTGCGAAGCGCCGAATTTGAAGTTCTCAAGGAATTTTGGTTTGAATTGAGTGGCGGCGGATGTCTTCAAAAGCTAGGGTTCAAGAATGACCCTAAAGGAGAGGAATAACGGTTGGGAAGAAGACTCGGCTAATCGGCTAAAAAGGAGTTAGTCGATTAGACCCCAAGGAAAGAAGTAGCATTTTTGGAATAAAATAAATTTCATCCCAAAATTGGGGGGCATGTGTTTACACCAGATTATGGACTAAGAAGTTTATTATTTTATGGGCACAAACGGCTGATTTTGGTTAGTAAAGAAATCGGCCAGAAAAATAAAATATGTGTTTTGGACCCGGGCACAACCAAGGTTCGTGTGGACTAGACGTGGCAAGCTTCAGAAGCATGTTGGATTCGGCCGAAGAGTTTGAGTCTGGGTCATTTTTTATTTTACTTATTTTTGTAACCTAGTCGTGTTAGGACAGGAGTCAATCGGGTTATATATAGCTAGAAACCCGAATTTTGTAAGGGAATCCAATCAATCAACACATCGACCACCGGCCAAAACCCTAGGAGTAGGAGTAACGTAGATCTCGGCGAGACCTTCAATCAAGCAGGGCTGCATCGGCGTCGACCGACCTCCAGTTTGCTTGTAAGTTTCACCAATGGCTCGTGTCATTGTATAATAAGGCTGTATTTGGCATCGACCAAACTCTTGTTAAGCTATGACATGGCTAGTTATCGGTTTAAGATCGCCTTTTGTAAGACTGTCTTGACATCGATCAATCTCTTGCTTTAGTCGATCTTGACTAGTTATCGGCTCTATTGGTTTGGCAAGCTAATAGATTCATTAAGTTATCGATGTTGTTTTATGTTTTAATTTGTTTCTTTATGTTTTAAACAACACCTTGCCCAATCAAGATTGACAAAGTGGCTTGAGCATAAAAGATACTTAGATTCGGCTATTCTAAGGTTTCATGCTCACAATGAAGGAAATAGCCGATTTCAAGCCTCTCATCAACTATTTTGTCAATCTTGATTGTTACATGTTGTACGTTCGAGACATCCAATAAAACTATGATTTTGGTCTAAGAACAAGTAGATTTAATCTTGCATATCTATTATGGCTGTATTTTCGAACCCCACTGATAAATATGATAGATTAGATTTGCTTGATCTTAAATTGAGTCATGTTTCTAGCGGATGGATGTTGTTCGTGCTTCATGGACCCTGTATCGGCTAAAATAGCCGATCCAGTTATGCTTTCTTCATAATGTGTGCTTTTAGGCTGCCTGGAAATCAATGTATCTATTATTTGCTCTAGACGTGATCTAGTTTGACCATCATTATGGCTGCATGGAGACACCCCACTGTTGATGTTTAAACTATTTTATCGATCTATTTGTTATTATGGCTGCATGGAAACACTCCACTGTTAACAAATAGAATTGCATGTGTAATTAGTCGATACGTTGCTTTCACGTCGTCTAAACTTATACATAGATTTTTATTCTGCTAGTATGTTTAAGCTTATCGGCTGTTTCTGTTCTGAATGTTTCTTTACATGTATTATAGCCGTTTCACCTTTATATCTTTATCAATACCTTCGTGCAATCTTTTGGGAGTTGACTTTGTAGTCAATGTCCTATTAACAATGGCTATATCAGAGCCGCATAATTTGGAACTGTATGGCACCAAACCGGCAGGTTCCACAATTTGACAATTTTTTTTTCTTCTCCTTGTCAATTGCAGGTCAAATTGACTAGCACGCCCAAAGTCGATCTCACCAAGATTCGGCTCCGCCACTTGCTGAAGGTTCAGGAGGTCAGGACCTTGCTTCGTACGCCCTCTGAGGACCGTACGCTCGAGTGTGTTGGCGCCACCGGTCAGATTTTTGCGTCAACACCAATAGATGGGTAGTAGCATCTTCTTGCGCTTTTCCACTGAATGTAGTAGCTTGGACTAGGTTGATAAGGCTTGACTTGAGCTCAAACTCTAAGTTATCCGTCTGGAGTGTGGGTCCAGTCCGAATGTTTCCAATGTTGGGAGCAAAGAACTCTAGCAAGGTCTTGTTAGCCATCGTCTTCACTACTTGACTCGATCTTCTTCTAGGTTGAGTTGGTTTTTTGATAGAACAGTGATTGATCACAACTAAACCTGTATTACCCTGTATAAGATATAAACAAAAGTAGAACAAGGGTAATCCTGAAAAGACAGAGGTGATGATTCTTATCTAAGTATATATGTTCGATGAATTCTTCTGTAGCCATATAAAAGTTCCTAAAAGCTCCCCAGCAACGACGCCAGAAATGCTTGTTGGCATTTCTTAGCATCGTTACCAAAAGTAGGTTAGACTCTACCCCCAGTACTAATGCTAAGAAATGTGGGTAGACATCTCATAGCATCACTCTAACGCTAGGCTGTCACCACTAGCAGTAACACTAGAGATGTGATTGTATTTATACCACGACACTTTGATAAGATATGAAATAAAGGTTATCCGCAAGCGCACAGATAAAGTACACCCGTTGTAGCATTTCACCCAGGAATATTCCAGGTATCGTTATTTATAATTCTACCATCAGGAGCTTAACAGGGTTAAGAATAAGAATGATATGGCTTTAGAATTGCAAACATATACAATTAGACATGAATCTAATTACTCACCTCTCGTCTAATACAGGGGTAAGGCAAAAGAATAATGATAATGATAATTAAGGTAAATAACAGAGACTAGCAAGGAATTCATATTTAGAGAGAGAGACTCATATGATCAAGCAGAATTGAGAACTAATCGATATGTTAAGAGATTAGACTCCTAAGTTATATTACTTCTATTAAGTCTAAGTTAGTCCTAGCATATGATATCATCTATAGCATAACTAATCATCCACCCATTAATAAGGAACATTACAAAAGAAGTTCATATCCAGAGTAATTCCTTCAGTGTAACCAGGTTCTACTTGTCCTAGACTCGGGGAGTGGACTACAAAGGATTCAACGAGGCTATAAGAGTCACCCTCGCAAGCTACCACTTGTTGGCCCAGAGAATAGGGTGCATTCGTAGGCAAACATAATCTAAGCACCACGCCTACATTATATCGACCACTTAATCCAATCCGGAATCGAACTAAGCGCTTTACGAACATATGTATGAACTTACTATCAATTAGAACTATATCAAGCATACAACTAGAATAAACTAAGAACGACATAAAGAGAAACATAATGATAATTGAAATAGCACAAAGTTGAATACAAGAATTACCAGAACTCTTGATGACGATCCGGAATCCTGAGCCACGCTCAACTCTACTTGTTTCTACCTAATTCTAATTCTAATCTTGATGTAGAGCTCTAATCTAATCTCTAATCTTTGAATCCCTAACTTTGTCTCTCTAATTGCCTGATGATATGAAGATAGATCTGAGGGTTGCCTCAGGGAGGGGCGTCTGGGGCTGCTTATATAGCCCGGTGGGATGAACTGTGACCCTCCGATCAAACCGACCTTGAACAAGGGCTTATATGTGTCGAGGAGGTCGATTAGGTCATGCTCCATGAAGATGGGCCGAGGGGGACCTGGCCCAGGCCGGCCGACCTGGGGGTGGGGTCGACCGGCCCCACCTGTCATCCTCCAGGTGGTTGCTTCGCCGTGACGTCTTCTGGAACCTTCCTTGTTGCCCTAATGCACCTTTCCATCCGTTTGCACAATTTGTCTTGTTCGAGAAGGATTCAATCTCTTTCCGTCTTCTGTAAAACTCCCTGGAAAACAGTAATTCACCAATGCTGTTGAATCTGTCAGTTTAGTCCTTGTATTATATTGCTTGGTGTTCACTCTAGGTTGTTCTAGAAGCTTCCATGTTGTAGCCAATAAGGACTCTCTCGTCGGGACTCCAAATGTAGCAAACCATATGATCGTTTCGATCGTCTCGACGAGCTCTTCGCAATGGTATGATCCAATTCATCACTTGAGATACTTTTTATGTAGTGAAATGTTGATGTTCCTACAAAACAAGTGAGAATTACACAACTCGAGGAACTTATTAGAATCAAACCCTACAACTATGCATTGTCACATGTTTATATTGTTTTATGCACTAGTTGATGGTATAATGTTGACTGTAAGGACCGTCAACAGAGAGCTTGGCAATCAAACCAATCTCCTATTGGTTAGCATCGTCGCGTTCCTCGGTCACCTTTTTTAGGCCATGCAGCAACTCATTTATACGGTTGCTCAGTACTTGAGTAGCCACCTTGTGGCTTGTCTGTTCGTGAGCAATGTATTCCTTCAAAGATTGAGTTTTGACAGATAGTTCCTGGCAGATCCGCTGGACCTGTTCAGTCACCTTCATGTCAAAACACTATGATTGCATAAAGGAGTAACTTAGAACTCAGAAAACTCGGACAAAGTTAGATAAAAGGATTACCTCGATGAATTCATTGAGTGCCACAACTGGCACCATGATTTGGGCTCCTAGCTCCTTCAATTCAAATGGACACGGTTCGGATTATACCCCACCACTTCAAGCTTTGATCTTTGACGAGAGGACTCGGGGATTTCACTGGAACCTTGACGATGAAGAGCGGCAGCCTCACCATCACCTCCACCACTGATGTTGCCCTGGACAATCTCCAGTGTCGGTTCATTAGGCTGCCGGGTCCGAAAAACCACTCGTTGATTACTCGGTCGAGTTCCAACTGCTTGGGCGAACGAAATATCGAGTAGGGGACACCAACCTGAGGATTTCGAACAACATCCACTTGAAGATTCTTCTCGACAGTAAGGTCAACAGCGGAAGAGGAGCCCGTTTCAGCATTCACCTGACTACTAGCAGGGCGGATGATGTCCGACTCCATCTTCTTTCGTGCCTCAACTGGTTCTTCAGGGGGAGTCTCAAGGGTTTCAACAGATCTACAGGCAAAAATGGATAAAGATTACCCCACAAAATAAAAAAAAACCTCTGATAAGAATATCAGGGGCTACGCATACAAATACGACTTACTTGGCAAACTTCACTCCCCCAGGGAGTCTGAGCTTTCGCTTCTTCAGCTGATCACCTGAAGGGACACCTCCTATGGTGGTCCCTCCTGTCAAAGCCCCCTCAACAGCTTTGTCGTCTGAACAAAAACAAGTGTCAAAATTCAGACAAGAGTCATCAAGGAAGATAAGTCAGCTAATCAACAAGCGAGTTCCCTTACCAAGAGTACTCGGATTACGACGACTATCAACTAAGACTTTGGAAGAAATTACTTTTCGACAAGCACGACGATTACCAGTGCGTGCCTTCTTGTGGATAGCCTCATCTGCTCCGAGAAGGGGACTAGCAGATCGTTTCCAACTACTCTTAGCGAATGGATCTTGGATTAGGACATCAGAGTCAATCGACTCAAAGTCTGATCCTCCGAGACTTCCAAGAGGGCCTGACTCACTCCAGAGGTTTTCATCGGTGATTGGGCCATCATGAACAATCCCACCCCCCTCTTCACTAGTTGAGGGCAGAGGAGGGCAGTCGTTGTTGTTGCAACCCTAGTCCTACAAAAAAGATTTATAAATCAGCCATAAAATCTTGGAACAACACATGTATTCAATTGGCGGGTACTAAGAAATCTTACCTCAGGAGGAGGATTTGTTGCAGAAAAAGTCACCATGGTCGGGACAAGGTGTTCCCGGCTCCTCAAGAGCCTATTCATCCTCTTCAGGATTTCCACATTTGACAACTCATCGGTGGAGTGTCTCGATGGGTTCTTCACGCCAAGGTATTTGAAGCCAAAATTGGCTCGTTGCTGGAGCGGATGGACTCGGTGCGCAATGAAGTCTTGAACGATGGTGTACCCGGTCAGCCCGCTCAACTTCAGCGTAGCAATCCTATCAATCAGTGGCTAGATGTGCTCCATCTCTTCAATGGAGATCTTCTCTTTCCACTGGGGACACTTCTGGAGTGGCCATCCATCGTGCCGACGCAGAGCAGGTGGTAGGTGGGCTATATAAAACCACCCATTGGCCCATTCTTGGACCGACTCCGATAACTCTACAACTATGTATTGGGAGGCAATTTCCAGTCTAAGTTGAATACTTGCCCCTTCGACTACTTCTACCCGGGTATCACTCGGTTGACACTTCACCCAGAAGAATAAGCGGAAAAGAGCAAGAGATGGACATATCCCTAAGAATGCCTCGTAGAGATGGGTGAAGATAGAAATATGGAAGATAGCATTGGGAGTAACATGGTTGAGAGTCAAACCATAAAAATGAAGCAGTCCTCTCAAGAAGTCAGAAACAAGGAGGCCTAACCCGCGCTTGACGATGGACTTGAACATCACAATCTCTGTAGCATTGGGGGCTGGAGCTCGATGATCACCGACAGTCTTCCATCCGTATATGGGTTGAGGTCGTAGCAACCCTATGTGGGCTAGATACACCAGATCCCCTTCCTTCACATCAGATGGTTTCCACACCACAACATCGGTGGGAGGATTTGGATGGCGCGGCTTCCAGCTGCTGGTCTTGGCCTTCTTCACTCTAGATGTCTTCTTACGGGGACCCATGTTCACCGCAAGGATCTTCACTCGCATCTACCAGACCTCGCTCAAGATGGTAGCGCAAAAAGAGTTTTGAGAAGCTGCGCTTGGAATGCGTGATGAAGTCCCTAAGCACGATTGCTTATTATAGATCTATTATGGGCAACCGTTCGGGTTTCTCCAAACTCCATTATAAGAGCCGTCAGAAACCCTAACGGTTACTATACTACTTAACAGCGGCAAAAGGAAATACGAACAGAGCATTCAATAAAATAAGGTCATTTTCTCAATAGACATATATACTCAGATATCAAGACAGAAGACTCGGATGAACTTCCAGGTACTCGGATCTTATAAAATATTACTCGGACACGCATGAGGACAGTGTTTACATTCAGAAGATCATGAAAGTTTACAATTATTCAGTTTACAAGAAAGATCAGGATGTAAAACATTGCCCTAGTGTTGTCAAGATACAAAACCTTGATGCGCAGTGCATCAAGGTCTGGTTTCAGTGAGTCAGATCAGACTAGTACAAAACCTTGGGTAGACTCTATTTTTTAGTGCATCTAAGGTGGGCTTTTGGATCTACCTCAGCATTCAATCTGGAGCTAAGACTAAAGACCCTAATCTCGAAGCCCTTTGAAGAACAGACATGGGATTGCACGACTGAGAATGATGGTCGTTATCACAAAAGTTCTTCTAGGTGCAATTATGTACTGTTATGCTCTGAATCACTCGGGTACTATCCTAACGGACAATCCCTTCACAAGAATTCTTTTGGGTACTACGCCTCCTCTACATAGTGATAGCAACTAGGCCCGAAGCTCAGACATTTCTACTAAAGACATTATGAAGATCTAGGAGGCAAAGAGACTATGCGCTACTCTGTGGGGACAAGTTCTTGCTTCCTAGGCAGGATATTTATAGGCACTTTTCTTCGGTCTATAGACTATGTTTACAACAAGGTTGAAGAATCTTACAGTACAGCACAGGTGAACTGTTTGACATGTGACTCTGGAAGTGGCAGACTTATCTCCTCAACATAGATTTCAATGCGGACAGATGATAGAGGGGCAGTTACATTATGTGACAAAAATTTATTACAGAGGATGCGTATCACAGTTGCTTACCAATTATTGATGGGCTACATGGTAATAATCCTAGTGGGGTGATAAGGGATGTTTGTTGAAAACATTACCCACCTGAAGCTGGTGTTTATTACTCGGATGGCTCGCTTTAAGAAGTTTAGTTTACCGGATGGCATCATTCTCAAAGATTTTCAGATAATATATATCAAAGACCCTAAGAACCGACTACCCGAGTACTCAGATTTTTAGTCTCGGGGGCTACAGGGTATATATCATTAGGAAAAAGTTTTTCAAGGACACTTCGAGTGATTCTAAGAAACCTCAAAGCCATTTTTGTCAAAATGACAAGAGGTTGGGGGGCTACACCCTATGGGTGCGCTTTTTTCAAAAAGTGCACACCATTAAAGTTTTCTTCCTACACGAGCACCTCAAGGCCTCTCAAGATATTACTTGGATGACTCTTGGAAATACTTTGCTTTATTCAAGAGGACATAAGATTACATTGTATAGAAACCTTGAAGAGCTTGGGGGCTTGATGGACCAGGATCCCAAAGACACGTCATCAAAGGTGACTACTTGGAATACTCCTGGAATGTTCAAAGAAGATCCAAGGCATGGAGCAGAGCGACATGAACTAGGACTCTCATTGTAACTTAGTCAAACTCTGAAGGAGGCTACTCTATATAATTAGATTAGAACTCCTTTGTTGTAACCGACTAGGACTTGGGTACGCGCTATGCTCTACCAGACTATATAAGGAGAAGCAAGCGCATACCCCTATCTATCTTGAATAAATACAAACACAAGGAACACGCCACACTTGACGTAAGGTATTACGCTATTTAGCGGCCTGAGCCAGTATAAATTGTTGTCCCTATGTTCTCACCGAGTCCTACGAACATCGATCCTCACCGAACAAATCATCTCGAGTAATCCCGTGACGAGTTGCCGGTTAACAAACACCGACAAAATGTCTTCTAGTTCATTATCTACGTGTTCTAGTTCATCATCTGGTTCATCTAGTTCATCATTGTTTTCTTAATCTAGTTTTAATTGTTCTTCTAGTTCTTATTTCTATTCTAGTTCTTGTTCTAGTTGACACTTAATATGACTTGTTACTATTTCGTGTTCATAATTATAATATCCATCGTCTACTTTGGTTATATGTTTAGCATAGCTAGGGTATCATTATAATTATGCTCTTGTTCATATAGCACTCATTCTGATGATCAAGGGGTGAGTGGTCAACATTGTGTAAGCGTGGTGTTTATACGTTGTTTACCTGCGAATGCACCCTATATTCCAGGCCAGCGAGTGGTAGTTCGTGAGGGTGACTCTTATAGCCTCGTTGATTCCTCTGTAATCCACTCCCCGAATATAAGCCTAGTAAGACGCGGTCACCTAGAGGGGATAGACTCTAGATCTGATCATCCACGATTGATGTCTCATGTGTATAAATATAAGTTATTCTAATCATGATTGCTAAATATAATTGCACTAATTGATGTAGATTATGACCTATAGTTAGAACCATATTAGGAAGTTAATCTATCTCTTTCTAGCTTTAGTTATGATCAAACCCTGGATGGAAAATGCTTCATGGAACTCTTTTCAGTTTATCCTATTCTATTTATCTTATTTATCTTATATCTGTTATGAATGACTCCTGTTTTGAGAAGATCTAGTAGAACTCTTATCATATACATGTGTGTGTCTTAGTTTGTAGAGATTATCTCCTTCCACTCTCTTGAGAACTTAGATGTAGAGGCATAATACAAATAGCGATACCTTGGAATTCTCCTGGGTGAAATGCTACAACGGGTGTATTTTATCTGTGCGCTTGCGGATAATCTTATTTCATATTTTATAAGGGCATGATCATAAATACAACCACATCTCTAGTGTTGCTGGTGGTGACAGCCTAGCTTTAAAGGTGGTGACGTTAAGATTTATCTACTCACATTTCTGGTGTCGTTATCTGAAGTCATGCTAAGAGATGTCAATAGTGGCCTAAGTTTAAAAAGATTTTAAAGGCTCCCATTCACCAGCCATTGGTCTCTACTTTTGGTCCTTCAATCTTTGGAGTCCTTGGTCAAAGGTTGCCCTTGTTGTGGCTCCAGAGTCCATCTGGGAGCGGTAGGGGTGGTAAAGGGCCCTTTAATTTAGCCTACCAAATTTAAGAATTCAGCTCAATAAGGATCAGACTATAATATTATATAATTTTAAAATAAAATTAGATAAGGCCAAGTTGAATTGTGAAAGAAGCATAACGACCATGATCCATTACCACCCCTAAGGAGCGGTTATCCAAGGTTCCCTAAAGAAAAGCATCACGCTTTACCTTCAGCATTCACATAAAGGCTTTGTTCCTCTAGAGATCTTCACTCTTTTTTTGCGACCTGTGCCTTCATTTGAAGGCTTGGCCCATAGATAAGAGTCTAACATATGTTACGCCAAGTCCCTGGGTCGAGGATATGATAGTCTGGCTACCCTCAACTGTCTCTCCAAATTGGATGTGGGCTCAGGGGTTATACCCATTGGTTATGCTCGTGCGTACCCTTTAACAAGAAAGGGATAGCTCGACACCCTAGAAATGACCATCCCCCAAGAGGCCCACAATTTTAGAAGGACAAAGCCTAAGAAGGCAAGAGCCGCCATTGCTCGAGGCCTGGGTGTGAGTGTGGTGTGCGTGGGTTGTGTGCGTCCAATTTGTACCTGATTCAAAAAAGAGCCGCCATTGCTCGAGGCCTGGGGACTCAAACAGGACACAGGGATTCCCGACTAAAGGGGAGCCCTTGATGAGACACATCTCCTGAATTCATTGTCAACATAGCACACCAACCCAAGTGCACATTTGTGTTGCTGGCCTAGGGGTCTTCATGTGTTGACGTAAAATCTTGGTCGGTCATGCCAACACAATCAGAGCTCACGGTCCTCAGAGGGGTGCAGAGCAAGGTCCTAACCTCCTGAACCTTCAACGTATGGTGGAGCCGAATCTTAGCGAGATCGACTTCAGGCGTGCCAGTCAATTTGACGTGTAATTGACAAGGAGGAGAAAAGTTTGTCAAATTGTGGAACCTGCCGGTTTGGTGCCAGACGGTTCCAAAATATACGGCTCTGATATAGCCACTTGTCTTTAGGATATTGACTACAAAGTCAACTCCTAGGAGATTGCATGAAAAACGTTGAAAAAGATATAAAGCATAACGGCTATGACATATGTAAAAGATTGTTTATAATAGATAAACAACCGATGAGCTTAAAAGATGTTGGCAGAATAAAGATCTATGTGTATGTCTAAGCGACATGGAACCAACGTATCGACTTATTGCACGAGCAGTTCTATTTATTAACAGCGGGGTGTCTCCATACAGCGATAATAACAAATAGATCAATAAAATAGCTTAAACATCAACAGTGGGGTGCCTCCATACAGCCTTAATGATGACCAAGCAAGATCACGTCTCGTACAAAGAATCGATCTGTTGATTCCAAGCCACTTAAAAAGACACATTATGAAGAAAACATAACTGGATCGGCTATTTTAGCCGATACAGGGTCCATGAGGCACGAACAAGATCTACCCATCAAAACCATGATTTAATCTAAAAATTAACAGACTTAATCTATCATATATATCAGTGGGGTTTGAAAATACAGCCGTAATACATATGCTAGATTAAATCTATTTGTTCTTAGATCAGATCGTGGTTTTACCGGATATCTCGAACGCACAACATGTAACAACCAAGATTGACAAAATAGTCGATGAAAGGCTTGAATCGGCTATTTCCTCTGTTGTGAGCGTGTAGACCTCAGAACAGCCAAAACTAAGCATCCTTTAGGCTTGAGCCACTTTGTCAATCTTGATTGGGCAAGATGTTGTTTAAAACATAAAGAAACAAATTAAAGCATAAAACAACATCGGTAACTTAATGAATCTATTAGCTTGCCAAACCAATAGAGCCGATAACTAGCCAAGATCGACTAAAGTAAGAGATTGATCAGAGTCAAGACAGTCTTACAAAAGACGAGCTTAAACCGATAACTAGCCATGCCATAGCTTAACAAGAGTTTGGTCGATGCCAAATACAGCCTTATTACACGATGACATAAGCCATTGGTGAAACTTACAAGCAAACCGGAGGTCGGTCGATGCCGATGCAGCCCTGCCTGATTGAAGGTCTCGCCGAGATCTACGTCACTCCTACTCCTAGGGTTTTGGCCGAGGGCCGATGTATTGATTGATTTGATTGTCCCTTACAAAATTCGGGTTTCTAGCTATTTATAACCCGATTGACTCCTATCCTAACACGACTAGGTTACATAATAGGTAAAATAAAAGACGACCCGGCCTTGAACTCCTTGGTCGAGCCTGACACGTCTTTGAAGCCCACCAAGTTGATCCACTAGAATCTTCTAGTTACACTCGAACCAACATAAGCTTCTTAATTTTCTGGCCGATTCTTTTCTCAATAAACCAGCCGTTTGTGCTCACGAAATAACAATCCTTTCGGTCCAAAATCTGGTGTAAACACATGCCCCCCAATTTTGGGATGAAATTTATTTTATTCTAAAAATGTCATTTCTTTCCTTCAGGGCTCGATCGACAAACCTTTTTCTTAGCCGATCAGTCGAATCTTCTTCCCAGCCGTCATTGTTTCCTCCCAGGGCTATTCTCAAACCCTAACCTTCAAAGAAGTTCGCCGCCACTTGAAGCAAAAATCTTTTGAGAACTCGAATTTGGTGCTTCTGCAGGTCAAATGGCGACTCAAGATTCCATCCCTGAGGTAAATTTCGGGTTTCTTATCACTCCTCTTTTTCAATGATTCTCCATTTTTGTATTTTCCCCTCAAATTTGAATTTTCAGGTGCTCCATGACCAGATCCTCATTCCAATTCAGGACAGTCCAAATGACTTCTTTCTCGGCCCAGTAGGCAATCTTGACCCCACCGAAGTCATTACTGCTAAAACTCAGAGGATCCCCTTCAAGAATTCAGATTTTGCTTCCAAGCATTGGGGCAAAACTCCCTTCAGGACCTGGCCACCAATCGTTCCAGGTTGGAGAGACTGGCTAATTAAGGTAGAGGCAAAAAAGAAGTCGGATTGGATCCTCCGCAGCTTAGATCAGTGCATCACTCTATCCTTAGCTGATATGAAGAAAAATGAGCAAATGCTAAAGGCTGCCTACTATTTTTGGTCCGGTACCTTCAACACTTTTATGTTCAAGCAGGGCCCCATGACTCCAACTTTAGCCGATGTGCACATGCTGACCGGCCTAAACATCGTTGGATCAACTAATGCTTATAGCCTTCAAACCAAGCCCTCCATCAAACTCGGAAAACCTGGTGGTTGGTCCAACTATATTACTACCTTTAATACTCCCCAATCCAGTGTCTCAGAATGAGAGCACATTATCTTTCTGAATATGTGGCTGGAGAAGTATCTGTTTTGTGGTCAGAGTTGTGGCCCAACTTCTAATTTCTTGGCTCTGGCAGAAAAGTTGCCTGCAACTTCAGATATACCCCTGGGAAAGTATCTTCTGGGTGCCCTGTACAGCATGTTGAATAAAGTAGCTCAAAGTTTGATGGAAAATGAGGATATTCCATCAATAACAGGTCTCTGGTGGTTACTTCAACTCTGGCTTAACCTTCATCTCCACAGATTGGTGACCCCAGATTTGAGGACCTTATCTTTCCCCAAATTATACCTAGACAGCCAAGAAAAGCTACTGGCCGATGATGTCAAAATGAGAAGATGTACCTCATTTGGAGAAGCTGCTGCTATGATATTCATCGATGAATCAATCAGCTTCTTCTTCAAGATTTTCTACAAAGGATTCCCTGCTGCCATCCTTGATTGGTTTCAGTATCCAGATATTACAGACTTTGAGAATCCATACACTTTCAGGTTTCAAAGGGAATGTGATAATGAGGGTCTGAAGATCTTGTGCCAGATAATGAAGCCTTGTCTTTTGCCAACTGAAATTAGGCATGGTAGAGAAAAACCTCCCATGTCCTATGAATTTTATCACCCTGTCATGGCAGCCAGGCAAATTGGTTTCCGCCAAGTGCCCCCATCCCTTTATTTTGCTGACAAGCTCAGACCAAGGGAAGCAGTAGACTCTGCTTTAGAATATGACAGAATATTTCAACTAGAGCAGTCTATCTCCTTGAAGATGGCCAAGGAATGGAATTGCAGACCCTTCTCTTCAATCTCTTTCCAGGATTGGTGGCAGCAATGGAGCATCCACCTCTTTAACGAAGCTGTGGCCACTTACTGCCTGAAGTTGGATTCAGACTTCCTGGCAACTGACGAGGTATAACTCAATTTGTTCTCAAATTTTATATCCTTACCATCTGCTTACCTCTGATATCACGTGTCAAATGTTTGCAGGATTTGGTCACCTTGAATCCTCCAAAAATAAATTACAACATATGGTGTCCAAATCCAAGGATTGGCTGTGATGCTCCTACAATCAAGACTCTGATGAAGTGGAAAGTCTCTAATGCCTCAGATGATCAGACTCTTAGCACCTTTATAAAGGAAACTGGCTCCTTCAAGAAACAGAAAACTGACAAGCCAGCTGCTAAGGTTATATCCAAAAAGAAGAAGCGAGACACCTCTGACAGCAGCCAATCCCTAATCAAAAATGTCAATGCAGAGGTAATAAAAATCTGCCCTATCTTGTTCTCATCACCAAGTTTATAACTCTCTCCATCTTTCGATTTCTAGGAACAGATTAATACTCAAAATGTGGAGTCTGAAATACTCCCTCTTCCTGACATTGACCAAGGGCTTCCTCAACCAGGTATAATTCTTAGTTTTTAATCTTTCTTGGTGAATGATCATAAAAACTGACGAAAATCTCTTTTCAGATACACTCCCCGATCCTTCATCAGCTATTCCTGAACCTCAAACTATCCCTTCTGATCAGGTACAATGCTATCTCTTCTTTCAATCTTCTTCTTTCTGCAGCTATTTTACATCTGTCTATGTAGGAACAAGGAGAACCTTCTTCCCCTGTCATCCCTTTTGACTTAGAAGATTATATGGATGAAGAAGAAGAAATTGTACCAGATTACTCCTAGAAACTCTCTGAAGAAACCAAGGCTCCGCTGCAACCATTACTCCCTCTTTTAGAGGCCAGTATAGACGATCTCATGAATGACGCAAAAGGAATCAGAAACATCTTCGACTTGATCAAAGATGACATACCAGATGATCTTCACAAAGCTCTGATTCCTATTGCGCATATAGAGTTTCTTCGGTTAGAATTTATGGAGGCTAAAACCAAACTTTTGGCGCGCGAAGCCCAAGTACACCTGCCAGCACATGAGCAACGTTGCATTTCTGACATGGTTGCTGCCAAGGACACCATAGATCAATTAAATTCAGATTCCACCGTCCTTATCGGCAACCTATCATCTCTAGAAGCCGAGAGGGATCAGTTGCTGAGCAGGCTCCAGGTTATCGACGAACAGATCAAGTTGAAGAAAAATAGCCTGGAGAACATTCCTGTCGCTCTTCATGAGCAAAAGAAAAAGATAGCACTTCTTCATGGTGAACTCCGGGATGTTAAAGCCAAGAAGAAGCCAATCCCAGGTTCCATCAAGGAAGATCAGAAGAAGATAGCCGATATAGATGCTATTCGCTTGAATGCCCTGAACTTATTAAAATTTGTATTGAACATATAATTCTGTTCATTTGTAACCCTTGGCTCTTGACTCCCCTCGTAAACATTTATATTTTCTATTAGTCGATCTGGTGTTAAGATATTCTATTACTTATCCAACACTCAAACATCTATCAGCTATCCTTAGCCGATATCATTTGGACGATCACTCTTTCATTGTTTAGCCGATTGGTATTCAAAAATGGCTCTTGCGCTTGTTAAACGATCCGCCTTAGGATCTAGATCTGAAGGCGTTCCTGAACCGACGCCTTTTCACCTTCTTGGGTCTTACTCATAAATACAAAACGTCGGCTTCTCGAACACACCACGCATTCATTGCCTTACTCTTCGGCCTTTGCTTTCCTCATTCACCGACTGCCTTTCTTCTCCACTCGGTGATCAAAGTAATGGCGGATAACCACGGCAAGCGCCCCGCGGAGGCATCGGAGTCCGTAGACGGCCCTCCGGCGACCCGTCGTCGCGTGCTTGGGTAATGGTTTTTCTCTTCAGCGTTTTCTTGGGCTCCGAAACTTCTCATTTACCTGAGGAAAACCTTAACTTTTCCACAGTTCTTCTCCTCCGGCGGACGGCCAAGGCCCCAGCCAACCCCCGTCAGGGCATGGGTTGGCATTGGACGATGACGCCTGGGCCTTCATCCGGGGCGTCTCCGATACCTAACGCCTCTTGGAGGAAGAGCGTCGCTGAACCACCCGCCTGGTGGAGGAGCGAGAGGTCCTCTGCGCCCGCCTCAATAGTGTTCTTGAACACTTAGAGGCGTCCGACGCCAGGGTTGCTGGTACATTCTTTTCCAAATACCCAATTCGTCACTTCAATCATCCTTTGCATAACCGTTCTAGTCAACCTTTTAGTAACTTTTGTCCAAATATTTAGCCGATTTGTTCTTTGATTCGATTGAATCGGCTATCTTTTTGAAATTTAGTTTCTTTTATCCAATTGTAGAACTCCAATAGCAACTCGACTGGCTCCCTGGGCGAGCCACGGCGATTGCCGACTTCGTGAATGCACGGGGAGACAATCTGAGGGCGCGCCTGGATGATGCTGGGACGCGCATCAGGGAGTTGGCCCTCCACGCCATTTGCCACGGCGCCACCTTCGCCCTCGCAGGAGCTGAACTCAGCGGTGCTGAGATCTCCGGGGAAGTTTCTCCCTCCTTTGTCGGCGCCAGGACGAGGGAAGACTTCAGGGAGCTGGTGGAGGAATTCCAACCCCTGGGGCTCGCCGTGACGGAGGTGTCGCACTTGGAGGACCTCCTGAACAAGCTGCATCTAGATTAATTTAGTTTTAAATGTTTCTTTTGTAAATCTGGCCTGGTGGCCGAACAAGCTGAACAACAACAAGTCTGTCCCTGCATCGTCAGGCTTAAATAATTCTGTTAAATTTTACTGCTTGTCATCCTCTGCATTGTGTTGCTTGCACTTCCAAAACTTTTCTTTTAACTTATTTCCTTTGATGAATGTTCTAAAGTCGATACTTCCTTAGTATCGGCTATCAATAAAAGATCAAAAGACGATACATACATATCGGCTATTTTTTGATCTAAAGGCGATACATTAGTATCGGCTATAAAATCAATTCTTCATTCCAACTCTAAAAGAAATAATCTTGACTGACACAACACTGGCCTTAGCTTCGTTTTAACCATGGCGCCAATGCAAATCTTCGTCAGCGGGCTAACTTATCAGAACATTTTTTGAAGCCGACTGCTTAAATCGGCTGTTGACTATCGTCAATTGTCTTGAGAAAGTCTTCTTCGAGAATCCTTCCGGAAAAGCACTCAATGTTTTCAAAGTTCCAAACATCAGGGTCTGAATAAGCAACACTAACAATTGAATCAGCTGGTACCACTTCCACGGTGTCGCCGATCAACTGAATCACATTCTGATGCATGGTAGACAGAATGCAACAGTTGGCATGGATCCAATCCCTTCCAAGAAGCACACTGTAGGATCTTTTTGCATCGACTACAAAGAAAGTAGTCGGCATACTTTTGCTGCCAATTGTTAACTCAACACATATAGCACCTTTAGTAGCCGATACGTTGCCAGCAAAGTCAGTCAACCTCATATCGGTCTGAGTCAAGTCTTCTGCAGTTTTGCCAAGCTTTCTAAAAGTGGCGTATGGCATTAAATTGACAGCTGCTCCTCCATCGACTAACATCCTGTTCAGTGGCCTTCCATCGACAAACCCTTTTAGGTATAAAGCTTTCAAATGGGAATGTTTCTCGGGTTTTTGAAATGTGGCCTCTTCTGCTTGATAGATCCATTGAGCTATTGCTTCTTCACCATCAGATTCTTCTTCAAGGTCAGAGGATCTAAACTCGGCAGGTAGCATGAACAGAGCAGCAATATTAGCCGATGATTCACCCTTATTGGCTATCTGCTTTACCTGCCAGACCTTAGGTTTCTTCTTCTGAATTTCATCATTTCTCAACCTTTGAACCCGCCGTTTCTAGCTTTTAGTCAAACCACCAGGGCACCATTGTCCTTCTTGCCAGGGATGATCACGATCGGTTAATCTTGCTTCAAGCCGATTATGAACATTTTCATTTTTTATGCGCCGATCTGTCTTTTCAAACCTCAATCTTTCATGTACAGGTCGGTGGTTGTCTCTCGACTGCCTATACTCTCGATATTGATCACTGCATTCTGGGCAATTACGAAGAGTAGGAAGTTTTAAGCCTTCATTCCAACAATGCCTGAAGAAGGGACAGTCCCAATGATTCTTTTCTTCATCTTTGATGCGTCTTCCTTCTTCACGAAACCACCTATACTCTTCTTCTTCGAGCCACTCTTTGTATTCTTGTTCATCCCTTTCCCTTTGCATTTGGCTCCTTTCCTTCTGACGTTGCCACTTGTTCAGTAAGATTCTGACAGTTGGACGCCTTCTTGCCTCACCAGCCTTTGAAGTCTCAGGTTGATCATGCTGAAGATTGTTCTTCTTCCCTTTCATCTCCTGATACTCCCTAGCTGTTAGCTGCTTCTTTGGATCAACTGTCCCAGCTGCTTTGGCTTTATCAGAAGTTAACACCTTGATTTCACTCTGAGGTGATGGAGCTACCATGTTCTGCGAGAAAGGATGGTCGTTGATGCCCATGCCTTTGGCCTTTTCCAGACCTATCCTTCCTTTAACGATTGCCCTCTGTATCATATCTCTGAAAACTCGGCAATCATTAGTAGTATGGGTACCAGAATTATGAAATTTGCAGTACCTTTTATTTTTAATCTCTTCAGCCGATGGGATAGTATGATTTCCAGTCAACTTGATCTGACCCTTTTCCAGCAAGTAGTCAAATATCTTGTCGGCCTTAGTGATGTCGAAGCTATATTTTACATCTTTCTTGGTACTTTTAGCCTTTGCCCAAGGCATGTACTCGTTGTTTTTCCAAGCCCAGTCTACAGCAGCTACTTCTTCATCACTTTCATCTCCTGAATTATTGTTTTCATCTTCCAGGAAGAAACAGCTTTCTGCATTGTAGGCTTTCTTGGGTTTAAAGACTTGATTGTACCGATTTTGGGCATCAATACTTGCTACCTTTTTAGCTAAATTGGCCATATTGCTACAACCAAAGCCGATTTTCTCCCTGATGGCAGGTATCAATCCTCGAATCGCAATGCTAACCACCTCTGTATCTGGCAATGTCAAGGAATAGCATTGATTCTTCATTTCTCTGAACCTCTAGAGGTACTGGCATCCAGACTCATTATTCGTTTGCCTTGTATCAATCAAGTCCACTAAGCCTTTCTCCAATACTCCAAAGCCAAAATATTTATGGAATTTGTCTTCTAGATCCTCCCAACTCTGAATGGAATTGGGTGGCAGAGATGAAAACCATGAAAAAGCCGAACCAGATAGAGAGAGAGGGAACATTCTGACTTTAAGTGCTTGTTCATCACCAATCTCCCCGAGCTGGACTAGGAACTGGGTTATATACTCCATGGTTGACACTGAGCCAGTTCCTGTGAATTTGGTAAAATCGGGGATTCTATATCTTGGAGGAAGAACAACCTGATCAAACCATTCTGGATATGGCTTTTTGTAGCCAGTCACTATAGATTTTGGCGTCAAGCCAAATTGCTTCTGAACTAGATCAGTTACTCGACTCATTAACTGATCAATTTGGTTCACCGGCTTTTGATAGCCGATGTTCTACCCCCCGAAGGCATTGGCATTATACCCTGGGTTCTCTTGAGCATCCAAAGTATAGAAATCAGAGACATAATGATACCCCTGAGGTATATCACCAGGTGCTACGCTCCCTTGGTATGGTGGTGCATTGAAGTCTCTTGTGATGCGCCTTGCATGAGGAGCTATTTTTGTAGCCGATGAGTATATATTATTACTCATACTCGGCTGTTGCAATGGCTGCGGTGTCACACCTCCAGGGTTAATCATCATTTGGTTTCCATTGCCATTTGGACCATTGATCTGAGGTCCAGTAGAAGTTCCAGCTCCTTAAGTATTTCCAACGGTATATGTTGGACCTCTTCTGTCACCACCCAAGTTAAAAACTTCTTTGATGGCATTTGTGAGGCTGTTGAGAAAAACCTCATTATGATTCATCAGGGTAGTTGCCATTGCCTTGCTGATCACTTCCTGCACGGCATTATGTTGGATCTGGACCATTGGATCAACATGACCTTCCAAAACCACCCTCGGAAGATGAGTTTTCTGAATGATCTTCTTATCCCTGGTCTTGTTGTAGCTTAATAAGCACAAGTGTCGATATTGCTCAACAGTCTGTTCTATTAAGCGTTGAGTTTCCTCTGGAAGCTCATCCATTGTTACGTTCAACACTTCATCATTGTCGAACGTCATGACTCAGGCGACTGCGTCCCACCGGGCGTGCCAAAAGAATGTGTTGACGTAAAATCTTGGTCGGTCACGCCAACACACTCAGAGCTCACGGTCCTCAGAGGGGTGCGCAGCAAGGTCCTGACCTCCTGAACCTTCAACGTATGGTGCAGCCGAATCTTAGCGAGATCGACTTCAGGCGTGCCAGTCAATTTGACCTGTAATTGACAAGGAGGAGAAAAGTTTGTAAAATTGTGGAACCAGCCGGTTTGGTGCCAGACGGTTCCAAAATATACGGCTCTGATATAGCCACTTGTCTTTAGGATATTGACTACAAAGTCAACTCCTAGGAGATTGCATGAAAAACGTTGAAAAAGATATAAAGCATAACGGCTATGACATATGTAAAAGATTGTTTATAATAGATAAACAACCGATGAGCTTAAAAGATGTTGGCAGAATAAAGATCTATGTGTATGTCTAAGCGACATGGAACCAACGTATCGACTAATTGCACGAGCAGTTCTATTTATTAACAGCGGGGTGTCTCCATACAGCGATAATAACAAATAGATCAATAAAATAGCTTAAACATCAACAGTGGGGTGCCTCCATACAGCCTTAATGATGACCAAGCAAGATCACGTCTCGTACAAAGAATCGATCTGTTGATTCCAAGCCACTTAAAAAGACACATTATGAAGAAAACATAACTGGATCGGCTATTTTAGCCGATACAGGGTCCATGAGGCACGAACAAGATCTACCCATCAAAACCATGATTTAATCTAAAAATTAACAGACTTAATCTATCATATATATCAGTGGGGTTTGAAAATACAGCCGTAATACATATGCTAGATTAAATCTATTTGTTCTTAGATCAGATCGTGGTTTTACCGGATATCTCGAACGCACAACATGTAACAACCAAGATTGACAAAATAGTCGATGAAAGGCTTGAATCGGCTATTTCCTCTGTTGTGAGCGTGTAGACCTCAGAACAACCAAAACTAAGCATCCTTTAGGCTTGAGCCACTTTGTCAATCTTGATTGGGCAAGATGTTGTTTAAAACATAAAGAAACAAATTAAAGCATAAAACAACATCGGTAACTTAATGAATCTATTAGCTTGCCAAACCAATAGAGCCGATAACTAGCCAAGATCGACTAAAGTAAGAGATTGATCAGAGTCAAGACAGTCTTACAAAAGACGAGCTTAAACCGATAACTAGCCATGCCATAGCTTAACAAGAGTTTGGTCGATGCCAAATACAGCCTTATTACACGATGACATAAGCCATTGGTGAAACTTACAAGCAAACCGGAGGTCGGTCGATGCCGATGCAGCCCTGCCTGATTGAAGGTCTCGCCGAGATCTACGTCACTCCTACTCCTAGGGTTTTGGCCGAGGGCCGATGTATTGATTGATTTGATTGTCCCTTACAAAATTCGGGTTTCTAGCTATTTATAACCCGATTGACTCCTATCCTAACACGACTAGGTTACATAATAGGTAAAATAAAAGACGACCCGGCCTTGAACTCCTTGGTCGAGCCTGACACGTCTTTGAAGCCCACCAAGTTGATCCCATAGAATCTTCTAGTTACACTCGAACCAACATAAGCTTCTTAATTTTCTGGCCGATTCTTTTCTCAATAAACCAGCCGTTTGTGCTCACGAAATAACAATCCTTTCGGTCCAAAATCTGGTGTAAACACATGCCCCCCAATTTTGGGATGAAATTTATTTTATTCTAAAAATGTCATTTCTTTCCTTCAGGGCTCGATCGACAAACCTTTTTCTTAGCCGATCAGCCGAATCTTCTTCCCAGCCGTCATTGTTTCCTCCCAGGGCTATTCTCAAACCCTAACCTTCAAAGAAGTTCGCCGCCACTTGAAGCAAAAATCTTTTGAGAACTCGAATTTGGTGCTTCTGCAGGTCAAATGGCGACTCAAGATTCCATCCCTGAGGTAAATTTCGGGTTTCTTATCACTCCTCTTTTTCAATGATTCTCCATTTTTGTATTTTCCCCTCAAATTTGAATTTTCAGGTGCTCCATGACCAGATCCTCATTCCAATTCAGGACAGTCCAAATGACTTCTTTCTCGGCCCAGTAGGCAATCTTGACCCCACCGAAGTCATTACTGCTAAAACTCAGAGGATCCCCTTCAAGAATTCAGATTTTGCTTCCAAGCATTGGGGCAAAACTCCCTTCAGGACCTGGCCACCAATCGTTCCAGGTTGGAGAGACTGGCTAATTAAGGTAGAGGCAAAAAAGAAGTCGGATTGGATCCTCCGCAGCTTAGATCAGTGCATCACTCTATCCTTAGCTGATATGAAGAAAAATGAGCAAATGCTAAAGGCTGCCTACTATTTTTGGTCCGGTACCTTCAACATTTTTATGTTCAAGCAGGGCCCCATGACTCCAACTTTAGCCGATGTGCACATGCTGACCGGCCTAAACATCGTTGGATCAACTAATGCTTATAGCCTTCAAACCAAGCCCTCCATCAAACTCGGAAAACCTGGTGGTTGGTCCAACTATATTACTACCTTTAATACTCCCCAATCCAGTGTCTCAGAATGAGAGCACATTATCTTTCTGAATATGTGGCTGGAGAAGTGTCTGTTTTGTGGTCAGAGTTGTGGCCCAACTTCTAATTTCTTGGCTCTGGCAGAAAAGTTGCCTGCAACTTCAGATATACCCCTGGGAAAGTATCTTCTGGGTGCCCTGTACAGCATGTTGAATAAAGTAGCTCAAAGTTTGATGGAAAATGAGGATATTCCATCAATAACAGGTCTCTGGTGGTTACTTCAACTCTGGCTTAACCTTCATCTCCACAGATTGGTGACCCCAGATTTGAGGACCTTATCTTTCCCCAAATTATACCTAGACAGCCAAGAAAAGCTACTGGCCGATGATGTCAAAATGAGAAGATGTACCTCATTTGGAGAAGCTGCTGCTATGATATTCATCGATGAATCAATCAGCTTCTTCTTCAAGATTTTCTACAAAGGATTCCCTGCTGCCATCCTTGATTGGTTTCAGTATCCAGATATTACAGACTTTGAGAATCCATACACTTTCAGGTTTCAAAGGGAATGTGATAATGAGGGTCTGAAGATCTTGTGCCAGATAATGAAGCCTTGTCTTTTGCCAACTGAAATTAGGCATGGTAGAGAAAAACCTCCCATGTCCTATGAATTTTATCACCCTGTCATGGCAGCCAGGCAAATTGGTTTCCGCCAAGTGCCCCCATCCCTTTATTTTGCTGACAAGCTCAGACCAAGGGAAGCAGTAGACTCTGCTTTAGAATATGACAGAATATTTCAACTAGAGCAGTCTATCTCCTTGAAGATGGCCAAGGAATGGAATTGCAGACCCTTCTCTTCAATCTCTTTCGAGGATTGGTGGCAGCAATGGAGCATCCACCTCTTTAACGAAGCTGTGGCCACTTACTGCCTGAAGTTGGATTCAGACTTCCTGGCAACTGACGAGGTATAACTCAATTTGGTCTCAAATTTTATATCCTTACCATCTGCTTACCTCTGATATCACGTGTCAAATGTTTGCAGGATTTGGTCACCTTGAATCCTCCAAAAATAAATTATAACATATGGTGTCCAAATCCAAGGATTGGCTGTGATGCTCCTACAATCAAGACTCTGATGAAGTGGAAAGTCTCTAATGCCTCAGATGATCAGACTCTTAGCACCTTTATAAAGGAAACTGGCTCCTTCAAGAAACAGAAAACTGACAAGCCAGCTGCTAAGGTTATATCCAAAAAGAAGAAGCGAGACACCTCTGACAGCAGCCAATCCCTAATCAAAAATGTCAATGCAGAGGTAATAAAAATCTGCCCTATCTTGTTCTCATCACCAAGTTTATAACTCTCTCCATCTTTCGATTTCTAGGAACAGATTAATACTCAAAATGTGGAGTCTGAAATACTCCCTCTTCCTGACATTGACCAAGGGCTTCCTCAACCAGGTATAATTCTTAGTTTTTAATCTTTCTTGGCGAATGATCATAAAAACTGACGAAAATCTCTTTTCAGATACACTCCCCGATCCTTCATCAGCTATTCCTTGTCACACCCTGAAATTTGCATTTCTGAAATTGGAGTTGAAATGATTTATTTATGAATTTCTGTGCTCATAAAATGTAGGTAAATAAAAATTTTCTCTAAGTTAAAAGTTATCCTAGGGTTTAGAAACATGTTTGTGCATTCATGTTGGTGCATTTGAGTTTTTGTGATGTGTGGTTTTGGTTAAAATCCAAATTGAGTTCAAAATGGGTTGGAAATATTTTAAACAATGAATAAAGGTTTTGTTTGTTTTTCAAAAGTTTGGAAAAGTTCAAAGTTTCAAAAACTTTCTTTTCTCAAAGATCCAAATCAAACATCAAGGGAATTCAAAATGAGTCAAATCCCTTTTGAAAATCCCCTTGAAAGTCTGAAATCAAAAATGAAAAGCATTTTATTTCTCTCCCTCACTCCTTCCTTGATTTTGGCCCGAAGGCTTGTTCCTCCCCTCCCCCTCCGGCCTTTCCCCTCCTCCTGCACGGCCCAAGTTCCGGCCCAACAGCCGGCCCGCGCCCTTCTCTCCTCAGCTCGGCGGCCCAACACCTCCCCCTCCGTTTCCCGCGCGGCCCGCAACCGAAAAATCAGCCGAGCAGCGAGCGCCGGCCCGCGCAGGCGTTCCCCTTCTCTCTCTGTTTGACTGACGAACCGGTCCCGCAATGTCTCTCAATGACAGGTGGGTCCACCTTGTCAGTGGTGTCTTCCCCTACCTCAAGTCCGACTGGGACTCTGCTCTCCGAGTCCGCCGTCGCCACGAGCTCGCCTCTCCCTGCCTTGCCGAGCACTCCGAGCGCCCCTATAAGATTCCCCAGTGTTCACCGCCTCTCCTTTTCCCGAAAACCCGAACCCTTGTGCCCTAATCTGCTATAGCCACAAGCTCCGACGCTCCATAGATCCCGCCGCCACCTACTCAGCGTTTTGGCAAATTCCATTGCCCTCCGATGGTACCCCAAGCTCCGTCTCGATCTCCCGAAGCCAACCAAGCACTTTTCCCTCCTTTTTCTCCATTTGTTTCATGCTCTAATTCTTCGCCGTCGTTTGCAGAGGAGTCACCACCGCCGAATCTTGCAATCCGCCGTCACCGAGTCTCTCTGTCAACATCTTCGTATCAGGTGAGGTCGCCATGAGCCCCTCGTCCGATTGATGCCCCTCCCGTGGTCTCTACCGCCCTATAGCGCGAAAACCGAAAGCGCCGTCGTCTCCGGCGATGGTGCCACCACGGCCGCCTCAGCTCCGGCGACAGCGCCGCCGAACCCTCCTCAATCTAATCTGCGCCCTCCATCTCACATCCAACGCACAGAAAAGGTCGATACCCCTTAGGGTGCTACTTTGCAAAAAGGCCCTTACAACTTTCAGATCTCAACCCGCAGTCCAGTCGATCCTATTCAATGAGTCTGCGGAAACTTTCAACCTAGCCCCTGCGTTTTCTCCTAAACGAGGCGCAGTCCATCCGAATTTCAATTTCGTTTTATTTATTTAAATCTGCAAAATCAATTTCAATTTATTTACAGTTTTGCCACTGGATTTAAATGCTTATAACTTCTTTGTTTTAACTCCGATTTAGCCCGTTCAACTTGCGTTAGATTCGTTTCGAAAAGTTCTTTCAAAATATATAACTTTCACCACTGTTTTCTGTAATTAAAATTTGAGTTAAATCTAATCTAGTAATTAGTGTCTTTAATCTTGTTTAGTTCATATCTTTTCCGTTAAAACTCCGTTTAGCGTGATTTTCGCGTCTGTGTGTTCATAGCGAATCGTAGATCAGTTTTCAAAACTCTTTATTTATTTATTTATTTATTTATTTATTGGTGTATTGTTCTAATTATAGGCTATGTTTGCTTTGCATGACTGCCTGTGGATGCTTGTGTGGTGTCCTATGATCGTATGTCCAGTCTGTGAGTTTACGTTGGTGATCAAGAGGAAGAGTTAGTGATCAAGAGTTCAAGATCAAGAGTCAACCTTTAGAAATCTACAAGTCAACAGAAGAAGGATCTTGAGTTTAAGGCAAGTATAGCATGGGATCCTCCTTGATGTCCTAATAACCTTAATTCACCATAACTTTCATATTGCATGTGTCTACCTTGATGCCTATATAGATTTATCCTAGATGTTTGATCTTGTACCTTGATAACCATGGGTATGCATTGGATAGCTTGATGCTAGTGCTCAACTTAAACTATGATTATGTAAATTTGTTTTAATGTTATATGTGACATGTTAAAATTTGGCTTTTATAGCAACATGGTTTAGGAACTGCTATAAGGGATCACCCGGGACAACAGTGCAACCATGGGAGTTATATGGCTCTGACCTTAGCTCAGTATAAGGATCTTTTCTAGCTTGTTAGTGGTTACCCGAAAGGGCGCATAAGGCGCTTGACGAGCTGGATTTAGGGCGGCTTCTTTCTCCTTGCCTGCGTTGCCGCAAGGTTGAGAGACCCTTCTTCCCCTTGCCTTAAGACCTAGCGGCCCTAACCTGTTAGACGAACCTTTGAAAGGCTGCGCAGTGAACCCTGCCGTGCACCTTGGAAGTGTAACGTGGGCCTTGCAAACCCCGGCATATGGGAATCACTACTCATCGGGTAAAGTGTACAACCTCTGCAGAGTGTAAAACTGATATATCAGCCGTGCTCACGGTTACGAGCGACCTGGAATTCTTATGGTATAGTTGTTGCTATAAATAATGGTAATAATGATGATGATATCTATTCAATGAATACATGTTTACTTGATCATATGTTTAAATTGGGATGGTTATACTTTGATGCTATTTAATGCTAAAATTATGCCAACTAAAAGCTAATGCAGTTAAACCAGTGTCAGCCTTTTGAGCCTCATGAACCCCATGTTATATTTGTTAAGTACGAGATGTACTTATGCTTGTTTTACTTTTCAACACTTTGGAAAATCCCGGATGGGTACCAGACTGCAAGAGTTGGAGAAGTTAGGCTTGTGATCAACCAGTCAGTTGTCCCTGTGAAGTTGGTGTCTCCATCTGAAGATCGGAGTGTCTTTCCGCTGTCTGCTCTTTAAGGTTATGTTCTTTTGTTTTATATACGTTATATAAGAGCATTGTCTTTCGATATTACCCTTTATTTGTGGCTATATGTGAGATTTGACTTCCTGGGCTCACATATGGTGTATACCTGGTTTTGTTCTTAAAACCGGGTGTGACAAAGTGGTATCGGAGCAATGCTGACTGTAGGACGCAAGCCTAGTTAGAAACTGGTCGTTTAAAGCTTTTGAAAATTGCTATAGAACTCTTGTTCTATCAACCTTGGTATTTTCTTCTCTATTGTATCTTCTACCCTTGTTATTTGTCTCCTTCTTGTTGCTTAAATTTTAAATGTTGCTCTCACCTTCACTCCTTGCCTTGGATTGCTTTTGAAAACTTCCCGCTATCTAAGTAGACGGATTGTTGACCAAGCTATGTCGTCTCTAACCACAGTTGACAGAGAGAAGTTGATCGCTATGCAAAGTCAAGACCTGGGAAGAATGACACAACAACAAGACGCAACACAAGGACCAACCAACATGGAAGGAAGCCATAAAGAACAGTTACAGCAAGATTACATCCATGGAAAATTGAGGCATGTGGATATGACCACTATTCATGGAGCAAAGAAAGTTGTGTATGGCATGATCCCAGTCAATTCGGTAACTGCCATGGTTCTTTTTGACCCTAGTGCCTCGCACTCATTCATCTCTGCCAAGTTTGTAGCTCGCCTGAAGATAAGGGAATGGCCAACAAAGAAGCTCATAGTAGTTCGCACACCAACTGGAGAAATTGAGACAAACCATGAATGCCGAGATGTTAGAGTCCAGATAAAGGAGAGTGATTTCATAGTGAAGCTGAATGTTTTGGAACTCTCAGGAATCGATGTTATCCTTGGACATGGATGGTTAAGGAGTCGTAAAAGTGAGGTCAATTATTCCTGACGTTCAGTGTTTTTAAGAACACCATCAGGCGAAAGGATTGAATATCGAGGTATGCCATTATCACCCAATGAATGTGAAGCAAGTCTATTGGAAGCTAGCAGTAGTAAGACGCAAGAGGTTCAGGATCGATGTCCATGTTGAAAGCATTATGGGAATTCTTGTCTTCAAGAGAAGTCAACCAAGGATGAGGTCAAAGCGAACCCAAGTGGTGAAGTCAAGGAAGGTAAGAAAAGGAAAGCAAATTCATTCGAGCCACCGTTGATACGTCACCAACAGTTGAGTTCTACCCCAGTACCACATACAGTTTCAACTCTTGTTCAGACCAGCCTAGATCAGCAGCATTTAGAAGCTCCTCCAATTAAGAACTTTCCACATGAGGTTTGCATAGATGGATGGACAATCACCTACAAAGAATTCCAACCACGGAAGCGAGTTAAGAAGCAGAATAAACTGGTAAAAGTCAACCCTCTGAGTCAGCAAGATGGCAGCACATCAAACAACACTTCTACCGCAGCAGATCCAGCTAAAGGAAGATGTTATCATTGCCAACAGGAAGGACATTATGCCAGATCTTGCCCCAAAAAGATCAACAGTCGACTCATGGAAGTAGCCCGAGCCCAGTCACTACAGAGTAGCCATCAACATGTGATATCAGTGCTTGATGCAAAGGAAGTCCCCTGATAGCAGTTGAGAAATAAAGAGTGTACAAGAAAAGCTACCCTTGATGTTCTTGCAGATGTATCGTGTTCTAGTAGTTCTTGAGCCCTTATGTAATGAAACGTTAGTAACGAAGTTAAGTCAAGTCCTTGGCCCATGTGTGGCTTGTGAACCTGTGATGTTTGTTGCTTGTCCTTATGATAATGTTTGTTTTGCATCTTTGTAATGAGTGCAATGATTTTGTGGGTTTCCTCACAATCTCATTTAGGTTTAGTTGATAGGTTTCTTTCATAGAAGGTTGGGTTTCTGTTTCTTCTGTTCCCTCTATCCTATCCTTCCGGAGCAGTCTGTCTTTATCAGCTTATATCTCTGTTTATGGATGTTCAAAAATCATGGAACAATTCGGGACACAAGTAGACTTCATGATCTTTCTCTGAGCGTAAGAACCACCCTGATAGCTGTTATGGTTTTGGAGTTATGAAATTCACAAGTTGATGCATCCGTGCTATCTGGAATCTGGAATGGTTTCCGTTGTCTGCTGTTTTCGACGATCTTAACTACAGAATCTGGAAAAGTGTTCTACATGAAAGTTGTAGAGGATTTCATAAGCTTTCCAGAAAGGTAAACTGCAACTTCATTGGATAAACAGATCTCGAGTTATCTCTGTTTTACTGCACTGCTGTTTTGCTACTCGCGAGAAATTTCAGAATTCTTGTTCTGGCCTTTACATATGAGTTTCTCTGAGATATCAGAAGTTGGTTATGCCTGTCAACATGCTGGAAATAATATGCAAGCTACCCTTATATGTTCTCTAGTTTGTCCTTTCTTAAGGGGGGTAGTGCTTTGATCAACATATGTTGAAGTTGTGAGTTGTCTCTCATGGTACTTCATGAGTATGATCATCTATCCTTGCTCATGTTGCTTTTGTTGGTCACCTGATGACAGGAGATGTGGCACACCGAGAATCAGGATCCCTATATGCCACCTCTCACTGATAATCACGAGTACAATGAAGTCGAGCACTATCAAAACAACAATGTTGAAGTTCGAGTTGGGAGTGATCCGAGCCAGAATCCACAACAACGAAAGCGAAAAAGGAAAGCCAAAAAGAAGCTTACTGAAGCAAGTAGAGCACAACGCAATTATGTTAATGGAAGGTTGAGCAATATGGATATGGATAACATTCAAGGAGCTACAAAAATGGTTGGTGGTTACATTCAAGTGAGCTCAACACAAGCTTTTGCTCTGTTTGATCCCAGTGCTTCGCACTTTTTCATCTCCGACAAGTTGTTATAGACGAGCAAGATGGCGAAGTGTCCAACAAAGAGGCCCTTGATAGTTCATACCCCAGTTGGAGAAATACAGACAGATCAGATATGCCTTCATTGTTTTGGAGTCACTCAATATTCCTATGGTTCTTGGTAATGGATGGTTGTGTGCGCACAAAGGAGTAATTCATGGTACTCAGTGCATAATGTTCTAACTGCATCGTCAGGGAAAAGAATCGAGTATCGCGGTTGTCAATTTCAATCTGAGAAAGCTGATGACTTGTACAATGGAGTGCAGACTAAAGATGCTATCGTGGATAATGATGAGCATATAGATAAGAACACAGATGGGCAAACGTCTTCAGTGGAAGTGGATACACCAGACCATCCGGCAAATGCAGGATACCCGGTCAAGATTCTAGAAATAGTTTGGAAAACTTTTAATGGAAGAAGGTTTAAAGTATGTAAGGTTCAGTGGAGTAACCTAAGTGAAGAAGAAGCAATGTGGGAAACCGAGGAACGACTGCAAATCAAGTTTCCATATCTCTTTGAGTTGTAAGCCAATCAAGTTAGCAATCAAGACAAGTTTGGAATAATCAGGTGTAATAATCTTTTCATGGAACTTTGTTCACAAGTTATGGTCATGAAACATCAGTGGTTTGATAAGCTTGGTATACAAGTGTGAAGTGAAAGTGTTATCAAGATCTTTTCTCGTTTCTCTCCTGTGCTCTGAGTCTCTTCCGAATCTCGGGACGAGATTCTCTTAAGGGGGGTAGATTTGTCACACCCTGAAATTTGCATTTCTGAAATTGGAGTTGAAATGATTTATTTATGAATTTCTGTGCTCATAAAATGTAGGTAAATAAAAATTTTCTCTAAGTTAAAAGTTATCCTAGGGTTTAGAAACATGTTTGTGCATTCATGTTGGTGCATTTGAGTTTTTGTGATGTGTGGTTTTGGTTAAAATCCAAATTGAGTTCAAAATGGGTTGGAAATATTTTAAACAATGAATAAAGGTTTTGTTTGTTTTTCAAAAGTTTGGAAAAGTTCAAAGTTTCAAAAACTTTCTTTTCTCAAAGATCCAAATCAAACATCAAGGGAATTCAAAATGAGTCAAATCCCTTTTGAAAATCCCCTTGAAAGTCTGAAATCAAAAATGAAAAGCATTTTATTTCTCTCCCTCACTCCTTCCTTGATTTTGGCCCGAAGGCTTGTTCCTCCCCTCCCCCTCCGGCCTTTCCCCTCCTCCTGCACGGCCCAAGTTCCGGCCCAACAGCCGGCCCGCGCCCTTCTCTCCTCAGCTCGGCGGCCCAACACCTCCCCCTCCGTTTCCCGCGCGGCCCGCAACCGAAAAATCAGCCGAGCAGCGAGCGCCGGCCCGCGCAGGCGTTCCCCTTCTCTCTCTGTTTGACTGACGAACCGGTCCCGCAATGTCTCTCAATGACAGGTGGGTCCACCTTGTCAGTGGTGTCTTCCCCTACCTCAAGTCCGACTGGGACTCTGCTCTCCGAGTCCGCCGTCGCCACGAGCTCGCCTCTCCCTGCCTTGCCGAGCACTCCGAGCGCCCCTATAAGATTCCCCAGTGTTCACCGCCTCTCCTTTTCCCGAAAACCCGAACCCTTGTGCCCTAATCTGCTATAGCCACAAGCTCCGACGCTCCATAGATCCCGCCGCCACCTACTCAGCGTTTTGGCAAATTCCATTGCCCTCCGATGGTACCCCAAGCTCCGTCTCGATCTCCCGAAGCCAACCAAGCACTTTTCCCTCCTTTTTCTCCATTTGTTTCATGCTCTAATTCTTCGCCGTCGTTTGCAGAGGAGTCACCACCGCCGAATCTTGCAATCCGCCGTCACCGAGTCTCTCTGTCAACATCTTCGTATCAGGTGAGGTCGCCATGAGCCCCTCGTCCGATTGATGCCCCTCCCGTGGTCTCTACCGCCCTATAGCGCGAAAACCGAAAGCGCCGTCGTCTCCGGCGATGGTGCCACCACGGCCGCCTCAGCTCCGGCGACAGCGCCGCCGAACCCTCCTCAATCTAATCTGCGCCCTCCATCTCACATCCAACGCACAGAAAAGGTCGATACCCCTTAGGGTGCTACTTTGCAAAAAGGCCCTTACAACTTTCAGATCTCAACCCGCAGTCCAGTCGATCCTATTCAATGAGTCTGCGGAAACTTTCAACCTAGCCCCTGCGTTTTCTCCTAAACGAGGCGCAGTCCATCCGAATTTCAATTTCGTTTTATTTATTTAAATCTGCAAAATCAATTTCAATTTATTTACAGTTTTGCCACTGGATTTAAATGCTTATAACTTCTTTGTTTTAACTCCGATTTAGCCCGTTCAACTTGCGTTAGATTCGTTTCGAAAAGTTCTTTCAAAATATATAACTTTCACCACTGTTTTCTGTAATTAAAATTTGAGTTAAATCTAATCTAGTAATTAGTGTCTTTAATCTTGTTTAGTTCATATCTTTTCCGTTAAAACTCCGTTTAGCGTGATTTTCGCGTCTGTGTGTTCATAGCGAATCGTAGATCAGTTTTCAAAACTCTTTATTTATTTATTTATTTATTTATTGGTGTATTGTTCTAATTATAGGCTATGTTTGCTTTGCATGACTGCCTGTGGATGCTTGTGTGGTGTCCTATGATCGTATGTCCAGTCTGTGAGTTTACGTTGGTGATCAAGAGGAAGAGTTAGTGATCAAGAGTTCAAGATCAAGAGTCAACCTTTAGAAATCTACAAGTCAACAGAAGAAGGATCTTGAGTTTAAGGCAAGTATAGCATGGGATCCTCCTTGATGTCCTAATAACCTTAATTCACCATAACTTTCATATTGCATGTGTCTACCTTGATGCCTATATAGATTTATCCTAGATGTTTGATCTTGTACCTTGATAACCATGGGTATGCATTGGATAGCTTGATGCTAGTGCTCAACTTAAACTATGATTATGTAAATTTGTTTTAATGTTATATGTGACATGTTAAAATTTGGCTTTTATAGCAACATGGTTTAGGAACTGCTATAAGGGATCACCCGGGACAACAGTGCAACCATGGGAGTTATATGGCTCTGACCTTAGCTCAGTATAAGGATCTTTTCTAGCTTGTTAGTGGTTACCCGAAAGGGCGCATAAGGCGCTTGACGAGCTGGATTTAGGGCGGCTTCTTTCTCCTTGCCTGCGTTGCCGCAAGGTTGAGAGACCCTTCTTCCCCTTGCCTTAAGACCTAGCGGCCCTAACCTGTTAGACGAACCTTTGAAAGGCTGCGCAGTGAACCCTGCCGTGCACCTTGGAAGTGTAACGTGGGCCTTGCAAACCCCGGCATATGGGAATCACTACTCATCGGGTAAAGTGTACAACCTCTGCAGAGTGTAAAACTGATATATCAGCCGTGCTCACGGTTACGAGCGACCTGGAATTCTTATGGTATAGTTGTTGCTATAAATAATGGTAATAATGATGATGATATCTATTCAATGAATACATGTTTACTTGATCATATGTTTAAATTGGGATGGTTATACTTTGATGCTATTTAATGCTAAAATTATGCCAACTAAAAGCTAATGCAGTTAAACCAGTGTCAGCCTTTTGAGCCTCATGAACCCCATGTTATATTTGTTAAGTACGAGATGTACTTATGCTTGTTTTACTTTTCAACACTTTGGAAAATCCCGGATGGGTACCAGACTGCAAGAGTTGGAGAAGTTAGGCTTGTGATCAACCAGTCAGTTGTCCCTGTGAAGTTGGTGTCTCCATCTGAAGATCGGAGTGTCTTTCCGCTGTCTGCTCTTTAAGGTTATGTTCTTTTGTTTTATATACGTTATATAAGAGCATTGTCTTTCGATATTACCCTTTATTTGTGGCTATATGTGAGATTTGACTTCCTGGGCTCACATATGGTGTATACCTGGTTTTGTTCTTAAAACCGGGTGTGACATTCCTGAACCTCAAACTATCCCTTCTGATCAGGTACAATGCTATCTCTTCTTTCAATCTTCTTCTTTCTGCAGCTATTTTACATCTGTCTATGTAGGAACAAGGAGAACCTTCTTCCCCTGTCATCCCTTTTGACTTAGAAGATTATATGGATGAAGAAGAAGAAATTGTACCAGATTACTCCTAGAAACTCTCTGAAGAAACCAAGGCTCCGCTGCAACCATTACTCCCTCTTTTAGAGGCCAGTATAGACGATCTCATGAATGACGCAAAAGGAATCAGAAACATCTTCGACTTGATCAAAGATGACATACCAGATGATCTTCACAAAGCTCTGATTCCTATTGCGCATATAGAGTTTCTTCGGTTAGAATTTATGGAGGCTAAAACCAAACTTTTGGCGCGCGAAGCTCAAGTACACCTGCCAGCACATGAGCAACGTTGCATTTCTGACATGGTTGCTGCCAAGGACACCATAGATCAATTAAATTCAGATTCCACCGTCCTTATCGGCAACCTATCATCTCTAGAAGCCGAGAGGGATCAGTTGCTGAGCAGGCTCCAGGTTATCGACGAACAGATCAAGTTGAAGAAAAATAGCCTGGAGAACATTCCTGTCGCTCTTCATGAGCAAAAGAAAAAGATAGCACTTCTTCATGGTGAACTCCGGGATGTTAAAGCCAAGAAGAAGCCAATCCCAGGTTCCATCAAGGAAGATCAGAAGAAGATAGCCGATATAGATGCTATTCGCTTGAATGCCCTGAACTTATTAAAATTTGTATTGAACATATAATTCTGTTCATTTGTAACCCTTGGCTCTTGACTCCCCTCGTAAACATTTATATTTTCTATTAGTCGATCTGGTGTTAAGATATTCTATTACTTATCCAACACTCAAACATCTATCAGCTATCCTTAGCCGATATCATTTGGACGATCACTCTTTCATTGTTTAGTCGATTGGTATTCAAAAATGGCTCTTGCGCTTGTTAAACGATCCGCCTTAGGATCTAGATCTGAAGGCGTTCCTGAACCGACGCCTTTTCACCTTCTTGGGTCTTACTCATAAATACAAAACGTCGGCTTCTCGAACACACCACGCATTCATTGCCTTACTCTTCGGCCTTTGCTTTCCTCATTCACCGACTGCCTTTCTTCTCCACTCGGTGATCAAAGTAATGGCGGATAACCACGGCAAGCGCCCCGCGGAGGCATCGGAGTCCGTAGACGGCCCTCCGGCGACCCGTCGTCGCGTGCTTGGGTAATGGTTTTTCTCTTCAGCGTTTTCTTGGGCTCCGAAACTTCTCATTTACCTGAAAACCTTAACTTTTCCACAGTTCTTCTCCTCCGGCGGACGGCCAAGGCCCCAGCCAACCCCCGTCAGGGCATGGGTTGGCATTGGACGATGACGCCTGGGCCTTCATCCGGGGCGTCTCCGATACCTAACGCCTCTTGGAGGAAGAGCGTCGCTGAACCACCCGCCTGGTGGAGGAGCGAGAGGTCCTCTGCGCCCGCCTCAATAGTGTTCTTGAACACTTAGAGGCGTCCGACGCCAGGGTTGCTGGTACATTCTTTTCCAAATACCCAATTCGTCACTTCAATCATCCTTTGCATAACCGTTCTAGTCAACCTTTTAGTAACTTTTGTCCAAATATTTAGCCGATTTGTTCTTTGATTCGATTGAATCGGCTATCTTTTTGAAATTTAGTTTCTTTTATCCAATTGTAGAACTCCAATAGCAACTCGACTGGCTCCCTGGGCGAGCCACGGCGATTGCCGACTTCGTGAATGCACGGGGAGACAATCTGAGGGCGCGCCTGGATGATGCTGGGACGCGCATCAGGGAGTTGGCCCTCCACGCCATTTGCCACGGCGCCACCTTCGCCCTCGCAGGAGCTGAACTCAGCGGTGCTGAGATCTCCGGGGAAGTTTCTCCCTCCTTTGTCGGCGCCAGGACGAGGGAAGACTTCAGGGAGCTGGTGGAGGAATTCCAACCCCTGGGGCTCGCCGTGACGGAGGTGTCGCACTTGGAGGACCTCCTGAACAAGCTGCATCTAGATTAATTTAGTTTTAAATGTTTCTTTTGTAAATCTGGCCTGGTGGTCGAACAAGCTGAACAACAACAAGTCTGTCCCTGCATCGTCAGGCTTAAATAATTCTGTTAAATTTTACTGCTTGTCATCCTCTGCATTGTGTTGCTTGCACTTCCAAAACTTTTCTTTTAACTTATTTCCTTTGATGAATGTTCTAAAGTCGATACTTCCTTAGTATCGGCTATCAATAAAAGATCAAAAGACGATACATACATATCGGCTATTTTTTTATCTAAAGGCGATACATTAGTATCGGCTATAAAATAAATTCTTCATTCCAACTCTAAAAGAAATAATCTTGACTGACACAACACTGGCCTTAGCTTCGTTTTAACCATGGCGCCAATGCAAATCTTCGTCAGCGGGCTAACTTATCAGAACATTTTTTGAAGCCGACTGCTTAAATCGGCTGTTGACTATCGTCAATTGTCTTGAGAAAGTCTTCTTCGAGAATCCTTCCGGAAAAGCACTCAATGTTTTCAAAGTTCCAAACATCAGGGTCTGAATAAGCAACACTAACAATTGAATCAGCTGGTACCACTTCCACGGTGTCGCCGATCAACTGAATCACATTCTGATGCATGGTAGACAGAATGCAACAGTTGGCATGGATCCAATCCCTTCCAAGAAGCACACTGTAGGATCTTTTTGCATCGACTACAAAGAAAGTAGTCGGCATACTTTTGCTGCCAATTGTTAACTCAACACATATAGCACCTTTAGTAGCCGATACGTTGCCAGCAAAGTCAGTCAACCTCATATCGGTCTGAGTCAAGTCTTCTGCAGTTTTGCCAAGCTTTCTAAAAGTGGCGTATGGCATTAAATTGACAGCTGCTCCTCCATCGACTAACATCCTGTTCAGTGGCCTTCCATCGACAAACCCTTTTAGGTATAAAGCTTTCAAATGGGAATGTTTCTCGGGTTTTTGAAATGTGGCCTCTTCTGCTTGATAGATCCATTGAGCTATTGCTTCTTCACCATCAGATTCTTCTTCAAGGTCAGAGGATCTAAACTCGGCAGGTAGCATGAACAGAGCAGCAATATTAGCCGATGATTCACCCTTATTGGCTATCTGCTTTACCTGCCAGACCTTAGGTTTCTTCTTCTGAATTTCATCATTTCTCAACCTTTGAACCCGCCGTTTCTAGCTTTTAGTCAAACCACCAGGGCACCATTGTCCTTCTTGCCAGGGATGATCACGATCGGTTAATCTTGCTTCAAGCCGATTATGAACATTTTCATTTTTTATGCGCCGATCTGTCTTTTCAAACCTCAATCTTTCATGTACAGGTCGGTGGTTGTCTCTCGACTGCCTATACTCTCGATATTGATCACTGCATTCTGGGCAATTATGAAGAGTAGGAAGTTTTAAGCCTTCATTCCAACAATGCCTGAAGAAGGGACAGTCCCAATGATTCTTTTCTTCATCTTTGATGCGTCTTCCTTCTTCACGAAACCACCTATACTCTTCTTCTTCGAGCCACTCTTTGTATTCTTGTTCATCCCTTTCCCTTTGCATTTGGCTCCTTTCCTTCTGACGTTGCCACTTGTTCAGTAAGATTCTGACAGTTGGACGCCTTCTTGCCTCACCAGCCTTTGAAGTCTCAGGTTGATCATGCTGAAGATTGTTCTTCTTCCCTTTCATCTCCTGATACTCCCTAGCTGTTAGCTGCTTCTTTGGATCAACTGTCCCAGCTGCTTTGGCTTTATCAGAAGTTAACACCTTGATTTCACTCTGAGGTGATGGAGCTACCATGTTCTGCGAGAAAGGATGGTCGTTGATGCCCATGCCTTTGGCCTTTTCCAGACCTATCCTTCCTTTAACGATTGCCCTCTGTATCATATCTCTGAAAACTCGGCAATCATTAGTAGTATGGGTACCAGAATTATGAAATTTGCAGTACCTTTTATTTTTAATCTCTTCAGCCGATGGGATAGTATGATTTCCAGTCAACTTGATCTGACCCTTTTCCAGCAAGTAGTCAAATATCTTGTCGGCCTTAGTGATGTCGAAGCTATATTTTACATCTTTCTTGGTACTTTTAGCCTTTGCCCAAGGCATGTACTCGTTGTTTTTCCAAGCCCGGTCTACAGCAGCTACTTCTTCATCACTTTCATCTCCTGAATTATTGTTTTCATCTTCCAGGAAGAAACAGCTTTCTGCATTGTAGGCTTTCTTGGGTTTAAAGACTTGATTGTACCGATTTTGGGCATCAATACTTGCTACCTTTTTAGCTAAATTGGCCATATTGCTACAACCAAAGCCGATTTTCTCCCTGATGGCAGGTATCAATCCTCGAATCGCAATGCTAACCACCTCTGTATCTGGCAATGTCAAGGAATAGCATTGATTCTTCATTTCTCTGAACCTCTAGAGGTACTGGCATCCAGACTCATTATTCGTTTGCCTTGTATCAATCAAGTCCACTAAGCCTTTCTCCAATACTCCAAAGCCAAAATATTTATGGAATTTGTCTTCTAGATCCTCCCAACTCTGAATGGAATTGGGTGGCAGAGATGAAAACCATGAAAAAGCCGAACCAGATAGAGAGAGAGGGAACATTCTGACTTTAAGTGCTTGTTCATCACCAATCTCCCCGAGCTGGACTAGGAACTGGGTTATATACTCCATGGTTGACACTGAGCCAGTTCCTGTGAATTTGGTAAAATCAGGGATTCTATATCTTGGAGGAAGAACAACCTGATCAAACCATTCTGGATATGGCTTTTTGTAGCCAGTCACTATAGATTTTGGCGTCAAGCCAAATTGCTTCTGAACTAGATCAGTTACTCGACTCATTAACTGATCAATTTGGTTCACCGGCTTTTGATAGCCGATGTTCTACCCCCCGAAGGCATTGGCATTATACCCTGGGTTCTCTTGAGCATCCAAAGTATAGAAATCAGAGACATAATGATACCCCTGAGGTATATCACCAGGTGCTACGCTCCCTTGGTATGGTGGTGCATTGAAGTCTCTTGTGATGCGCCTTGCATGAGGAGCTATTTTTGTAGCCGATGAGTATATATTATTACTCATACTCGGCTGTTGCAATGGCTGCGGTGTCACACCTCCAGGGTTAATCATCATTTGGTTTCCATTGCCATTTGGACCATTGATCTGAGGTCCAGTAGAAGTTCCAGCTCCTTAAGTATTTCCAACGGTATATGTTGGACCTCTTCTGTCACCACCCAAGTTAAAAACTTCTTTGATGGCATTTGTGAGGCTGTTGAGAAAAACCTCATTATGATTCATCAGGGTAGTTGCCATTGCCTTGCTGATCACTTCCTGCACGGCATTATGTTGGATCTGGACCATTGGATCAACATGACCTTCCAAAACCACCCTCGGAAGATGAGTTTTCTGAATGATCTTCTTATCCCTGGTCTTGTTGTAGCTTAATAAGCACAAGTGTCGATATTGCTCAACAGTCTGTTCTATTAAGCGTTGAGTTTCCTCTGGAAGCTCATCCATTGTTACGTTCAACACTTCATCATTGTCGAACGTCATGACTCAGGCGACTGCGTCCCACCGGGCGTGCCAAAAGAATGTGTTGACGTAAAATCTTGGTCGGTCACGCCAACACACTCAGAGCTCACGGTCCTCAGAGGGGTGCGCAGCAAGGTCCTGACCTCCTGAACCTTCAACGTATGGTGGAGCCGAATCTTAGCGAGATCGACTTCAGGCGTGCCAGTCAATTTGACCTGTAATTGACAAGGAGGAGAAAAGTTTGTAAAATTGTGGAACCTGCCGGTTTGGTGCCAGACAGTTCCAAAATGTACGGCTCTGATATAGCCACTTGTCTTTAGGATATTGACTACAAAGTCAACTCCCAGGAGATTGCATGAAAAGCATTGAAAAAGATATAAAGCATAACGGCTATGACATATGTAAAAGAGTGTTTATAATAGATAAACAACCGATGAGCTTAAAAGATGTTGGCAGAATAAAGATCTATGTGTATGTCTAAGCGACATGGAACCAACGTATCGACTAATTGCACGAGCAGTTCTATTCATTAACAGTGGGGTGTCTCCTTACAGCCATAATAACAAATAGATCGATAAAATAGCTTAAACATCAACAGTGGGGTGTCTCCATACAGCCTTAATGATGACGAAGCTAGATCACGTCTCGTACAAAGAATCGATCTGTTGATTCCAAGCCACTTAAAAAGACACATTACGAAGAAAGCATAACTGGATCGGCTATTTTAGCCGATACAGGGTCCATGAGGCACAAACAAGATCTACCCGTCAAAACCATGATTTAATCTAAAAATTAACAGACTTAATCTATCATATATATCAGTGGGGTTCGGAAATACAGCCGTAATACATATGCTAGATTAAATCTATTTGTTCTTAGATCAGATCATGGTTTTACCAGATATCTCGAACGCACAACATGTAACAACCAAGATCGACAAAATAGTCGATGAAAGGCTTAAATCGGCTATTTACTCTGTTGTGAGCGTGTAGACCTCAGAACAGCCGAAACTAAGCATCCTTTAGGCTTGAGCCACTTTGTCAATCTTGATTGGGCAAGATGTTGTTTAAAACATAAAGAAACAAATTAAAGCATAAAATAACATCGGTAACTTAATGAATCTATTAGCTTGCCAAACCAATAGAGCCGATAACTAGCCAAGATCGACTAAAGTAAGAGATTGATCAGAGTCAAGACAGTCTTACAAAAGACGAGCTTAAACCGATAACTAGCCATGCCATAGCTTAACAAGAGTTTGGTCGATGCCAAATACAGCCTTATTACACGATGACATAAGCCATTGGTGAAACTTACAAGCAAACTGGAGGTCGGTCGATGCCGATGCAGCCCTGCCTGATTGAAGGTCTCACCGAGATCTACGTCACTCCTACTCCTAGGGTTTTGGCCGAGGGCCGATGTATTGATTGAATTGATTGTCCCTTATAAAATTCGGGTTTCTAGCTATTTATAACCCGATTGACTCCTATCCTAACACGACTAGGTTACATAATAGGTAAAATAAAAGACGACCCGGCCTTGAACTCCTTGGTCGAGCCCAACACGTCTTTGAAGCCCACCACGTTGATCCACTTGAATCTTCTGGTTACACTCGAACCAACATAAGCTTCTTAATTTTCTGGCCGATTCTTTTCTCAATAAACCAGCCGTTTGTGCTTACAAAATAACAATCTTTTCGGTCCAAAATCTAGTGTAAACATCATCAAAGGCTAAGACCCTCAAAATCACAATAGAAAGGAAAAAGTCTACATAACCCCCTCAACTATTGAGCGTTGACTACTTCACCCCCCAAACTATAAAACCAGATGTTTTACCCCCTGAACTTTCTAAAACCGGTCAAATAACTCCCTCAAACGGTTTTAGACGGTGGTTTTGCTACAATAGCGTGGTTTTGTCTTTTTTCTTTTTATTTATTTTGGTTGAATCTTTAAAAAATCATAGTAAATCATAGAAAAATTATAAAATAGAAAAATTAATTTAGCTGGATTGCACATAAGTAGGTCTACATAGTCAACATATAATATAGTATACTTTAAAACAAAGTTTTTGTTGTAGATTTAGATTTATGTTTTTTGTAATTAATTAGAATAATTCATAGATGCAGTTTATTTCATCCAATTGTGGTGAAATTTTTATTGTAGGTTAATTGTTGTATTCTTGAACTATAGTACAAATTTTATACTCATTGGATCAGGTATAACTTAGGTATAGATTTATTTAGCTTTATGTTAAGTTATATCTAAATAAATTTATAGCTAAGTTATACACGATCCGATTAGTATGAAGTTTTTACTACACTGCAAGGATACAATAATTAGCTCACCACAAAAATTTCAACACAATTGGATGAAAGAAACTGCATCTATGAATTATTTTAATTAATTACAAAAAACATAGATCTAGATCTACAACAAAAACTTTGTTCTAAAGTATACTATATTATATATTCACTGTGTAGATCCACCTATGTGGAGTCCAATAAAATTAGATTTTCTATTTTATGATTTTTCTATGATTTACTATGATTTTTTAAAGATCAGCTAAAATAAATAAAAAAGAAAAAGATAAAACCACATTACTGTAGCAAAACCACCGTCTAAAACCGTCTGAGGGGTTATTTGACCGGTTTTGGAAAGTTCAGGGGGTAAAACATCTGGTTTTATAGTTTGGGGTGAAGTAGTCGACGCTCAATAGTTGAGGGGGTTATGTAGACTTTTCTCAATAGAAATATCGAGGAAAATATGATATAGTGGGTGGCTCATCAATTATCCATGTACAGTGTACCATAGGATATTCCTAATGTCCAACATTGCAACAGACACAAGGGCATAGAGGGACATTGCCACTGTAATTTGCCTTACAACATGGGCCTTGTTAGCATGGCCTTTGTTACTTGGTTTTATCTTTGGTTGTCTCATAAGTGTTTGGGTTCTCTGCGGCTTCGATTGTCATTACTATGTTGTTGCCTATGGGTGAGATTTTGACCTTCGGGTCATTCGACATCAGAAACTTTGGCTTGAGGTTAATTCCTTGATACTGGGAGGTTTGCGTATAATGGACTCCACCATCGAGTTTCTATCATCAAGATGACTAGAAAGTATGCTTGGATCATCGTGTTTGGAGCCGAATTGAAGAACGACTGTCCCTGAGTACTTTATATATGACGAGTGTTGACGTCGGAAGAGTTCCGAATCACACACCAGCAGGGCTAGAATGCCCGAAGAGGTTGCAGATCAACCTGAAACAGCAGGAACTCTGGCTAAGCCGACGAAAACCGATCTGAAGACTGGTTTAAGCCGAATTAGGGTCTTGAATCCCTGTGCTGATAACTCTAGAACCCCTCCCGGGAAGACCCGTCGGGGAGAAGCACGTAGAGGTTGCCCTAGGACCAGCAAGGCCGCCTAGAACGCCGTCGAGCCTCACCGGGAGACACGCCGAACAGCAGGATAAGGAGAGGAAAAGGGTAAAGGAATAGTAGATTGGTTTTTGATCGATTAGGGTTGGATGCCTCAATCGGCCATGATCCTCTCATATATATAGAGGGGGCTCATCTTATCCCAATAGGAAACATCTCCAGATACGATCTCCAAGTTTCCTATTCGGATTCTATCAAAACATAGAATCCAATAATCCAATCCGGACGAAACAAGGTAAACCTGATCTCGTCGATTCTTGAATTGACTAAATCGGTTTAATGGGCTTTATTAGCCCATATTGATCAACAAATCGTCCTTACAAAAGAAGAGTCTATATATTAGCGCTGGACTCAGTATTCATCACAACCATAAGGCCTCCGACCAGCGTTATCTGGTCGGACATAACATGAGTGCAGCGTCACCTGGTCGAACATAACATGAGTGGTTGGAAACCCAAAATAGTCAGGCCCATTTGACTTAGAACATCCGATCTTTCAATTATGAAATATTAAAAGACAAATTTGACCCTAACATTATAGGTCGAATACCTCTTCTAAATTCATCTTTATCCGTGACACTTTTGAGTGTCAACATATGCCCCCCTGTTTTTAGGTGATCTTTAGTAGAACCTAAAAACAAACCGAATAACAACGATGTCCAACTCATCGGTTATTCAATAGTTAAGGATAAATATTATGATTATTTTTGTTCTAGGGGCGATACATGTATCGGCCATTGTTTAGAAGGCGCTCAGGCTTCTTGCCAAACACTTGGAAAGTATTTTTTTCAAATACCTCCCGTTTATTGCTCTTGGGAGACTTTCACCTTGTAACGTCTCTTGCACATATGCATTCCCGAATATCACTTTGATCACTTTATAAGGACCCTCCTAGCTCGGCGATCACTTGCCAAACTTGTTGCTTCTCGATCCAAGCGGTAATATAGTCTTCCACACCAATTCTCCCACTTGGAACGATTTGCTTCTCACCTTTTTGTTGTAGGCTCTGGCAACCCAGGCTTTGTCTTTCTCCATCTCCTTAAGAGCTTTTAATCTCTTATCGGTCACTTCATCAATGTTGTCCATCATGGCATCATGATACATAACAGCGGATAAATCATTCTGCTTAGCCAGTCTATATACATCCAGATTTACCTCGACAGGCAATACCGCTTCTTGACCATATACCAGCTCGAAAGGAGTAACTTTTGTAGCACCTTGCCTCGATATTCGATGAGCCCATAGAGCTTTAGACAAAACCTTATGCCACCTCCTTGGGTTATCCTTAATCTTCTTTTTGATAAGCTTGATCAAAGTCTTGTTACTAGACTCAGCCTAACCATTAGCTTGAGCATAGTATGGAGACGAATTGAGCATCTTTATCTTGTATAATCCGGCGAAGTCTCGTACCTCTCTAGAGATAAAAGATGTTCCTTGATCTGTAGTTAACGTTTGAGGTATGCCAAATCTATGTATAATATGCTCAGTAATAAACTCAATCACCTCCTTGTGTGTCATATTCTTCAAAGGTACCGCTTCAGTCCACTTAGTGAAGTAATCGGTAGCGACCAGGACAAAACGATGTCCCTTTGAAGATGGGGGATGAATTTGGCCAATGAAGTCTAGGCCCCAACCACAAAAAGGCCACGGTTTGATAATAGGATGAAGCATAGTAGCAGGTGCAAGCTGTATATTTTCAAACCGTTGACATTCTTCACATCCTTTGTAGTAACGAAAACAATCGGCTATCATCGTGGGCCAGTAAAACCCAGCTCTGCATAATAGCCACTTCATCTTTGGGGCCGATTGATGCGTACCACAAATTCCTTCATGAACTTCTCCCATAGCCACCTTAGCTTGATCAGATCCCAAACACTTAAGCAACAAGTCTTCAGCGGTTCTCCGGTAAAGCTCATCATTGTGCAGTACATATTTAAACGCACTCCGCCGTACACTTTGATCAACTTTATTACTCGGATCACTAAGATATTTTAGCAAGGGAGTCCTCCAATCTTCTAAATCGGTTTCACTTTCATTAGAACTTGACTCGGACCGAGTTCTTTTAGTCAAATCAACTGAATTAATCGTTCCAGGATCGACCAGGTCAATCGGACGAATTAACTGACTCAATTCATGAACAACCTGGTCGGCCAAAGTGTTTACCCATGTTTGCTTAATATTTACCTGGTCTTTGGAGTAGGATGGCCGAACTGGTTCGAAAACAATCTGGTCGGCCATACGAGCCGACAATATTTCCGCATGCTGTCGCATTGGCTTTACGTGAAAATTACGTCTGCTGATGCTACAGCCAGACGCTTGTTGAGCTAATATGTTGGCTTTATGGTTTTCATGCCTTGGTATATGCCGAATCTGAAATTCGGTAAAACGAGTAATGATACCAAGGCACATGTCAAGATAAACATTTAATGACCCCTCTAGGCATTGAAACTCACCAGCAACCTGTTGCACTACTAGCAAGGAATCACCATAAGCCTCAACATGTTTAACCTCCATAGAACATAAAATTTCTAAACCGAATAACAGACCTTCATATTCGGCTTGATTGTTAGTGCAAAGATAATCTAACCGGCTTAGCATCTTAAACTCAGCACCGTTAGGAGAAATAATGACCACACCAACACCTTGGCCCTCCTTACAAGCCGATCCATCAAAATAAAGTTTTCATGGAGAAAAAGTAAAATAACTGATCTCATCTTCTAAACTAATATTATGCTCAACAATGAAATCAGCAAGAACTTGACCCTTTAACGTTTTTAATGGTTCATAAGTCAAGTCATATTCAATCAATGCATACGCCCATTTACCAATCCTTCCTCTAAGGATCGGCCGATACAACATGTGCTTAATTACATCGGCCTGGCATGCAACAACACATGTACTAGACAATAAATAATGTCTCATTTTGGCACAAGCATAGTACAAGGATAAGCATAATTTTTCAATATGGGCATACCTTGTCTCGGGATCAAGAAGACGACGACCAATATAAGCAACCACATATTATTTACCTCCATCTTCTTGTGTCACGACAGCTCCAATAACTTTTTCTTCGACGGCGATATATAATCTGAAAGGAACTCCTCTCTTAGGTGCTCGAAGAATTGGTGGAGATGACAAATATGCCTTTATCTTTTCAAATGCTTCTTATTGCTTTGCCCCCCAAACGAACTTTGCTTCATCCTTCAGTTTTAATATAGGGGTGAAAGGAATAATTTTCCCGGACAAGTTTGCAATAAATCTCCTCAGATAGTTCACTTTTCCCAAGAACTTCTGTAAGTCCTTTTTGCATGTAGGCGCTTGAACTTTCTTGATCTTTTCTATCCTTTTAGGATCAATCTCTATGCCTTTGTCGTGAATGATAAACCCTAAGAACTTTCCAGCCGATACACCAAAAGCACATTTCAACGGGTCATCTTCAAACCATAGCGACGCATTCTCTCAAACGCTAATCGCAAATCGACTAAATGAGACGCATGTGCAGCCGATTTGATTACAATGTCATCAATATACACTTCCATGATTATTCCAATTAAATCATGAAAGATCAGATTCATAGCGCGTTGATAAGTAGTGTCTGCGTTCTTCAAACCAAATGTCATCACAACCCACTCAAAAAGACCAACAAAACCAGGACAAATAAAGGCTGTTTTGGACATATCCTCCTCAGCCATAAATATTTGATTATAACCAGCGTTGCCATCAAGAAAATTGACAACCTGATGTCCTGAAGCGTCATTGATCAACATATCGGCTATAGGCATAGGATACTCATCCTTAGGAGTGGCTCTGTTTAAATCTCTAAAATCAATGCAAACCCTGATCTTCCCAGTGTCCTTCTTCTCCACCGGCACGATGTTAGAGACCCACTCCGCATATCTGCATGGTTGGATAAACCCCGCTTGCAATAACCGATTAATTTCTTCTTTAATCCGGTTACATATTGTAGAATTAAAATGGCGAGGATGTTGCTTGAATGGCCTGAATCCCGGCTTAATAGGAAGCCGATGCTCAACAAGTTCCCGGCTTAACCCAGGCATCTCCGTATAATTCCACGCAAAGCAATCAACATACTCTTTTAAAAGCGCGATCAACTTTAATTTATAATCGGATTCAAGATTTTGATTTACAAAGGTCGGCCTAGGTACAGAGCCATCCCCAATATCTACTTGTTCTAAAGGATCAGCCGACGTGAAACCTTGGCCCAACTTATTGAGCTCATCAAAATCATCAATAGCTTCACAAGTATCGGTCTTATAAGTCCGATATTGTTCAACACGATGCTTCAACCAATCAACATTAGCATCCATTAAATTACATGATAATGTTGAACCGATTGTCAATCGGCTTTAAAGATACCGGTACGAAACCTTCCCTAGTGACACTAACAAACTGAAAATCAGAAAGGTCTCGACCAGATAAACAAGCAATAGTATCATGCCCCCCGAGCAAAGGAGCATCAGCCGTAGCTACATAGGCCGATGAATCTGAATGCACTACTTCAACATCGTCTCCCACCCACTGAATAAGAAACTGATGTAGGCTAGAAGGAATGCACCGATTAGCATGAATCCAGTCACGCCCCAGTATAAGGTTGTAACTACCTTGTATGTCGGCGACGAAGAAAGCAGTAGCCAAAGTCTTGCTCCCAACAGTAAGTTCCATGGACGCAACTCCTTTGGCTGGAATGGGATCTCCTCCTCCGACTCCAGTGATAGTCATGTTGGTCTTGATCAGCTCTTCATGAGTGCCACCAAGCTTCTGGTAGAGCGAGGCATCAAATTTATGATTGCCCCACTGTCGACCAACATCTTGTGAACTGGTGTACCATTAATGTGGCCTTTTATATGTAACGGTTTGAGATGATTGACAGATTCCTCTGGCTTTTGGAACACAGCAGTTTGTGTAGCGAAGTTGAATTCTGTTGTTGTCGAATCATCTCCGACCACGTAGTAGTCGGCCGATAAGTAAACTACATTGACCTCCGCCCTTTCTGGGGAAGGTTCATAATCCACCATTTCCTCATCTTGTTCTTCAGGTAATTCTTCACTGGTCGCAGCAATACCAGCGGAGGAAACATGGTTATTAAGAGACGCGTCGGATCCCATTATAATATCAGGAACCGATTCGGTCTTGGAATCTGGTCGGGTCGGCTCAATTCTTAATTCTGCAGTAGCCGATTCAACCTGCCCAACCCTCAAACTGGTCGGCACCTGTCCCGAGGCGGTCGGATTAGTGTCCGACCTGATTGGCTTCGAAGTCACCTCAGTAGATTCGGTATTCAGACTGGTCGGCTCAGGATCCGACCTATTTAGCTTCACAATTATCGAGGTCGGCTTTTGATTACAAGCCGGCTCTTCACCTCCTCGCTTACCCTGAGGGAAAATGGGATGCGTTGAGTTAAATATGTCTTCCCTCATCTTTTCAAGCCGCTCTTGTCTTTGTTTGTTGCAGCGAGCTCTCTGCAGCTTCCTTCGTTGAGTTTTAGTCAAACCAGGAGGACACCATCTGGGTTGCATGTATTTAGGATCGCGCTCAACAGGCTTCTCTACCTCCACCCAGTTGAAGTACCTTGAATTTCTAGACCTTTTACTGGAGTCGGTTCCTCAACCACCATCGGCTCGGGTTCGTTAGCAAGAGGGACCTCCATAGAACCGATCGTAGATCGGACCTGGTCGGAGAAACAATGAGGGCACTTTGCACCTTCTTAGGTACATAGACTTGTCGCACTTGTGCTTTCCCCATCTCTTGAGAGGTCAAGGCTCTTGATGTGATCAACCGATTCTGATTTGTGTTACTAGAACCTGGTCGATCGCCCAAACTATCGAACACTGAGATCCTCATAGGCTGATTGTCAGGCATTCCCCATCCTGGTTGATAGTACATATATGCTGGCATAGGGTAAGGTACCCACACTCCTTGAGGACCCCATTGTGGCGGTGGCAAAATAGGAGGAGCCCACTGAGGTCTGTAAGGGGCAACTCCCGGCACTGGAGTTGCTGCTTGAGCTACTACCAGCTGCTTAGACCTTTCGTCTTCACGTTTTGGAGGAGTAGACTCTCTTTTTTTTAATGGCCGATTCTGGGAATCGGCCTTTTGCTATTTGTACTTAGCCATGAGCTTATCGAAAGTGCATAGCTCTCTAACAACCTTCCCTTTGCTCTTTTCCACATTAGTCTTCCATGTGTCGACCTCAGGCTTCTGTGGAACAAATGTGCGTAAGACACGCACACCGGAAGGTGCAAAGCCACTAGAACCAGCTGAACCGACTGTGACAATTGGTTTGTCTGTTTCGACCTGGCCAGAAGAAGTCAGTTTGACCTGGTCGGCCTTCCGGTCCGACTGCCCTGGCTGTTCTGAAGAAGAACCAGACTGGTCGGCTTGAGAACCCGACGTGGTCGGTCTTTGTTGCGCTACCCTGGTCTCAAAATACCTTTGTCTATTTAGGTGTCGTACAGACCCGACAGTAATCGTGAGCTTGCTTTTGCCATCATCACCCTTTCCGAGCACCACCTTGCGCCCCGAATCATTCTCAGCATTTGGTGCAACCCGTGGCTCGCCGATGACAACATTTTTCCCCTTGGTTGTATCAGCTTGCTCTGGACGAATTAAAATGGCGGGGTTTCCTGCTTCCACCATATGAACTAGAAAAGGAGAAGTGTTGATCTGCATCTCAGTAAGACTCAATCGTCCTTCATTAAGGGCCGATTGGACCTGTCGGCGGAAAACATTGCAATCATTAGTGGCATGAGAAAAAGAATTATGGTACTTGCAATAAGCTCTCCTTTTCAATTCGTCAGGTGATGGCAAAGTATAGTTAATTTTGAGATAACCGAATTTAAGCAATTCATCAAATATTCGGTCACATTTAGAGAAATCAAAAGTAAACTTCACTTCTTCACCCCGACTCTTTTGAATCGGTTCGAGAGAAGGACAAGTGACTAATTTGTTCTGTGGTGGCCATAAAAACTCAGCCGCGTAACAATCTTTGGACTCATCATCCGAGCTATCAGAATTCATCTCAACAATATGTATGCCCGGTCGATGAGTCCTATGAGGATCATGAGGTTCTTTAAGGCGCGATTCTATTGAAACGGCCCTTTGTAAAAGTTGATTTACATTGAAGAAATCATGATGCTCAAGTTTATCTTTGATCTCTCGACGTAAACCAGCAAGACACAGATCTGTTAGGTCTCTATCAGAAATCATCAAGTGAAAACATCGGTTCTTAATTTCTTTAAAGCGCCTAAAGAAGTCAACCACGGACTCGCTACGCCCTTGTCTAACCGACGCGAGATGTGACAACCTAGTTTCCTAGACCCCGTCATAAAAGTGATTATGAAACTTCTCCTCCAACTCGGCCCAAGAACCTATGGTGCATTCTGGTAGTGACGTGAACCAAGCAAAAGTTGTACCAGTAAGAGATAGAGGAAAATGTCGCACATTCATGTAATCTAAGGTACTAGCTTCGCCCATCTGTGCAAGGAACATGCTGACATGCTCCATGATTGTTTTGCTACCGTCACCACTAAACTTATAAAAATCTGGTACCCTCCAACCATCAGGTGCTTTCATAAAATCAAAGGTTGAAGGATACGGTTTAGAATAGGTGGTCCTAGTAGGTTTGAATTGGACCCCTAAGCTGGTCTCGAGAGACCTGGTTATCTCTTCCTTAAACCGATTTATAGCTCGTCCCAAATCGGTTTCAGCAAGGTTAGAAGTGCCATTATTCATGGGATTACAACTTGGTGACTTCGGTGGATTGGGCAATACTGTTCCCTGTCCTCCTGAAGCCCTATTTGTTGCTGCCCCCTGGTCGGTTCGTGTGGTCCGACCAGAGTTATGGTGGAGATTATTGGTATACGTCGATGCACCAACTTCACCATAATTGGTCCTACCAATGTCATGTCCTGATTGTGTTTGGCCAAACCCAATGTGTGAGGTTTGGCCTTTGAAAAAATTAAAAGGCATACCGAACTGTGGTTGTCCGGTAGTATGATCAGGTTCGATAGCTTTACCCTCTAATTTATCCAGGCGGTCACTAAGTAATTTATACGAATGCTGAATAGTATTGGTAAGGGTTTTTGATGTATCGACTAGCATTGCTAAAAAATTAGCATGGGTAGGGTAAGGATCATCACGTACCTCAGTATTTACCTTGTTACTAGAATCTTCAGCGGTTGTAGTTGTCGTGGTAGGGATGATCTCGCTGAAGTCCGGTTCCTTGTCTTGAGTGACCCTGCCACGCCGATCTTTAGAACAACTTTCTAGGAAAGCCTTCAATACGGCGTCGAGCTTGGCCTGTGCTTGTTGTTTCAACTCGTCGGGGAGCTCGTCAATGCCCGTAGGATGGACGATGTTATCCTTATCAGTAGCACCGTCCTTGTCGCCCATGTTGGCAGTAGATGAAATTTCAATCTTCCCCAGCGGAGTCGCCAAAAAGTGTGTTGACGTCGGAAGAGTTCCGAATCACACACCAGCAGGGCTAGAACGCCCGAAGAAATTGCAGACCAACCTGAAACAGCAGGGACTCTGGCTAAGCCGACGAAAACCGATCTGAAGACTGGTTTAAGCCGAATTAGGGCCTTGAATCCCTGTGCTGATAACTCTAGAACCCCTCCCGGGAAGACCCGTCGGGGAGAAGCACGTAGAGGTTGCCCTAGGACCAGCAAGGCCGCCTAGAACGTCGTCGAGCCTCACCGGGAGACACGCCGAACAGCAGGATAGGGAGAGGAAAAGGGTAAAGGGATAGTAGATTGGTTTTTGATCGATTAGGGTTGGATGCCTCAATCGGCCATGATCCTCTCATATATATAGAGGGGGCTAGTCTTATCCCAATAGGAAACATCTCCAGATACGATCTCCAAGTTTCCTATTCGGATTCTATCAAAACATAGAATCCAATAATGCAATCCGGATGAAACAAGGTAAACCTGATCTCGTCGATTCTTGAATTGACTAAATCGGTTTAATGGGCTTTATTAGCCCATATTGATCAACAAATCGTTCTTACCAAAGAAGGGTCTATATATTAGCGCTGGACTCAGTATTCATCACAACCATAAGGCCTCCGATCAGCGTTATCTGGTCGGACATAACATGAGTGCAGCGTCACGTGGTCGGACATAACATGAGTGGTTGGAAACCCAAAATAATCAGGTCCATTTGACTTAGAACATCCAATCTTTCAATTATAAAATATTAAAAGAGAAATTCGACCATAATATTATAGGCCGAATACCTCTTCTAAATTCATCTTTATTTGTGAATCTATTAAGGCCTGTTTGGATCCCATCATTTTATAGGAATTAGAATTCACTCAATAAACTAGCCTATTTACCTTGGAATTTGATATTCCACCACTTTTCAAGATTGACATATATGTCTATCTCAAATTCATAGGGTGAGAGAGGGAAATAGATTACATAGATCACCATGCTATATTTCTACTTTACAACTTATAATATTCTTTTTAACTCGCTCCCCTACGATAGAAATGCAACACATGAGCTCTCGTACAAGCAACAATAATATACAAATATAATTCATATATAATCATATTAGCTCTCTAAATTTTGATTCTTAAAATAAATTCAATTACAAGCATCCAAACGAACCCGGTAAATTAATCCGTCATTAGCAAATGTTTACTGTAGCACCATATTGTCTCGCGAATTAGCCTTCGGCTGATAAATTAGTTTTTTAATTATTTTATTTTTAATAGATTAAATTAGGACTGTAAAATCCGATGTGATAAGACTAAAATTTTTTTTTGCTCGCAAACGAACACGTCCTAAATACATGAGTGTTTATTTCTTTACAAGAAAAAGAAAAGAAAGGAATTTCCAAAAAAAAAAGGAAAGTCCAAAACCCACATGGCCACACCCACACGCAACAAAACGTGAAACCCTTCCACCTTCCTCCACACTCTCTCTCACACAGTAGTATCCCCTTGTACCTTCCTCCATCTTTCAGGGGCGCGCGCTGCCTGTTGGACGGAGCGCATGGCCGAGACCAGAGCGCCTCCCATGGCGAGAGGGGCTGACCGAATCAGCGACCTCCCGGAGGGCGTCCTCCACCACATCCTCTCGCTCCTGCCGGCGCGGGACGCTGTGCGCACGTGCTTTCTCGCCCAGAGCTGGCGCAACCGCTGGCGGTCGGCGCCCGCCCTTCGCTTCGCCTGCTCCACCGGTTTGGCCGGCGAGGCCGGCGCGTTTGGCCGCTTTGTCGACGGCCTGCTGCGCGCTGCCGCGGGGCCCCGCCCCTGGACACCTGCGACTTCGATCTAGATGTGGATCTGGACTACTCGGTGTTCGATGTGGAGCTGCAGGGCAACGAATGGATCCGCCGCGTGCTGAAACTCAATGTCCAGGAGCTCCGGTTCCGAGTCTCCGCCAGCCCCGAGCATCCCTTCACACTGTATGTTTATTACCTCTCCGGTTCCAACCTCACGAGTTTGGAGCTCACGGGTGTCCATATCGATGACGACCTTCATTTCTCTGGATGCCCAGCGCTGGAGAGTCTCAAGATGGAGGCGTGCCGCGTTGATTCGGCGGAACTGGGCTCGGCCTCCCTGAAGCATCTGAGTATCAAAAACTGCTTCTTTGATCCCGAGGACCACACATTGATGTGGTTCGGCAGCCTTGTCTCGTTCCAGTTCATTACTAATTCCGGAAGGGCTCCCAAGCTTGTTGAAAGAATGCCGTACTTGGAAGCTGCAAAATTTCAATTCGATCATGGTTGCGATGATCGATGTAAATATGGCCGCTTGGATGGTTGTGGAGATGCTGCCTGTGGGGGCTGTATGAATTACTATAGTGGTGGTGATCCCGGTAGCGTGTTTCCTTCATGGCTTGGCTGCAGCTACATACTTGCATTTGTCAGCTTATCCTGATATGGTATGCTTCCCCTGTTTTTGGTTTTGCAATTGTGTTGACATGCATAGCTGTGATGCTTTCAAATGCTCTGATTTCAATCAAACATCACCTGTGGTTGGTTGACGAGTGCCTTTGCTATTGTTGAACTGGAAATGAGAGACCTAGTTATTGATTTGTGGTCTTAGATTCAGAATGTGTTGCTCAGATTAGAAAACAGCGGATTATTTTTGTATATATTAGTTTATTAGATGCACGTCTACAAAATATGTGAAGTCTAAACCTTTTTTAATCTGGTTTACTAACCAGGATGTGTTTGAAGATTGTAATATTTTTTCCACAGTATTCATTAATTTGACATTACATCCTTGTACTTTTCCCAGTTCGTTTTCTACAGGGATTTGCAATGGTGCCCTGCATTTAGGAAGTTAACGACCTTGGTGCTCAGCAAATGGTTTCTGTCTACTGACCTCAGTGCACTGATTTGGTTCCTCCACCACACCCCTCTTCTTGAGAAGCTTACTCTTGAAATTCCAAAGGTGTTGTCATTAACTTATTACTCTGTACCATATGTCTAATCTTTATTTTGCATTTGTTTATTAATTGATTAAATTATTCATTTCCTTCAGGTACACAAGTCCTTAATGGAAACTGATGGAAGTTATAATCTATTGGAAAAATCGATTGTACATAACTATCTTCAAATTGTTGAAATCATATGCAAAGATGTTGATGAGATAGTACTCAAAGTTTTGAAGGTCTTGAATGCTAATGGCATACCACTAGGGACAATCAGAATTCAGTGTTCAGGTTGTAATAAGTTATCTATGTACTGTCATGATTCTTTTGTGCAGTTGTCCATACATCCTACAAAACCAAGTGCCATCAGTAATCAAACTATGTCTGTATCACAATTTATGTTATTGCATTTTGCTGTATAGTTGAGATTTTACAATTTGTGTTCATTGTTACACTAGCACTATCATCTGAAACTGCTGTGAATGCTCTTCTGCCTCTATGCTGCCATCAGAATTCATTGTTAGACTAGCACTATCATCTTGAACTGTTTTGATTATTCTTCTGCTTCTATACAGTCCATTTAGATTGAACTTGCTGCCATCAGATCCTGCTTATACAATAAACATATCAAACTCTGATTCTATATGGAGGATATGCTTCTCCTGATTTGTCTTGCCATTGTACTTACAATACATCCTGTGTTGAATTTGCTTCCATCAGATCCTGCTTATACAAATAAACATGTATAACCCTGATTCTATATTTTCAAGATATGCTTCTCCTTCCGTGCCTTGGAAAATTGATTTTTGTCTTGCCATTGTACTTACATTACATCTTGTCTGTGTGCCAGTTCATTATATTTGTGCACATATGCTCTTCTTTAGGAACTGGGCATATAATAAACCACAACAAAATTATCTCAACATCATCTAGTTTTCTGATTTTCGAACATACAGGTCCAAGTGTGCCTCTTATTACTAGAAAAACTTTCTGCATTTATGAAATGCTTCCCATGTCCAAATTTGTTTAATTAATTTGTACAATTTTTTCTCTCCAGGTTAATTGTTCTTTTGTTTCCTCTTACTCTCACAGGTTATAATTTTGTGTGTACTGACATCAACTCCAAGTAGAAGTGAGAAGTACCAGGCTGTTGATGACCCTATTAAATTATTGAAGGTAAGTGGAACATTGCAACATTCATGTAGTTGTGTTTTCCGACTTTGTCTATAGGAACCTCGTGCCCTGTTATGGCAGTGTACTTTACCTTGCATCACAAATTAGTTGCATCACTTTTGTCAAATGTCTTTGCAAGAAGCTTATCATGCCTTAATCTACTCATCAATCTTTCTCTGTGTCGCTCACTTTTGGTAACATCATTTTAAGTACCATACCATTCAACTAAATTGATGCACCTCTTCAACTTTATGGTTTTTAAAGGATACCACTGTGAAAGCACTTACCATACGTCCCATTCACCTTTAAGTATGGCACCTTTTAATTTCTTCTATTAGTCATTGACATTTGTCTGCAGCAATCAGATATAAAGACTGCAGGTCAGATTCTCCCTACAATCTTCTTTTACTGGTGGCTTTGATTTCCTTTCATTGGAACGTTGAGTTCAGTCAGTCAGTCTGCTAAGTAGAAGCTCACCTACTTGTTGCTTAATGCACTATGTGTAACATGATGCCTATGAGATGTTTGAACGGGGAATCAACACCTAATGTATGAATTAATGTCAGTAAGTGTACTATCCGTACATGCTTACCACCATGTATGGTTTTATCATGCCTACAATTCCTTGAAAGAACATTTTTCCGGTGAAACATGTTACTTTTTTGTATTGCTGTGCCACATATATCAATGAGATAGTAAGCGACAAAGATATATGGTATGTGATCCGCAGAGTGATGCATATTTTCAATATATACCTGCCAAATATTTCATCATTATTGGCATGTGCTCTATATAGTGCTCTGTCTTAACTGTGGCGCACCCAGCAGTAGCAAAGGAGCAATTGGAAGTAAAACAAGATGAAATGGCTAGAGTCGAAAAGTTGCTTATGGAATGGAATGATATGGAGGGTAGCGGCAAAACACTAATTTTTTTTGGTGACATTGACAATGAATATAATAGAGCAGAATTGGAAATTGTGCCTGTTTTTAGAGCAGGTACAATAAGCCATGTTAGCTTGGCTTATAGCCAAGACAACTCAGCAAAATCCTATGTGGAAGAGAGAGAAAAGGGGAGAGAGAACAAGCTTGGCGTCATATCTTGCGCCGGGCTGTAGCGCGAGAAACGATGCTCCAGAGCCGATTTAGCGCCGAACTCATCGATTGTGGAATCGGACTGTGGGCCCCTTGCTTTCTTCCTCGATCCCGTGTGTCTCCTCTCCTTTCTCCCTCCCGATGCAATTTCCCCAGCGCACTCTCCCGCGGCAATTTCCTCGAGCGCGCTCTCTCCCGCGAAAATTTCCCCTTCACGCCAAATCCTCTCCACCAGGCGCCAATTCCTTTCCTCTGAATCCAAATCGTCTTCTTTAAGCGACGATTTAAGTTCTCCCCATAATTTCTTCCATGATTTTCCATCTGTGATAACCCTAGCCGAGATATTTGGATGTCTCGCCGGTCGAAGAGAGAGATGGCGCCGTCGCCTCATCCCTTTCCAAGTTCCTCTCCGTCCGTCCGCAAGACGCTCGCGGCACCACCAGAGTCCTCCAAGTCTAGCTGTTTCCCTGTGCCACCAGAGAAATCCACGCCGGGGTGTACGGTTCCCGGTCCTTGGTGGTGTGGGTCGCCGGTGCCCCCGCAAGCTATGCCACCCGTTGCCTGGTGGCCGGCGCCTAGCTGTGCTGGTGGTGCTACTGCATCGTCTTCCCAGCAAGTCCAGAAAGATGACATGGACTCAGATCCAAAGGAATGGTAAGTACCTCCTGCAGCGCTCTTGTGTTTGCATCTTTATTTTTTATATATCAGATATATCACACCGTGCCTTGCTTGATCCAAATGCGTTGTACTAACTAAATTTGCACACATATACGTTGTTGTGAGGTGTGAAAAATCTATACAGCTAAATCTGTACAGCACAATGTAGCATATTAGAGAACAGAGCTCTCGTCATTTTAACCTCTGTATTTGTGTGCCCAGAAAAAGGTTATGAATGCTAGTAGCACCAGGCTTGGTATGGTCAAGAAAAATTTATGGTCAGTTTTAGAATATTTATAGTACTGAAAATTAGTTAAGAAATATGACTTGAGTAATTAGGAAACTATTGAATTTATTTCAAAGCATCAGAATCCTTTGGCCACTGAATTTCAGTACAACAAAAACTGGACTATGGATTTGTATACTGATGGCAACTCAAGATAAAAGCACATGACTTTGGACAATTGCAGTATTTTTGTTCTCATTTGTTTGAAGCCCAATTAAAAGCCTGTTAATGCTTAGCCAAATTACGTCTCAGCTGTTAAGTTTGACTGACATAATAAATTTCATAGGCTTAAACCTTTGTGTATTGGAATCCTAAAAGGAATCCTATTTTTTTACTGTACGAGTATTCTAGTTTTAGTTGACTTCATTCCTTTTTAAGTTGGTATAGTCATATGAATTTATTTATCTAATTGCAGGGGCGTGGATAATCGCCCACCTGGTGGTTTTCTCAGCTATTTCAATCACCCATGGAGTCAACCACTTCCCCAGCCGATCCCACCTCATTTAGTTGATGCCAATAGAGGGAAAGGGAGCCCAACAGTGTCAGCTTCTGAGTCTCATCGGCAACGCCGGCCCTTGATCAATTTAGACAATGATGAGGATGATGGAAATGGTGCTAGGATTGACATACGGCTAAAATGGACGAAGCCGGAGGAAGTGCGCTTGGTGAGTTTAATTATATATTTATTTTGTATTTATGTACGTCTTGCATGGCTAACAACACTAAAAATTTGCTTGCACTATAGGTGGTTGCATGGTTGAACAATTCAAACGATCCAATCAATGGCAACTGCAAGAAAACTGATCGGTATTGGGGAGATGTTGCTGATGATAGTACCACGCCCCCAAATAGAAGAAGGACATCAAAGCAGTTGAAGGACCACTTTCTGAAAATTAAGAAAAAAGTCACTTGGTTTTGCAGCTCATGGAAAGAGGCTGTATCAATTTGGCCTAGTGGTCATTCTGATGATCAAATAATGGAGAAGGCTGAAGCTATCTATGAGGAACACAAAGATGGTCCATTTACGTTCAAGCATTGTTGGAAGATTCTACGTGACGAACCAGAGTGGCAAGTGCAATTAGAGGACGGGGAGCAGTCAAATAAAAGGAATTTGGATATTGAGGGGAGTGTAGGAGGGCTCATGCCCAATTTGGCACAATCTGAAGATCGTCCAATAGGCAACAAGAAGGCAAAGAAAGAGGCCAAGAAATATCCTTCGCAGATGAATGATGTCTTGCAGCAGCTTACAAAACTTTTTGTTACATAATTTTTGTTGTACTTTGCTGATGTCATGTTTTTCCTTGTACAGATGCAAATGGTAGCTCTTAAAATCAGGTATTAATTCTATGAACTGCAATTTTGGTAATTTTTGTTATTTTTCCATATGTATTAGTATCACTATCAATTAGTACTCCTGATAATCATGGAGTTAGTACTGCTGATTATCATGCAGTCAACAGTTGTAAATCAGCTTCCTATTCCAATGCATAGAAATTAGTACTGCTGATAATCATGCAAATAGTCTTGCTGATTATTATGCGGTCAACATTAGTATCACTATCAATTAGTATTCTTGATAATCATGGAGTTAGTACTGCTGATAATCCCGTAACACTCTTCAATGCTCCATCTATATATATTGTGTATTCTTACAATATCAATTAGTATTCTTACAATATTATGGAAGAGTATATTGCCCAACAAAATATCCTAGGATCCATTGCTAGACAGCTGATAGACAACTACGACTCAGGACCTTCTCATCGGCGAAGTGGTCCAAGGAAGTGTATGACAAAGCATCTCTTCTTGCGCATTGTCCATGCCTTGAGTGAATGGTCTTCATACTTCACTCTAAGAGCAGACTGTGCAAATCGCCAAGGGCTCTCGCCTCTGCAGAAGTGCACATCGGCAATTCGCATGCTTGCATATGGCACACCTGCTGATGCCCTTGATGAGTACCTGAAGATTGGGAAGAGCACTGCATTGGAGTGCTTAGACAAGTTTGCACAAGGTGTGATTGAGGTGTTCTCAGGAGAGTATATGCGTGCTCCCACAGTTGAAGATGTGCAGCGTCTACTTCAGGTCAATGAGTCTCGTGGCTTTCCAAGCATGTTAGGAAGCATCGATTGCATGCATTGGAGGTGGGAAAATTGTCCTGTGGCTTGGAAGGGGCAATTTACCCGTGGCGATTATGGAGTCCCGACAATCATCCTGGAAGCAGTTGCTAATCAAGATCTCAGGATATGGCATGCTTTCTTTGGTGTGCCTGGTTCTAATAATGACATCAATGTGCTAAATCAGTCCCCATTATTCATTGAAGCATTGAAAGGTCAAGCACCTCAAGTTCAGTTTTCTGTTAATGGGAGGCAGTATAACACAGGCTACTACCTTGCTGATGGAATATATCCAGAATGGGCAGCCTTTGTGAAGTCAATAAAAGCACCTCAGATGGAGAAACACCAGTTGTATGCATTGAACCAAGAAGGGTGTAGGAAAGATATTGAGCGTGCTTTTGGAGTTTTGCAGTCACGTTTTAATATCGTGCGTCGTCCATCACGGCTGTGGAAAAGGAAGAGTATTGGGAGAATAATGAAAGCTTGTGTCATACTCCACAATATGATAGTCGAAGATGAGAAAGAGATGGTGAAATTTCCTATTGACTTGAATGAGCAAGGTGGATCATCAATTGCTCTACCTCCAGAAGTACAAAAGGGCGGAGGCCCAATTTTCACTGAAATTTTACGGAGAAGAGCAGAAATCCATCATCAACCAACACATAAACAATTGAAAAAAGACTTAATTGAGCATATTTGGCAAAAGTTTGCCAATAGGAGAAATAATTAGTTGTGCGTGCAGTATCCTCTTTCTTTAAATATAATGATATTTCATTGGGTTTATTATTGTTTGTCGTACTATTCATTCACATACTTGTCAATTTTTTACAGGTTCGTGTTGGAGGTTCTTCCTGAAGACCTGAGTACGGGCGACGATTGCCGGTCATCAAGTGATATGGCTAAATAAATTGAGACTCTAGATATTAGATATATTTCCAAGTCATTAGTGTAATAGTTGCTATGGTAGTAGCCTTCTTTTGTTTATCAGGTTTTAGTTGCAATGCAGACCATGTTTTATTCCTTAAGCTTTTAAGTTTGTGTGTGTCGTCTTTGATCTATATGCCGTTGTGAACTTAATTGTAAGAGCCATTATATTTTACTAATGAACAATATTATTATTTATTGCTTCAGTCGACAACATGTTTGATTTACTTGTAAATATGTCCATGGACCTGCGAATGTTGCCAGCAACACGAGTGGCTACATAGATGTGTTTAGTGTTGATCACTCTGTCCTAAATGCACTACAATGACTTTAATACATGAGTATTTATTGTGCAGCCAAACTAACAGCCAAGCTGTTGTATTACTTATCTCTTGTGTTGGCTTAAGATGACATGGACTTGGCTTATAGCCAAGCTTATTGGCCTTGCTCTTACAATGCTTCTTCCTTGACGCTAGAACTCCAAATAAAAGGTATACTAGAAGCACAGAAAATGCTTGCATGGCAGTATGATAAGAATAGGAGGCAAAAGGGAAGAGTCTCCCTCTGCCTAGAGCGGCACCAGTCTCATATGATCTTCACCGCCATCACTGTTCTGCCAGAACGAGTTGCAGGTCCCCTGTCACCACATACTGCGCTGCCGTGGCTGATAACCAATGCCAGTGATAGATCCTATGATAGCAACTGTGATGACCCCTAGCCGGGTCATACGGATGGGCTGAACATGAGAGACAGAAAACCAACATGTTCGAACGATGAATGGTTCCTGGGTTCCATGTTTGTTTTGTTTTCAGTACATCATTACGTTCTTTGTTGACATAGTGCTCCCAAGGCCTCACATCACATCCCATCCAAGTTATTAGGACCGGACCAGACATCAAACCGGCGAGATCATCGGTTCACTGGTTCATTGGTCCAACCGTTTAGAACCAGTTGAACCGCCGGTTCAATTATTTTAGACCGGTTAAATTAAGCCGGTTATAAATACTTTGAACCAGTATACATATAATATACAATTAATAATATATATAATATAATTTAATAATTGACACATGGAACAACATAAATTGATTGTACAGAAAAAAAACAGTAAGGCAAGTTATCAGTATTCACATAATTGAAAGGTTGAATTCAGTCAAGAATTAACAATATCCGGAGTTCTGGACATGTCTAATAGACTAGCACTAAACAGGTCGCTTGACAAATTTACACGATCTGGAGTTCTAGACATGTCTAAATTCTAATAGACTCTAACACTGGACAGAGAGCTTCACCAATCACGAATCATCAATTGACAACAGGTTCTTTTTTTTAGATAATGGATAGTTTATATCCGGCTTCTTCTATCAATTGATAGAATCAGACCAATTATTACAACGTCTTGCCAACGAGCACAAAACAGATTGCAATTAAAACAAATTTGCAGCCGACCAACCAACACGAAATAAGGTTTCAAACTAAACATGACCAATATGTCTAGCAGATAACCACCCACTGGAACTAAAAAATTGCAACGGTGATGTCTCAAGGTACTGTCCAACTTGGATCAGTTGCTCCCGTTGGTCATCATGCCGCTGCAGACTTGCCCACTGCCGCAGTCAGTACGTTCCCCTAAAGAGTACCTGCAAGAAAGATTTTGATCTACATTTATCAAAAACTACTTCGTTTCTTGACAGCAGGTTCTTATACAACACTTAAAACTTTGAAATCTCAGTAGCTCACCATTAGGCATGCGGAGAAGAGCAGATTAGCAGATTGACCAGACACTGGAGCAGAGGTGCAGAGCAGCAATACCGCAGTAGCTGCACTACCGGAGGATGGAGTGGTGTGGTCGCTGGTCACGTGGAGACCTGGCCGCGTCGAGCAGAGGAGCTGATGTATCCGGAGCGTCGCAGCCTCCCACCGAAGCTTGCCGGCCGTCGCCCCGGCCTGGCCGCAGCTGGCAACAGACGCCCCCCGCCCGCCGCAGCTCGATGCGCCGTCGCCGCTCGCCTTAGCCCGTAGCCCCTGGCCGCATCCGATGCCCACCATAGCAGCCGGCGGCCACAGCCGCCGCAGGTCCGCAGCCGTTCGATGCGTCGCCATCGGGCCATGGACGGTACCGCCCACGCCCACAAAAAAAAAGGAAACTTTCCCTCATGTCCCTCACGCCCCCAAAAGGGCACATTGTGCCACTTTTCCAATACTACCCCTGAATGGATAAGATTATCCTGAGCACATCGAGGGGTATTTTTGGATAAGCTACAGAACCGCTCCGGTTCATATGGAACCAGCCGGTTCACCGGTTCCATAAAAAACCGGCCGGTTCAATTGGTTTTTTGTGATTTGATTGCATAGGCGGTCTTTTAAGTGAATCAGACCGGTGTTGACTCTGATTCGATCTTTTATCGGTCGCCTACTGTAGCTTCCCGCATTCCTATCTTTGTTAACATGTTTGTGGAAGCGAGTCATAAATCATAACCCTGCCCGTGTAACACTGGATCACCTCCTGTGGATCCTTTCCTTTGGAATCCGCACAGTTCAGTGCATTGCCTTCATACTGCTCTGTATCATAAGAAATTCTGACGGAAGTGGTTCACTATGTAGACTGAGACACATCAGCCCAGTTGCATGGTTTGTCTTACGTTAGAGTCTGGTCATTCAGAGTTAGCAGGAGCAAGCTTAGAATTACAGTTCTGCCCCACCGATTGACATTTCACATCGATCTGTAAAAAATTCAGGTGTTGAAGTTTATGAATGCTACCAGCTCAAATGAAGCCTCAGAACTGCGACATGCTCTCTCTCTCTCTCTCACTCAGTTCATCATCTACCCTTCCTTCCTCTCATTCCATACTAACTTCTTGCTAAAGGGACATGGGAAGGGATCCATTTGTGGACTGTGGCCTAGCCAATACTTTACTTCGACTAATTTTCCTATGTGTTATCTCCATATATATAACTGATAGGAAAATAACACTAGTAGAGAATAGACCTTCAGTTCAGCACATTAGTCTCGGCTATAGTTGAGCCAGGGACTAATGTGAGCTTAGTCCCACGTCCAAGTTTTGAGTCTATCCAAGAACCTTTATTCCCAGTTAGAAACACTAACCCGGACTAAAGGACCCTTTAATCCCAAAGAGTAATCTACAGGTTAGATGAAAAGGAAAGCATCCCTTTTAGTCCAGGTTAGTGTTACTAACCAGGACTAAAGGGTCATCCACGAGTTAGATCAAAAGGAAAGCATCCCATAATGTCACATGTGGTGGGATAGAAAGCTACGTGCGAGGAAATGCACAATGTCTTAGATTTGAGTCCCATAAATAGTAGGTGTGAGGACTTGCGCTAATTATTATTTTAGCCTCACGAACCTTTAGTCTCTGTTCAGGCAACTGAGACTAAAGGTGGGCGGATTTCTAGTCAACCGGTTTCCTGGTTACCCAAAAGCCAAGTTTTCTACAAGTACTTAAACTGAAAGAACAGTACAAAATTTGTCAGTGTTACTAACAAACCAACGTGATAATTATTAGTCATGCTGGTTATCGACACTCTTAGGTTAATTCAGAATTTTCATGTTGGTTTAAATTTCCCTATGTTTTTTTCTAAAAAACATCAAGGTAATTATATTTATCCTCTCTGTTACAGTAACCATAAAAATAATCGACACCTTCAGAAAAATTCTAGTTTCCAGTAGTGTTTAGGGGTGGTTCGTTTAAGCCAACAGCCTCTGAAAATATATTTTCAGTTGTTGTGCCCTTATTGCAAGTGCCCATGAAAAAGTATTTTCAACGGGGGTTGCGTTAAGGCAACTGCATCTGGAAGTATATTTTAGGGGTGGTTGTGCTTAACCAACTATCCTTGAAAATTTATTTTTAGGAGCAGTTGTCCCTAAACAACCATCCCTTAAAACACATGCGGGCAGATTTCATAACAAAACCGCTTCTAGAAATGCCTGACATTACAAAAGCCCTATCTTTATATAATCAATGGCATAGTGTTGGTTTTATGAACCAGACCTGAAGATAGTTTTTGACATGAACAATAATAACTTCTGCCCAAGTGGAGTAAAATTGGGCTCTTGTTGTTTATTTACTTGCTGTTATACATGATTGTCCCTTGCCATTTAACAGCCCCTGTCACCATTAGTTTTAAATGTATCTGTGCACCTACCAAATATCCAGTATTATTTCCATATATACCATGTAGAGTGCTTCGTTACCTGCATTCCGCACCTAGGCAAACACTAGAGGAATTAGTAACCGATTTTGTGGGATGTGGGAACATTGGAATAGTAGGTAAACAGGAATCCATGCCCGCCAGCCCCTGAGCTGCTTCAGTACCTCAAGCTGGCATCGCCGCTACCAACCCAGAAAATGTTGTTGTCATCAAGACACGAGTATGGCCCGAACAAGGAAGGCATCAACGAAAGTCCAAGTGGCAACTTACTAGGTTGGACTTGGTGAAAGAGCCAGACAAGTATAGATGTGCAACCGGGCCGCCCGGCCCGGCACGGCACGGGCCCGATCTAGGCATGGCCCGACTGGGCCGGGCCACCCAAGGCACGGTGGGCCGCCGGGCCGTGCCGAAGCAGGCCACCGGGCCGCGCCGTCGGCCCAGGCACGGCCTGGTCGGGCCACGGGCCGGCCCAAAGGCCCGCGGGCCCACCGGGCCCAACAGGCCCACAGTGAAATTAATATATATATTTGCATTTATAAATATATTTTTATATTTATTTATATATATATATTTATTTATTTATATATATTTACATATTTATTTCTATTTTTATTTCTATTTATATATATACCGGGCCGGGCCGGGCCGGCCCACGGGCCGAGCGTGCGGCCCAGGCACGGCCTGCTGCGGGCTTCGTGCCGGCACGGGCCCGGTAGCTACCGTGCCGGGCCGTGCTTGGGCCGGGCCGAATCATCGTGCTTTGGGCCGTGCCTTCGGGCCACGGGCTGCATGCTCATCTTTACACACAAGTCATTTTTGTGTCCACCAGTTCAAGTCTGAAGCCTATGATGTACTTGAACTAGTATTTTCAGACTCACTGTATCATCCCTTGTCTCGGATACACTATAGTGAACTGGGCGAGTATGAGAATCAAGTGCCACACTATCATAGCTATCATATCTTGTTCTTACCGATCCAGCTATCTTGGTAACAACCAGTATAAGTTCCTCACGGTGGCATGGTGGGCAACAACTTGCTTTGAAGGAGTTTGTGGCGGAGATGACTAGTGTGCTGTTTGGTTGGAGCTTTATGGCCCGTTATCAATTCAGGCTGCTATCAGTTTGCGTCGCTTCTTGTTTGGTTGAGGTGGACTGGAGTCTGTTCCCACGTAAATAGATCCGGGCCTTCGTAATTGCATTACTGCTCCTTCCTTGGCGTCATCCGATTACTGCACGTGACTTCCCTTCCGCGTAACTCTGCGACACCAACAAAAACAGCAACCAAACAAGTTGCGGTATTGATTACTTTGCAATAGGTAGCGGCGTGAATCAATTCCATTAACCTTCCTCATATTTTGCTGAACCAAACAACACCTAGCTAGATGAGTACGGTGAAGGCTGGATTTGAAGCCTTAAAGTCATGCTTTAACAACTGCATCATTTAAGGTCATAAGAATGTTTTAGAGCGCTGAGCTCGTTCACTGTTTACTCACATTTGCATCATTGAGATCAGTGCTTTAATGAGTATTGTTGCATTTCAAAATATGATATGAAGGGGTTCACTTTGACCGAATCAATTCACATATAGTTTATCACACCCATTCAAGCACTGGTAACAAAAAATGGCCTAGGGCGCAGGGGGGTTAATGTAGATGCAGCTAGGGGCGCAGTGTACTAAAATGAGGCAAGGCAGATCCACCAAGGTTCCTGGCTCCATCAGACAACGAAGGTTCGGTCGTTTGGTCTATGGTGGTGTGTCGATGGGCTTAGCGGGTCTCATCGGCAGGCTTGCTGGATTATTATTTATTTATTTTCTTGAAATCATTGATTGAAACAGATGTGTTGTTTTTTGACCACATTGATTGACACAGATGTTGAACCGCACCCTCTTCCCTTTTGACTGACCTTGTAGTACTGTAGACTAAGTTTCTCCAAACAAGGAGCGTTCATTCTAAAAGTGTCCTAGTGTTTGGAAGTCATCACTCAGACCACAATTATTCAACATCAGCTGGGTTCTAATGTCATGTGTTTCAGACATATCCTCAACTTTGTCGCCAATGGCATATCAGTCACGAATGAGAACAATGATGACAGTAGGTTGAACAATCCTTGACACAAATGGCAAACCGACACAATTTAGTTCTCTTGGGACTGTTTGAAATTGCCTAATTACCAATCTCAGCCTGTCCATTAATATTCACAATTTATGTTGTCACGTTTCTAGAGCTAGCCTGTAGTCTGTTGGTAGTAATTGGGCTGGGTTTAGTTGGTTTCTACAATTTGGCAGGAGTCGCTAGGTTGGTCCTGGTCGATCTAGGTAGGTTTATATAGCTGACAAGACCAAATGATGAAGTCTAACACCCAGAGCATTTGTTCCTTTCCCACGCTGCTTGTAGAACCCTCTATTTATTGTTGGGACTCTATATAACATGTTTTGCCATGGCATAGCCAAACACTAGTAAACTTATACATTATGAAATGAAAATGAGAGCCAAATGGTTGTCTCATATGAATTGGAGGCATAAAGGAAACATCTACTGGGAAACAAAAGCATCGGCTTGCAATGTCTGCAGAATGTCGTATAGGCCTAAGTTCCTCATTTAGAGTCATCATCGGAGGAAAATTGGTAACCTAAGTTACAGGAGTAGGAAATGAAGTAGGTCCAGCTATGACCAAGCTCTATCGTTAGCCGGTGCTTGAACTATGTCCTTCTTCTTCCACCTCACTTCTCTTCTGATGTTCAATGTCAGGCTAGAATATGTTCAATTCCAGCTTAAGATGGATATGTGGGGAAGAAGCTCCTAGCTTCTTTCAGGATGTCTTTTGTTTCCTATTCTAGTGTCTTGCAAGTGAAAGGCTATGAATGTCGAATGGTTCCATAGGAGTTTCGCTGCCCCTAAATAAGCAGTAAGGCGTGGGCGCGTTGGAACGATCCCGCTATGAATGCTTGGTTTTCGCAAAAAAGAGTCCAGCCAAGACGTGCCGCCTGTCTTTGGTGCTGAGGCTGCCAACCCCAGTGGGCGGTAAATGGATGCTGATCATCGATAAATTATAAGGGCACAATAAGTGACAGGACATCACTGAGTGGATGAAAGTAACAGTTAGTGCTCGTTGGTGAGGGAAATACAAAATTCATTGCAGAATATCATTTGATTATCAGGAAAAGTGGTAGTGGAGATTAAAATGTTCATGGCAGTAAATGGACAAATGTGTTATGAAGCTATGTCAAAGAATAGGACATGATCCAGATACATTTTCAATATAGGCTCTGATTGCAGTCTTGAGAAACATCCTGCAGCCAACTGCAACTAGAACACATAGTAGATAAAGTTAGGCCTTGTTCAGTTCCCAAAATCCTCCAAAATATTTTGTGTAGTACCTGTCACCACTACTAGAAACGACCGCTTTGCCGAGTGCCTGGGGTGCTCGGCAAAGGCACTATTGTTCTCGGCAAAGGCTTTGCTGAGAGTTGGTCTCGGCAAAGAGCTCACGGCAAAAGTCCTCTCGGCAAAGGATCCTTTGCCGAGGGCCATTTGTCGGGCTCTTGGCAAATCCTTTACCGAGGGTCCCGTGCGGCTCTCGGCAAAGAAAAGTAGCCGTTAACGGCACGTCACTGTTGACGGTTTCTTTGCCGAGAGCCGGCTAACCTGGCTCTCGACAAAGGGTTTATATTTTTTTTGTCTGAAAATCTTTGCCGAGAGCTTAAATACACGGCTCTCGGCAAAGAGATATTTTTTTTTGGATTTTCTGTGCCGAGAGCTCACCGAGCTGGCTCTCGGCAAAGACATTTTAATTTTTTTTTTGGAAAATCTTCGCCGAGAGCTCGAAGCCCGGCTCTCGGCAAACCCCGGCCTTTGCCGAGGGCTATGACCAAAGCTCTCGGCTCGGCAAAGCTAGGGAAATTGGTATTCTGGTTCCCAGCTTTGCCGAGGGTTATGGTCAAAACACTCGGCAAAGGCTCCCTTTGCCGAGAGAAACCCTCAGCAAAGAGGCAAATTTTTGTTTTATTAATTCTGTTTTTCCTTTTCTCCAACACTATCACACATATATATCACATTCATCACATATCACATATATATTACATTTCACGTCACAGAACATATATATATCACATCACATCACATAGTTCAATAATATATATATCATCAAATAGTTCAATACCAAGGTCACCGCAATACAACATGAAAGTTCAATAACACACGAGGATAGTCCAAAGTTCAATGTACTACACCCCCGTCCAACCGGGCCACCCCTGAGAACTGCCGCCTGCGAAGGCGACAGGCGTGGGCGTATGGGGACGCTCCCGCTCGTGCTATGTGCTCGGAGCTGGGCCAGGGTGGGAGTGGAGGCCGAGTCGATGACGCCGTCGCCAAGCCAGAACAGCCCGTGCTTCTTCCCTCCTCCGATCCTCATGACGATGCTACCGTCCAGGTCCTCAGTGGCGGGATCAAAGGCGTCCCCATAGACCGCCCTTGCCGCCTCTGAGTAGTCAGTGAGGCGGGTGTGGATGCTGGAGTTGGTGTACGCGTCGGCGGGGTCGGCGGGGTTGTAGGAGGTTGGCAAGGTCTCCCCTCCATTTTCATAGCCTCTACATGCGATGTCATGGTCTCCCGTCCATTTTCATGATTTTCCGACATTGTTTGTATTTTTAATAATTTTAAATCCAATCTCACGTAACTTGGTCGTCGTGTCTCGTGCACGAGACGGTCGAGTTTCCGCGCCTGTCCCTGGATACGGTGTCGAAATACCCTTGGAAGAATGAATACCATTTTTCGAATCGCCGAGTTTCATTATTTCATGCACGTACAGTTCAAACGTGCGTCCCACGAAAAAAATCTAGAAATTAAAGAAAATATGCGAAATATAGCAAGAGGTATGGAAAAGACACTAAATTTGAATTCTTGGCTTGTACTGCTGTAGCAAGGCCAAAGAAAAAATTGGGAGCAAAAAAACAAAAAAATAATATTCTTTGCCGAGAGCCTCCTAAAGCCCTCGGCAAAGATGGACTTTGCCGAGAGCCAGGGCCAGGGCTCTCGGCAAAGAGTTTATTAAAAAAAGTTACAAGCCTTTGCCGAGAGCCTAGGTAACTGCGCAGGGGGAGCCGTTCGCGAGGGTTCCGTTTGCCGAGGTTTATTCTATGTCGAGGGCTCGGCTCTCGGCATAGGTTTTCTTTGCCGAGAGCCAAACTTTGCCGAGAGTCGGGCCGTCGGCATAGGAATCTTTGCCGAGATTCTTATTGTGCCGAGGGTTGGCTCTCGGCAAAGAGCTCTTTGCCGAGCGCCCGTGTTTTGACCCTCGGCAAAGAACCGGACGCTCGGCAAAGAGACTGTCTCCGGTAGTGCACATCAAATTTTTAGACGCATGCATGGAGTATTAAATATAGGTAAAAAATAACTAATTGTACTTTTAGTCTGTTCATATCGAGACGAAAGTTTGTCAAATAACAACAAAAGTACTACAGAAACTTTTCACAACAAATTTTACCAACTGAACAAGGCCTTAATTTATTATACGAGTGACAGTATATGTTACTGTGGACCCGTTGCGGTCCCATCCCACCGCTGCCTCCTGTACCACTGAATTCCGTCTGATCTGCACTAGGAACCAACACTATGTCATGAAACATGCATCGCGAGATGACGCCTCCATCTTTCCTGGCCCTCACCCACTATTGATCACCACAGTTTGATCGATTAAACATCAAATTTAAGTAGCATATATAATACCAAATACATCAATATAATAGATACACCAACTGCTTCATAGAAATATAAATATACATAAAAATGCAACTGACTGAGATAGTTGTTAATGTCCAGTCACCAAGCCTATTCAAGTAATATATGTGTTGTTATGGAAATGATATGGATTTTTCTTATGCTTTCCCCTTCAATATGAGCCATGCATTTACGTCTCTTCAGGAATACAAAAACACCTTTTTTCAGTATCTGACTGCATGCATCATCACCTCGTCTGTATTTGCATCAGCAACCTCTACCTTGAGTGCGTTAGCGATCCGCTGGCACACAGCAGCAACACGACTGTTCAAGGCCATGCTCAGTGGAATAACAAGCTGGTTGCTTGGCCATTACCTTCTTAATAATCCACCCCCATGTGGCCAAAGTGATGCGCTATGCAGCTCATATCTGTTTCCCACATGCCTCCTCTTGCCACACCCTAAGCAATGTCATCAAGTTCTCACCTCTATCCATTTGCTAACATGTTTGTCCTTATTGAGTATGCTGCATTGGAAAATAGATGAGTTATAAGGATGGGCGCCTCAGTTATTGCAGACTTTGTGTTGGTGCATTGTGACAATATTGATGCACTTCATGGACCAACCTCAGCTCATAGTGTGCTGCTAGCTACTGCTATGGAAAATATAATCCTTAGACAAATAAATGTTTTGTGTTCTCGTTAACTATGAAAAACATTAAAAATAAATAAATATATCATTGTTAGAACAACCTAATTTTAGATCAAAATAAAATAAAATGGCTGCCAATAGAAACCAGTGTTAGTATTTCCATCCGACACTGGTGTGTGTTAGGGCACCTCCAACAACTAGCTTTTACGCTAGCTCTAAGCATTTTTCTTATATTTTAATAGAGGAGAGAGAAAAGCTAGCTCTTAGTTAAGAGCTAAACTCTTACACGCAGCTCTTAGTTAAGAGTTAAAAGTTATGTACTAAGAGCTAGTACTGCTACATAAGTTAGCTTCGAGCTACCAGCTGGCTCTAACCATTGCCGGTGCCCTTAGTGTGAGATACATCATGTCTCGATTCCATCAATACCTAGCTTTGTATTAAAAAATAAGCATCTGGTGGGTATTACATACGTGTAAAACATTTATGACAACTCAAGGCCTGATCTGACTCTGCTGGGCCAAAAACAAAAATGGAAACAGGCTGAAATCTATAGGCTGCAGGTATATATGGTCTTCTACTGGACCAGGACAGTAGGAACAATTTTCGCTGAATCTCATAGAATGTTTGTCAAAATTCTAAACGGTGGTTATATTAATCATAGTTTGCGTGGCAATGATGGTTCAACCCATGTTGTGGTTATATTCGTTATTATCATTCAGAAACATTCTATATTGTTCAGGTAACAAAAAAATACCCACAAAGAAAAAATTAATCTTTTCTTGCCACCAGCTAGCTCTCGATCTATGGCGCCTCGGGATGATGGCATCGAGTGAACAGACATCAGAGAATGCACCAGCGCCCTCTAGCTTCTCTGTTTGGTTTGCCCTTCCCGACAAGATCAGAGACGATGACAGGAGAGTAGGAGTGCTAGATGTAGCACGTCAGGCATAGTTCTCGTAGCAACATCTGCTACCTCCACTCTGCATTAACCCTCTTTCCAGGGGAGTGATCACGAACCTGCTCTGATGGCATTGCAAGATTGTAATTAAGTTTCACGAGGAAAATCCATGTTTCATAGCGCGTGTTGGTATAAATTAATGCACACTCTACTTTATCCGCAAGCGCACACATAAAATCTACCGATGTAGCACTTCACCGGAGTAACCCAGTTTTAATATCGAACCCAAAGGAACGGATAGCGATGAGTCTCAAGTGTATAACCCCTGAGTAACTAACAAGGACGGAGAAGCTAAAAGTATAGAGGGGATCACTAAGGCTATCTAAATCCAACTTAAGAGTGATGTGTTTATATTATTCTTAATGAGGAAGTTGCCATAAAAGGTCACAACAGAGTATGATTCTTTTATGCAAATGTATAATCCTACCGAGCCTACACATGGGTAAGTGGACTATAGAAGAATCAACAAGGCTATAAGAGTCACCCTTGCGAACTACCACTACTACCGGCGTTATAGGAGGTAAATATGAGCTATCAAGTCTAAGCACTACGCTTATACTATCCAACTACTCTAACTCTAGAGCGACTAGAATTAAAGTACTCAAAAGAGAGTCATAAACCTTAAGAACGATAAGAACAATGGCTCAAACTTAAATATAGATGTTGATTACCGAAACAATCGTTGAAGCAAGTCGATGAAGAACTTGAATCCACAGGTACAAGATGAAGAAGTTGATCCGACAGGCCGGAGCTTCCTCTTGATCTCTTCCTCTCTCTCTCTCTTCTAGTTCTAAAACAAGACTAGGTTCTAATCCTACTAGAGGGGTATCTAGTCTTCTACTTGAAAGCTAACTCTTGATTACATCTAGATGAACTAGATCTAATTCTAGATGAAGTAGAAGAGATTCATCTAGAGAGACCTCTACTTCTACATTGGAACCCTAATTTCTGATGTGGAGATGAATAATGAAGAGGGAGATGCCTGGAGAGGGGGTCTGGGGCTGATTATATAGCCCTGAGGGATCAACCGCGGCCGTTAGATCAAACCGACTTAAGGTACGGCTGAGATGCATCCTAGAGGTCGGTGGAGGAAGCTTGCAGAAGACGGAAGCCAGCGGGCCCAGGGGGAGACCGACCGGTGGGCCCAGGGGACCGGTCGGTCCCACCTGGAGGTGGACCGCGGTGCCCTTTCTCGTGATGTCTCTATGTGTTCTCTGGAGTCTTCTAGAAGTATCCCGACGTGGCGGTTGCGTTATCTCCCGACGGTTTCCTTCTATGGGAAGCTATCGGTGCCGATTTCCTGGTTTAGTCCCTGCAGAATCATAACTCACCAAAACTCGTGAAATATTGTCAGTTGAAACCCTAAACCTTTGTTGGTGATTAAATTCATGCCCTTTTCATATTTATTTATCCTTTAATTTTGATAGATAACCAGCGTCAACAATTCCCCCAAGCTTACCCTTTGCTAGTCCCTTAGCAAAGTCAAACCCAAAAGTGGATCAGGAGTTGCTACAATATCTTCACTTCCAACAAGTACACCTGCTGTTAAACAAAAATTCTCCGAAACATATCATGTTATTCTTCATGGGGCTTATTACTCTTACCTTAGATCTTGAATAATTGAGAGATTGAACGATCAAATCAAGCGCTATGTCTCTAGTTCTTTCACTTCACCTTTATCTCGGAGTTTTAATTAATTTTTTAAAATCATTAATACATATGTTGTCAAATTAAACAATGGATCCGAAGAGAAAGTCAACCAACCATTGAATCAAGAAGTGCATGTGTATGGAGTCGGATACTCTTTTGAATATTCACTCTCTTCTGTCTATCAGAGACATATGGCTATCAGGCTAATTCTACTGTCGGGTACGTGCCCATTTTTTTCTGATATATTTTTTTTCGAGGTTCCGGACACTTGTCCTTTTTTTATTTCCTCGGGATCTATCTTTTTGAGGTTTCGGACACTTGTCCCTTTTTATTTCCTCGGATCTTTCTCTTTTTTTTCTTTTTTTTTCTAATAGCCATATGCTTCCAACAAACTCCTGAGAGGGTAGCAACAGATAATTATGAGCATTTATGCGGAAGATGGATGAAATGTGTAAGTGATCTCAATTCAATGGCAAGATAACATCTCACAGGGTCACAAAGCTTAATCTAACTCAATGCAATTATTAGTCATGTTTATATTTAGAAATCTCTGGAACTTTAGTGTTGTTTAGAACAAGATAATAGCAGCTCAGATCATCACATGTCATATCCCAATTACCTAGACCTTAGGTCAAGTATTAGCCATCCACGTATTTAATTTTTTTAAGGCATCATTATTAATGATGAGAACTTATGCTTTGAAGACTAGGTACTTGAAATAAATTAGATCGAGCAACTATTCATCATTTCCATGCAATAGATTAGAGAGAGAGGGTTCTTCTTTGGTCATCAACTTCTTAAAACAAACTAGACATACTATTTTATTTATTTAATCTAACACACTTTAAGATAAAAGCTAATAATAGTAGTAGTAATAATAAATAAGTCATACCTGAATCGCGAAGATAACGGGGGTGCGTCTCCCCCAAGCTGGTTCCCTTAATAGCGTTGAGCCTTCATGTGCCCATATATTTTTGTCTTTTTTTTAATAAATGGTGAGCCTTCATGTGCTCACATATTTTTGTTCTTTTCTTTTTAAGGGTGAGCCTTCATGTGCTCACATTTTTTTGGTGTTTTGAATTTGTTTATAGAATGAAAAACTTAAGAGGATAGAGATACTTACATGGATACATGGGGTGCCTTCCCCCAAGCTAAATGTAGTCGTTCGATCTTGTAATGTAGCGGACTGGCAGTGGATATGTCCTTCCTCTATTAGAGCTTTGATTGATGTTGATGTTTGTTGAGACAGTGCTCCAACAGTGGATGGAGCATTCACTTGCTCGTCAGCTTTTCTTGACCTTTCAAATCCTGTGAAACTCAAATAGACAACAAAACTTGTGGAACAGATTAAGTATTAGCGGTCGGCCACTCAAGCCTTAGTTGTCCAGAATTTCACTAAGATCTCTTTCTCAATATTTTTATGTTTTTATATTTTTTTTATGATGCAAGAGAAAATGCAACAGGATGAATGCATGCATATTTATTTTTATTATTTATGCCACCACGATGAACATTCCTGTGGGATTGTACACACCATAGAATTATTCACATGGGGCTTCATGGTTTATGATGTAGTATAACAAATGTAATATTTTTATTTTCTTTTCTAATGCAATGCCGAAATTTTTGTGAATTAAATATGATGATGCAATGATTAAATATGATGATGCAATAAATGACTGAGAAATATGCAGCAAAGTAAATATAAAGATAACTACTGATTTTTACCTTTTGGCGAAGGTTCGGATATTTAGGTCCGACGAACCGGACATTTCCTTGGTTCAGACCTCCCAAGGTATGTCAGACGTTTGGAAAGTTGTTTATTGGTTGTACCTTTAGGTGCAGACATTTTCTTCCATACTTTCTTGGTCTGAGTCTTCACTTCCTGTGGTTCACTGTCTTGAGGTTTCTCTTCTTCTTTCTTTTCTGGGACAGTGTCGATAACTTCTTGTCATGATTAGCCTCTCTATTCTTGATAGCTTGTCTTCTTTGGCTTTGAGAGCGGCGTCTTTCACTTCTATTCTCCTTGGGTGCTTCATTGGGTATGTAGTTGATGAAGTTGTATCATGCCTTTTCTCCAGGAAAGTGAAAATGGATTTCCTCTTGTAGGTGATTGCACTTGTAGTGTAGAGGAATGATCTTCCTAGGATGAGGTGGACATCATCGTCTTCTCCCATGTCGAGGATCAAGAAGTCTGTGGGGACTTAATGACCTCTAATTCTGACTACAACGTCTTCCATCATTCCTTCTTGTTTTTATGCCTCTTGATATGGTGTCACTCATGTTCTTCGTTCGTCCAGCAGTTTGAAGTGAAGCATTAACTATGGAAGCTGGCAGCATCTTGCTCAGTGTGCATGTTCTTGTAGATCTAGGACCTTCACTCTGTAGAATTTAGGAGTGATAAACTTCTCCATGTTCTGCTCAAGAGTGTGTCCTGTTCATAAAGACAAGGTAGAGATCAAGTGCATGGGCTCCGTTGGTGGAAAAACACCAATAGAACCAAAAGTTTTGTTTATTCTCCTCTAACCTTAGGCACATTGCACAAGACAAACTTGTTGTTTATGTGTTCTATTCAATCTTAACATGAGTGATAGGATCAGAGGATGACCATAAAAGTAGCATCTTAAAATATTTAACAGATCAAATTACTTAACCCAAGGAAGGATAATCTATACATAAAGTGTCAATCTTTTCATAATTGAGATATACCATCTTCCAAAGGTTAGATGCACAATATTTTAGCTCATTTAATTAAGACAGTGAGATTCAAGAGAGTAAAGCTAAGATCAAAGGACTAAACATGTTAAGTTGATTAGGTTGAATCAAGTAAGGTGCAACTTAAACATGTTTTGTTCTTTATTTATGTTTATACTAGAATCAAGAAGAAGCTTTTAAAGTGATGGTTACTTATCTTGAAATATTACTTTGTCGTTGGAAAGTGATTGTGCTGAACCATCTTGTGGAAGCTTCTCTTGTCTATCTGGCTTGTCTTCTCTTGCTCGTCTCACAGTGTGATTGAGAGGAGGAAGATCGCGGTGGAATCATCTTTATAGGTATCGACCTTCCTTCTCTTGTGTCGACTTATCAGTGAAGGTACATTGTTCCTCGAATATGCTGACTAGGATCCTCTCTCTTTCTCGTATTAATTCTGTACTATGAGGATGTAGGGACAGTTCCACATTCTTCTCTTGTCAACCTTTCTTGTTTTCCTTTAATCATTGGGTTGGCAAAAGACTTGAATTTAGAACTGTTACTCGAGTGCCTCCGTGAGAGTCTTTGTCTCTTAGTGCCACGACTGAGACTTGTCCTCTCAACAGTGTCTAGATGATGGAGATCTGATCGGCTGTTCTTCTTGATTTGTTGGCTCAGGTACTATCTCTCTTGTGGTGCAATGGCTTCATCCTTCATGATGCCCTCCTCAATTCTTGGCAGTTGGTTCTTCCTTCGATATCTTCTCTTGGTTCTCTTTGGCTACTCATAAGTGATGTAGTTGTTGAAGAATCGGCAAAAGATCCAAGAGTTGACTTCTCCAGGTCCGATATAGATGATAACATTGATGGCGTTCAAGAACGATCTTCCAAGAATGAGTGGTAGATCATATTCTTCTCCTCGACTGGGACAGCATCTAGTGGTTTGTACCGATCAAAGTGGTGAGTAGGAGATCAATATGTTGAAGTTGGGTTTCTCCTTCCTCCCTTTGATTGTGAAACACATCTAGACAACGGAATTGTCTCTCCCAGGCTGGCTTGTGATGTAGATGGACTTCCAACAACATGTTCATGTGTTTGAGTTGTAGATCTTGCTATTGTTGTAGTCGTACCATCTTGTCTCCCAAGCTAGCTCTTGATTAGAAGAGAAAATAACTTTCCACTTCTTGTCTTGATGTCTTGGGCAATGATGGTTGCAGGCATAGGTTGTTTCATATGAGGTAAGTTGCATCCTGTTTGTCATCAGTGCCCAAGCAAGACTCAAAGCTAGGCTAGCACCATTTGTGATCTGAGAGTTGGTTTGTGTGTCAATGGTTTGGGTTTTGGATCTTCAATGTTCAGACCAAACCATGGATGAACAAAATCTCTCTCCTGCATAATGTTAGTGGGTATATACCCGAAGGATTGCAAGAATTTGAAGCATGGGTTGTTGTCCACAACATATGTATTTTGCATCTATGCTAATAAAGAGATGTTTTTAGGATTACTTTAGCATAGACTATTATGTGTTGGCTGCACTTTAACATGATTGAAGGCAAAGGATAACTTGCAGTAGAAGACAAAATAAATAAACTTTGATACTTACAGTTCTTTCATCCATGATGAATGAGCTGAGTCTTCATTTGTGCAAAGTTGTTTGAAGTTCATGTGTCTCTTCATCTCCAGTGTGAGTTCATCTCTGGACTTTCCCAAATTGATATTGAAAGTTTCCCTGCAGTGGTTAGTCCAACAAAATATCCAATATCCACTATAGCATACTATCGGCTCAAAAATCAATCTAGACACCACGTCTAATCTAATCTAGGAAGGCATTTTAACTTAATTGCTTAAATTAAAAGCCTTTGAAAGCAAGATCACCACTCCTAAACTAGGCACCATGCTTAATTTAAGAGATGTATGAAAGTACTCCAAACCTAAACATATAATATAGCGAATGAGGGTAGCATGCAAGTATTATAGAGATTTATTCAGATGGTGATGAAAGAGCATGATTAGTGTATGAGCATATCTTAAAGGTAGGAACAACCAACATAGCAACATGGCAAGAAATATTCTTAGAAAGTCTATTCCCCAAGCTTGGATTTTGCATAAATCAAGATTGGATGAATGTAATTCAATGTTGCATGATGATTGGTGGGACATACCTTATGTTTGTTGTTCCTTCGTTCTTTTCTGCTCCAAACCTGGGAAGGTTAGTGACAAGAATACCCGAAGGAATATTTTCATAATTATATTTCTATGCTCATTACAAGGATAGTGCAGCAGAAAGGTAGGCATAGCTCATAACCAGGTATTATGATGGGGTATAAGGATTCTACTAGTTATAGCTTGCTCATGGGGTAGTGATAGATAAGAGTGGAATTCAAAAAACAACATTCATAAGAATGAAAACAAAAATAATGAAAAGACTGGGACAAAAAGGAAAAGATAAAAGTATGATTACAAGGTTAAACTTCAGACGTAAAATGATCTACCGTTCCCCGGCAACGGCGCCAGAAATGCTTGTTGGTATAAATTAATGCACACTCTACTTTATCCACAAACGCACAGATAAAATCTACCAATGTAGCACTTCACCGGAGTAACCCAGTTTTAATATCGAACCCAAAGGAACGGATAGCGATGAGTCTCAAGTGTATAACCCCTGAGTAACTAACAAGGACGGAGAAGCTAAAAGTATAGAGGGGATCACTAAGGCTATCTAAATCCAACTTAAGAGTGATGTGTTTATATTATTCTTAATGGGGAAGTTGCCATAAAATGTCACAACAGAGTATGATTCTTTTATGCAAATGTATAATCCTACTGAGCCTACACATGGGTAAGTGGACTATAGAAGAATCAACAAGGCTATAAGAGTCACCCTTGCGAACTACCACTACTACCGGCGTTATAGGAGGTAAATATGAGCTATCAAGTCTAAGCACTACGCTTATACTATCCAACTACTCTAACTCTAGAGCGACTAGAATTAAAGTACTCAAAAGAGAGTCATAAACCTTAAGAACGATAAGAACAATGGCTCAAACTTAAATATAGATGTTGATTACCGAAACAATCGTTGAAGCAAGTCGATGAAGAACTTGAATCCACAGGTACAAGATGAAGAAGTTGATCCGACAGGCCAGAGCTTCCTCTTGATCTCTTCCTCTCTCTCTCTCTCTCTTCTAGTTCTAAAACAAGACTAGGTTCTAATCCTACTAGAGGGGTATCTAGTCTTCTACTTGAAAGCTAACTCTTGATTACAACTAGATGAACTAGATCTAATTCTAGATGAACTAGAAGAGATTCATCTAGAGGGACCTCTACTTCTACATTGGAACCCTAATTTCTGATGTGGAGATGAATAATGAAGAGGGAGATGCCTGGAGAGGGGGGTCTGGGGCTGCTTATATAGCCCTGAGGGATCAACCGCGGCCGTTAGATCAAACCGACTTAAGGTACGGCTGAGATGCATCCTAGAGGTCGGTGGAGGAAGCTTGCAGAAGACGGAAGCCAGCGGGCCCAGGGGGAGACCGACCGGTGGGCCCAGGGGACCGGTCGGTCCCACCTGGAGGTGGACCGCGGTGCCCTTTCTCGTGATGTCTCTATGTGTTCTCTGGAGTCTTCTAGAAGTATCCCGACGTGGCGGTTGCGTTATCTCTCGACGGTTTCCTTCTATGGGAAGTTATCGGTGTCGATTTCCTGGTTTAGTCCCTGCAGAATCATAACTCACCAAAACTCGTGGAATATTATCAGTTGAAACCCTAAACCTTTGTTGTTGATTAAATTCATGTCCTTTTCATATTTATTTATCCTTTAATTTTGATAGATAACCAGCGTCAACAGCGCGTCACATGGAACAAGCACTTCGCATGGCCTCACCTGTCTTCACTTTTCTCAGTTTTGCTGCAAAAATGATTTTCTGACCTGCTCATATCATATCTGCTTCAATTCCCGCGTGCCTCCTCTTCCCACTAGACAATGTCAGCTTCTCAACTGTAGGCATTTCCTCCCTTGTATCACTTCTATTACATATATATGGTTTTATTTCTATTACCATGCGGGGCGCCATGCCACAACTGAAAAATAAGCTTTATATAGTGACTACACTAGAAGAATTTACCAAGATGGGACATGGTGGAACTCTCTATGAAACTCTCTCTGCTCCCATAAAACTCTTATCACCTCTCTCCTAATTAATATAGTGACATATTAACATATTTAATTTTATGAAACTCTATGAAACCCTCTATTGAGACTGGCCATAGGGGACATGGTGGAACCATCATGCTGCCCACAATTCGCAATCCGCCAGCTGGCAGCGGTCACGGGCTCACGGGCTGGTTTCCCTAATGATTAACGACAAAGGTCAAAACCATGGAATAAAATGGTCCAAGACAGTTTTCAGTCAGGGAAGACCAAGTTTCAGTTACAGTGCACACCTGTGTCAACTCCTTCCCGACAGTTATCATCTTGTACAAACCATCCATATCCTTGTTTTCGAGTCTTTCCCTGTACGTCTGTTATAGTGCACACCAGTCTTTTCATTATCTAATAATCTCAGGGGCAACCCAAATGAAATTAGGCTTGTTTTTTTTTTCAAGTGCAACACATGCATAGAAACACATAAACATGTTTGTGCACTCTACCCTTATTAACAGTCATATAGCACCTCCAGGAGAATAGAGCTGTTAATTTTGTAGAGTATAAAATTCTTCAAATTGCAAGCATCCGCAGTCAAAGGATGGGTAGGTTCCAGAACATACCCAACTCACGAACTAACACGTGGCATTCCAATACAGCTTCCATCAAGGAGGGAATACAGTTTACCACCAGATGAATTATGTAAACCAAATCTTTCATGCACTACACATCCTGGTGGCGTGGTGGCAAAGAGGCCAGTGTACTCTTGATGATGTCTTGACACTGGGTCAAAGTCACAATAATCGTCATCGTTATTAGAAACACGTACATATTGAAAAGGTAGAAAGCCGGATGTAATGTAATGTAATGGAACTTATATATATATATATATATATATATATATATATATATATATATGTTTCTCTACTAGCTGCTCTAATTGCAGTGAAAACATCATCTGCCACCGTCATTGAAAATTAATGTACTGTGCATGTACAAACTATCATTGCCATGTACAATATATATAGCGCTCCCTTATTTCCATTCCACACCCAACATTATTATATGTAGAGCTTAGTGTGTCTAAGGAAAGCTGTTGTGGTTTTTCATAGGAATAGGAGGCAGAGGGGACTCGGTGCGTAATTAGATGGTACATTCACGTTCACGGACAATGGATCCTTTGACATGGCATCGCATCCCGAGCACCTGAGACTCTCCGACAACACCAAATGATAGTACAGCAATGTCCTGCGCTCTGGTTCCAAGAACACCTGAGACCACTTGGTGAGATCCCACAATTGTCAGATTCCTGATACTTCACTATCAAAATGGTGGGGACATGTAGGAGACCATGGTATACACCACCTGCATGTCACAAACTCTCTGTTCTCCATGAGATCGAAACATGACAGAGCTTGGCTCCCTCATTGATTGTGATTCAATTTAAGTTTGACATAAACTTGGTTGCATCCAGAGCTTATGTGCTTGTGCCGAGAATAAAATTATGATAGTTTAGGTTTAACCCCTTCATTGGTATTATCAGAAAAGTACTAAAATTTTGAAGCAAAGAATTGTCAGAAAATTAACTGTTGCAGCCCCACAACATCGTAGCTTTGTGGTGGCATAGGTGCAATTGTTCCTAGATGCATGCCTAGTTATCCGACTCGATTTCAGTAGAATACCATGTAGGCAAGGGACTAGCCATCTTCTGCATCTCTAAATACCATGTTAGTCCATTCTGTCTTCATCGCTACCTAGCTCCTAGGCAAGTCCTGATGGTGATTCAACGTCTCGAAGGTGGTCGGTAATTAGGTGCTTGATTGCTAGGCGTGTCATCCATAGTGGCGCAGAGAAGCTGGAGGCTTTGCAATCATGGAGCCATCCACGTCACGAACATGAATTGACGAACGTCATCGACCTGCTTCATCAGCTCGAACCACCACTACAAGAAATCAGGTCTTTCCCGAGGGCCTAGGGGTTTGCCGAGGGCTAAAAATCGGGCACTCGGCAAAGATGCTCTTTGCCGAGGGCCATACTAAAAAACCCTCGGCAAAGGTCGGCCCTCGGCAAAAAGCCCACACTCGGCAAAATAAATCTTTGCTGAGGGCTCCCATCCAAAGACCTTCGGCAAAGATTGCACCCTCGGCAAATATGAGTAAATGCGCAACGGCGGCGACTAGGGTTAGTCTTTGTCGGGGGCCCGCCGTCAAGCCCTCGGCAAAGATTTAACTTTTTTTTATGTTTTCTTTGCCGAGGGCCAGCGAGAAGGCCCTCGGCAAAGGTTTCACAATTTTTTTTACATTTTCTTTGCCGAAGGCTGCTGCGGAGGCCCTCGGCAAAGATTTCATAATTTTTTTTATATTTTCTTTGCCGAGGGCTGCTGAGAAGGCCCTCGGCAAAGATTTCACAATTTTATTTTTATTTTTTTACACCCTATTTTTTTGAGCTACACTGCATTATTTAAAACTCAATTTTAAAATTTGGTCTAATTTTGACTTTTTTATGCATTTCATTATTTTATTTCTTTTCATTGATTTTTCGAATATTTCAAATTTGAACTATAGGTGTATGGAATAATGCAGTTTATTGATTCAAAAAGTGTTAGTCATAGTATTTGATGTATGTTGAGTCTCCATCCACGAACTCACATCAAATTTGTGGCATCTCGTTCAAGTAACATGACGATGAACTTGTTGGAAAAGTGTTTTTTAATTATATAAAATCCAAACAAAGTCCAAAAATTACAAAACTTGTCTATGTGTGATGTTATTACATGTGTAGGCTATGGTAAAAAATTGAGAAGATTTTGAATAAGTTGTGACGTTGGATGTGTAAAACCAAGACATCACAACGTCGAAACTTATTATCACATGTGATAAATATCTAGGTTTTAGCCATCCGAGATCACAACTTGCTCGAAACCTAATGAATTTTTTACCTTATTCTACACATGCGATAACATCACACATAGACAAGTTTCATGATTTTTGAACTTCGTATGGATTTTATATAATTAAAAAATACTTTTCAAACAAGTTTATCATCATGTTACTCAAACAAGATGGTCGAAATTTGATGCGAGTTCGTGGATAGGGACTCAACATACACCAAATACCATAAATAATATTTTTTGAATTACCAAATTATATTATTCTATGCACCTACAGTTCAAATTTGTAATATTTGAAAAAAAAATCAATGAACATAAATAAAATAATGAAATATATCAAAAAATTCAAAATTGGACCAAATTTTAAAATTGAGTTTTAAATAATTTTTTGTAGCTCCAAAAAAAATTGGGTTTGAAAAACAAAAAAAAATCTTTGCCGAGGACCATCAAGGCAGTCGGAGCCTCCCCGAATTCAAATCGGCATATGTAAGTGATTTTTCTTCTATTTAGTTTCATGCTTAACATATGCCTGATTGCTCACCATCTGCCGCCTTTCTCGCAGGAGGCTGCACACCCGGATGAGAAGGTCTCGTACTTCACGGCGTGGACTGTATCCAACATGACCAAGTTGTCCGGCTCCGTCACCTTTGACCCGGCTGCCCCTCCCGAGGCATACTCCGACCCCAACGTGTACACTAAAGTCCAGGAGTACACGTCGGCGGTACGGGAGCGGCACGGTCCAGAGTATGACGTCCGCACCGAGCCCCTTGATGTCGAGGCCATCATGAAGCTCGGAGGCGACAGGAAGCACGACCGGACGTGGATTGCGAATGCCGCCATCGACCCCAGCACTGTTCCCACTCTGAGCCAGATCCGAGCACAGAGCACGAGCTCCAGCCAGCCCATACGCTCACGACCTACTCCGACACTGCATCGTGTCGATGCGCTTGAGGTAATTCTAGTTTTACTCATCGTAAATTAATATTCTCAAACTGGAATTACATTTGCATTACTGAAACATTGGAGTGCAATATTGCAGGTCCAGAATGAAGAGCAGACAACGCAGATCACGCAGCTCACCGCTCAGCTACAGGCTGAGTGGGATGCGCAAGAGGACCAGGAGGTCAGGATTGCAGCTGAGCGGGCCGCGCGAGAGGCTCAGGAGGTCAGGATTGCTGAAATGATGCAAATCATACAAGCTATTGGGCAAAAAACGGGTAAGCCTGTACAGATGTCAGCTCCACCTCTTCCACCTCACGTGTTTGCAGCTACTCCTGTAAGTGTCAAAGTTCACTTCTCGCTTGTATGACATAAAAACCCAGACAACACTAGCTAGTGATTTGTTTGTATGACATAGACATCTAATTCTATGTGCAGCCTTAGTTGGCGGGTTCAAATAACCCCCCTCGTGCGTCACCTGATGCCGGAGGCTTCGTTACACTCGTATCCACCACCGACGTCGCAGAGGCCACACAGTGGGGAGGTTGGTGAGTGCTTGGATTGTGATGTACTCATGGACTTGTCATCGGACTTGTGGATTTCTCGTCGGACTTATGGACTTGTGATGAGATATGTGATATGTGAGATTATATGTTGATGACTGTGATATTTGTGAGATATATGTGATGACTGTGATATTTGTGAGATATATGTGATGATGTGATATTTGTTGAGATATATGTACGGTTGAATATGTATATATATGTCCTTTTATGTTGATGGAAAGCAACAAACAAAAATTTTTTTGCAAATTCTATAGGCCCTCGGCAAGAAATTCGAAAAAAAAATAAAAACCATGTCTTTTTCCGAGGGCTTGACAATAGCCCTCGGCAAAGAAATTCGAGAAAAAATAAAAAAACAGGTCTTTGCCGAGGCCATGACCATAGCCCTCGGCCAAAGAAGTTCAAAAAATAAAAAAATAGGCTCTTTGCCGAGGGCGCAAACACAGCCCTCGGCAATTAAATTCCAAAAAAATAAAAAATTAGGTCTTTTGCGAGGGCTTATCCGTGCCCTCGGCAAAGATTTTTCCAAAAAAAAACATATAAAAAAATCTTTGCCGAGGGGCTCTAAATGTGCCAGCCCTCGGTCACAAGACTTCGTCAAAACGCCGCTCGCACCGTAACGGTCTGTTTCTCTCTTGACCGATAGAGGTGCTTTACTTAGACCTCGGCAAAGGTTTGGACTGAGAAGCCCGATAATAGGCCCCGGTCGAAAGACTTTTTTCCGATGATTTTTTTTCCGAGGGCCCTTTGCAGAGGGCGGCCCTCGGTAAAGACTTCGCGAGGGCTTATGCGTGCCAAGGGCTTTAGGCCCTTCGGCAAAAACTTGTACTACACACTACTAGAGAACAGGCCTTTGGACGATTTGCAAAATCAGCATTAGCCACGAGAAAATTTGCGCCCGGGACTAGAAAGGCCTTTAGCCCCGGTTGGTAACACCAACCGGGACTAAAGCTCCCCAGCCCAACGGCTCAATTGTCAGAGGGGCCTTTAGTCCCGGTTGGTGTTACCAACCGGGGCTAAAGACCGGCCTTTAGCCCCGGGCCGTAACACCAACCGGGTAAAGGTTTTGCCCCGGTTGGTGTATGCAGCCGGGGCTAAATGTTGGCATCTTTAGCCCCGGGCCGTAACACCAACCGGGACTAAAGGTTTTGCCCCGGTTGGTGTATGCAGCCGGGGCTAAATGTTGGCATCTTTAGCCCCGCGTTGGTAACACCAACCGGGACTAAAGGTTTTGTTCCGGTTGGTGTACCCAGCCGGGGCTAATGCCAACATTTAGCCCCGGCTGGGAATAAGGACCGGGCTAAATGTCCCTCCCTATATTTGAAATGTTCTTCTACCTCCAGCCGTGCCCGAGCTCCTGTCTTCATTTTTCTTCATTCAGTCACTGCTTGCTCTTGCTTGCTTGTTTGCTCTCTTCTCCTCCGGTGATTTTTGTTTGTTAACACATCTCCGGCGATTGATTTATTTTCATCACATCTACACGCCATCGACTCGTTGAAAGGTTACTAGCTTAAGTTATTCATTTTTGTAGCTATTTTGAGTTCATTGACTTGATAGTTCAAATTATTAATCTAAAAACAAAATATGACCGTTTAATTAGTTTATTTTAGTCTTTTAGAGAAATGTGACCGTTTAGAAAACAAAATATATAATACTTTAGTTTAGAAAAATGTGACCGGTTTAATTAGTTTTTTTTGAAATAGAGATCATTTAAATCATTTGTTTACATAAAAATTAGAAATATATAATACTTTAGTTTAGAAAATGTGACAGTTTAATTAGTTTTTTTGAGGAATAGAGATCATTAAATCATTTGTTTACAGAAATTAGAAATATATAATAATTTAGTTTACAAAATGTGACCGTTTTAATTAGTATATTATTATTTTGGAGAAATAGAGATCAGTTAAATTAGTTGTTTACAGAAATTAAGAAATATATAATACTTTAGTTTACAAAATGTGACCGGTTTAATTAGTATATTTTATTATTTTGGAGAAATAGAGATCAGTTAAATTAGTTGTTTACAGAAATTAGAAATATATAATACTTTAGTTTACAAAACGCAGAAGGATGCCTGGTTGGTATGTTGTTTTCGAGGGCACCAAACCAGGTATTTACACCAGCTGGGCCGAGTGCAGTCAGTATGTCCTCAAAGTTAAGGGAGCTGTGCATAAAAAGTACAAGTCTTTTGAGGAAGCTTCTGCAGCTCTAGATGCTTTTAACTCAAGAATCAACTCAATTCCTACTGCACCTACCCCTACCTTACCTTCCTATCCGGTTGGAGTGGCAGACAGTACATCTTGTTGGACTGTGATGTGGGAGAAATGTGCATGTGTTGTTAGTTGCTTGGTTGTGTGCCAAGTGGATTAGGCTGCACTGTTATCTTGATGTAATAATTAATTAATTAGACAAGTTCAACTGCTACTACTTTTATGCCACCAGTGATTCTTACTAAATTTTATGTCAGACATTTTATAATTTTATTTGTTTATAAGAATGAGAGATCGATATAATTATGTGATATGTCATATAATGCAGACGATGACACGTCACTGGATGTACAATGTCGATCGTCGCTCAAAAGAGTTCATTGATGGCGTGCATTATTTTTAAGAGTGGCCGAGGCAAAACAGCGGAATGGTTTTATGTGCTGCCCATGTGCCCTTTGTAATAATTCGAAGGAATTTCTAGCTCAAGGAGTCTTCACTCACACTTGTTCAAGTCGGGTTTCATGCCAAACTATAGTTGTTGGACGAAGCATGGAGAAACTGGGGTTATGATGGAAGAAGGTGAAGAAGAACAATTGGACCCTGACGATGACATTATTGCTCAATACGGTGACTTTGGTGATACTGCAATGGAGGAAGGTGAAGAAGAGGCAAGTGCAGGAGACACAGTCGCTGAAGATGATGCTCTTGGTGATGTCATTCGTGATGCACAAAGAGATTTCGAAAGTGATAAGGAGAAGGCTAAGTTTGAATGTATGCTAGAGGATCACAGGAAATTACTATATCCGTCTGCTGCAGATGGACAAAAAAAGTTAGGCACAACACTTGAGTTGCTACAATGGAAGGCACAGAATGGTGTATCTGATAAGGCATTTGGACAATTATTGAAGATTATAAAACAAAAGATGCTTCCGAAGCCTAACGAATTACCCGCCACTACGTACGAAGCAAAACAAGTGGTCTGTCCTTTGGGTTTAGAAATCCAGAAGATACATGCATGTCCTAATGACTGCATCCTGTACCGTGGCAAGGAATACGAGAATTTAGGACGAATGCCCTGTATGTAACGCGTCACGATAAGATCAGGCGAGATGACCCTGGCGATGTTGAGGGTGAAGAACGTCCCCGGAAGAAAATCCCGGCCAAGGTTATGTGGTACGCTCCTATAATACCACGCCTGAAACGTCTGTTCAGAAACAAGGACCATGCAAAGTTGGTGCGATGGCACAAAGAAGACCGTAAGGTAGACAACATGTTGAGACACCCTGCAGATGGGTCCCAGAGAGCAATAGACAGAGAATTCCCAGAATTAGCAAAAGATGCTAGAAACTTAAGGTTTGGTTTAAGTACGGACGGGATGAATCCTTTTGGGGAACAGAGCAGTAGTCATAGCACGTGGCCTGTTACTCTATGTATGTACAACCTTCCTCCGTGGTTATGCTTGAAGCGGAAGTTCATTATGATGCCCGTGCTCATCCAAGGCCCGAGGCAGCCTGGCAACGATATCGATGTCTACCTGAGGCCATTAGTTGAGGAACTCCTACTTTTATGGAGTAAATCAGGTGTACGTGTGTGGGATGATTACAAACAGGAACACTTTGACCTGCGAGCATTGTTGTTCGTAACAATCAATGATTGGCCTGCTCTAAGTAATCTTTCAGGACAGTCAAACAAGGGATATAATGCATGCCACATTGTTTTTGATGACATGGATAGTGTATATTTGAAAAAATGTAGAAAGGTAGTGTATCTTGGGCATCGTCGATTTCTTTCGATGAATCACCAGGTTAGAAAGAAAGGCAAGCATTTTAAAGGTGAGACAGACCACCGGAGCAAGCCTCGCAACAGAACTGGGGAAGATGTACTTGAGATGATTAAGGATGTGAAAGTAGTCTTTGGAAAGGGGACGGGCAGTGAACCTGTTCCGAAAGACGCTATGGGACACGCACCCATGTGGAAGAAGAAGTCAATATTTTGGGAGCTACCCTATTGGCATGTACTAGAGGTCCGCCACGCGATCGACGTGATGCCCACCTGACAAAGAATCTTTGTGTCAACCTTCTAGGATTCATGGGTGTGTACGGGAAGTCTAAGGATACACTTGAAGCACGACAAGAGTTGCACGCGCATGAAAGAACGAGACAACCTACATCCAGAGAAGACAGATGATGGACCGCCATTACTTAAGACCTGCTAGCTACACTCTTAGCAATGAAGAGAAGGAAATCATGTTTGAATGCCTAAACAGCATCATCAAGGTCCCATGGATTCTCCTCCAATATAAGGGAAATAATAAATATGCAAGAGAGAAAATTCCTACACTAATAAAGAGTCACACACACATTGACGCCACGTGTTATGACGCAATTGCTTCGGTTGCTTTAAGAGGAATTCTACCTCCACATGACGTCTTTGCCACTGTGAAGCTCTGTGCATTCCTCAATGCAATTTCTCAGAAGGCAATTAATCCACTAGAACTGGCTACTCTACAGAATGATGTGGTTCAATGTCTTGTGAGCTTTGAGTGGTGTTTCCTCCATCCTTCTTTAATATCATGACACACCTCCTAGTTCACCTGGTCAAGGAGATTCATATTCTCGGTCCTGTGTTCCTACACAACATGTTCCCCTTTGAGAGGTTCATGGGAGTACTGAAAAAATATGTTCGCCAACGTGCTCGGCCAGAAGGAAGCATCGCCAAGGGCTACGGGACAGAGGAGGTCATTGAGTTCTGTGTTGACTTCATTCCTGACTTGACCCGATTGGTGTTCCTGAATCGCGGCACGAGGGGAGGCTATGTGGAAAGGGGACACTAGGGAAGAAAACATATATCGGTACGGGGAATGATTATTTCAATAAAGCGCACTACACAGTTCTTCAAAAACTCAGCCGTGGTGGATCCATATATCGATGTACACAAGGAGTTCCTACGATCCCAATTTCCAGAGAAGAATGAAGTTTGGATAACACGTGAGCACATGAATACTTTTAGCACTTGGTTGTTGCGAAAGGAATGTCTGGGTAATAACAATATTGATGAGCAACTATATTTGTTGGCTAGGCAACCGTCATGGCACATCCTCACGTACAAAGGGTATGAGATCAATGGAAACACATTTTACACCAGGCCCAAGATCAAAGGAGCACGAACCAAAACAGTGGTACACGAGTCGACCTAGAGATGCCACAGACCATCTGGGAAGAGGCAAACATATTATGGCCGCATAGAGGAGATTTGGGAACTAGACTACGCACCTGATTTTAAAGTCCCTTTGTTCCGATCCAATGGGTCAAGGCGACCGGGCCGGAGTAACAGTTGACAAGGAGTATGGAATGACAACAGTGGATCTCAACAATATTGGATACAAAGGTGAACCATTCGTCCTTGCTGCTGATGTGACTCAAGTGTTCTACGTGAAAGACATGTCTACAAAACCCAAGAGAGGGAAAAATGATGATAAATTAACCAAAGAGCCAAAACGCCACATAGTTCTTTCAGGAAAAAGAAACATCGTGGGAATTGAGGACAAGTCAGACATGTCAGAAGATTATGAAAGGGATGACCGAATACCGCCCTTCAGTGTTACCAAAGACCCAAGCATCTGCTAAATGCTGAGGAGACTCCATGGTTACGACATGATCATGACCAAGGAACATACGTCAAGAAAAAGATCACCAGTGTACCCGCTTGATATAATATAGTGATGTTTTAACTAATATTATATTTACAGCTAATAATGATTATGCATAGTCATGGTTCGTTGATGTCGTTGTCGAAATGACTTGATTTTATTTTTGGCAAGCATATGAGCCCAACTTGATGCCCCACAAGTGGTGTTAGATTTTTTGATCATTATTTTAATTATTACATTTTTCTATGTCGAATGAGATAAAAGTTGGTAAAAGTTTGGCTCAATTCTGGATTATTTTGTTGGTAGGCCCAATTGAACCTATAATTATTGGGTGCAAGTGTGCGGTAATTCAGTTAAACCGGAAAAAGTAGCAAACCATCTCCGAAAAAAACACAAACTTATTGGTTTCCTCACCCGTGCCAACTTATTTGGACAATAAAAGATAAACACCCAAAATTAACGTTCATATAATACAAAAAATATTTCCTATCGAGCACCGGTTGTTTCAGATATTTAAATTTAACATTTTATTTTTGCATTAACAAAATATAAATTTTTCTTTACATTATATTGTTATTATAAGAAAAGAAAAGAATTTATGTTACAAAATTTTCTACTATACAATAAGGTAAAAGGACAACACAAATGTTATTTTTAAGTAAGTTTATATGCCAAATATTGAATTTACTATGCAAATAACAAGTAACAACATATTAATATACCCAAAACCTATTCAAAACCCAAAACACAGAAAACCCCAAAATAAAGGCGGGAGAAGACCCTTTAGTCCCGGGCCGTAGCACACCCGGGACTGAAGGAACCTTTAGTCCGGGCCGTAACACCACCCGGGACTAAAAGTCACCCCCTTTAGTCCCGGGTGGGCTTACGCCCCGGGACTAAAGGTTGTTAGTCCCGGAGCCCGGGCCGTAATACCACCCCGGGACTAAAAGTCACCCCCTTTAGTCCCGGGTGGGATTACGCCCCGGGACCCGGTGTTTTAGTCCCGGGCGGTGCCACCACGCCGGGACTAAAGCCTCCCCGCCTATATAGGACACAGTGCCCTCCTTCCTCAGATCGACGTCAGACGCCGAGCCGCCGCCTCCCACGCCGCCGCCTCCTCCCTCCGTCGTCCTCCTCGAGCTCTCTCGCCGACGTCCGCCTCCCCGTCGTCCTCTCCCGCCCGCCTCCTCCCTCCGTCGATCTTCGGCCCTCGCCGCGTCTCCTCTCGCGCGGGCGCCCGCCGCGCGACTCGTCCTCGCCGTTCGCCGCGCGCGCGCCGCTGCCGTCCTCGCCGTGGTGCTCGCCGGCGCCGTCGTCCTCGTCGTGGCTCGCCGTTCGCCGCGCGCCGTCGTCCTCGCCGTGGTGGTGCTCGCCGGAGTGTGCGTGTGTGTGTGTGGTGTGCTCGCCGGCCGGTCTGCTCGCCGTGGTGCTCGCCGGCGCCGTCGTCCGGTCGTGGTGCTCGCCGTTCGCCGCGCGCCGTCGTCCTCGCCGTGGTGATGCTCGCCGGTGTGTGCGTGTGTTGTGTGTGCGTGTGCTCGCCGGCCGGTCTGCTCGCCGTGGTGGTGCTCGCCGGCCGGTCTGCTCGCCGTGTGTGTGTGTGTGCAGTGTATAGAAAAAGAAAAAGAAAAAAAAAGAATGAATCATGTGTTCCTTTGGACAATTATATATGTTCATAGAAAATGAATATATATTTATAGAAAATATGTATAGAAAATGTTTTTTTACCCTAACAAAGTATGTTTTTACACATGTAGTCCGTCGCCGCCATCCTCACCGCGACTAAAGGTGCCCGTCGTGACATCCTCGCCATTCGCCGCCGGCCGTTGCTCCCCTTGTGCCGTCGTGTCTCGTCCTCCTCCGCCGTCGTCTCGCGGCCGCTCCGGCCGTGTGCCTCCGTCCTCGCGCTGCCGGTGAGGAGTGCCACCGCGCGTGCGTGTGTGTGTGAAGTGTTTGTGCGTGTGCGTGTGTAGTGTGTAATTAAAGTGTGTGTGCACTGTGTGTGTAATAGGAAAAGGAAAATAGAAATCCATATGAATTGAAAATAGAAAATAGTTTTTACCCTAACAAAATATTATGTTTACACACATGTAGATAAAAGAGATTGGTCGCGTTGACCGCGCCGTCCGCCGTCATCCTCACCGTGTGATCCTCACCGCAACGTGATCTTCGGCGTCGTCTGTTGTCGTCCTCACCGCGACATCATCCTCGCCGTCGTCCGTCGTCGTCCTCTCATCAACGGTGTGTCCTTTGCATGTGTTAGATGGAGGAGGAATAATCACTTAGATAATTTGGTTTAGATATGTAAACATTTATTTATATCGGTCATATATATGTTTATGAAATAATCACTTGGATATGTTTATGGAATAATCACTTGGATATGTTTATAGAATAATCACTTGGATATGACTTTTCGATCATGTCGGTAGTGTTATTTTTACGAATATAGTCTTCATGGATATATGTTATTTTTAATGTTGTCAAAACCTAACCCCAAACCCCAACCCTAAACCCTAACACTAAAAACCCTAAACCCTAAACCCTAAACCCTAAACCCTAACCCCAAACCCTAAACCCCAACCCCCTAACCCTAAACACCACCCCGAAACCCCAACACGAACCCCAAACCCTAACCCCAACCCTAAACCCCAAACCCCTAACCCTAAACACCAATCCCGAAACCCCAAACACGAAACCCTAACACTAAACCCTCAACCCCAACCCCTAACCCTAAACACCAAACCCGAAACCCAAAACACGAAACCCCAAACACTAAACCCCAACCCTAACCCCCAAACCCTAACCCTAAACCCTAAACCCCAAACCCCCTAAACCAAAACACCAAACCCTAAACCCCAACCCCTAACCCTAACCCCCCCAACCCCCAACCCCCAACCCCTAACCCTAACCCCAAACCCCCCCTAAACCCCACCCGAAACCCCAACACTAAACCCTAAACCCTAAACCCCAAACACTAACCCAAACCCCCCAACCCTAAACCCTAAACCCGAAACCCCAACCCTAACCCTAAACCCAAACCCGAAACCCCAAACACTAAACCCCAACCCCAAACCCTAAACCCCAACCCCAAACCGTAAACCCTAAACCCGAAACCCAAACCCGAACCCTATGCACGTTAGTTGCAAAATATGGTGTTTATTATCCTCCATGTCATTCGCAGAAATGGCCGACACCCCAGTTGACAACATGGAGGAGGAAATGTACGAATATTAATCAACAGCGGCGCTAATCAAAATTTAGCAGGTGATGATAACAATAATCAAGAAGTAGATGACGGCAGTCAATACTTTGCCGATTATGAAGAAATAATGCAAGAAAATACTGGCGAGGTATATACCTACAATAATCTCTATGTGCACATGAAAATTCTAAATTATTTATAAATGTATTTATAATCTACTGTTCCTACATATGTAGCCCTCCGGATCGACAACGACTACCGGGAAGAGTAGGACCGTACGAGGTCCGAAGAAGCCGTTGGAGGGCCGGTACATTATCTCAGAATTCACGAGGAGGAAACAGGCCAAGTACTTGGAGAACATGCACAAGATTTGTTGCCCACTGTGGGTGCCTTGTAAGGGATAAGATCCCGATCAGTGCTCGTGAATGGAAGAAAAAGGCAAGTGCTCCTGATATAAGTTTTGTCTCTGATCTTGATAAGGAACTGTTTGGCAAGAGGTCCTTGCACATTTCACACTTGAAACAGAAGATATAAATTGAAGGCCAGAGTTCGGGACTGGGCTATGAAGAAAATGGCAACACTATTCCAGGGCTGGAAGAAGAACTTATACAACAAATTTATCAAGAAGGACCAAACTCCGGATTTCAACACTAAGGCCTACGTCAAGTTGAGGCCATTTTGGGATGAGTTTGTAGAATTCAAGAAATCAGAAGAGAGTGAGGCACGGATCAGAAGGAACCAGCAGAATGCCCGACAAAAACAATACCACCATCACTTGGGATCAGGTGGCTATAAGAGTGCCATTCCTAAATGGAAAGAATGGAACGAGAGTTGCAAGCCAAGGGCATTGAACCAGAATCGATAAACTGGCCTGAGCGCGCCAAGTATTGGTTTTTTGGTCATGGAGGAAGCCTGGACCAACAAACAGGAAGGGTACACTATGGCGAAAAACTCCAAAGAGCAGCAGAAAGATTTGTTTATGCTAGAGAAATGGCTGCCAGTGGCAGGTGGCAGCCGAACAGAGACAAGGACGAGCTGACATACGCCCTGGAGAATCTTGAACATGGTGGGAGAACCAGAGGCTATGGGGAGCTGTCATGGGTACATGCCTTCCCTCAGGACAAAGAGACCTATAGAAGCCGCGCGAGAAAGAAGGAGGAGGAGGCACAGCGCATGCGCCGGTTAGAAGAAATGGTTATTCAGTCACAGGCCGCGGCTCTTGAAGCAGTTGAGCGAGAAAAAAGCACTTGAAGGCAGAATGAACGAGGAAATAAAAAGGCAAGTGCAGTTAGCAATGCAAAGGCAATCTGCATCAGAGCCGGGAGTCAACATCAGCCCCCTGAGCAAATGAAAGCAGAGTTGCGCTTCCACAGAGGTCTCAGACGCAGCACTGCGCTTTCCTGTGGACGACATCACCGAGCCTCTCACGACATGTGAACTGCACATTCCACAGGGGAATACCACAGTCATGGTGGCTATAGGTGTTGTATCTCCTATCGATCCTACAAAGACACCAAGAAGTCATGGAGCAATAATACCTCCTGGATATGCTAGCGTCTCGGTGGACAGGGTGGTAAAAGGTTACGAGAATGTCGAACTTGACATTAAAGGAGGTGATGGCGAGAATACATTAGGAGAAGCGGAGAAGACATCATATGTTGGCGCAAGCGCTATATCATAATTCCTGGCGTATCACCTCCTCCTTCAAACAACCTATCCCTAGGTGTGTATGAAATTAGTGAATGAAACTTAATAGTATTGGTGAGCTAATAGTATAAATGGATACTCATACCATGTTGTTTTCGCAGCAGGACATCCCCCAACCTAAGTCCAATTCTACATTCACCACATGATCACAGTGTTGCGGACGATGATGATCAAGATCAAATACGACGGGATCCATCACCGCCACCGGCCCCATCTCCTCCACGACGGGATCCAACACCGCCACCGGCCCCCATCTCCCCACGGCGTGATCCAACGCCGCCACCGGCCCATCTCCTCCACGACGAGATCCAACACCGCCACCGACCCAACCATCTCCTCCAAAGCGGGCTCCGACACCGCCACCTGCCCCATCTCCACGGCGGGTTCCAACACCTCCACCGCCAACAAAGAAGAGGCCTGTCACACAACAAAGGCGTCAGCCCCACCACCTCCGAAGAAGAAAGCACCTGTGAGAAAATCAGCTCCCAAGATGACAAAACTTGCATATGACATGACCGAGGAGGAGACTGACGCGCTGCAGTGCAAAAAGACTGTAACAAGTTCTTCGAAGCTGCCATTGCTAGTGGTCGAGCAAAGCGAAACCGGAGAAGCCGTACCTTTTTGTTCGTCCTGAAAAACTAAGGCAAACTGTGGACGCTCACCAAAAAAAGGTACGTGCTGCCCGTAAGGCTTCGCCAAAATCAGACTATGATCGCACACTTAGCAAATCACTTGAGGAGGCCAAGAAGGCAAAGAAGAGAGCAGGAAAGGGTGTGTCCACAGCTCGGGGAACAAGAGAAGCAATCAGTGCCAGATCTAGTTGTTGATAATGAATACGGTACAAACATGGAAATCATACAACGAGCATATGGAGACGTTGATCCTGCGCAACTGCTCGCTTGCATTTTTGAGGAAACTGGTTGAATGTGGAAAAACATACTCGGAGAAGCAGGCATCAAAAGTGCTCCAGAAGTTGATAAATGGAAGAGGGCATATAGTATATGGCCAAAGTCTATACAACCCAGCGGCCCTGAGGGATCTTGGTACACAGATGCACTTGCTAAATCAGTGGTACCTTACGGCGTGTGGCAGAAAAGCTGATGACTACATTTGCGTCAGAATTAGAGACCATGATTACTTCCGTGGTGATGACATCATATATGTTCAGTTTAATGAGTTACATCAGCTCTGCCACATGGACGCTCTCGACAAAATCTCGTCAGCTGCTTTTGCCTGTAAGTGATTGTTTCCTTTAATAATCTCACTTTAGCTTATGTATATGTATAAGTAATTATCCTCACACTGCTAGCAAGCGTTTGTAAACATGTGCAGAAACATGATGAGACAACTAAGGCATAAAAATGACAAGGAGATTGGTTCATCGATCCATATATCGTCTTCAAGCACCCAAGCAATACTCACTCGGATGCATGGAAAACTCAAACAGAGAGTAATTTGCGGAGGTTCTTGGTAAACCAAAGGGACAAAAGATATATACTATCCCCTACAACTTTAGGTGAGTTTTGTTATCATATGCACATTTTATTATAGGTTGACATAAAGATATATATGTGTTGACTATATAAACAAAATGCAGTTTTCACTGGATTCTAATGGTGATCGATCTCCACGAGAGTCGTTTGCTAATCTATGACTCTCTGAGAAAACCACAAGAAGATTACCAAGATATGATTAATATTATCCGAGGGTAATGTGATCTTTAAATATTGATTCTTGCTATAGCTCTTTAACTCTGCAATAGTTAATTAACGTTCCAATTATTGTGAAGGGTTTGGACTTGGTTTGTTCAGAAACACCGTCCGGATCTGAAAGCGCAACTTCCTGATCCTCTAGTCCTAAATGTAAGTTGTAGAGTACCTCCCTGCCTCTTTACCTTAATTAGCATCACTCAGCAGACGCACGCTCAACCGAGAGTACTCTTTTTACATATTGTACAGTGGGTTCTACGGCAGTCACCGGGAAACAATTTATGTGGGTACTATGTTTGCGAGTTCCTGACGGTGTATGAAAAAAGAACTCCTTTACAGAGTCAGCAAGTACGTAACATGTAAATAAATTTATTTTATTTTTTTTGTTGCTATTACATAAATATTATGTATGTTAATACTTTCTTTTATTTTAATCCAAATTGAAGGAGACATGGTTGAAGAACCAGGTGATGGATAAGGTCCGCCTCAAAGCAATTCAAGAGACCATCGCGGGCTTCCTTAATGACCATGTCCTTAAGTCTGGCGACCGAGTATTGGTTTAATAAAGACGAACCAATGAAGCCAAACCAAGATGAACACTTGTATGACCTCTAAGTTAGGAACGGTATTATATTTGTGTGTAAATATCAAGTTAAGCATGCATGATGGATAATGTTGTATATTTTATGTACATATGTGTGTATAGCTAGCTCTATTATATATATATATGTATAGTTTCATATTTCATTTGTGTGTAATTGTAAATTTTATGTGTTTATATATATTATTAGCAGCGAAGAATAATACGTGTATTTGAAACTGGCCTCATATAATAGAATATATTAGCAGCGAAGAATACGTATTAGAAAACCTAATGTAATTGTAAAACCAAAAACAATAACCAATTGAAAAGAACAGAAAAAGAAAAAAGAAAAAAGCAGATGGATCTTTAGCCCCGGTTGGTAACACAACCGGGACTAAAGAGGCCAGCCACGGTGGCCCGGCTGGAGGCCCCTTTAGTCCCGGTTGGTGTTACCAACCGGGGCTAAAGGTGCCTCCAGCCGGGCCCCGTGGCTGGCCTCTTTAGTCCCGGTTGGTGTTACAACCGGGGCTAAAGGTCCCTCCATTAGCCCGGGCCATGGAACCGGGGCTAAAGGTCGGGGCTTTAGTCCCGATTCCTTAGCCCCGGCTCCATGTCCGGGGCTAAAGGCCAAAATGGCCCGGGGCAATAGGCCTGTTCTGTACTAGGGACAGTAGTGCACATAAGCACACTGTGATGGCGGTCTATTACGGTGGCCTATATATATATGCTGCCAGCAGTCTCAACCGAGATGACCTAAGGAGGTGCAGCTCTGGCAGGCAATTGGTGCATCCCCGCCTAGCTAGAGGTACAAGTGAGCCGTTAATAGATCTTGTGCTGCGGAACTCGGAGAGCCAGTTTACATATCCAAATTTATGTCTTCTGCTGCGCGCTCATCTATATCTATAAATACATCATCATCTCCCCATGTTAGTCAATGAAGCTAGGCTACTACATAGAGGCAGGCTGGGTACGAGAGGCACCAGGAACGCTAGCAACAGTACAGATTGTTATCTGAGGTTACTGCTCTTCGAAACAGAATGTGTTCTGTAAAGGACTTGCATGGAGCTCCATCTATAGATGGGAAGTAGTGGCTGGGTGTTATTGGCGGCCATGAGTTCGATAGCTTCCAGCACAACAACAGATCGAGCAAGCCGGTGGCTGAACACCATGGATTGGGTCGCCACGTTTGGTACTTCGTGAGACCTGCAATGTAGAAGATGGAAATCGCCTGCTTGGTCTATCTCACTCGATTTTCGGGCATATTGTGACATCAGTAGTTTCGTACAGTTTATTTACTGGATCTGGAAATGTTGCCTAATAATGAACCCCAGTTCACATTGGTATTTTACCCAGTGGTAGTTAATGGTCCAAAAGAAAGATTTTTCAAAAAACACAAAGGAAATTAAAGATCACCACCAGGTGATCGCAGCACCATGACAGCTGGCTTCATCACTCGGATACATCATTGCCTGGCCAGTGACTAATATAAAGAATAGATACAGTCTCAGTAAAAAGAATTAAGATGAATTAGTAATTACAGTTCCATTCCGGACTGCAAGTCATTGAAGCAATGCAAAAAAACAATTCATTGACCTCCAGTTAGGATACAAATTGTTGGACTGCTGTGAGTCAGACTTGTGTGACAATAAATAAATATCCATGAATGGACATCAGACACTAGCTCCGTGTTACTCCTAACTCATAGTGCTTCCAATCTACAAATACATTGTCCTTTTTATTCAATACACCCGGGTTGCCGTGAGGTGATTCTCTACTGATTCGTGAAGTGATTCTTTGAAATGAACTAAGACGGTGAGAGGAAAATGTAACTTCCCCTGATTCTGTGAAGTGATTCTCCGTGCTGATTTTAAGAATTTATGCTGAAAAATTAAAGAGAATCACTTTCAGCCATAGAATCACTTCTCTCGGAAAAACACCTTCTATAGAGAATCAGAATCAGATGGAGCTCTACCAAACTGGCCATTCGAGAGGCGCTAGGAAGAATCAGCTTTGGAATGGGTGTCAGACTTCCGTGTTAACTCGTATTGCTTCTCATATACAAATACAAATCCTATCCCCATGTCAAAAGATGAGGGCATGTAGAAATAAGTGCAAGTTACTAAGTGATTAAGGTACCATTATTAGGTATGAGAAGCACCCGGAAGACCTAGCTTTGGTGCTATACAGACGTCCCAAAGAGAGGATATAGATCTGCGGATGGCTACAATGCAGTGGCTCAGTGTTCGCATTGTGCACCACAGAAGCATGTCATCTTCTCTGAGGGTACAGTGGTGCAGAAGCTTGTAAAGGACACCGGACCCAGCCAGAGGACGAGGTCAAGTAGAGGCAAGGAGACCACAAGGGATGCATGCAATGCAATCAGGCAAGAGCTCTCTACTCTTGTCTCTAGAATTCCATCATTTCTAGAGATGAAACCTCTCAACAGTGGTGCCATCCGTGTGGGATGTACCGTCGGTGCCATTAGAGTCGGATGAAGCCCAATCGCCACCAAATTAATCTCGGTGCTTTTGTAGTATCCCTTGGGTACAAGCTCCACCTGCTCCACAATTTTTGTAGTGTATGTATGCCACATGTTTTCTTTAAGAAAAATCTCCACTACCATGGCCCATCTGCAAGTTAGTGTTCCCAATGTGCCCATTGTAAGAATATTCTTGTGTGATTGTACAAGAAAAAGCGCACCACAGTTAATCTCAATTGAATGCTCAAACATATGGATATTTCAAATCTGAACTGCACATATGGGCTTGACTGATAGTTCGCTGCTAATGTTTCTATATGTTTGCCTTCAAATCATTTCACTATAGGGTAATTATTTCATACTCCTAGGGAGTAGTTACTCTCATATGTAATATCTCTTGATTTATGGGGTTTATGATCCGACGAAGTGTATATAGACGAAGTATATAATCATACTAGACATTCTAGGGTACCATGTATGTCAAGTATGCAAGCATACATAAAGTATATGGTCATACTTATTTATATATTACTGTAATGATATTTTAGTAATATAATAAAAAGTATGAGATCTTTTGAATTTTTTGCGTAAGTAAGATTTAAATATCTTAAAATAAGGTATAAACATACTAAAACTGATAAATTAGTATGCACACATACGTAATGTGGTTTATTGAAGATGAGAGTAACTACTCTTGGGAGTATAGAAAACTCACCCTTCACTATATTCCAATATCACAATGTTTTAACTACTTATTTAGAGCATTATTGCTTTTGTGTAATTTATGTGTTTGAGGAACTAATATGTATATTTCTTGTATTTTAACTGTAATATGATCATAATAAAGGTCCAGTCTCCAGGACCCTATTACTTCCATATATAGTACAAGTGAGGGGATGTACGCACCATTATCTGCATGCCCTCTAAAAACACTGCCAACACTACCAAAGCAAAGGAACCCAAGATGAGCAGGAAAAGAAAAGGAAAAGAAAATTGTGAGAGTTAAGAGGTTGCTTTGGTGTTTCCTTCTCTCGGAAAAGGAGGCATAAAGGAAGCAGCTACCATGATGGTTGCAAAGTATCAGTTGGCATTCAATTGTAGTACAACGATGATAATATCCATGGCCCCATGCACAGCCTCAATACCTGGCAACTGGCATTGCTAGTACCTGGGGAATTAGTTGTTGAGTTCTTCGACGTCAAGGCACAGGATTTCGTTGATGCAGTTCCTCTTGTGGGCATGATGCTCATGAATGGAGTCATGGAATCAACGAGAATCGATGAGACTTCACTACATGGATCTAGTTAGAACAAGCAATCGCCTCATTTGGAGAGCAATGAGAGAAATGTTTACTCAACATGATTCGGGATCAGTCCTTGAGTTAGGACCCATTGTGTATGAAAATATGGGCATGGATCTCGTCATTGTAAACACTGGAAAATACTATATAATTAATAAACCAAAATATTTCTCTCCTTGTCTTCTCTCATCATTCTATTTAGCTTCACGTGAGCACGAAGAGCTTTGGAAAGCTATCCACATGATGTATGATTATATTGACAACAACAATATGCTCTAGATGCACTCCATCACCTATATTTTGTTAAGTTCCAGCTCACATATGTCAAGATTTTTAGCCATTCCATGAAAAGTCAATCATTTGTTCCGGACCCAGTATTCTCACGCACGTTGGGATTATTTTCTGAGGCTCAACTACCAAACCCGCGCCGAAAACGAAGTGTAGGTCTCATGCCCCTTTGCCGACACCAATGTCAACACATATCCAGCCTCCGTTAAGCACCACGTCTTCACCTTCCTTCCTGACTCGACTGACGGCACTTGCATCTCCCATGCAAGCCTGTGTCTGGCCTCCGTCAGGTGCCACGAATTCATTGCCTTCCGTCTTGACTCGACCGATGTCGTGTTCATCCCCATGTACTCTTGCTTGTTGCCACCAAGTGTTAGCTACCGCAACTGGTCCTCTGGCCCCTTGGTCCCTTAGTCCAAGCCTCATGTCCGCCCTTCGCCACTCCCGGTCCATCAGCACAACAGATGTCTACTTGACCTTCATATTGCCATCAACCATTGCCTTTGAGCTTCACACCTGCACATCAACATAGCAGAGAGACATGTTCACTCACGCCAACCTGTGAGCCTATTGACTAACCACTCATCACAAGGACGAACCACCAAGAGCACCTATCAACACTGTGTTCTCATGCTCTAACAATAATATAAAAAAATGATAAAGTTATTTCTACTCCATAGGATTTTATGGGTTCAGTCTCTGAGCCTATTTATTTTATCAACAGTGTAAGAACTGATAGGATATATAATTCAAAGAAATTTCACACCGTCAGCATTCCCTTTGTATCATATTTTCACTGTCAAGGTAAGCAGTTATATGCGTATGATGGCTGTGAGTGCCTCCAGGTAGTAACTGAACTGGGGTTATGTGGGCTGTGCATCGCTTCTATAGTTACAGTTATCAGTAAAAAAAACATTGTGAGAATTGATATGGAGCAGGTGGCAGTGGACGCTTATGAATATAAACTCAACTGGGAGGCAAAGGATAGAGGATTCACGAATACTGTTTTTCTTATATTGGGTCAAATATTTTCCTGGAACTGCCAGCCACACTGACCCTTCACTGAATCAAACATGTAACCCAGATATGTGTACCTCATGCTATATACAGATATTTACATAACCGGAGGACCGATGGAAAATGTTACCCTTACCCTTAGGCACAACAAAATGTAGAAGCAGCACTGCCCTATATAATAACCCCTAGTTGGTGTATCCAACATCTTCGAATAAGGATCAGGATGAGATGAAATGGCTAGACTACTGGAAACTTGAAATTCCCTCACGGTGCACTACCGTCAGGGAAAATAAAAATATTTTCATGAAAATGTACATATTGTCATAAAAAATAAAAATATCGCCATGAAATTTCTTACAGTACACTTACCGTCAGGGAAAATAAAAATACCGTCAGGGCTAGCTCGACAGGGTAATTCTAGTTTTCACTGATGTTGGTCAGGGAATTTTAAGTTTCCAGTAGAGATCGAGTCAATTATGTTGTGACCATACTGATGGGATGAAGAGGCACATGGCAAGCAGCTGCCACCGCTTCAAGGGTCCCGAGGGCATACCACCCTGATGCGGCTAGGATGTAGAATTGATTGGCCGAGCACATGCATGCCTTCATCTTGGCTCTGTCCAGCCGTCCAGGACTAGGATTTCGGCTCACCATGAGACTCCGTTGGAATGTATGTCTCGCTTGTCTATCTGTGGGAGAACGTTCTCGGCGTAGAAATCCCAGTGCGGCCTCGTCATTGCGCGACAGCCGGGGCCAGCATTATTAAGGGCTTGTTTGGATGCACATGTATTTAGGTAAATCCACATGTATTGGAGTGTATTTGAACTAAGTTCCACTCCGATCCATGTGGTTTGAGGTAGATACATGCGCATCCAAACGAGGCATGAAAAATATTGCTGAGAACATAAACCATATTCAGTTTAATATGTCTGTACTAAGAGGGAGTTTGATGTCCATGACATTTAAAATGACTTTAGTTACTAGTGCAGATCCTTTTCGCAGATGCTAAAATTTCTAGTACAATTATTCTGTGGTTATAATAATTCTTCATATGCCACAAGGTTTTATACTACTCCCCAAAAGGCATTATGTACCTCCTATATGAAGGCTCATAATCAAATATGTATGATTATTTGTTGAATGTAGAGTATAATTCGTCAAATAATTAAATGTATAAGGAAAACAGATTACTAAATGGTATGTATTGTGTTGCCCCACATCAGTGATGGCGCGTGTAAGACATATATTCTATCCATCCTGCATGAGGAAAAAGATATATAGCATCATACATAGGATTGTATAAAAACGCTGTAAATGGACCTAGCCAGCTAGTTCTACCCCGTTGTATAGATTATTTGCCGCCGCAACCGTACGGATATATATGAGGTGGGCGAACATTAATAATGAGCTAGATCGAACTAATTGGAAGGAACAATATTCAGGTCCCATAAGTAGCAGGTGGAGTATATTTATATATCTAAATAGTTGAAAAGAATTTCTAGGTGTTTGATAGGTATGCGAGGCATGTGGGAAGAAACTACAAGAACATTTGGAAGGTTGTGTTGTTCAGAGCTAGGACCCTATGTCGAGCAGGGTGGATCGTAGTAGCAACCTCTGGCTGTGTGTGCATGCTGTCCATATTATCGGATCCAACATCTCGTGCAGCAAAATAGTTTGCACTTGATAACTAACAGGCATATGTCCACATTTGTATACTAACTAACACAGCCCGGATGAGTATTAGGATTCCCATCTAGAACTGATCTTTCTTGTATCATTTTTGTAATCTGGACAAGTGTATTGTAACATTACCTATTGTGCACCATAACATTTTCTTAATAATATGAATGAAGGCAAGGTCTTTTTGAACAAATTGTGTCAAAACTTATTAGAATATATACACGACCCAAGGTACTGCCAGCTGTGTTGACATGTGAGGCATGGCCAGAGACACCTGAGGGCACGTACAACGGGTCTATTTCACCCATCTCCACGATGCAGTTTTTGCCGAAAACCCCCCACCGACGCCAGCAGACGAAGGCCCCGTCGTCTAGTGAGACGACGGAGAAGGCCCGTTGCCCGAGACTGAGACGTCGGCTCCAACAGCGTTGTACGGGGCCACTCGACGGCGCGCGGATCCGGAGTTCTGGGCTTCGCTCGCGTCGGTGTTCTTGCCTTTTCAACCAGCCGGCGAGCTGCCGATCTATTCCACGCGTGAGAGTTCAGTGGCCTCCGGCCCGCCGGAGCGACATTGGTGGCAGCCCGCTCGCTCACCGCCAGTCGCTCGGAGGCCCTTCCCCCAGCCTCTCGCCGACGCCTCCAAGCCGTAGATGGGAGGTGTCGTAGATCCGCGTGCCGCCATCCGAGCTTGGCCTTGGAGCAGCAGCTGCTGCCGACGAAGTTGGAGCAGCGCCGTTGGCGGTGCGGGACGCGTGGAGGTCCCGGTCAGGGTCACTGAGGGCTGCGGTGGCAGCCAACGCCCCACTCTGGTCTGATCTAGATATGCAAGGTCATGCAATTTTTTTTACAACGCATACAAATATCTAATTGCTACCTACAACTGTGTATTTGAGCAGAAACAATGAGCGGCCTCTAAAAAATTGTAATAGTTTGTCATGTTTCGGTTATATATTTAGATGATATGCTTTGAGAAATAAATGGTTGCAGTTCCTAAAATCTCAATGCAATACAAGATCTATACAAAGTGGTATTCATAGTTAATCTGTGGTAGATATAAAGCATTAAATAGTTTGAAGACGATCTTTTGTTGTGGGGTGTTGTATGACCTGTCTTTTTAACTGTCTCTACGTTAGTTTCAAGGTTTTTACAGACGATCCCCGTCTCTGGGTTGAACATGCCCTGACACATCTTTTATGTTTCCTAAAAATTTTAATTTATTGAGATAATGAGATGCTGGATTTTTTTTCTCAGCTTGCAGTTATTTAATTGTTTGATCTTTAAAACCAAGAGGTAGGATTTCTTTGAGCTCCTACCTCCTAGAAGGTAAACAAATAACTTCAACAGACTAATTAATTCAATGTACAAAAGGAACCAGATATTAAATGGTATAAATTATTTTCCCACAACAATCATATATATGAGCTGGCTCATATCAGTGAGGCCGTGTAAGGTGTAGTACTCAGGTATATCTGTCAACTATACTTATTAGTTCGAGGAGAAAGGTATAACAGGGTCTAGGGTATATATATCAAAATAGTTGGAAAGAATTTCATGTCATTTGATAGGCCTGAGAGGCATACGGGATGGCACTCGAAGAACAAATCACTACAAGAAACTCGAATTGCCTTGAGGGCCCAGGATTTTCTTGAGGGCCAAAATCAAACCGCCAAGGAAAAGATAGTTTCCTTGGCGGGGCTACTTCACCCTCAAGGAAAATATATTTCTTGAAGGTTCGAGCAAACCTCCAAGGAATATGAGTCTTTCCTTGGCGGTTCTTAGTAACCTCCAAGAAAATGACATATTACCTTGGGTGTTATTCGTTTCCGTCAAGAAAACATACCATTTACTTGAGTGTTGTTATGAACCGCCAAGAAATTGTCATTTTCTTGGCTGCTCTTTGTAGAAGCAACCAAGGAAATTATAATTTTTTTAGTGCTGTTACAAAAACCTCCAAGGAAATTGTCTATCTCTTAGTATTCATTTAAATTACAGGGCAAATCACTACACAAACAAAATGGGAAGGATGATTGCAACTAGAGATTGTTTTGTTTGATTGTGATTGGTTTGATCCAACACCTAGTGAAACAAGGCGCACTGAAAACTTGGGACTAGTTGAAATTAAGCATGCTGCTAGGCTTTATTTTTGAGCCTTTTGTTTTGGCTAGTCAAGTTAAACAAGTATATTATTGCCTTATGCATGTCAGTGATCAGATCTACAGGAGTGGTGGGTTACGTATCAGGTTACTCCACATCAGGCTCCACATGGCTATGTTACCGTAGATGACAGTATTGATGATCCAAGCCTTGTACTGGTCCAGTAGAAGAAGTGCTATTTTTTCAAGAGGAGGGGTTAGAAGGCACATTTGTCATTGATCTGAATATTGAGCTAAATAATACAACTACAGTTGTGTCAGATGAGATAACCGATCCTAAGGAGTTAGAATTTCTGTCCAAATTGAACATTGAAGGTGAAGGGAATGTGGATGGTGGTCAATATGAAGAAGATGAAGATAGTCAAGATGAAGAAGATGAAGACGATCAAGATGAAGAGCATCTAGCTTTAGATCCAAATGATTATTGACTTGTTTTTCTTAGTTCACATCTTTGTTTCCAATTTGTACCTTGTTGAACTAAGCAACAATTCTGTTGAAGTCTTCTTTGCGTGTTCTGTTACATGTTTCTATATTATGAGATAAAAATGTCTTTTCTTGTTTCTTGCATGTTCTAAAAAATATGCCCCTTCTGTGCTTGAGATGTACTAATTATTTTGTTTATTCACTTTTCAGAGAGATGTACGGCCTTCGACACAAGAATCTTACAGGCAAGAAGAATGTAGGAAGTGGTGGGAGCAACCAAACAGGATGTAGTGCTGGTGGTAGCAGCTTCAAAAGGAGGGGGTGCCACTAATACTAGGAGCACTAAAACGACCGGTGGCGGTACTGCTCCTGCTGCTTGGAGCACTGAAAGGGGCAGTAATGCTGCTGCTGGGATCGCTGAAAGGGGTGTTGTTGCTGCTGCTGCTGGGAGCACCGAAAGGGGCGGTACTGCTGCTGCTGGGAGCGCTGAAAGGGGCGGTGCTGCTACTGGGAGCGCTGGAAGTGGCGGTGCTGCTACTGGGAGCGCTGGAAGGGGCGGTGCTACTGCTGCTGGAAGCGATGAAAGGGGCGGTAATGCTGTTGCTGCCGCTGGGAACACTGAAAGAAGCAATGATGTTGTGGGAATACTGAAAGGAGGATTAGTACAACTGGTGTTCACTCTAGAATTGTTGCATGTAACTCTGAAAGGACTAGTGTTGTAGGAGGTGATGTTGATGCTTGTGGAAGGGTTACAGCTGATGTTAACTCCCATTTGACTGGTGGTAGTGGTGGTGTTAACTCCAACCAGAATATTGGTCCAAACAGGGCTGCCAGGCTCCTGCAAAAAGAGGGAGAGCAAAGATGTCAAGGACAGAATTGGCGGTGCCTCCTCGTAGTGGGAGGGTGGAGCTGGAACCTGTTGGTCATTGGTAACTACAAATATGAGCCCTTTATATAAAGTACCACATTTCTTGTCATTTTCTATTATTAATTCAAAATCAAGGAATGATTAATGCACATATCAACTTATCTGCAGTCAATTCAAATATGTTGGGTACACCCCTAAAGGCTACAAGTATCCCTCACAAGTAGGTGTCATTCTTAAACGCGAGTACCCTGGTATTATCAAGGTATATGAGGATGATGGCACAGTTGTCAAACAACAACCGACATTTTCATGGAATGATTATTATTGGAAAAAAGATGTTCATGGAAACTGCTATGCAAAAATGTAAAGTCAGAGTTCTGGGTAAGCAAACTATCTAGACTAGATAACAGTTTTATGATTTGATTATTTTCTTTCAGCTGATTGGCTTCTACAGTTTTATTATATTTAATTTACGTATGTATATCTCCTTGTATAGAGTTTGTTTACATGTCATCCACAACATATATAGGCTACATGCTGAAAAAGCTCTAGAAAACTATCTAGTGAAAAGAGTAACAAATATGATGTACCAAGTCCGTTTGGAGGCTGTCAAGATGTTCTTTGACAAACAGGGTGAGGATTGCGATGACACAAGGGCACGCACCATTCAGCTTACAGAAGAACAATACTTGACTTGTAGAATTGGATGGTGCAATAGGGCAGTATGGGCATGGCTTTCCAAATATTGGACTTCTGATCAATACAAGCAACAGAGAAAAAAAGCCCAAGAAGCTCGCATGAGGTCTGATGATCCTGCTCCAAACAGAAGGGGTTCAAGAAATTTTACAGAGACACAACAATTCCTAGTATGGGAAATCCTCGACTCTTGCATACTTTGGTCATCGACTCCTCTACTAAGTTTTCTCATGCATTTTTTTGGTTTTACAGGAATATACTTTTGGCCCCGAGAAGAGCGGCACTGTAAATACATGTTGTAATGAAATCTGGAATGAAAAGAGTGGATATATAGCACTAGAAGGAGTGGTCCATACCTAGTGTGAAAGCACAGAAACGCTTGGTATTACATTGTTGCTTCCTAGAAATTTCATTTTCTTTGTTTCAGTTTACCTAGTCCATATTTTGTGTGTGCAATGATCAGTATCATTTTGTCGATTGATGCTTCAATCTCAGCACCTAGTTTTACTAGTTGTACTTCTGTTTTAATTTGAGATGAGCTAAGTTTTGTTCCAGCACATAGTTTGAGATGATTTCTTGTTTATTCCAACATCTAATGTAATTTGAGCACGAAGTACATTTCGTGTTGAGTTTATTTTGTCAATTTCTATTCCAGTTTGAGATGAGTTAGTTTTGGTTCAGACTTGATGCTTATACCTTTTGCTGATTGTTTTTGAAGATTTGATAATCCATAAAATAATTGCCATGTCTACTCGTTCTGGTTTTAGGATGACTACAAGGACTTGGTTTCAGATGAAACCTCACATGAACTTGATGGAAAGGCTTTGTACACAATAGGACGTGGCATGGCCCATGGACGTGTTCCAATAGGTGATGGCGCTGTGGAAAAGGGGGCTGTCCTAAGGCATGCGAAATCAAGGAATGTTAGACCAATCAGTCCTGATCGCTATGCACAAGTGAGAAAAGAAAATGATCAATTAAAAGAAACTAATGAGATACTACTTGACGAAAATAGTGTTCATCGTGAGATGATGAGGGTAATAACTTTTTCATTGCTTGTATGTATCAGTTTGCTATATGCATGCATGCATCTTTATGTGAATGCTTCACAATTGTAGAAAATGTTTGAACAAATTGGAACAGAACCACCTCCTGAACTGCTACAACGTCTAGCAAATATTGATGCACGTCGTCGTCAGGTTATATATATATATATACTGAATTATTATTTTGATAATTTATCTATTATATACTTGGAGGATGTTTATCTAGACAGTAATTATTGTTTGGTGGCAGACTGCCAACTTGAGTTGCAGCAGTGAACAGGTGGCTTCCTGTTGATTAGAAACGACTTTATCGGTCTTATCTAATAACCGGTAGATTTAAGGTGATACATTGTCTGTTACAAATAATATGAATCGAAAGATTACAACACTTTATTTTTGTAATGATTCTTCATCTTATTATTTTAGTATGCTTGTCACAAGAATCCAGAAAATAAAGTGCATATATATTGTGTATTTTGTAGGCCACTGGATTGCCACATGAATATGATGGCGCACACAACAATCCTGACTTAGAAGAAGAAGATGATGATGACCACACCTGGTGTGGAAGCGACAACAATGATGACTCTGAATGTGATGATGGCCGCTTTGAAGCAGACAGTGACGATGACCATGAAGGCAATAGTGAAGACAACTATTCTCTTCAAGATGATGAGGATGACAATCCTATAAGCAGCAAGGAGATCAACATGCCTACAGATGGAAGTGGCACAAGGGCAGCAAACTAGTGCCAACAGCTTCAAGTGGTAGACATGGACTTTCTTTTGGTAGATTTTGGTACAAACTAGGATGATGTGCAGCTAACTTTTGCTGCTAACGTTTAGTTGCGGGCAATCTTTCCATATGCATGTGGTGTTGACATGTAGGAATGATACTATATTGCCACATGGACCTAGTAATATTGGTAGACTGTTAGAGTATTGCCATCTAGGTATGAACTTGTGGTGAACCACCATGGATGTTTGTTGTATGATGTTGGCTGGAACATATTGATGTTGGCTGGAATATATATATTTATATGGATGCTTTCCTGGTCATATTTGTTGTATATGCTTCTGATACAGACAGATGTATGCAAAACCATGCTGGTTTTATATACATATTGAAAGAATTAACTTGGCGGCAATAGTAGCCAAGGAAAACAATGATTACCTTGAGGGTTTTGTACAGTCGGAAATAAGAATTTACTTGGTGGTTCTTGCAGCCAAGGATTTAGAGATATACACTCAAGAATAAGAATTAACTTGTCAGCTCACAACCTCCAAGGAAATGATTTTTCTTGAAGGTTTGTAGCCGACAAGAAAATATGTATTACCTTGACGGTTGCTGACCCTCAAGAGAACTATTTCCTTGGAGGTTGCTGACCTCAATAAAATTAATTTATTTGGCGGCTGTCGACACTAAAGAAAATTACTTTTCTTGCGGTTGTAATGTTTTCTTGGCCCTTTGGCAAATTAAGTATGATGCTAATTTTCTTGGCGGCCAGCCTCCAAAGAAATTATCCTTGAGTGCCGAAACCATCAAGAAAATTAATTTCCCTTATCTCATTTTCTTGAGTGAATTTGCTTGACGGTTTGCGGCCAAGGAACATTTCCTTGGCGGTTTAAGGTCTTTCCTTGACGGTTTCTGGCACTCAAGGTAATTCGGGATTGTGGTAGTGAATGGAATGTTGTGTGGTCCAGATCTACTGTGTAGAACAGTTTTTTTGGGGAGATGTGTTGGCCATTGGACCCTGTGCGTTAGCTGCGGGCAATCCACGCTCCTGAACATCCTTTTGTGGGATTGCATGAAATCCTACAGTAAAACAATACTATATAGCCGTTGTGTTTTTGGCCAGTGGATAGACTAGTTAAGCAAATATAGCAGTTATTTGTGGCACAGGAGCCGTAGTAAATCAGGATGCAAACAAGTGACACAAATTAAAAAATTGTTCATAGAAACATGTATTAATTCGTAGGTGCAAATTGTTATCCATGTGTACTGTTATAAGGAGTGATAGATGATATGGGACTGTCGATGAGCCCATGTAAAAAACAAGAAGATAATAGGGCACAAGCACGTTACCATTTGTTGTAGTGTTCTTCATTTTGAACTGCGATATATATATATATGTATGTATGTAGAGACGTAGCTTGCATACGTGATTAACATGTATCCTTTCTGAATCAAAAAGCACCAATTATTGCAATGTTTTTTTTTTTACCATGAGATATGCACAGATGATTGAGTATGGTGACCAACATGTTCTCTTTCTTTTAACTTTTTGTAACGTGGCACGGTAAGCTGAAGTTACTTTTAACCTGAAGGAAGGCAAAATTTCTTGTGCAACGATTTTTTCTATACAATAGGAAACAAAATCAAAACATTAGCACAAACAGGTCTGTATGTTGCTGAATCTGACACTCAGTTGCCATGCTAGATATGTCCTGAATATTTGGTGAATATTAGTATATTAAATTATCAATATCAGATCATCAGTTACGCTACGGTGCATAAACTAGATGACCATGGATATTGCCATATAGTTCAGTATACATACAAATTGATTCACTAATTAAGGTATATGTAGGACAAAATGAGGCTTAAACGTAAGTAGTAGTGTCTGTTACATTTAAAGCTTTCCAAGCATATATTTTAATATGATCATGCCCTCCGGTTTGAAAATATTTTATGTTTTGAACAATAAACCATTCATGAAGACATAGCTTTGACCATTCTTTTCTGTTCAAATATAAGAGATAAATGAGCATCACATCAATTTTATGGTTTTAGAAAATTATATTTGAAGTCAGATTTATACTTGTGAAATTCAATTTTAGCTAAAACTTTAAATTCACACTACAATAAAAACCCATTCAGAGGCCTCACATGTTTTAATTAATGTGGTTTCAATTATAGTTGCCCCTAGAAATATCATTGGAGGGAGGCCAGCTACCTAATTATCCTATGAATATTTTCGATAGGGAACGGTGTTGCCTACCACCCCAAGATACAGAGCTGATAAGGTCGCCCATCTCTAGGAATAGTTGTCATCCCTTGTAGATTCTTAATTTTCTCAAATCATGTCAAATATCCTCCAACTAAATTTTAGAGCTAAGCAACACCTAAACCGCACAAAGAAATGCTTGATTTTCTAGAGGCTATTACAAAAACATCCTATATGAATTGATTTTCACCATGGTATAAGTGATTTGTAATCAATATTCTAAAAGTTTGAATCAAAGTTGAAAAAAAATGTTCAACATTTGCAAAACTACACGGACTGTTCGTTTTAACGTATTAGGGCACGTACAGCGGGTAGTTTCGTCTCGTCTGTATAGCGTTCATTTTACAAAGAACACCCTGGTGGAGAGCAAGGCAGCAGCCTTGACCAGGAAGAAGAAGGGCATGGCTGCGGTGACGACGACAGCCATCACCACACGGCTGCAGCATCCTTTCCCATTGGTCGCGGCCACGGCGCGGCGGCGGCGCCTTCCTCGCAGGCTGGATTTGGTGTAGCGGCGATGGCTTCCACAATGGCTGGATTCGGCATGACAACGACTGATTCGTCCTCGATCTATGGAAGATCGATTCGGCGCTCCTCTTATTTGGTGGGATGCAGCCCACGGTACGTGGTTCTCCAAATTCTCCTGGGCCAGCAAGTTGGGATCGGTATCAGACACTCTATACATGTCCTTCGATTGCTGTCGTTCATACTTGTCTTGGTTCTATTTTCTTTTGAAGATCAACTGTATGAGCAGCAGGCGCGAAGTGTTGAAGAGCTGACCTCTTTCATATGATTCCCAAAGCAGATTTCACTCTTCGAGCCTGATCTAGTATCAATGATGTTTGTTGAAAGGCAGGCTCGCCAGAAGACACTTGCTATTGTTAATCACGAATCATACAGTAGCTTAAAACAGGTTGGTCGTTGGTACATCGTCATGCGGATTTGCTAATGTATCAGCAGAGAAGTTGGTTTTCAATCCGTCTCTGAATTTGCTAATGTATCAGCATAACTGTCAAGTTGGGAATTTTTACAGTATAATCTAAAAACTGAATGACAGTATATATAGCTGTTATCTACATGTTTTCTGAATTTTACTGAATGATACTTTGAAGTTAAAATTACTTGTTTGACTCCTTGTTGTGCATAAATGTCTTCAGGGACAAAAATTCACATCCCTGGTGGATTTCCGAACAGCAAGGATGATTTCGCTAGTTACAGTATATTAGGTATGAACTGATGACATGATGATTTAAATTATTCCATGTTGCTATGATCAAGTTTCTTTGTTGTAACCAAGGTTTTTTTTTATGCCGAACTCTTTTGAATGATCTGTTTTTATGCCAAACTCTATATTTTGAATTATCTGTTTTATATCAATTAGCAACACAATGTTATATAGAAATGCTATTCATGATTGATCACGGTTACATGTCATCATTAAATAATCTGTAGACAACTAAATAGACAATCTTTGTCTATGGATTGTATAAGTTGTCTATTTAGGAGTCTGTGTTGTGAATTCCAAGAACTTATAGACAGACTCCTGTCTGTGTACTGCACATGCCCTTACAACTTTTATCTTTAATAATTTATTACTCGACCATCAATGCCATAAGGCTGTCTGCACCGCGAACTGAATACCATCCGCTACCAAAATTTACCGGAGAAAAATGTCCGCACCGGGTACCTTAAACCCGTACGCTATCCACGTTGTTGACCGGGTATTCGCTATATGTGGCGCGTGCGAGTTCCTCCTGCATGCTGCGCACGGTGAGGCTAGTGAGGGAGAGCGTGAGAGAGAGGAGAGAGGGAGATGCGGGCCTCACTTTTTCAACTCGCTAAAAAATGTTGTAACTCACAAACCAAAAATCCAAATTAAATTCTGATTACACCATTAAATTCGTTGCAATAAATCCTTCAAAATAAGATCTCACATGGATATATTTAGATAAAATTTATTTACAGACATGTGGGTCCTACTATAGATAGAGGATGATATAGAGGATGGATGAGTGCGAGAGAAAGTGATATAGAGGAGAGAATCTCGATGGCTAGGATGTATAGAGTATGAATTTAGAGTATGAAGAGTGTGGTCAGTCTAATATCTGCCTGAGGGTTCTAGGGCATTAATTATTGATAGGCAGCAGACTTGGGACCTCACAAGTTGGAAGTCTTTTGTCAGGAAAATAATTTACGAGGTTATGTTTAAAGAATGTAATACAAAATGATACACAAAGATTGGCTGAAGAACAAATCTACTGCCTTTATATTACAGAGTTTAATTAGTCTCACTTTGTTCTCCTCTGCAGCCGAGACCTCTCCCTCTCCCTCTCTCTCTTTCAACTGTGAATGAATGCAGCAAACTTTCTGTCATTATTGACATAAACTATATAAAACACTTGTTCCTGAACACCAAATGAGGTTTGCACTAGGTGTGAAAAGAGTTGGGTTTCCATTGAAAAGCTATGTCTAACAATATGGGAATAGGAGGCAAGAGGGAATCAGCGTCTTGATGGAAGGCTGCTTGGCCTCTAGTCTGTAAGTCAAAAAAGGAAGGAGGACTTGGTATTCTAAATAATTTGCAAACTCAAAATGAAGCCCTATTACTCAAGAACTTAGATAAATTCTTCAATAAAAAAGATTTGCCATGGGTGAATTTAGGTTGGGAAAAACATAGCAATGGCAGATTACCAGGTGGCACCAAGAAGGGCTCTTTCTGGTGGAGGGACATTCTTTAATTACTCACCAAATTCAAAGGAATAGCTTCTGTTTCAGTTCAAGATGGCTCAAGTGTTCTTTTCTGGGAAGATCAGTGGAATAATTCAGGGCCGAGATTGGAGTTTCCAGAATTACACTCTTTTGCAAAGAATAAAGCTATAACCTTACAAAATGTTTATCATCAGATTGAGATCTCAAATCTCTTCCATTTACCACTCTCTGTTGAGGCCTTTGCTCAGTTGCACCAGATAGTTCACATGATTCAAAATTTAAATTTGACTGAAGATAGTGTTTCTTTGGAGCTACATTTGGGGTTCACATGTCTTCTCATCCTCAAGAACCTACAAAGCTTTGGTAGGACAAGCTGAAGCACATCAAGCCTTCAATTGGCTTTGGAAATCTTTCTGCCAGCCAAAACACAAAGTTTTTTGTTGGCTGCTACTCCAGGACAGGCTGAGTACAGGAAAATATTTTGAGAAGGAAAAATATGGTACTAGAGAACTATAATTGTGTGCTTTGCAGTAGCCAAGCTGAAGAAACTTTGGAGCACCTTTTCTTTCATTGTCCTTTTGCTGCTAGCTGCTGGGATCTTTTAGCCTTCCATTCTCTTGATGCACTTTCAAGATTTCAAGTAGTTGAATATTTCAAACTAATCTTCAGCAAATATTCTAGTTTTTATCTTGCTTTGCTGGAGCATTTGGACAGAGAGAAATGATTTGATTTTTAAAGGCATTCAACCAAGTGTTATGAAGTGCAGAGTCAACTTTAAGAAAGAATTAACTCTGCTTTGTTTCAGAGTTAGAAGAAGATCAGAAATTGCTTTTGTTCAATGGTTGGAGTTAGTGTAATTCTCAAAGTTTCCTTGGTTTTGTGTATCCAGGAAGTGGATTTGTCTCCCTTCTTCCTGTCTTTCCTGGTCCTTGAGCTCTTAGTTCTAGTTAGTTAGTTAGTTTAGTTTTAGTTTAGTGTTCTTTTCCTTATCTCTTGTAATTTATTTTTCAACTGTCTTTTAATAAATTTCAGTAGGGGCTTTGCCCCTCCTGTTTATCTAAAAAACCATTTCGGTTGGGATTAGGATGATTGGAATTCCCTGGATCAAGTTAGTGTCTATTCAGGGTCGCGTCCACCATATCCAATGTGCCAGGGCTTGACTTTCTCCCTTGCATTCATCAACAACATGTTGCATTACTCCACGTCCCATGATGTCGATACTTTAATATATATATTGATATTTACCAACTTAGCAGAGGAATATAGTTTTTGCTGTCACATATACTCCCTCTGTCCACGAAAGAATCAATTCCTAGATCTGTGTCAGTCAAATTTTTAATTTTGACTAACTTATAGAAAAAAAAAAAATATTATGATATAAATGAACATTATGAAAATATATCTAATGATGTGAATTTGGTACCATCAATCTTGATAGTTTTTTTCTAGAAATTTGGTCAAAGTTTAAAAAGTTTGACTTAAGACAACACTAGAAATTGATTCTTTCGTGGACGGAGGGAGTATTTAAATTATTCCCACCGTTCCCAATGAAATGTTCCTAGGAGGGCTAGCTAGAAATTTATTAAATTGATTTTCATGATAATTAAGTAGCTAACCTCCCTCCAAGGATATTTCTAGGGGCAACTAGAATTAAAACCACCTTAAAACATGTGACACCTCTAAATGAGTTTCTATTGTAGTGTGAATTTAAAGTATTAGGTAAAAACTGAAGATCACAAGTATGAATCTGACATCATTTAAAAACCATGAAATTGTTGGGACGCTGTTTTTATCTCTTATATTTTAAAACACTTGTTCTCCTCTCCAGCCGAGACCTCTCAATTGTAAATGAATGCAGGCAACTTTCTGTCATGATTGACATACTCCCTCCGTATCACTTTTAGATATCGTTTAGGACACCGACACGATTTCTAAGGTATAACTTTGACCACTATATGTGGATGCACTATATGTTTTAGGTATCACTTTTAGATATCGTTTTAGGTATGTGGATGCAAAGGGGTTTAGAAATTCAGACCTAACAGGCTGGGTCTTCCTATGCAAATCAGTATAATAATATTATGTATGTTATCATATTTCACCAGCTCGAATGTCACCACCGAATCACCAAATCCATCACCTTTCCCATATATAGTCACACACACACTCGCTCAGTCGACAAAGGCCAGCTCCCTCCCAGCCTTGTCTCAACGGCCCACAGTCTCACCAGACTCACGCCCGGCACACTCTTACCAGGGGGAGAAAAGAGAGACTCTCACTGGTCGGAAAAAGGTCAGGGAAAAGGGTCCGCAGCCAACAAGTTGGCTAACGTATCGATCGATCAACCATACACTCTACAGAGGTTCCACAATATCCACGAGATCGCCATCATCAGCACCCCGGATGTGCCTAGGCAGATACCAGTCGCTTGCCAGCCTAGAGTAATGCCACCCTACCACTCAGCCCTAGAATCACCCCAAGTCTGTCTGGGATGGCTAAGTCTGTGAAGAAACGTTCCCTCTCCCGAAGTGGGAGCCGTGATCGTCTCGGAAGGGTGTGAGACTCTCATACCCGTACCTTCCTTGCACTCTCTCGCCTAGCAATAGTGGCATTGCTCTACCAGGTAGTCCGACCGTCCCCGTCCATAAGGAGCGAGTGGCTTGTAAAGGTATTTCCTCGTGGTCCAGATTCCGCTCCACCTAGGGTGACTAAGCCATAATGTCTTCTCAAAGGTTTTCATTATCCGTGCCACCACAGCACACACTGATCCAGGCTCCACCCCGCGGCTCACACCCGGATCCACCTCAAATCACCACTTAACCCGCCACAGGTTTCACATCACAGGGGCATCCAGATCTGCCCCATGGCAAGACTCGCACCAGGCTCGTCGTATATTCTGGCTTGGTCGACTCAACCCTCACCACCATACTCACCCAAGACACACGCAACACACTCCCCGATGTCGCCATATATCATGCGCTGGTTTCCACCATAGCATAACTTAAGTATAGTAGAGATAATAGTAAATAGTCATAGCAGAGCTGGCTCATATCAGTGAGGCCGTGTAAGGTGTAGTACTCAAGTATCTCTCAACTATTTATTAGTTTGAGGAGAAAGGTATAGCAGGGTCTATGGTATATATATCAGAATAGTTGAAAAGAATTTCTTGGCATTTCATAGGCCTGAGAGGCATACAGGAAGACGCTCGTCGACGAACAAATGGAATGTTGTGTGGTCCAGATCTACTGTGTAGGACAGTTTTTTTGGGGTGATGTGTTGGCCGTTGGACCCTGTGCGTTAGCTGCAGGCAATCCATGCTCGATATGGTTCTTTGACCTGAACATCCTTTTGTGGGATTGCACGAAATCCTACAGTAAAACAATACTCCCTCGGTCAGGCTCAGCTGCAGGATAAAAAGTTACTAATGCAGTGGAGATGGATCTCCCTCGGTCATGGCGAGATACCTCTGGAGCGAGATGCCTCGGCTATGCAGTCACCCAGAGTACGCGGCGGTGAGACACGACGCTCTGGTAGAGGTCTGCTCCATGGCGTACCTACCAATTTCTTCTTGGCCATTGATTCCGCGATGGACTTTGCCCATCTGACCTCGTCGGGCTTTCCTGAGTGGAGCGCCCGTTCTGCGTCGGCTAGGTCCTGGACGGAGAAGCCATCCTCCAGAGCCTCCGCAATGAAGTTCGCCGTCGACGGACTGTTCTCCGTCGATGGTGTCGGTGCCTCGTCGTCGAAAACCTCGGAGTCATCATCCAGAGCCCAGAACCTGGACCTCACCGGAGAGACGGCGTGGACCGTCCTGGGACAGCGGGTCACCGCCGCGACAGCCTGGACGATCGCGGACAGCTCCTCTCTTCCTTCCCGCCGATGGCGCTCTTCTTCCCCCTCGCGATCTCCCTCTTCTACGGCGTCGGCGGCGGCAGGAACTAGACGCGCCTGAGGCGTGGCCAACAGGGCGATGGTAAGGCGACGACGTCGACCCCGTGGCATGGAACGGCCACCGACGGCCGCACGGCCGTCAGGCCGGCGCCGATGCAGTTGCCGGAAGCGCTACAGTAGAGGCCCAGACCCAGCCTGGTGTCGCCTGTGACCTCTCCTTGAGGATTAGCAGATATGCATCCTCATTCCACTCTCCTCTGCGATGCTTTCGTGGTCATCTGGTTGGGTGCTTGTGTCGGTTTCCAGGCTGCTGTAGCACCATACTCTGAGCTTCTGAGGACCTGATCAGCACACAACTACATTTAGTCAACCTGTACTTCTTTTTATGCTCATCACTCGCCAAAAGAATCTAGATCTATAGTAGTTTAGTTTCTTAAGCACTTCTCTTGGCACTTCAAAAAAGGAAAACATAAAAATAGATAGATTGCTTAAAACTGAATTAATTAGCACTAAACGTCCCCCAACAGAAAGCATCTGCCCTTTCCAGCAACTCAGTTTCTTTAATTTGGTCGTCTGGTTGGGTGCTTAATTGTGTCAGTTTCCAGGCTGCCCGCTGCTACAACCATTTTCCCTGATTGCATCCTCATCCTACTCTCCTCTGCGTTGGTCTCATCTGGTTGGGTGCTGTACCTGATCAGCACAACTACATGCTATGGCAGCTAGCTATACCTTTCCCCGTCCATCATTGAGCACGATATCTTCGTTTTCCTTAATTGCTAATGTTCTGCTAACGGTGACATTTGAGTTCCCTTCCTAGTCTTTCTCGTTGCCAAGACAATCAAGTAAGCTAGTTTGAACAATGTTGCCATTATCGGTGTGAATATGCAGGTTGGAGCTTATGTGGACCTGGTGGATTAATCGATAGAAGTTACAAGGGCTACAGTAGTGCTATGATATTCTTGGAATGTTCACCTGGTATATAAGGCCACGCACACTCGACTGGAGTTTCATTCACATTCATATATAGTGTTTACCAAGTACTGCAATGGCTCTTGTACTTGGCAAGAGGATTTTTTATTTTTATTTAAATATTTTTGTTATTGTTTTCACTTGATATAGTATCATCTGGTTCAAACAAGAAATCTCATATATATTATTCATGGTAACCAGATCGTTGCTCGTCGGTAGTACCCCGCTAGGTTCTTTTTCTGAACCAAAATGGTAGAACCACATCCCCAGCTTCAGGACGCAATCGCGGCACTTGCTGAATTAGAATCGCAAGGCACAGGAACAGAGACACTAGGCGCGCGGATGCAAAACTGGAATGGGATTGGTAGATCGGGGAGTTCATGAGGTAAATGATCAGAGATGAAGCAGCATGGCGGCAGCACTTGAGAACACAACTTAGTAACTCACAGAGCGAAAATAGGCGAAGCGTCGTGATTATTTCACAATTAGCAGATGTATTACTTCTAGTATATGGCCATGGCCGCAGGGTTTGCCTGTGCATAACCTCCCCTGTCTATAACCAGTTGCGGCTCTGTTCATCGAAATAGTAAACACGACACTAACCTCCCAAGCTGTGAACCAATAACGGGCTTAACGCGAGGAACCAAACAGCTTCCTAGTACACAGTTCCAATAATTTTTACTTCATTGCATCCTGAAACATATAGAACAGGCTGGTACATGTTATGATGGATGCTTCCAGTCTTAACTGCGCGCACATTTAGGCCCGATGATTTATATTTATAGTCTAGACATTCCAGGCTGCTGATTTATGTTTATACTCTAGACATTCAATTACACTCCAATATCACTAAGTTCCTATTTATTTCAACCTTGGTGTTTCTGAGTATGTTTAGTAAATGATATGGACATTTCTTATACTTAGCTTTATAACAAAACCAAGAGAGGTCCAGTCTCCTACCCTTTTCTTTGTTATCCATAGTACAAAACATATGATTCATAATTCAGAATCTGCACTATTATTAGCTAGCAGAGACTCTATAAAAGTGCACAAGTTGTTTCAACGCGGCACAGCCAACGTTAGCAAAGCAAAGCATGATATATGGTGAAAAAGAAAGGAGGAAATGAATAGAGTTAAGAAGTTGCATGCTGTAATATAATGTTCAGTCATATCGGAATAGGAGGCATAAGGGAAGCAGCTTTCAGAAATCCAAAATGTCAGTTCATTGTGATGGTCGGTACATCCACAGCATCTGTCAAGATCAGCTAGGAATCAGTAAGTTGATTGGATCAAGAAGGCTGGGAATCATCTAAGACTCAGAGAAGAAGATGAAATAGAGCACCCAGGTTAAGCACTTGTTCAAGCTATTGCTCAGACAAACAACTGACATGGCAGCCATGGTGCGGTCAGTTTCAAGTCTGCTCGGCGACCTGCTGCGTGTTCTTCATCATATGCTAGAGCATGGTGATTTTCGGTGAGCTGCTTGTGTACCTTGGTGGCTCTGGGATTAAGTTTTACAGCATGACATACCGTGTCATGTGCAACAATAATGTTACATGTAGCCATAGACACCATTCTACATAGGTCAGTATGCACACTGTACAATAAATCCATTGTCCGTAATTCCTGTGCACTGAACCTAAAAAAATTTGTGAGGCACTATATGGCTCATGAATTGGCCATACAAATCAATATTTAATCTAAGACCGGTTACCTTAAGAAAACCCCACATGTAGATCCACATATTCTCAGAAACAGTTGGCTTAAATTAACCATCAGTTGAAACACTACCCCAGAGTAGCTCGTCACTCCTGGTTCAAAATCCATCTTTACGGACGCATTTTGAACCCATCGTGGCCGTCGGTGCTCGAACCCTTGACCTACTACTTTGTGTGTCCATCCCCTATAACCCTCAACTATTGCAAAAGATATTTTGCAAGGCATTGGGAAATGGGCCTCGGTGGTAGGCAAACATTTCAACTACCTCAGTTAATGTCTGGGACTAATCGAGACGGTCGTTTTTTATTAACCGTGGCAGTCACTATCAACCGCCTCGCAAAAATCAATTTACAAAGTCGTTTTGGACAACAACATGGTCTTTAAAGCATACTTAGACATTTTGGTTTTATAAAAAAATATCAAAAAGTGATATATACCTATATTTTTGTGAAATTATTTTTAAGACAAATCTATTCATATGGTTTTTATATTCCCAAACTCAACAACTTAAATGTTATTCATGATTTATATTCCTAATGTTTGACTCAAGTCTTGTCCAAAACGACTTGTTTTACAGTTATGGAGTAGTATATATAGTTTGTCCTAGACGATAATATATAGGAGGCTGGCACATATCCAAGCCAAAGGAAAGGCATTATACTATATATCCAAGCCAAAGGAAAGGCATTATACTAGCTGGTTTCCTGTTGATAGGTGTGGGAGGCAGGAGCGAAGAAGACGCTAGCACTACTATAGAACTGGGCTTCACTACCGGTCTATCACCACTGGTTTCAAAGCACTGGCTATGATCTACTACTCTTCCGGTTCTTAGGTTCGAAATCAGAAAATGATTGAGGGTTTCCAAAAATCTGAGCACAACATGTTGACAGAAATGGAGATGAGAGGATTCCTAGGAGATAACAATATTCATCATTGATGAGGTATGAAATAAAGCGAGAAGTACTCTGTTGCAACGCCCAAAATATTTCTCAATGATTATGGTGGTGACGAGATGCTAGCTAGACTATTGTAATATTACTGCGACAATATTATTTTCAAGTATATTTTATTGTTATAGTAATTTATGTAATATAAGTCTTGATTGATTTGTGATATGATGTATGTTAGTCAAGTCTATATTATTACAGCAACCTGTTGAAAGAAAATATTAAACAAAAAATAAAAATGTAATAAAATAAATTAACAAATGACAAAATTCTTAAATCGGAACACAACCCATCCACCTAAAAACCCGAACTGTTGAAAGTACAAACACATTCGGTTCATCATAAAAACTAGCAGTGTTCATTGGCCGAAGACTACCGGTTGGTTACACAAACTGGTAGTGTTGAGTCCACACCATCGGTTTGTTGTCCGGCTGGTAGTGATGGTTCATCAGATCACTTTTAGTTGCCCTAGAAACTAGCCGTGATGGCTTAGCATATCATTGTCGGTTGCCATAAAAAAGGTAGTGATGACTCTGCAGATCATTGTCAGTTTTGGTGCAACCAGCAGAGAAAGTTACAATCACTGCCTGTTTCCTGGAAACCGGCAGTAATTCTGCTGTCTCATCCCTTCTTTTTTTTTCATTTTGGCGATTCAGAAACCGCTTCTTATGGTGGTTTTCCAACCCGTTGTGATACTCTGTTCTGAGGTAGTGTACGAACACAATAAGATGATTAGATGAAAGAGCTCTCATAATGATGGTTGTAGCACGAGGTTCCCGAGGAATTCATACTTTCTGTTCTTCAGTTTCAAAATTTAAATTATTATGAACCATTCCATGGGCAGCGAACGCGCCTAGCACAGGTGATATCAAATTAAATACAGTATTGTGTAAACTTATAATCTTTAACCCATTTGGTGAATTTATCTAGCTATGCTTAGAAAAATAAACATGGGTACCCTGTTTAATTCATGCACTATGATGATGGTGGCAAACATGACTGTGTGGACGGAAGCGGGTCATATGAGGCAAACACGGACTGTAGCAAGTCTACGAACTGTGATTATGGTCTTTATTTACTTGCTGTTATACATGAGTGCCCCTTCTGGTTATAGCCCGTGTCACACCATCAATTGTAAATTTATGTGTGCACCCTACCAATTTTCCACTATTATTTCCATATATAACACCTATAGAGCTTTGTTACCGGCATTCCATACCCAAACAGACACTAGATGAATAAGTATGTAGATCGTTGTTGTGGGACGTGGGAAGATTGGAATAGTAGGCAAACAGGAATCCATGCCCGCCAGCCGAGGTGCGTCAGTGCCTCAAGCTGGCATGGCTGCCAGAAACTCAAAAAGATGAAGTTGTCATCAAGGCATGAAGAAAGCCCGGGCATGGCAGGTGTCAGTGTGATAGCCCAAGTCGTAACATACTTGATGCTTGTTGGAACAAACCTGCACTGACCATTCTTTTCTATTAAAATACAAATGAATATCCTCAAACATTTATGCAATTTCCATTCTACTTTTCCGTGTCCAATTTGTACTTGTAACCCTTTAATTTTTTTTAGCTAAACGCTATAAATTTGCATTACAATATTCGAAGCCAATTATAGAGGTCGTTGTACTCCAACCGAGAGTAAAATACACATATAGTCCCCAAACTAGTTCAGGGATGTCATTCAGGTCCCTCTACTCTTAAAATATATTTTTAGGTCACTAAACATCTTTATGTGTCATCTCTTAGGCTCAAACTTTCAAAATATTATTTTTAGCTCACCGAACTTTTCTCAATGTATCACCAAGGTCCCTAAACTTCCCATAATTTGTCACCTAGGCATAATAAATAGTCCTGATATACTCTGCATCACGACCTGTGACACCCGGTTTTAAAAACAAAACCGAGCACTCATCATATGTGTGCCCAGGAAGTCCACACATACAACCACAGAGGAAAAAGATATCAAAAACAGTGTTCTAGATATCGAAAACAACACTTACATCAAAGTTAAGCGGAACGGATACTAAACTTCTCTTCAGACTTCATTCTTCACAGGGACAGTTGACTGGGGGTAACATACGCCTAGCACTTCTGTCAGTACTCTGGAACTCATCTGAATCTTCACCACGCTTCCGCTGCGCAACTCTGATGGAGACTAGGGTGTGGGGGAAATAGCAAGGGTGAGCAAATGTCGTACTCAGCAAATATAGCAACAAGTGATATAGATCCCAAGTTTCATGATAAATGTAACATAAATAATGAATAGCATAAAATGATAAATAATGAACATGTTAACCAACAAAAGTCATAATCTTAATGTAAAAGTCTTCAAGGCCGCTCGTGTCCTTGAGCAAGGCTGATATATCAGTTTAATAAACTTTGCGCAAAGGTATACACTTTTCCTGTGAGACGTGAATTGCCCTTTCGCCCGAGGTGATCAGCCTCTTAACTCACTTCCAAGGAAAGTCAGCAGGGTTCACGATGAAGCTTTTCAAAGGTTCGTCTATCATGTTAGGGCCGCTAGGTTTCATTAGTCAGTCTGGGTGATTCAACCAGTCGCAGGGATCCCCAGTCTGCTATCCCCCCACTTGCGCCACAAGGGTAACCTCTAACAAGCTAGAAAAGGTCCTCATACTGAGCTAAAGCCAGAGCCATATAAACCCTCATCAGTTGCACTGTAAATCCCGAAGGTTCTTGTACAGATAATTTCTTAAGTTGCTAATAAGTCATTTTTATCATTCGATGCATACATTAATTAAGTAACATGATCATGATTGCGAAAAGAAAACTCGATTGCTATACTTGCCTGTTACACCTGACCAATTCTCACATCTTCAGCTCTGGGTCATCAACTTCTGATCTTCGGCGCGCACAACCGGTCGACGTCTACTCGTAGCAAGCATCACACATAGGCAACATACAAGCAAACAACAGAGAACTAAGAACAACATAACACGAGACAAAACAACGTACTAAAAGAGAGCTCGTACTACGGTCGCGGGATCGCACCAAACGACTGAGAGACACGTCTACCGAGAATTTTATATTATAAAAAAAGAAAGAACTAACAGCTTGCTTTATTTTATAAATAAGATCATGACAAAATATTAATTCAGATTAGAGAACAACATATTGTAATTATAAAGTCGGGTTAGACTAATCATATTTTATTCATAAATATGGTCATATAATTTAATCAAGTAAAACATTAGCTTAGTAAAAGAAAGTAACATGTGAGAGCATCTGTACGTAATTTATGTGACAGTGTTTAGCCTAAGCAAATTATAAATTAAAAAATATATTTATGTTAGTAACTAATCATGTTAACATTTGTATATAAATATCGACATATAAAAGCTACGTTGATTTTAATTATAAATTGGTTGTAGGTTTATTAATCAATTTAATAATTAACTTTATATGTAAAATCATGTGACATGAAAGGCGTTAACAAAACTGCACATCACGACGACACGAAACTAACGTAACTGGAATTACTCAAAACGGAGATTAGATGATTAAACGGTGGAGATTAACAACTGGATGGCAGAACTGTAAATAAGTTGTCTTCTACCTTCATCTTCTTTCTTCTTCGTTGGAAGAGAACCCATGGCTGACACGGGCTATTGCACTGCACCAAGGGGAGGGACGAGAGGCTCGACCGCCGACCGGGTCGGGCTTGTCCGGTCTGCCCGCTGGCGACGGCGTGGCTTGCTGGCCTGGGGGAGGGTCACCGTGGACTGCATGGGTGCCCAAAAGGCAGCAGAGCAGGGAGCATCTGCTCCTCTCGTACGCACGCAGGGAGAGGGGGCAGGGTCGCGGCCTCGGCTTGCTGGCGGCGCCGCGCACCAGACCATGCCGGTGTCCGGCTAAACGACGCGGCCCAAGGACGACTAGTGCAGTAGCTGTTTGCTGGATCGGAAAAGACAACAAAGGACATCAGCCATGGAAACACATCGCCGGAGAAGATAGATGAAGTAGGGAACGATCAAACGGTGATGGATTAGTACAAAGGAGAACATGACGGTGTAGAGAAGAACAAGAGCAACCTCGTGATGGTCTCAGAATTCACTGGGGACGTCGGAGATGACCGGAAACGCTCGCCGGAAGTTCGCCGGAGTTGAGATGCGAAAGTTCGGCTGTAGATCTAGAACGGCAGAAGTGGCGGCTCGCGAAACGGGCCGTACTTTTGGACTCCTCGCGACGAGATGAACACCGGCATGTAGATATATGTAGGGTTTGGTGAAGTTGGAAAAACGAGATATTTTATTAATTTCGGATTTAATTAATTTCAGGATTAAAATAATTCCAGAAAAGTCCAGAATTGTTGTTTAAGCCACGAAAAATAATCCGATGGCTCCGAAAATTCTAGGAAAATTCTCAGAGACACTTTGAAATATAATGAACCCAAATAAAATATTTGAAGCTCATAAAAAGATATTTTGGAACATCAAAAAGATAGATTTTGCTCACAGAAGAATTGGAAAATGATCCGAAAAAAGCTAGGAAAATTCCCAAGAAATTTATAGCGATATTATGATGGATGGTGAACTTAAAGAAGTGATTTGGGACACAAGGATCTTGAAAAAGTCCAACAAAAGGATAGAGTTAGGAATGATAAATTTATTTTGGAACAAGACAGAAACGAACCGGATAAAGATAGACGACCTAACAAACGTGTTTTGAAAACTCTATCGATCGACTCACAACACAAGGTCAAACAACAACCAACCATCACATCAAGCATAACCCATCAAATTAGTTTACAAAATTTAAAAATTCTTGATTTACTACAACTAAGTGGCGCTAGCTCTAGCTAAAACTTGATAATTTTATTCAAATATTAAAATTATTTATTTTATTTAGTGTTTTCTACTGACAACCCAAAATCAGAAATTTTGGGGTGTGACACGACCTCACATGACACAATGGTTGGATCCACACAACATTCTTGTCCGGGCTAGAAACTTTATAGCAACGCAATTTTGTTTGCCTACATACCTCTTTCACGTGTGGTACCAATACTGATTTCCCAATTGGTAAAGATGGCAACCATCACATTGCAGATGCCTGGACTGGGCTAAGCATCAGCCCCACGGCCGCTGCCATGGCTTGGCAAGGGCCAATTTAGGAAAGCAGTTGTGCATCTAAAAGTCGTTTAGGTCCTTAATTATGCCTTGTACTCCCTCCATATCAAACAACTTGACGTTTCAGACAGCGACACGGTCTCCAAAACATCACTTTGAGTACTTATTCTTTAAAATTATTTATTGGAAAGTTGGTATATGTATATTTTTATGAAAGTACTTTCAAGACAAATTTATTTATATGATTTTACATCTCTAAACTCAATAATTTAAAAGTTATTTATGATTTATATTCCCAATGTTTGACCCAAACCTTGTCCAAAACGTCAAGTTTTTCAATATGGAGGGAGTACTCTGTACAAGGGGACTATGCTAGAAATATGCTCCAGCTGGCAAGGTGCAATTGTTATCATGTAGATGTATGTAATCATAACCTATAAAAGGTGGTCTCGAGAACCTCAATCAAAAGTGAGATCAACTGGCACACCTTCCAAAAATTGTTGCCAATATACCAATTCACATACGAGCCAATGAAGGCTTAACATTCGGTGCAACAAGAACCTATCACACCATCGGGATCCAGCAATCCCAAGAAATTGGATCGGGAGTTCAACCATGATTATTCAATTTGTGCCCAATTTACCAAAATTGCAGAAATTATCCTCGTGGATACAAAATTGGCAGGGATAGGAAATTGTCGTCAAAACTAACCTCATATGAGAGTAATTACTAAAATTGAAGCTAGCAGTGCTAATGCCAAGCAGAACGATTCATGACATGAAAAACTTTAGAATATATATTTATCCTTGCACAAGAAACAATGGAGTTGGAGCTAGTATGGTATTATTGACCTCTGATCTAAACATTAGAGTTCATGAATCAAGGGAGTTTTCATAGGAATTGAGTCTGTGACTCGGGTTCTTTCTAGTTTCTTTTCTTGGACATAAAATACTATCAAACATCAAGATCATGAAAAATACCATATTGATCAGTTTAACCATTTATTGTGTATACCCATCTCTCTAGTTTTTTTTTAATGCTGAGAACAGGAACTCAGTGAAAGATAATATTGCTGAAGTAGTAGCCTCCAACATTATTGTCTGTCTTAAAGAGACCAAATTGGAAACTATTACTATCCCTTTCGTCTAAACATTCTGCCCACAAACGATCCAACAGTTTCTTCTTTTTCAGTGGATTCATTTGCCGAGCGCCACAGGCGCTCGGTAAAGCCTCCACGGCCCTCGACAAAGGCTTCACCGAGCGCTGCTCTTGGCAAAGCGGGTCTCGGCAAAAGTGCGATCAACAAAGGCTTCTTGCCGAGAGCCATTATAAGGCTCTCGGCAAAGAAAAGGGCGTCGTTAACGGTTCGACTGCCGTTGATGCCTTCTTTTGCCGAGAGCCAAGCTGGCTGGCTCTCGGCAAATCGTTTTTATTTTATTTTTTTTGAAAATTGTTTGTTGAGAGTCTTTATGGCCAGGCTCTCGGCCAAAAAAAAAAAATCTTAGCGAGAGCCATGCTGGCCTGGCTCTCGGCAAACATTTTTATTTTTTTAATTTTTTTGCTGAGAGCCGACGGTCTGGTCAGGCTCTCGGCAAACCCTAACTGTCAACCCCAAAATTTGCATTTTTGGAATTAGTATTAAAATGATTTAATTATGAACTTTTGTGCTCATAAAGTAGGGAAATAAAAATTTTCTCTAAATTAAAATTATCTTAGGGTTTAGAAATATGTTTGTGCATTCATGTTGGAGCATCTAAGTTTTTGTGCTGAGTGGTTTTGTCTAAAATTCAAATGATTTCAAAATGGTTTGGAATAATTTAAAATGAATTTCTCGAAAGGGTTTGAAATAAAGGATTTTTGTTTTTCGAAAGTTTGAAAAAAGTTTAAAGCTTCAAATCTTTTTGTTTCTCTCAAAGATTCAATTCAAAAGTGTCAAGAGAATTCAATTTGGTTTTGAAAATGGTTTGAAAAAGATTTTGAAATAAAAAGAAAAGGCAAAATCCTTTTTCGTCCCTCCCTCTTGCATTTCTGGCCCGAAGGCCATTTTCCGTTCTCCTTTAACCCCTCGCGCGGCCCGAACCCGGCCCAGGTCGGCCTGCTTCTCTCTTCCCTTCCCGCCTTTCCCCCTCCTCTCTCATCTGGCCCGAGTGGCCCAATCAGCCGGCCTAGTCCTTCCCCGCAGCCTTTACCTCCTCCTCGTGGGCCGACTCGCCCGGCCCAGTCGACGCTGGCGCTGCGTGCAGGCCCGCATGACTCCATCCCTCTCCCTCACTGCCTGATGGGCCCCCTCCGTCAGCTGCTGCAGCCGCTCAAGCATCCTTCCCTCACTCGCTGACGACACGACCCCACCTGCAGGATCATCTCCCTCCTCCTCGGCTCGTCTCGGACTCCACAGGAGTCCCAATCTCCCACGGGGCGCCCTGTCTTTTCCGAAGAGCGGCCGAGTTCCCCTGTAAAGCTCCATGGAGTCCATCGCCCCACCTTGTCAAAAACCGAGCTCCTCCAATGCCCTAATTCACCCTAACAACCGAGCTCCGCAGCCGCCGAGATCCCGCCGCCGTCGTTCCGCTGTGCGTTGTTTCATCGCCGCTCTGGGGACATCTCCGAGCTCGGTTGTGGTCTAATGATGAGTTTCAAACCCCTTCTCTCTTTCGTTCTCCCTCTGCTTTCCCTAACTCGAGCTCGCCATTGTTTGCAGAACTGCCGCTGCCGTAAAGCAAGCACGCCGTAGTCCGCAAGCCGTCCCCGACCTCGTCTGTGCCCTAGGTGAATTCCCTCGTGTTCCTCTCTCGTTTGAGCCCGGAATAGAGCCCTCTTCTGACCCATGGCTCGGAAACGAATTCCGCCGCCTATTCCGGCCATGGCGCCATCGCAGACGCCAACCTCTCCCTAACTCCGGTGACAGCGCCGCTGAACCCTCCTTGATTTAATCTGCGCCCTCCATCTCAGATCCAACGCAGAAAAGGGAATACCCCTTCGGTGCCATATTTGCAGAAAAGCCCTTGCATGTTTTGTTTGATTAACCCGCGTCCACCTTTCTCTGTGCGATGAGCCTGTGCAAACTTCCTTAGAAGCCCTGCGTTTTACCAAAATGAGGCGCAGTCTATCCGAATTTCAATTTCGTTTTATTTATTTAAAACTGTAAAATCGAGTTTGATTTATTTACAAAACTGCCACTGATTTTAAAAGTTATAACTTCTCCGTTTTAACTCCGATTTGAACCGTCAACTTGCGTTAGGTTCGTTTCAAAAAGTTCTTTCTAACCGTATAACTTTCAATACTGTTTTATGTAATTAAAATTTGAGTTACATCTAATCTAGTAATTAGTGTCTTTAATCGTGTTTAGTTTATATCTTTCCGTTATAGCTCCGATTAGCGTGTTTTTCGCGTCTATGTGATCGTAGTAAATCGTAGTTCTATTTTTAAAACTTTATCTTGTTTTATTTACTGTTGTGTATTGTTCTATTATAGGCTATGTTTGCTTTGCATGATTGCCTTGGGTGCTTGTGGTGTTCTAGATCGTATGTCCAATCGGTGAGTTGTGCGTTGGTGATCAAGAGAAGTTCGTGATCAAGAGTTCAAGATCAAGCGTCAACCTGGAAAATCTGCAAGTCAACAGAAAAGTATCTTGAGTTTAAGGCAAGTATAGCAATCGAGTTTTCTTTTCACAATCATGATCATGTTACTTAATTAATGTATGCATTCAATGATAAAAATAACTTATTAGCAACTTAAGAAATTATCTGTACGAGCACCTTTGGGATTTACAATGCAACTAATGGGGGTTATATGGCTCTGGCTTGGCTCAGTATGAGGACCTTTTCTAGCTTGTTAGTGGACACTGTATAGGCGCGTTGGGACTTGCCAAGACGGGTATAAGTGCGGCTTTTGTCCACGTGTGTATAGGCTGCGGTTATTGTGCCACCTGGAAGAGGGCTCTACATCCCCTTGCCTTAAGACCTAGCGGCCCTAACTTGTTAGACGAACCTTTGAAAGGCTTCATCGTGAACCCTGCGACTTCCTTGGAAGTGAGTTAAGAGGCTGATCACCTCGGGCAAAGGGCAATTCACGTCTCACAGGAAAAGTGTAAACCTTTGTGCAAAGTTTATTAAACTCATATATCAGCCTTGCTCAAGGACACAAGCGGCCTTGAAGACGTAAAGATTATGACTTTTGTTGGTTAACATGTTCAGTATTTACCATTTTATGCTATTCATTATTTATGTTACATTGATCATGAAACTTGGGATCTATATCACTTGTTGCTATACTTGTGGAGTTCAACATGGACTCACTCTTGCTTTTCCCCACACCTCAGAGAGTTAGCCTTGAAGAAGCTTAGGCTTGTGGTCAACCAGTCAGTTGTCACCTGTGAAGTTGGTGTCTCCTCTAAAGATCGGAGTGTTTTCCGCTGTCTGCTCCTTTAAGGTTTTAGTTCTTTGTGTTCTATACGTATAATGCAGCTGTCTCGATATTACCCTTTATTTGTAGCTATATGTGAGATTTGACTTTCTGGGCTCACATATGGGTATACCTGTTTTTTAAAACGGTTGTTGTGACATAACAAAGCTAGGAACATGGCTGTTCTGGCATCCTTTTTTCCCAGCTTGACGAGCGCACGATAAGATCTCAGGGTTCAACAATCTTGTGGCCACACTTGCTCAAACATTCCTAATTTTTTTCATGCCTCTACATGCGATGGCAAATGCTCTGTCTTTCAGGATTTTCCACTCCGTCGAATTTTAGATAAAAAAAAATTCTTAATCAAACCGCTAGCACTATAGCCCAATCACTCGATCACTCCTAGAGACAAACACAACAGGAGACGTTGGCTTTGCCGAGTGCTGGCTGCACTCGGCGAAGGCCCTTTCGCACTCGGCGAAGCCTTCGCCGAGTGCCGCACTCGGCGAAAGGCACTCGGCAAAGAAGTTGTCGGCAACGATTTCTTCGCCGAGTGCCAAATATCGGGCACTCGGCGAAAGCCTTCGCCGAGTGCCAGGTCAGCACTCGGCGAAGCTAACGGGAGCCGTCACCTGACGGTCTCTTCGCCGAGTGGCCACGTGGACGGCACTCGGCGAAGAGGGTCCCTTCGCCGAGTGCCACGCAACACGGCACTCGGCGAAGAGGGCCCCTTCGCCGAGTGCCACGCAATCCGGCACTCGGCAAAGGGGTCCCCTTCGCCGAGTGCCACGCAGGCCGGCACTCGGCGAAGAGGGCCCCTTTGCCGAGTTTCAGGGTCAAGGCACTCGGCGAAAGAGGCCTTACTGAGCAAAAATTTGCCCAGCTTTGCCGAGTGCCATGACCTCTTTGCCGAGTGTGGCACTCGGCAAAGCTGGGGAAAAAGGAAATTTTTTTCCTTGTTTCATTCCCTACACAGAGAACATATCACACATTCATATTCCATTTCAGACAAATATCACATGCATATATATCACACATCCATAACATACATATCATTTCAAACAAATATCACATGTTCAGTCTCCATGCATCACAAGCTAACAAGTTTATCACAAGTCCACAAGTCCGGCACTCGGCACTCCTCAAAAATCCACAAGTTCACAAGTCCATCACAAATATAAGTCGGCCATCACTGCTCACCTTGGTGCTCAGATTGTGAAGAACCCCCACCTTGCCACGCGTCCCACGACCCGCCCGAAGGACCACCTTGCCAACCTTGCCACCCAGGCGGCGGAGGTCCAGATGGCCACCCGGTGTACCCTGACTGCGGAGTAGGGTAACCTGGCCACCCATAGGGCGGAGGAGGGCCACCGGGGAGCCACCCAGGCTGCGGAGGAGGGCCACCAGTGATGTGCAGAGTGTGCGGAGGAAGGCCAGGTGCAGGAGTCGGTGCCGAACCCTCCGACTGTGAGTGCACAAAGGAGAAGCAAATTCGTTAGCCTGGAGGACAGCCGTAAAAGTTAAAGAAATATAAACAACCATATATACTCACCGGAGTCTCTGTCGTAGGAGTAACAGGAGGCACAAAAGGAGTGAGCAGCGAGGGAGGCACGACAACACCCGGGATGTTCAGGCTCCCAAAGAAGTGAGCTATGTCCTGCGTCCTCTGCGCCTCCCGCTGCTGGACGGCCAGTAAGTCGCGACGATGGGCCGCCGCCTCGGCCTCGTGCATGGCCTGCAACCTCTGCATCTGGTCCGCCTGGGCTTGCATCTGGGCCTGCAAAATTCGTCCCGTAAGGTTTAAACAATGCAAAGACAAGGTATATGTGTAAAAGCAATGAACGACGAATAGAACAAGTACTTACCTGAAGTGCTGCCATCATCTGCTGTGAGGTCGGCTGCCGAGGTCGTATGGGGACGGAGGAGCTCGTGCTGGAAGCTCGAATCTCAGCGAGGTTGGGACAGAGGACGAGTCAACTGCGCTGTTGGCTATCCAGTACCGGCCGTGCTGCTTCCCTCCTCCCAGCCTCATCACCAGGTCTGTCTAGGGGCTGGGTGGCCGGATCGAAGTCCTCCCCATGGCGCTCACGAGCCGCAGTGGTGTACTCGGTGACCTTGGTGTAGGCGTTCGTGTTTGTGAACGTCTCGGGCCCGGCATCTGGGTTGTACTGGGTGCTCGCGGCAGTCGCCTTGCCCTGGGTGCGACAAGTGGTACGCCTTGAAAGGGAGGCACTCCTCACCACCATGCGACTGGGACTGCGAGGAAAACACAGATGATTACAAGTAATGAGTAATTGAGTGTTACAATAAAAAAAAATCAGTATAGCATACCCATCTGTCGGCGTACGCAGCGAGGCTAAGGTTGCCTTGGTGGTGTGCCACCCCAGGCATCTGCAGGCGGCAGTCTCGGCGGGCACTGTGCCTCTCATACCACTCGTTCGATCTCCACTTGTCCACAATGGCCACCCAGCAGTCTAGGTGATTGGCGCACCAACCAGGACAGAACTGCAAGACAATAAGTATTTAATATGTTAGTAGAGCCGCTAAGTGATGGACGGACCAATCAGTATTACTGTTTTGTACGTACCTGGATGTACTGCTCCCTAGTGAGGTCGGTCTCCCTGGTGAGCATCATCTGCCTAGCGTCCGTCTTCTTCACCGCCTTCCCTAACACGTCGGCGTTGTAGTTGATGACGCACTGGATCCGCGCCTCGTGGTACATATCCGCGAGCCGGGACCTGCAGACCTTGTCCTGCACGTGCAACGCCTCGGCCTCTCTCCCCGCCTCGCACGCAAAGTACTCCTGCATAAAGACAACATGTACCCTTTCATTATTTCAGGAACTTCCAACAAATACGTATCATTGAGAAATGTTGTGCGAGCAAGACTGACCCAGAACTCGGCCCTAATCCGCGCTGCAACGGTGGTGTACGTGGGGTCCGGAGCGGCACCAAAGTGGTCCCACGTCCAGGGCGGTGACCTCACCCCAGCGTAGGTGACCAAGCCCGGGTAGTTCTTCCGAATCAGAAGACTTAACGTGCCATTGATATGGCGTGTCTTGCCCCCTGCCACAAGTTCCCAGTTCCTGCATGAGTCATTACGAACAACTGTTAGTCGGAAGTTCAATTTTGAACATGCCATGTGAACAAGTAGTGAAAACATTAATGGTAACTTACTTATCGCCGGACGGTCGAATCACCGGACGGCGGCTAGGTGCGAGACGCTGCTGCGGGAGCTGCGAGGGGCCGCGCAAGTACACTCTGCTCGAAGCAGAGGAAGTGGAACCCCCTCCGGAGGCACCGACGATCTCGGCACCCTCGTCCCCCTGGCCACCCGTCGAGTCCGAGGAAGTGGTGTCGTCGTCCGACATCCTCCTGGACGTCCCTCTGGCGTCCCCCTGGTCGTCGTCCGAGCTCTCCGCCGGGTCGGGAGTCGGGTCGGGAGTCGGATCCGGAGTCGGCTCCCTCCTAGGACGTCCACGGGGGCGGCCGGACCTCGCCCTCCTCGTGGACGGCTCCTCGCTGCGGTGGGGGTGGGAGCTGGACCTCCGGTAGAGCGAGTTGACGCGCCGCTGCTGCCGCCTTCCGCCCGGCATTTTGTCGAGTGCCTGTCATTACAAAGATAAAATCAATTAGCATATATAAACGATAAGTCTTTATAAAGAGATACAAATGAACAAAACATAATTGCAAAATAATTATAACAATATAGCATTACATGAATTAAAAATTATCTCCGCGATTGTCAGTGGCTAGTGCCCCTCGTGTGTTGGCATGTGGCACACGTGTGTCGTCATCACTGTCAATATTGTCAAAACAATCGGCGTCGTCTCCATCATCCTCATCACCCTCGTCCTCACCACCAAACCGTAATCGCTCAAGCATTCTTAAGTCCTTGGCATTGTGCACCTCATCACCCTCGTCCTCATCAATATCATTGTCATCGTCTTCTTCCATGTCCATCAGCTCAAAAATGTTAATGTCAAACCTCCCTTCTAGCCCCTCAGGTTGATAGAACTCTCCGCTATGTGTTTGGGTCGAAGTTGTAATCATCATCGTTTGGGAGAGGCGCTTTACCGTGCGGCGATACTAACTGCACAAGGTACCAACCCATAAGATTGTTGTCTTCTTGACACGCCCATGGGAGATAATAAACTTGTGTGGCCTGTTGAGCCACAATATAGACATCGTCTCCCTTGTAAACGGAGTCATGTCGAATTTCGACTAGCCCAATCTCAGGGGCTCTTCTCGTGACATCAGGATCGAACCAATGACATTTGAATACCACTGGATTAATAGCTTTGGTACCCTCAAAGTTGAGCTCATATATTTCTTCGACTATGCCGTAATAGTCGCGCTCATCGGTGCCGGGCGTACGAACTCCGGTATTCGTGGTCTTTCGATTGGGCCGACTCTGCTCGTAGCTACTTGTGTGAAAGCGATAGCCATTCACATCATAAACGGTGAATGACTTGACCCTATAGTCGAAGCCATTGCCAACCTGTTTCAACTCATCTATCATTTCCGCATCTGTGCGGGCCTGTAAGTTGAGATAGGGTAGATCGTTTCATCAAATGAAACAAGAAATGAAATGAAATACAAGGTTAGTTCAGTGGTACCTTCGTACTAAACCACGAAATGAAATCGGGCACACCATTTTTGAGAAGATGGTCTTCTTCTTCAGAGGAAGGTTCCCTATCCTCTCTCCAGTATTCATCAATAAATTTCCTTAAAAACAAGGAGGTCGAATCAATAGATTGAAGATAGTGACGGCGCATGTAACAAGCTCATTGAGAACTTACTGCACATAAGGAGTCACTTCGTCAAGGTTCAACAACACGTACAACATGATAGTGTGCCACTCATCATGCCGCAACATCTTGGTCCTCGATGCGCTTGCTCTTCCGAGTTGGCCTTTGAAAAGGCTGAGGTTCGATAAACTCTCGTCGACGTTGTAACGAGGGGTGGATTGTGCACGCTAGGAAGGTTATCCTTATAATATGTTGTTGTGAAGTTGGACACCTCCTCCACAATAAATGCTTCTGCCACGGAAGCCTCTATTTTGGCTTTATTTCTACACTTTTTCCGAAGAACCTTTAGACATCTCTCGACTGGAAAGCACCAATGGCACTGCACGGGCCCCCCCATCCGTGCCTCGTACGGTAGGTGCAAAATCAGATGCTGCATCGGCAGGAAGAAGCCGGGTGGAAAGATCATCTCAACTTGCAGATCAACACAGGTGCCACTTCCTCTAGGTTAGCAATCACGTCATAAGATAGCTCCTTGGCACAAAGCTGGCGAAAGAAGTAGCTCAACTCTGCCAGCACGCGCCACACAGGCTCAGGGAGGTATCCTCGGGTCATCGCAGGAAGGAGCCGCTCGATCCATATGTGGTAGTCATGACTCTTCATCCCTAACACTCAATAGTAGACAAGTTCACTCCCCTCCTCAGATTCGCCGCATACCCATCAGGGAACCTTAACGCCTGGATCCACTGTAGAACTTTCTTCCTATGGTCTCTTTTCAAATATAATCGGCCGGACCTCTTTTCCATTTCTTGCCAGCACCAGGAGCCCTCATCACTAGCTTTGGTCTATCGCACATCTCTTGCAGGTCCAGTCTGGCCTTAACGTTGTCCTTTGACTTTTCTGTGTCCATGAGTGTTGCAAAGAGTGCCTCAGCGATATTCTTTCTGTGTGCATTACATCGATGTAGTGCGGACAAAGAAGGTCATTGAAATAGGGGAGTCTAGTCAAGCCCGATTTATGGGTCCACATGTGTTCCTCTCCGTACCCGAAAAAAACGACCCTTGTCTTCATCAAACTTCAGAGCCTCTATTTCGGCACGGACCTCGGAACCGCTCTTGAACTGAGGAATGGGGTTGGTGACTTGAACATCTTTCCTGAAGTGCTTGATGTCACTTCTGAACGGATGGTCAAGAGGCAAGAATTGACGATGCTGGTCGAATGAAGAATACTTTCCTCCCTTCTTCAGCCAAGTGAACTTCACAGCTGCCTTGCATATTGGGCATGGGAACTTCCCGTGAACACACCAAGCGCTGAATAAGCCATACGCCAGGAAGTCATGCAGGGAGTACTGGTACCACACATGCATTTTGAAGTTCTTCATTGTTGCTCGGTCATATGTCAGTACCGGGTTTCCCAAGCTTCGAACAATTCATCCAACAAAGGCTCCATGAACACACCCATATTGTTCCCCGGGTGTCCAGGAATTATCAGTGACAAGAATACGTTCTTAGGGTCAAACATAACACCGGGGGGGAGATTGAGGGGGATCACGAACACAGGCCAACAAGTGTACGGGGCCGCCATCATTCCATACGGGTTGAACCCATCTGCCGCCAGCGCCACACGTACATTTCGAGCCTCCATAGCTTTGCCAGGATGCATGGCATCGAAGTGCTTCCATGCTTCACCATCCGATGGGTGTACCATCTTGTCAGGATTGTATCTCTTGCCATTCTTGTGCCATGTCATCTGTTTCGCAGAGTCCTCTGTCATGTACAGTCGTTGGATCCTAGGTATGAAAGGAAGGTACCGTAGGACCATCTCGGGGATATTAAGTTGTTCCTTCTTGCCATCTCCATGGTCTACCTCCACATACCTAGAGGCTTTGCACTTTGGACAGTGTGTTGCTTTCTCGTGATCTTTCCTGAATAGGACGCACCCTTTTGGACAAGCATGGATCTGCTCGTACGGCATCTTAAGTGCACGAAGAAGTTTCTGTGACTCGTACGTGTTCTTCGGCAGAATGTGACCCTCCGGCAACAGGGTGCCCAAAATTGCCAACATGCCATCGAAAGCGTCTCGACTCAAGCTATACTGGGACTTGAACCCCATTAGGCGTCCAATGGCATCCAGTTGTGAAACCATTGTCTTTTCATGAAGGGGCTTCTGTGCCGAAGACATCATGTCGTAGAACGCCTTTGCGGTGTCCTCTGGCTCCTCCAATCCTTCACGAATTGAGAGCTCTTGAAAGTCTCCCATCATGTCTGCTACCCCGGCATCTCCATCATACTCCTCGAGACGTTGTCTCACCACCTCCTCTCTAATCCGATCGGCTTCACCATGGTGGACCCAACAAGTATAGTTTTCAACGAATCCGTACTTGTAAAGATCTCCCCCACGTTATTCTTATATTTTCTTTTCTTGTTCCCACATTTGCTGCAGGGACACGGCATCCGACTCGACCCTTTAGCAGCCGGACCAAACGCATGCTCTAAGAAAGCATTGGTCTAGTAACCCATTCTGTGCTCTTACTTGCGTGGCCCGTGTACATCCAGTCACGGTTATCCATCCTCTGGCATATACATATGTAAGCGAGTAATAAAACCAGCAATTGCATCTACACTGCGTTCCTACCATCTAATAGGAGAAGGATAGGTCCTAATCCCACCCGAGGATGCGCAGATGGGTTAGTTTCCATGTTCTACTCCTACCCGAGACAGAATTTCGGCAGCACCTCCTCGCTGTTCCCGATACACGTCCTGGCAGGGGAGGTGTATCCGAGAACAACGAGGAGGCGGTGTGTCGAAACTTTGACTCTGAGAGGAGCAGAACATGGAAACTAGCTCATCGCATCGCGCAGCGGGCTGTCCAAAATACGTGGACAATTCGAAAGAGATACGGTCGCAGATATGCAAAGGACTGAATATCTAAGACTGTATCTCTTTCGAACGGGAGACGTGTAACTAGTTTACGCGACCAAAGATCAGATACCTAAGGATACGGATAGAGGGGTTATACCTAAGGTGTCGGTGAGGTCAGGGTAGCGGGGCAGTGGTGAGTCGGGGCAGTGGCGACACGACGCGGTGCAGGCAGCCCCGCAACGCCGACGAAGACGATCGGGGTCGCCGAGTCCCTCCGACGGGTCCTCCTCCTGCCAAAAAAAAGCATATGGTTAGTCTCCACCAAAAAATTTCGGCAGCACCTCCCCTGCATGGCGAGGTTCCCAAAACCTGCAGAAAACGTCGGCACGAAGGCCAACAACCACATGTACAACAGACATAGTCACGAAGACCAACAATCACAATAGTACCAAGATGAGCCATATATACCCACTACTAACACTAACAACTACTAACACTAACACTAATACTACTAACTACTACTAACTACTAACTACACACTACTAACTACTAACTATTACTAACTACATAGGGCATACCTTCGCGACGAGAATAGCAAGAACGAGCTTCGGCGACGGCCACGGGGACGACCGAAGCGGCTTGAGGGTCGACAGACCTAAGGACACTTCCTTCTCTTCTCCTTGTCCTTGTCCTTGTCCTCTTCTCCTCTCCTCTCCAATCCACTCCTCCTTCTCCTCCCTCTCCCTCTCACTCCTTTTCCTCCTCTTTTCCTCTCCTCAACCTCCTCCTCTTCCTCCTCTTCTATTCCACCTCCTCCTCTACTCCTCTACTCCACTGGCCGGCCAGGGGGCGGCAGGGGCTGGGGGGGGAAGGGACGGGAGGAACGGGGGGAGAAGCCGGGGAGAAAAAAAGGGGGGGGTGGGGGGGGGGGGGAGCCGGCGGAAGGGGGTGGCGGGAAGGGGGGGCAGGGGGGGAGGGGGGCGCCGAGGGGCGCCGGGGAGTGAAGCAGGGGGGGCGGGCTGGGGCGGGGGCGGGGGGAGCGGGCGGGGTAGGGGGAAGCGGCCGCCGGGAGCGGCGCCGGGGAGCGCCGAGGGGGGATGGCCGAGGGCCGGGGGGGCGTAGCCGGGGGGGCTCGGCGCGGGCGGGTGGCGAGGCGGGGGAGCGGGCCGGGGCGCGGGCCGGGGTGGGGCGGGGCGGGCGGGGGCGCGGCGGCGGAGGGGGGGGGCGGGGGGGGGGGGGAGCGGCGGTGGGGGAGCGGTGGCCTGGTGTGTGGAGAGTGTGTGCGTGTGTGGGTGGGGGCGGGCCGTTTTGTATTTTTTTATTTCGAACGTCTTCGCCGAGTGCCATCAGGAGGCATCGGCAAATCCCTCTTGCCGAGTGCCACCGATCTGGCACTCGGCAAAGAGAGCAGACGTGGCAAAGAGTGCAGGCCCACGTGGACCTGCAGACGTGGCAAAGAGTGTCAGGCCCACGTGGACCTATTCGCCGAGTGTCGACTCCGGCACTCGGCAAAGAGGGAACTTTGCCGAGTGCCATATGGCCAGGCACTCGGCAAAGAGCCTCTTTGCCGAGTGCCATCGCTGACACTCGGCGAAGTTTTTATTTATTTTTTGGTTTTGCCACCAAGTTTTTTTTGAGACACGTCAACACTACTATTGTCAATATGTTCAAATTTGACAGTTTTTCAAAACTTTCGTTATATTTTTTGACTTTATTTGTTTTTCTTGAATTTCCCGAAAGGCGCAAGTTTGAACTGCGGGTGCATCGAATAATGGATTTTCATGATTTCAAAAATGTTATTCTTGTTCTTAACCGTATGTTGAGGCCAAATCCAAAAAGTGACCCTAGGTTTCGATCAACGTGCTCACGGGGCAACGCCTCCAAATTACGTGCGGACGGTTTTTTAATTATAGAAAATGCAAATGAATCCGAAAATCGCGAAACTTGGCGAGATGTGTTACATCATATGCGTATGCCGTGAAAAAAATTTGAGAAAGTTTCGAGCAAGTTGTCACGTATGATGCTTACAAACCTAGACATCTCAACATGTGATATCAAATATCACATGTTGAGATGTCTAGGTTTGTAAGCATCATACGTGACAACTTGCTCGAAACTTTCTCAAATTTTTTTCACGGCATACGCATATGATGTAACAACATCTCGCCAAGTTCGCGATTTTCGGAATTCATTTGCATTTTCTATAATTAAAAAACCGTCCGCACGTAATTTGGAGGCGTTGCCCCGTGAGCATGTTGATCGAAACCTAGGGTCACTTTTGGATTTGGCCTCAACATACGGTTAAGAACAAGAATAATATTTTTTAAATCATGAAAATCCATTATTCGATGCACCCGCAGTTCAAACTTGCGTCTTTCGGGAAAATTCAAGAAAATGAAATAAAGTCAAAAATATAACGAAAAGTCTTGAAAAACTGTCAAATTGAACATATTGACACCGGTAGTATGGGGATGACCCACAAAAAAAATTGGTGTCAAAATAAAAAAAAACAAAATACTTTGCCGAGTGCCACATAGACTGACACTCGGCAAAGAGCAGCACTTCGCCGAGTGCCAGCCACGTGGCACTCGGCAAAGCACAGCTTACGTGGCATAGCCCGGGCCCGCACTCTTCGCCGAGTGCCAGTGGGCCGGCACTCGGCAAAGAGATGGTCTTCGCCGAGTGCCAGACGCGGGGGCACTCGGCAAAGCTAACGGGCCGGATGACATCTGGTCAGCGAGACTTTGCCGAGTGCTCATCGTTGCCGAGTGTTCGGCACTCGGCGAAGAGGTGTCTTCGCCGAGTGCTTTTCTTTGCCGAGTGCTGGGCACTCGGCAAAGATGGATTTGCCTTGTGCTAATTCTTCGCCGAGTGCCATATTTCCGGCACTCGGCAAAGAGGCTCTTCGCCGAGTGCCCGAAATTTGGCACTCGGCGAACTATCAGGCACTCGGCGAAGATGCTGTTTCCGGTAGTGATTGTCTGTCTTAAAGAGACCAAATTGGAAAAACTATTATACTTTCGTCTAAACATCTGCCCACAACTATCCAACAGTTCTTTCTTTTTCAGTGGATTCATTTGCCGAGCGCCACAGCGCTCGTAAAGCCTCACGGCCCTCGACAAAGGCTTCACCGAGCGCCGCTCTTGGCAAAGCGGTCTCGGCAAAAGTGCGATCAACAAAGGCTTCTTTGCCGAGAGCCATTTATAAGGCTCTCGGCAAAGAAAAGGCGTCGTTAACGGTCGACTGCCGTTGATGCCTTCTTTGCCGAGAGCCAAGCTGGCTGGCTCTCGGCAAATCGTTTTTATTTTTATTTTTTTGAAAAATTGTTTGTTGAGAGTCTTTATGGCCAGGCTCTCGGCCAAAAAAAAAAAAATCTTAGCCGAGAGCCATGCTGGCCTGGCTCTCGGCAAACATTTTTATTTTTTTAATTTTTTTTGCTGAGAGCCGGTCTGGTCAGGCTCTCGGCAAACCCTAACTGTCACACCCCAAAATTTGCATTTTGGAATTAGTATTAAAAATGATTTAATTATGAACTTTTGTGCTCATAAAATGTAGGGAAATAAAAATTTTCTCTAAATTAAAATTTATCTTAGGGTTTAGAAATATGTTTGTGCATTCATGTTGGAGCATCTAAGTTTTGTGCTGAGTGGTTTTGTCTAAAATTCAAATTGATTTCAAAATGGTTTGGAAATAATTTAAAATGAATTTCTCGAAAGGGTTTGAAAATAAAGGATTTTGTTTTTCGAAAAGTTTGAAAAAGTTTTAAAGCTTCAAATCTTTTGTTTCTCTCAAAGATCAATTCAAAGTTCAAGAGAATTCAATTTGTTTTGAAAATGGTTTGAAAAAGATTTTGAAAAAAAGAAAAAGGCAAAATCCTTTTCGTCCCTCCCTCTTGCATTTCTGGCCCGAAGGCCATTTTTCCTTTCTCCTTTAACCCCTCGCGCGGCCCGAACCTCGGCCCAGGTCGGCCTGCTTCTCTCTTCCCCTTCCGGCCTTCCCCCTCCTCTCTCATCTGGCCCGAGTGGCCCAATCAGCCGGCCTAGTCCTCTCCCCGCAGCCTTTCCCCTCCTCCTCGTGGGCCGACTCGCCCGGCCCAGTCGACGGGCGCGTGCGTCGCAGGCCCGCATGACTTCCATCCCTCTCCCTCACTGCCTGATGGGCCCCCTCCGTCAGCTGCTGCAGCCGCTCAAGCATCCTTCCCTCACTCGCTGACGACACGACCCCACCTGCAGGATCATCTCCCTCCTCCTCGTGCTCGTCTCGGACTCCACAGGAGTCCCAATCTCCCACGGGCGCCCTGTCTTTCCGAATCGAGCCGGCCGAGTTCCCTGTAAAGCTCCCTGGAGTCCATCGCCCCACCTTGTCAAAACCCGAGCTCCTCCCATGCCCTAATTCACCCTAACACCGAGCTCCGCAGCCGCCGAGATCCCGCCGCCGTCGTTCCCGCTGTGCGTTGTTTCATCGCCGCTCTGGGGACATCTCCGAGCTCGGTTGTGGTCTCATGATGAGTTTCAACCCCTTCTCTCTTTCGTTCTCCTCTGCTTTCCCTAACTCGAGCTCGCCATTGTTTGCAGAACTGCCGCTGCCGCTAAAGCAAGCACGCCGTAGTCCGCAAGCCGTCCCCGACCTCGTCTGTGCCCTAGGTGAACTTCCCTCGTGTTCCTCTCTCGTTGAGCCCGGAATAGAGCCCTCTTCTGACCCATGGCTCGGAAACGAATTCCGCCGCCCTATTCCGGCCATGGCGCCATCGCAGACGCCAACCTCTCCCCTAACTCCGGTTGACAGCGCCGCTGAACCCTCCTTGATTTAATCTGCGCCCTCCATCTCAGATCCAACGCACAGAAAAGGGCAATACCCCTTCGGTGCCATATTTGCAGAAAAGCCCTTGCATGTTTTTGATCTCAACCCGCGCTCCACCTTTCTCTGTGCGATGAGCCTGTGCAAACTTCCTTAGAAGCCCCTGCGTTTTTACCAAAATGAGGCGCAGTCTATCCGAATTTCAATTTCGTTTTATTTATTTAAAACTGTAAAATCGAGTTTGATTTATTTACAAAACTGCCACTGATTTTAAAAGTTTATAACTTCTCCGTTTTAACTCCGATTTGAACCGTTCAACTTGCGTTAGGTTCGTTTCAAAAAGTTCTTTCTAACCGTATAACTTTCAATACTGTTTTATGTAATTAAAATTTGAGTTACATCTAATCTAGTAATTAGTGTCTTTAATCTTGTTTAGTTTATATCTTTTCCGTTATAGCTCCGATTAGCGTGTTTTTCGCGTCTATGTGATCGTAGTAAATCGTAGTTCTATTTTTAAAACTTTTATCTTGTTTTATTTACTGTTGGTGTATTGTTCTAATTATAGGCTATGTTTGCTTTGCATGATTGCCTTTGGGTGCTTGTGTGGTGTTCTATGATCGTATGTCCAATCGGTGAGTGTGTGCGTTGGTGATCAAGAAGAAGTTCGTGATCAAGAGTTCAAGATCAAGCGTCAACCTTTGGAAATCTGCAAGTCAACAGAAAAAGTATCTTGAGTTTAAGGCAAGTATAGCAATCGAGTTTTCTTTCACAATCATGATCATGTTACTTAATAATGTATGCATTCAATGATAAAAATAACTTATTAGCAACTTAAGAAATTATCTGTACGAGCACCTTTGGGATTTACAATGCAACTAATGGGGGTTATATGGCTCTGGCTTTGGCTCAGTATGAGGACCTTTTCTAGCTTGTTAGTGGACACCTGTATAGGCGCGTTGGGACTTGCCAAGACGGGTATAGTGCGGCTTTTGTCCACGTGTGTATAGGCTGCGTGTTATTGTGCCACCTGGAAGGAGGGCTCTACATCCCCTTGCCTTAAGACCTAGCGGCCCTAACTTGTTAGACGAACCTTTGAAAGGCTTCATCGTGAACCCTGCCGACTTTCCTTGGAAGTGAGTTAAGAGGCTGATCACCTCGGGCAAAAGGGCAATTCACGTCTCACAGGAAAAGTGTAAACCTTGTGCAAAGTTATTAAACTCATATATCAGCCTTGCTCAAGGACACAAGCGGCCTTGAAGACGTAAAGATTATGACTTTTGTTGGTTAACATGTTCAGTATTTACCATTTTATGCTATTCATTATTTATGTTACATTGATCATGAAACTTGGGATCTATATCACTTGTTGCTATACTTGTGGAGTTCAACATGGACTCACTCTTGCTTTTCCCCACACCTCAGAGAGTTAAGCCTTGAAGAAGCTTAGGCTTGTGGTCAACCAGTCAGTTGTCCCTGTGAAGTTGGTGTCTCCATCTAAAGATCGGAGTGTCTTTCCGCTGTCTGCTCCTTAAGGTTATGTTCTTTGTGTTCTATACGTTATATATGAGCATTGTCTTTCGATATTACCCTTTATTTGTAGCTATATGTGAGATTTGACTTTCTGGGCTCACATATGGTGTATACCTGGTTTTGTTTTTAAAACCGGGTGTGACACTAACAAAGCTAGGAACATGGCTGTTCTGGCATCCTTGTTTCCCAGCTTTGACGAGCGCACGAGATCTCAGGGTTTCAACAATCTTGTGGCACACCTTGCTCCAAACATTCCTAAATTTTTTTCATAGCCTCTACATGCGATGGCAATGCCTCCTGTCCATTTTCATGATTTTCCTACTCCGTTCGAATTTTTTATAATCTTAAATCAAACCAGCTAGCACCTATAGCCCAATCACTCGATCACTCCTAGAGACAAATATTGTCTGTCTTAAAGAGACCAAATTGGAAACTATTACTATCCCTTTCGTCTAAACATTCTGCCCACAAATATCCAACAGTTTCTTTCTTTTTCAGTGGATTCATTTGCCGAGCGCCACAGGCGCTCGGTAAAGCCTCCACGGCCCTCGACAAAGGCTTCACCGAGCGCCGCTCTTGGCAAAGCGGTCTCGGCAAAAGTGCGATCAACAAAGGCTTCTTTGCCGAGAGCCATTTATAAGGCTCTCGGCAAAGAAAAGGCGTCGTTAACGGTCGACTGCCGTTGATGCCTTCTTTGCCGAGAGCCAAGCTGGCTGGCTCTCGGCAAATCGTTTTTATTTTTATTTTTTTGAAAAATTGTTTGTTGAGAGTCTTTATGGCCAGGCTCTCGGCCAAAAAAAAAATCTTAGCCGAGAGCCATGCTGGCCTGGCTCTCGGCAAAACATTTTTATTTTTTTAATTTTTTTTGCTGAGAGCCGGTCTGGTCAGGCTCTCGGCAAACCCTAACTGTCACACCCCAAAATTTGCATTTTTGGAATTAGTATTAAAATGATTTAATTATGAACTTTTGTGCTCATAAAATGTAGGGAAATAAAAATTTTCTCTAAATTAAAATTTATCTTAGGGTTTAGAAATATGTTTGTGCATTCATGTGGAGCATCTAAGTTTTTGTGCTGAGTGGTTTTGTCTAAATTCAAATTGATTTCAAAATGGTTTGGAAATAATTTAAAATGAATTCTCGAAAGGGTTTGAAAATAAAGGATTTTTGTTTTCGAAAAGTTTGAAAAAGTTTAAAGCTTCAAATCTTTTTGTTTCTCTCAAAGATTCAATTCAAAAGTTCAAGAGAATTCAATTTGGTTTTGAAAATGGTTTTGAAAAAGATTTTGAAATAAAAAGAAAAGGCAAAATCCTTTTTCGTCCCTCCCTCTTGCATTTCTGGCCCGAAGGCCATTTTTCCTTTCTCCTTTAACCCCTCGCGCGGCCCGAACCTCGGCCCAGGTCGGCCTGCTTCTCTCTTCCCCTTCCCGGCCTTTCCCCCTCCTCTCTCATCTGGCCCGAGTGGCCCAATCAGCCGGCCTAGTCCTCTTCCCCGCAGCCTTTCCCCTCCTCCTCGTGGGCCGACTCGCCCGGCCCAGTCGACGCTGGCGCTGCGTGCAGGCCCGCATGACTTCCATCCCTCTCCCTCACTGCCTGATGGGCCCCCTCCGTCAGCTGCTGCAGCCGCTCAAGCATCCTTCCCTCACTCGCTGACGACACGACCCCACCTGCAGGATCATCTCCCTCCTCCTCGTGCTCGTCTCGGACTCCACAGGAGTCCCAATCTCCCACGGGGCGCCCTGTCTTTTCCGAATCGAGCCGGCCGAGTTCCCTGTAAAGCTCCCTGGAGTCCATCGCCCCACCTTGTCAAAACCCGAGCTCCTCCCATGCCCTAATTCACCCTAACACCGAGCTCCGCAGCCGCCGAGATCCCGCCGCCGTCGTTCCCGCTGTGCGTTGTTTCATCGCCGCTCTGGGGACATCTCCGAGCTCGGTTGTGGTCTCATGATGAGTTTCAACCCCTTCTCTCTTTCGTTCTCCCTCTGCTTTCCCTAACTCGAGCTCGCCATTGTTTGCAGAACTGCCGCTGCCGCTAAAGCAAGCACGCCGTAGTCCGCAAGCCGTCCCCGACCTCGTCTGTGCCCTAGGTGAACTTCCCTCGTGTTCCTCTCTCGTTTGAGCCCGGAATAGAGCCCTCTTCTGACCCATGGCTCGGAAACGAATTCCGCCGCCCTATTCCGGCCATGGCGCCATCGCAGACGCCAACCTCTCCCCTAACTCCGGTTGACAGCGCCGCTGAACCCTCCTTGATTTAATCTGCGCCCTCCATCTCAGATCCAACGCACAGAAAAGGGCAATACCCCTTCGGTGCCATATTTGCAGAAAAGCCCTTGCATGTTTTTGATCTCAACCCGCGCTCCACCTTTCTCTGTGCGATGAGCCTGTGCAAACTTCCTTAGAAGCCCCTGCGTTTTTACCAAAATGAGGCGCAGTCTATCCGAATTCATTTCGTTTTATTTTATTTTTAAAACTGTAAAATCGAGTTTGATTTATTTACAAAACTGCCACTGATTTTAAAAGTTTATAACTTCTCCGTTTTAACTCCGATTTGAACCGTTCAACTTGCGTTAGGTTCGTTCAAAAAGTTCTTTCTAACGGTATAACTTTCAATACTGTTTTATGTAATTAAAATTTGAGTTACATCTAATCTAGTAATTAGTGTCAATCTTGTTTAGTTTATATCTTTTCCGTTATAGCTCCGATTAGCGTGTTTTTCGCGTCTATGTGATCGTAGTAAATCGTAGTTCTTTTTTAAAACTTTTATCTTGTTTTATTTACTGTTGGTGTATTGTTCTAATTATAGGCTATGTTTGCTTTGCATGATTGCCTTTGGGTGCTTGTGTGGTGTTCTATGATCGTATGTCCAATCGGTGAGTTGTGCGTTGGTGATCAAGAAGAAGTTCGTGATCAAGAGTTCAAGATCAAGCGTCAACCTTTGGAAATCTGCAAGTCAACAGAAAAAGTATCTTGAGTTTAAGGCAAGTATAGCAATCGAGTTTTCTTTTCACAATCATGATCATGTTACTTAATTAATGTATGCATTCAATGATAAAAATAACTTATTAGCAACTTAAGAAATTATCTGTACGAGCACCTTTGGGATTTACAATGCAACTAATGGGGGTTATATGGCTCTGGTTGGCTCAGTATGAGGACCTTTTCTAGCTTGTTAGTGGACACCTGTATAGGCGCGTGGGACTTGCCAAGACGGGTATAGTGCGGCTTTTGTCCACGTGTGTATAGGCTGCGTGTTATTGTGCCACCTGGAAGGAGGGCTCTACATCCCCTTGCCTTAAGACCTAGCGGCCCTAACTTGTTAGACGAACCTTTGAAAGGCTTCATCGTGAACCCTGCCGACTTTCCTTGGAAGTGAGTTAAGAGGCTGATCACCTCGGGCAAAAGGGCAATTCACGTCTCACAGGAAAAGTGTAAACCTTTGTGCAAAGTTTATTAAACTCATATATCAGCCTTGCTCAAGGACACAAGCGGCCTTGAAGACGTAAAGATTATGACTTTTGTTGGTTAACATGTTCAGTATTTACCATTTTATGCTATTCATTATTTATGTTACATTGATCATGAAATGGGATCTATATCACTTGTTGCTATACTTGTGGAGTTCAACATGGACTCACTCTTGCTTTTCCCACACCCTCAGAGAGTTAAGCCTTGAAGAAGCTTAGGCTTGTGGTCAACCAGTCAGTTGTCCCTGTGAAGTTGGTGTCTCCATCTAAAGATCGGAGTGTCTTTCCGCTGTCTGCTCCTTAAGGTTATGTTCTTTGTGTTCTATACGTTATATATGAGCATTGTCTTTCGATATTACCCTTTATTTGTAGCTATATGTGAGATTTGACTTTCTGGGCTCACATATGGTGTATACCTGGTTTTGTTTTTAAAAACGGGGTGTGACACTAACAAAGCTAGGAACATGGCTGTTCTGGCATCCTTTTCCCAGCTTTGACGAGCGCACGAGATCTCAGGGTTTCAACAATCTTGTGGCACACCTTGCTCCAAACATTCCTAAATTTTTTTCATAGCCTCTACATGCGATGGCAATGCCTCCTGTCCATTTTCATGATTTTCCTACTCCGTTCGAATTTTATATAATCTTAAATCAAACCTCACGCAACTTGGTCGCCATGTCTCGTGCATGAGATGGTCGAGTTTCCGCGTATGTCCCTAAATACAGCGTCGAAATACCCTTGAAAGAATGAATATCATTTTTTGAATTGCTGAGATTTATTATTTCATGCACCTGCAGTTCAAATGTGTGTCTTGCGGAAAAAAACAAAAAATGTAGAAATATCACGAAATATAGCAAGAAGAATGTAAAATACGCCAAATTTCAAATCCTCGCTTGTAGTACTATGGCAAGGCTCTAGGAAAAAAAAGGAGGAAAAACAAAAAAAATTGTCGAGAACCTTCTAAAGCTCTCGACAAAGAGGCTCTTTGCCGAGAGCCTGGGCTAGGGCTCTTGGCAAAGAAATTCCTAAAAAAAAGAAAAATCTTCTGTTAGTACTCGGTAAAATGGTCAGTTAACGTCGTCGTGCGGCCATCTGTGGGGCTCCGCCTTTCTCGAGCAGGCTTCTATGCCAAGAGCTGAGCCCTCGGTATAGAAGATCATTATTACCGAGAGCTGGTCTTTGCCGCGAGTAGAGCTCTCGGCAAATCTGGCTTTGCCGAGAGCCACGCTTTGTCGAGAGCTGGCCCTCGGCCAAGGAACCTTTGTTGAGTGTCCGATTTTTGCCGCTCGGCAAATCACCAGGCGCACGCTCGGCAAATGTCCTGTCTGCGGTAGTGGTGACAGGTGACCGTGAAGCATAGAGAGCAATGGAAATTTGACTTCATATGTAATTTACCACCAAGTATACGATATCCTTGGAGGTTTGACGGTAAATAGGGAATCATCATGTTTTTGAAAGGGATAGGAAATATCTTTTATTTTGGGGTGTGTACCACCAAAAAAATGTTCCAAAACCACCATGGTAAATGGTATTTGGGTTGAGAACCCTAATACCTACGTCCTTGGTGTCCCTCAGCCTCCAAGGAAATATGCGGTTCCCTTGCAGACCATAACCTCCAATGTAATTGTGAGTTGCTTGTCTCCCACTGAAAAAAGTTTTCAATTACCAATAAATTCATAGATTCTAGTCACTAATAATTGAATTAATGAACTAAATTGACAAAAGGTGGCATGCATATACATTATATACTATGTTGAGCTCATCCATAAGCTAGAATTGTTTATTTCCGTTATGACAACAATGAATTGAACCATTCCTTGCGATGTGTCAAGGTGAGCTCGTGCAACAGCACGGTGAAACACTCGGTGGTCCACAACGTACACAGCAACTGCCGAGTAAAGCATAAGGGGAGGCACACTCGGGCTGTGCTTGCATAGTGTCTCGATGCCTATAGGCTTCCAAATACGTACCTCCCAGCCCAACGACTCAGAAAGAAATATCCGCAATGGATTTAGTTTCATCAGATCATTATGCAATGTGTAGGTTCTATGCAATGTATAGCCCGCCTCTCGCTGAATTGGTACGGTGGACCTCTTGGCCGTGAACACAGCAAGCTGCATGCATGCGACATGGCGCTCCAGGTACTCGCTGGCCTCCTCCTCGTCACCTCCTCACTGGCCCGAAGGGATGCGGTAGTGGCCGGCCATATATAGGACACCGCACACTAACAGAGGTGTGGTGCCACGTACACAGGGTCTGTGGTGGGTGGTGCCACGTACACAGCAGGGAGTGTGCTTGTGGAGAGTCAGTGCCTTTGCATGGATCTGTCGCACTGGTAACCATGTGGTGGTGACCGAGGCCGGTATGGTGTCGCATGTCAAATTGTGGCTCCACAGTGCTCAATGTTCAAGCGACTACACTGTATGCTTAAACAAACACAAAAATTCCAGGCGTCTCCCGTACTTAGAGCAAACACAATGCAGTCTCAACTAACTCTGGTTGCTACCGATGATAGTGGGATTGTGAAGAGATGGTCTTCTAACAATAGCACTATACTGCTATATGTCAAGAGTATCACTACTACAGAAAGGGCCTTTAGTCCCGGGCGAAATGGGTCTTTAGTTCCGGGTATTCCAACCGGGACTAAAGGCCCGGACCTTTAGCCCCGGGTGCTTTCAACCGGGGCTAAAGGTCCAGGGAGGAAAAATAAATATGTGTTGTGTGAGATTCGAACTCAGCACATCTAGACTCAGGCGCGCTTACCAACTGAGCTACACAACCCACGTGATACAGTTCTGGACGTTTTCCTTTTGAATCCACTCGGGAAGGACCTTTAGCCCCGGTTGGTAACACCAACCGGGGCTAAAAGGACCTGTTACCAACCGGGACTAAAGGTTCACGACCTTTAGTCCGGGTTGGTAATACCAACCGGGGCTAAAGATTCACCTTTAGTCTCGGTTGGTGTTACCAACCGGGACTAAAGGTCTTTAGCCCCGGACGCAAAATTTTGCCGAGACTAAAGCTCAGTTGATAGATCGTCCAAAGGCCTGTTCTCTAGTAGTGTATATATGGAGCTGGCATATATGTGTGGGGTCCACACACATGCACATTGAATGTGGCGGAGCTTCAGCATAAATAAAGGAGGAGCCATGAACATGCAATCAGGAAAACCTTAGTTCCTCCCTGAACTTAGTCCTAAAACCTTAGTTCCTTCCTAAACTTATTTCCAGTCCGTCATCAACCATGCTCCGCCTCAAGCAACATTTGCACGTGAACAAACACACAAACCACATCAGAGCACTAGTCCTCGACTTGACTCAAATCAATCCGCACAACACCTCAAACGAGCATGTCATGCATCAATACCAAATCACCATGCTATCACAAGCATGCATATATAAGCAGCAGATCCATTAATTTTAAACTATGTCATAATTCAAATCACTTTGCAATGCCATCTTCATATCTCACCAGTTTTTATCACATGATCTAACATGAATAAATATCGATCATGAATAAACTCAAATAAGAAAGAATGTCAACTTCATTTTTGTAAACTCTTCGACTGCCATGTCATGATCTGCTCTTATCATAAATGTTTCAGTTGCACCATACCATATACATTAGTAAAAATTAACATCTTGGACATATTTAGGACTTAGTCATCTCCACGATGACTGGGTCTCATTTTGACTAATGTCTGATCCTGGACTTGACAGACACCATACCATATATATATTAGTAAAAATTAACATATTGCACATATTTAGGATTCTAGTCATCTCTATTGCACAATGACCAAACAAATAATCAACTAATAGTATAAAAGAAAAATTCAAGCTCAAGTGATCGACATTACTTTCTGCATATGTATATTTTCGCATGTATAGGAGATAAGAAGAGTGTATCGAACCATCAAAGCAAAAAATAAATGTAAGCCAAAAAAATGCATTAGATATATGAAATCATCTGCCATGTGTGGGCAATGTCGTGGGGGATCAAAGGGCTTACTAATAATGTGACCGATTCTCTCCATGTGTTGTGGGCAGGACGACCTGTCGGAGGCAACATGCCCTCGCTTAGAAGAAAAACCAGCGATGTACCAAGGCAACATTCGAAGGCGGTTTCTGAATGAAAAAGCCTTCACCTCATCCCCATGGTAATCGGAGCGTCGGCCCGGCGAAACAGCGACAATTCCTTCGGTCAACATGAAGAACACCAAGAATGCGTCTAAAGGTTAGGGATGTTACGACCTTCGGTTGGCAGGAAGGACCTGAAGGATGCGCGAAGGCTGGGGAAGTCTCGGCAAAACGACCGACTCGATCAGCCTTCACATGACAGAAAGGAACACTAGGAATAGGTGAAGGCTTGGGGTGCCTGGAGTAGTGACAGGATATAGGGATAAGCAGGTAGCGGCAGGAGGAGAGCGGGAGAGGGACCCTTCTGGTCGAGAGCCTGGCTTGACATATGCCCCATGTCAAAGTTAGTTGAAGATGCAAAATATGCTAGGGCCATGGGAGGTCATTCACTAGGAAAAATAATGTGCTCGAATATGCTTTAGCTGTCAGAAGAGCATCCTTATACTCATGAAAGTTTGTAACATAACAGTACCCTATAAGGGGAGCGGCTGGTCTCCCAAGGAGAGTCAGTGTGATTTTATGGTATGAAACCCTAAATTCCTACTCGATAATTGCCTATCACCAATCCAAAGGCCTTTGCTCCGAGGATGGAGCCCTCGGCATGGAGAGGGAAAGCCGCAATGTGCTTCCCCGGCGCCTGTCCGGACCTTTGATTCCCAACACCATGTATTCTCTATTATTCACATTTATCATAAAGAACGTGTCACCATCATTAAAATGCTTCTTTCTCAGACTGCAAGACCAAACACTATAAGAATGAAATAACTTGAATGACCAGAGAATTAGGAAGTAGATGGAATGGCTAGAGCTGTGAACTTTGTTGTGTGGGCAGATTAACGGAACAGCCATATGTAAGCTATTATTACACAAAAGATTGCATTCCTCTAAAATCTTGGACCCCTGCACTTTGAAACATATATTGTTTCTGTGGATTTTTCTAATAAGGGTTACGTGGGTTCAATATATATTTACTACGCAACAAGAAACATTTTATTTATCTCGGTGTAGCATAAGCTCGTGGTCATTCGATCTATGATGGTTCTGGACTTCTTGTTACTGGTGTTGGTGCTGATATGGTAATGTGTTTTGTCATATTTGTAACATAAACCCTCTTGTTTTCAAGTTGGAATATGTAAAAAACTAAAACCGGAGGAGATACATGAAAGAGACCATAGGACATCTTATTAAATGAGGGGCAATTGTATTTTTTATCTCTTACCTCCGACTATATTCAGAATTTCGGAGTACCACTACAGGACGTTCAGGCTTTGCCGAGTGCTAGTAGCACTCGGCAAAGGGCCTCTCGCACTCGGCGAAGAAAAAGTCAGCAAAGATTTCTTTGCCAAGTGCCAAATATCGGGCACTCGGTGAAGCAAACGGGAGCCGTCAACTGACGGCCTCCTTTGCCGAGTGCCACGTGGACTGGCACTCGGCAAAGAGAGCCTCTTTGCCGAGTGCCACGTGGGCCGGCACTCGGCAAAGAGGCCTCCTTTGCCCAGTGCCACGTGGATTGACACTCGGCAAAGAGAGCCTCTTTGTCGAGTGCCACGTGGACTGGCACTCTTTGCCGAGTGCCATGGTCTCGGCACTCGACAAAGAGGCTCTGCTGGGGAAATTTTGCCCAGCTTTGCCGAGTGTGGCACTCGGCAAAGCTGGGAAAAATTGATTTTTTTTTGTTTTCATTTTCCTACACAGAAAAGATAATATATATATATATACATATATATATATATATCACACATCCATATTCCATTTCAGACAAATATCACATGCATATATATCACACATCCATATATCACATGCATATATCCATTTCAGACAAATATCACATGTTGAGATGTACTGGTTTGTAAGCATCGTACGTGACAACTTGCTCGAAACTTTCTCAAATTTTTTTCTAGGCATACGCATATGATGTAACGACATCTCGCCGAGTTTCGCGATTTTCGGAATTCATTTGCATTTTATATAATTAAACAATCGTCCGCACATAATTTGGAGGCGTTGCCCCGTGAGCACGTTGATCGAAACCTCGGGTCAGTTTTTGGATTTGGCCTCAACATACGGTTAAGAACAAGAATAATATTTTTTAAATCATGAAAATCCATTATTCGATGCACCCGCAGTTCAAACTTGCGTCTTTCGGGAAAATTCAAGAAAATAAAATAAAGTCAAAAAATATAACAAAAAGTTTTGTAAAACTATCAAATTTGAACATGTTGACCATGGTAATATGTGAAAAGTGTTACAAAAATTTGGCGGCAAAAATCTTAAAAAACAAACCACTGTGCCGAGTGTTAGGCCTGGCACTCGGCAACGAAAGATTGGTTCTTTGCCGAGTGCCAGCCTGTCGGCACTCGGCAAAGAGTATCTCGCCGACAAAGAGTATCTCTTTGCCGAGTGCCAGACGGCTGGCACTCGGCAAAGATAACGGCCATGGATGTCGTTTGCCCCGACGAGATTTGCTGAGTGCCTGACTCTAGGCAAAGAGGCCTCTTTACCGAGTGCCCATGTTTGCCGAGTGCCGGACACTCGGCAAAGGTGCCCTCTGCCCAGTGTCATTCTTTGCCGAGTGCCACGTGGCCAGGCACTCGGCAAAGAGCCTCTTTGCCGAGTGCCCGATATTTGGCACTCGGCAAACCTCCAGGCACTCGGCAAACCTCCAGTTTCCTATAGTGTACAGTATCAGGAACTGGATATTAAATGTGGTCACATTATTAATATACTTTCGGCCATATTATGTTATGCTGCCCATGACCATGATATATATAGGAGGCTGGTCACACAAATTTTGACATGCTGGGGCCATGCTACTGATCAGTGATACCAACTTTGCATAAGGAGATACATAGCAAGTGTATCAAAATAGTTGGAAATATAAAAGGTTTCCCTTGTGTTTGATAGGAATACGAGGTACCAGGCAAGAAGTTACTAGGAAAAATGAATGAAAACGTCATCCAGAGTTAGCCTGGCCAATGCAGATTGAGGTGGATCATCAGCATCCGTTGGCCTTTCTAGCATGCTGCCCACATGTCTAGGCCAGCAGCATCATATGGCCGCCTGAGTCTCATTCAGCTACTTGAGTCCTGTAACCTTGGAGACCCATATGTGCAAAATGCATTCTAGAACGGGCTCGTTCTAGCAGCAAAATATTGGCTGTAGGAACAAGGTGACTTATGAACACTTATCCACGTGAGAGTACGTACATGGCTGTAGGAACAAGGTATCTCATGGCCTTTCATTCCACACTTATCCACGTGAGAGTACGTACATGGCTGGAAGCTAGGTGACCATCCTTAAAATAATCTTCTATTTCTAATGTCCAAATAACCGAAGAACATCGTACATGTGCATGCATTCCCATTCTTTTTTTTTTCTTTTCATCACGTTTCAAGACTGGAGTTTTGAATTTGGTTGTATGATGGGCAACCATGACAGTCACCTCAGTTGATAGAAAATCTAAATATCGTGTAAGCTTCAAATCTTGATGAACCCTTTTATGTTGAATTTTTGTAATGACCGTACCTTAGGTGTTGGAATTTATGCACTATGAAAATCGAGGTACCATGATAGCAAGCCTTATATTTAATTAGCCGTTACAGTTTCAAAACTATAACGAAATTTTCTTATTAAAAGTATCAAAGCATATAAGCATATTTGTTGGGTAGCAATATGTAAAAGTCCTATATGATGGGAGGCGTAATAGGCAGTGGCGGAGCCAGCTTAAAAATTGAGGTAGGGCGAATATAGATCACAAAATTTTAGCTAAAAACGTTTGGAAAAGCTTTTAAAATCTGCATGAATCATTAAACTGAATTAATAAAAAATAAATTCAGAATTAATAGTACAAAATCACCAAATGTCCAAATCACCATCAACCTATATATTCACATACCAAATAACTGAGGAGCACATAGCCACGCTTGCATAGGAGGAGGCCACAAGCAGCAGACGCGTAGCCACCGGGTCTAATTCTATACTCACGTTAGACGAGTCACATATATATTGATGACATCCCTCAGGTCTCTGAGCTGGAAAATGAGTAATTTACAGATAATTTTTCACAAGAGGAGGTGCGGGCTGCAATCTTTCAAATGGAACATAATAAAGCACCTGGTCCGGATGTGTTTCCCCTAGAGGTTTATCAGGTCTTCTAGAATATAATTAAGGATGACCTGATGGCTTTATTTTTGGATTTCCATCAGGGCTCTTTGCCGCTTAGTCGCCTAAACTTTGGAAATATAATCCTCCTACCTAAGAACAAGGTGCGAGAGTGATTTAACAATACATACCCATCTGTTTGTTGAATGTCTCATTCAAAATCTTCACTAGATTATCTACTATAGCCCATAAGATAATTAGACCAACTCAGATAGCTTTTCTTACTGGTAGAAATATTATGGACAGAGGGTGAGTTATACTCCACGAAACATTATTACACGAGCTTCATTTGAAAAAAAACAAGAGGGGGTTATTTTTAAAATTGTCTTTGAGAAGGCATATGATAAGGTTAAATGGAGTGTGTTTACAACAAACGCTAAGGATGAAAGAGTTTTCGCAAAGATGGTGTGATTGGGTGAAAAAATTCACACAGGGAGCGAGGGAACGTTAATATTAAGGTTAATGATCAACTAGGTACCTACTTAATTCCACACAAGAAAAGGCCTAAGGCAAGGTGACCCCATGTCGCCAATTCGATTTAACATAGTGGCTGACATGTTGGCCATAGTGATTGCCAAAGCTAAGAAAGCAGGACAGGTTGAAGGGGTTATTCCTAATTTAATTCAAGATGGTTTGTCTATTCTCCAGTATGCAGATGACACGGTAATTTTTATGAGCCATGATGTTGAAAAGGCGATAAATATGAAATTATTACTTACCACCTTTGGGCAACTATCAGGCCTTAAAATAAACTTTCACAAAAGGTCCAGAGCAACCCACACGACTTGATCGTTGTTGGTATACGCTGAAGTCTACATGATTTCAGTTAAAAATTGAATTTTTTTAGTGCCCACTAACCACGGGAGTTTCAACTCTTTGCCTGCCCGACTCGCAATTAGGTTTTTGGGGAGCATCTACGCGACTGCCCGAAGAACTGCTATCATCGTTCGTCTTCTGCCCAAAGGAACGTTGTCGCTGTTTGCCGTCTTCTTCCCGGCGAATCCACTACGTCCATCGACTTCCTAGTGGACATCATCTTCTTCGTCTTCTTCTCCTATGGCATAACCAAGGAAGTTGAACAAGGTTCAGAAACATCTGATTCTCTCAGGATGGGAGGGCATGATCAATTCATCTCCTCTCTGTTTTACGTATTTCAGAGCATATATGTTTCGATTGATCTGTCGTACTGTTTCACGTACTAGATATCTTTTATCTGTATCGGTAGTTGTCTTATACTGTTTCGTAAGATACTTTGTTTCTGTTTCTAAAATAAGTTATATCCTCTACGTTCATGTTTCAGTAATACAGCTATTTCATTTCTTATGTTGTCAATTGTTTGTTTCTGTTATGAGATATCTGCCATGTCTTGACATTCCTTTTATTATGATATATGAATCATGCTCACATGTTTTTCATCTAGACAATAAGATTTATTATTCATGGTTTATATCATGTTCTTATTATCATATTCATGCTTTATATGATCACACGTTGGACTTTATCATGAATATGATTGAAGTCATGGTCACAATAATAAATAATCTTTTATATGTCATCATCATCATGTTAATTTACGGAATTAAAATGACATGGAAATTGCCTATTTATCTAACAACCCAAAAATCCCAAATTTCAAATACTTTCTGAAATAAACCATGTGGTGAGTGACATGTTGGGAAAACATCCTAGCAAGATGCACATGTAGACCCTATAGCATAACATTTGCTAAATGTTAATCACATTTTATTAATCATCACATAAGGTCATAAGAGGCAAATCAGGAATTCGTTAATGCATATGCTCCTAGTGTGTTTGCTACATGGGCTAGATATGCTGGAAGCAATGGAAGGGTGGCTGCTCAAAAACTTTCTCCAAGATAAAATGGGAAGCTGGTTACTTGGCCCCATCCGCCCACTTCATGTGACCAATGTGACGATCTAAGCCACACCTATCTCCTTCCCACGTGCCTACTCTTCCCAATAGTCAATGTCATCTAACTTCTCACCTCTAGCACAATTTCTTGTCTTGTTTCCCATTATGCTTATTATAATGTTGGGTGTGCCACAATTGACAAATAAGCTATGCTTTATATAAACAGAGTGGTTTGCTTTTCTAGCATTGCTATGCCACATTGGAAAAGACATGGGCTAGCTAGAAGGAATATGATGCCCACCCCAGTGATGTTCACTTCGGTTGGTGCAATGTGGTCCATTTACACATAGACCACGTGTCCTATCTTGTATGAGCCATAGTGTGCTGTTATAGAATATGCAATCCTTAAGGACTATGCCTCTGTTATGTTCTCGCTAACAATGAAAATAATTAAAGAATTCTAAATATCACTACTAGAACAACATATTTTACATGAAAATCGAATAATATGGCTGCAAATCGAAACAAGTTTCACTAGAAAGATGAAAACACGAAAATTGGTGTTAGTATAGAATAGAATGAGACACACATCATGTGTTCATGTCTCGATCCCAATACACTGGTTTGAATTAAAAAAATAAGCACCCTGGTGGGTATTATATACATGTAAAAAGTTATCACAAATGACGGCCGCCTCATCCAACTGTGCTAGGCAAAAGGAAATGAAAACTGGCCATGATCTACAGGTAGTTATATATGGTCTCTTGGACCGTGCCAGTAGAAACAATTTTCGCCGATTCTCAGGGAATATTTGCCGATTAAACTGTGGTTATATTAATCATAGAAACATTCTATTTCTTTAGGTAAGAAACTTTTTATTTCTTTAGATAATTAAAAAAATACCCACATAGATAAAATTAATGTCTTCATTGCAACCAGCTCCATGGCGCCTCAACAATGGCAACATACAGAGAGTCAACAGACATCACTATCCTTCTCTGTTTGGTCTGCCCTTCCCGACGAGACCAGAGATGTAGACAGGAGACAACAGAGAAGGATAGTGCTAGCGTTGGAGGTCAAGCATTGTTCTCGTAGCAACATCTGCTATCTCCGCTCTGCGTTAACCAGCTTTTCTGGGGACGGCAGAACCTGTACATGCTTTTCTAGGGATGGCTGCGGATACACGGGTGTATGCCGAGTCTCCAGTGATGAGTGATTGTCAACTGGGATAATGCGCATGTTCTCTGGCTTGTGTTGTGCTGGTGCCGAGCACGGATACAGTGATCGAAGGCAAGGTGAAGGTCAAGTAGAGACGTGTCGTGCCGATGGACCGAGAGTGGCGAAGGGCGGACGTGAGGCTTGGACTGAGGGACCGGTGGCCCGAGGATCAGCTGTGGTGGCTGACAGCCTAGGACAGCGACGAGCGGAGACTTGCGGGGCACAGTGTTGCTCGGGTCGGGAACCTGGGGACATGTGTCGGTAGACGGGGTGCACAGACGGTGCATCCCCTCTACGGCTCGGTTTGGTGGTTGAGCCACAGAAAAAACCACCGAGTGGACGGTTTCCAGGTTTGGGCCTCAAAACCTGGGCGCTGATGGTTTCCGAGGCCACAAAACTCGGGCTGAGGATGGTTTCCAGGTTTGGGCCACAAAACCTGGGTGCTGCGGGTTTGCTGAGTTTGGGCCACAAAACTCAGGCGATGGACGGCTGGTTTCCCGGTTTGGGCCTCAAAACCGGGGGTTGGTCGTGAAGGCTGGTTTCCCGGTTTGGGCCTCAAAACCGGGGGGGCGAAGTCCAGGAAAAGGACGAGCGGAGCGGTGGCGGCAATCGGTGAGGTTGCGTCGAGGCAACGCTACTAGTTGTGCGGGCGTGGCCGCCGGATTACCAGCATCTTCGAGTTGGTCCAGAATAACCCTAGGGTTTAGCTGGTTCGCTCTGTAATTAGTTAGGGGTAGAGTGGGAACTAGAATTAGGATAAGTAGAGGGAGACACCCACCTCCCATCCTATCTCAGTCATTTGCTCTTTGCCTTCTAGGTTTTCCTGCTCTCCCAATCCCCTGCTGTAGCAACTGAGATCCGCAGAGAACCATACCTCTGTGTACCGGAGATTTTGAGGAAGTGAGACCGTAATCTCACTGTTGTAGCGTGTGGTAGCCACACGATTGTAGATCAATGACTTGATTCGCGTTTTGTTCGTGTTCTTCGCGTTCTTCATTTCTCCGCGATTTCCCTGTCACACGATCTCCCTCTCTACTGCGTCTTTTCGAAATCCATTTGAATCAACTTGTTCTTTATAGTGAGGAGATCATTTCCACCAAAGGAATTCATATAACTCCTCACGAACAAGTAGATCGGGTTGATTTCATTTTCGTGGTGCTTTTTCGTTCATACTCCTCCCCTTTTGATTTCCCGGTGATTAAGTTGATTTGAGCGGATGATTTCTTGGGGATAGTCTCCTAACTACCTCGTGATCATCTTCTCCAAGTTTGGGAACGTGGGATTGTGATTTGATTCGGATTTGGGAGGTTGTGTGTGAAGGGCAACCGAAATCGCCCTCACTAGGCACTCGCGGACAGTCCGCCGTTGTGCCCGCGGACAGTCCGCGCGTCGGGGACGAGCCGGACCAGTGGCTGTGTTCCTCACGCATTTTGCTTTTGAGTGACCGGCGGACAGTCCGCCGTTGGAGTTCACGGACAGTCCGGGAACGTCTAGGGGACTTGCAGCATCAGTGCTGTTTCAGGGATTTTGCCGGCGGACAGTCCGCCATCCCCCTGCGGACAGTCCGCGGTTGAGCCGGACAGTCCGGGACCGTACTGGCGGACAGTCCGGGATTTGCCTGTGTGATGCAGTTTAGTGCGTTTGCTCTCCCGGCTTCTTCGCTTGGTTTCCGGACTTCTCGTTTGGCCCTAGAGTTGATCAAGGAACCTCTCTAGGTATCTTTGCTACTTGTTAGCATTGGTATTTGGGGATTTCTCGACGTAGTTTTCCATCTACGTTCGGGACTTGGTTTTTAGGGGTCGAACTCGTACCGGTGCTTTTGCCGTTTGGTTTGCTATCACTTTGTGGTGCCTCGCTGTGATCCTAGGGATCATCCACCCTCTTCCAAGGGTCGTGGGTATCACGGTTTCGATCGAAGCTTTTGGGGGTTGATTTGTGGGACAAAGGCTAAAGTTTCGAGAGAAATTTTTGAGCTCCCATTCACCCCCCCCTCTGGTCGCCTTGCTATTGCATTCTCGGTCCTTCTATTGGTATCAAAGCAGGTTAAGGATCTTCCACCTTAGCCGGTTCCAGATCCACCGAAGGCGACATGGATTGCGGCGTGGGCAAACTGCCATTTTTCGATGGGACGAACTATGCGTATTGGAAGATACTCATGTCGGCCTATCTGCAGAGTATGGGTGCTTCCATCTGGGATATTTGCAACTCTGCTGATTACGTGGTTTTGGCTGCTCGTGTGACTCAGCGTCAGATCGATGAGCACGATGCCAATAGCCGAGCCCGTAATGCTCTTTTCTCATGCTTGAGCATGACGGAGTTTGATCGCGTTTCTCACCTCGCTATGGCTCGGGAGATTTGGGCATCCCTCATGCGTTTCCATGAGGGAACCACTCAAGTCAAAACCCTTCTCTATGAGTTGCACAAGCGAGAGTATGAGAACTTTCGACATATGCCTGGCGAGAGCATAGAGAGTTTATTCGCTCGCTTTCAGGTGATTGTCAACAGGATGAGGGGAAACAAGGAGCCGTTGCCTTTCGACGATCATGAGAGAGCTTTGAAGCTTTTGCATACTCTTGATCGGTCGGTGTGGGACTCGAAGGTCCAGGCGATCATCGAATCACCTAACTATGAGACTCTCACATGCGATGAGCTCTTTAGTAAGCTCAAGTCCAGTGAGATTGACGCCATGGCGAGGGCTTCTTATGAAAATCCTTCTGGCCCGTCGATGGCTTTGCTTTCTGGCTCTTCTGCTAACCCCTCTGGAGGATTTGCACTCTCTTCTCTTCTTTCTGTCACAGAGGAGCAGCTGGAGTTCATGGGGGATGACGAGTTGGCTTTGCTCGCCAACCGGTTCTCGCGGTTCCACAACAACCGCATGAACCGTCGCCGCGAAGGAGGACGCTCGGGTTGTTTCGAGTGCGGCGACCCCAACCACTTCATCGCCAATTGCCCGAAGAAGAACAAGCAAGTCTTAGGCAAGGCGGATCATGGGCACAAGTACGACTCCAGCAAGCGCAAGGAGAAGTACGTTCCCGCGAGGCACAAGCGGAAGGGCGGCTTCGACAAGGAGTACATCAAGACGAAGTACTTGGAGAAGGCCTAGGCTGAGCAGCGTGCTTTCTTCGCCACGCTCAGCGACGTCGACGACTCGGACGATGACTCTGCTGCCTCAAGCGACGACGAGTCCGAGAAGAAGAAGAGGATCGAGGACAAGCTGAACAACCTCTGCTTCTTCGCCGACAATGAGGGTTTCTGCACCATGGCCCTCGGCAAGGAGGTCGACGGCGAGCTGGAGGAGATCCCTCAGAACAACGACGACGACGACGACACCTCCCAGGTATCTCAGACCCCCGATGAGCTTTCTGCTGAGGTCGAGAAACTTACTGCCGCTCTTCTTAGTCAAGATAAACTGCTTAGGCGTGCTGCTAGAGAGCGTAAGGAGTTTAGTCAGAAGTGGGAGGATACAGTGAAGAAACTTGAGTTTGCCAAGTCCACCGTGGTCGTTTCTGAGGAGAGTGAGTGTGAGATGTGTACCACGCACATGACTGACCTTCTCACCTTGAGGGCAAAGTATGTTGCGTTGGTTGGAGAGGTGGATGAGCTTAAGGCTAGATCCTCGCTGTTCGGTGCGTGCAAGTCATGTGCTGGCTTGCAAACAGAGTTGGCAGAGAAGAATGCCAAGTTTGTGTCTCTTGAGAAGGCCATGATGAGGGCATGACACCTTCGGATACGACCATTGATTATAAGGTGAGCTCGTTCCTACATTTATATAGTGATTTTTGGTATAATTCATTTGTTTCCACATGTACATGTCATTATTTGCTTGTAGATACAAACATATCTCGAAGTGTAAGTCTATCAAAGTTCGTCGACAGCCCGATAGTGCTTAAGTGGAAAGACCATAACTCATCCATCCGGAGTGCGATTGAGGTCAATGAGCACTTGATGGAAAGCTTATTTGATAAGCCTTCAAATAGATCTGGTCTCACCTCAATATCATATCGACAACGTCTTCAAATTATCACGACATTCTGCTACTATTTCTATCGCGTGCTACGACGTCGACATGGGCTTGTCATGCAACCTTGGGACCCGGGCCCAAGTTGGAGCACACCCAAAATAAGTGGAGAAGAGCCCAAGGATGCTCAAAGACTTCCTCCTCCTTGGACACCACCTTAGAAGGGCAGCCAAGTCGTCCAACCCAAGTTGGAGGCCCAATCCGTGTCAAGTTCTTGTCCATCTCGGAATCTAGGAGCAGCTAGCCGTAAAACGGACGCCCAGGTCACATACGGACTCGGTTTTCGATGATCCACATATGGATGGAAAGATAATTTGATAAGCTAATCAATGGCTCTGGTTTGAGGTTAAAACTCCGTCGGGGTGTTGCGTCGCCGTCTTTTGGGCCGTTTGGGCCTTGTAACTTGTTAGGTCACCTTAGTGACGTGAGTAGGGTCCTTGGACGCCCCTTAGGCTATATAATCAGTAGCCGCCGCCTACGTTAGGGTTTGGGTTTTTTTTAGATTATTATGTTCATAACAGTTTCGTCGTTTCATCGGTTTATGAGACCCCAACTTGTGAGATTAATCATACATCTGCAATTTGGTTGCATTCTTCTTTGTTCTTGCTCGTGTTCTTTGATTCGCAGATAAGGAATTTAGCCTTCTTGGCGAGGTCAACCGTGCAACGCCGGTTGATAACCAGAGGAGACGTGGTGCTGCGATTGCGGGGTTTCGGATCGTGTTGTTCGGAAGCCGGATCGACTTGTGTCACGTTTCCACCAAATCGAGAGTTACCAGAACCTTTCGGAAGATCGGGCACCCTAGTTCACATCAAGTGGTAATCAAAGCTTCAGGTATACCGTCAGGTTCATATCTACCATTAGTTTCGAGTGTTTTTCCATCGTCCCATAGTCCAGTGCCATATTTTTTTCCTGTCCTAGAACCTTCCGCGCCATAGCGTTTTCATATTTCGGTTTCAGAGTTCGTAGTGTTGAGTTTATGTCCTAGGTCAAGGTCTTGTTGCTGGTTTAGATTGTGTTCTTTACTTGTTTGTGTTGATCTCTCTATCCACCATCATCTCGTATTACCATCGGTTTGCATCTTGTGTCCACATAAAACTTTGATTCGAACTGCCTTCCATAAAACAATCGTAACTTTTGCGTCCGAACTCGAAACGGGGCAAATTTTATATCTACGATGAACGCCAGGAAATTTTAGATCTGTTTCATCCTAGGCAGGGCTGGGTTCGGAAAAATTAGATTTGTCAAATTCGATCAGGAAAATCGAGTTTTCAGGTCCACAAGTTTTGACATACCTTTCATAGAACAATCCTAATTTTCTATAGGCCACATCTTTTATCCAATTGAGCTCAAATTTTTCGTGGTTTGTTCTTGTGTGTTTCTTACTGTGAAGAAAATATCAAAAGGTCAAAATCAAGAAGAAAAGTTTGAACAAGAAAAAAAATAGTAAAAGAGAAGAGAAGAGAAAAGGAGCACACAAGGAACACATAATAGCTCTGTTTTTTGTGGTGTCTTTTGTCTTTCCTAATTGTTGCTATCTTTCATATTTGTTTCCTTTCGTCCTTGTTTCACTCCCTTGTTTATCACAACAGGTGATAGGAACATATATATAGGCCAGCAACTAGGACAAGTGCTTTGGATATTTATTCAATATTGCTATCTGTTACTGACTTGTGTGCCGCATATATATTTTTCTCTTTGTTTGCCTTCCGAGCTCCACATTCTTCAGAACAACATAGGTTTGTGATCCTTGCAATCGCGGTCTACGTCTTCCAGGTATCCTTTGCTTTGTGGGTAAGAACATTGGTAAGAGCTTGGTAAGGTGTTTACCTTTTGCTGATCTTGATTGAGAGGAACCACTCCACCCTATAGTACGATTATTAGCGATAATCTTCATTGTTTGTTGTTGTTTTTGTGTCCACAATGTCAGTTGATGGATATAAAACGCCGAAGAACTTCAAGGAGTGTGTCAGCCAAAAGCAACTACAAGCTGTTGTAGACAATAGTCAGAAGGACATGAAGGAGACAGTCATCAAGGCTGTCACTGAAGCGATAATTGAGATGAAACTTGCAAATGCAGTTGAGCGGGTGGACAAACAGTTATCTAAGTTTATCGACGGGGTAAATGCTTTGGAAAACTGCCTTGCACACGACAAAGATGCGACTAGAAGCAACAATGGTGATGAGGTGTCTGATGTTGATGGTAATGTTGATCCAAGATTGATAATGAAAAACAGATTACGACGTTGTCTTCGCACTAACACCACAGGTATGGGTGGCGTTCCACATCACCACCACTATCAAGGTATGTATAATCGAGCTCCTGAAGATCCTTATACTAAGGTTAAATTTACTATACCTTCTTTTTCGGGACATTATGATGCTGAGGGATATCTTGATTGAGAGATGACAGTAGAGCAGAAATTTAGTGCCCGCAAAGTACCTGAGCAACATAGAGTTAGACAAGCCACCAGTGAGTTTAAAGATTTTGCTTATATTTGGTGGACTGGTTTAGCTGCAGATGGTGCCACACCTCGTACTTGGGAAGAGCTTAAGGTTGCTATGCGTGATAAATTTATTCCCCCATCTTATTATAGAGACCTGCGTAAGAAATTGATGCAATTACATCAGGGAGTTAAATCTGTGCAGGATTAATATGATGAGCTTCAAAAGAGTTTGTTGCGTTGTGCTATAGTGGAAGGACCCGATGATTCTATTGCTCAATTTTATTCGGGTTTGAGACGTGCAATTCAGGATATTGTTGATTATAAAGAATTTGATAATGTCAACAAGTTGTTTCAGTTGGCTATGATTGCAGAGAAGGAGTTGCAGGGATGTGAGACCGCGATAAGCAAGAGAGTGGCCGCTTCTGCGGCTGCAACAACATCTTCACCACCACCACCCATATCTACTCAGGAGTCTCGTAAAACTTGAATCCATGCTGAAATTGTACAACGAGATAGAGACAGTGCTACTAGTAAGTGCAAAGAGATTGATATTAAATATGAAAATTACCAAGTATCTAAATTGAAAGATTCTTTTATGCCTGCTACAAAATCTGATATTAATGAAATTAATGATAATGTGCAGAATTTATCCACCACTCATGCTATAATAGAGCAACATTTAGTGGACACTAAATCTGATTTACCTTTGTCACAAAATAATTGTCCAACTAATCATTGTGATAAAGAAGAGTTGTGTGATAGTGCTTTCATTATACCTGTGTCGCAACTAGCGAATGAGATTGACTCTATTGTTTTGGACCAAAATACTTGTGCTAAAAATAAACATTTGTTTTCCATTGCCACTAAACAAGATGAACTAAAATTGTTGTCTTCTTTAAATACTTTGGGGTATATTGAGTTTGATACTCTGTGTGCTCTAAGCAATTTGAGGGAGAAATTTTTGTGCATTGAATTTTAATGGTTGTCTAGATGTACATATCACTTTATTGGCAAGTATAATTATAAAGGAGAGTATATGGTACACCGGATTTATATTTGTTCAAATCTGAAATCTCCTTTTGATATGCAACAATACGATCAATTAGAGGGCTGCAATGGCTATAATCATGTCTTATCAAGATTTCCAAGTTTTGTTATAAAACATGTTAGATTTCATGAAGAGGAGCAATATTGGCTACTACCTACAACATGTCCTTTAACTAAGCTCAAACCGAGGACGGTTTGTTGTCAACAAGGGGAGGATGATGAGGGCATGACACCTTCGGATACGACCATTGATTATAAGGTGAGCTCGTTCCTACATTTATATAGTGATTTTTGGTATAATTTATTTGGTTCCACATGTACATGTCATTATTTGCTTGTAGATACAAATATATCTCGAAGTGTAAGTCTATCCAAGTTCGTCGACAGCCCGATAGTGCTTCAGTGGAAAGACCATAACTCATCCATCCGGAGTGCGATTGAGGTCAATGAGCACTTGATGGAAAGCTTATTTGATAAGCCTTCAAATAGATCTGATCCCACCTCAATATCACATCAACAACGTCTTCAAATTATCACGACATTCTGCTACTATTTCTGTCACGTGCTACGACGTCGACATGGGCTTGTCATGCAACCTTGGGACCCTGGCCCAAGTTGGAGCACACCCAAAATAAGTGGAGAAGAACCCAAGGATGCTCAAAGACGTCCTACTCCTTGGCCACCACCTTAGAAGTGCAGCCAAGTCGTCCAACCCAAGTTGGAGGCCCAATCCGTGTCGAGTTCGAGTCCATCTCGGAATCCAGGAGCAGCTAGCCGTAAAACGGACGCCCAGGTCACATACGGACTCCGTTTTCGATGATCCACATATGGATGGAAAGATAATTTGATAAGTTAACCAATGGATTTGGTTTGAGGTTAAAACTCTGGCGGAATCAACGGGAATCGTCGAAACAAGTTGACATCCAGAATCTGTCAGGGTGCTGCGTCGCCGTCTTTTGGGCCGTTTGGGCCTTGTAACTTGTTAGGGCACCTTAGTGACGTGAGTAGGGGTCCTTGGACGCCCCTTAGGCTATATAATCAGTAGCCGCCGCCTACGTTAGGGTTTGGGTTTTGCTTAGATTATTCTGTTCATAACAATTTTGCCGTTTCATCGGTTTGTGAGACCCCAACTTGTGAGATTAATGATACATTTTCAATTTGGTTGCATTCTTCTTTGTTCTTGCTCATGTTCTTCGATTCGCAGGCAAGGACTTTAGCCTTCTTAGCGAGGTCAACCGTGCAACGCCGGTTGATAACCAGAGGAGACGTGGTGCTGCGATTGCGGGATTTCGGATCGTGTTGTTCGGAAGCCGGATCGACTTGTGTCACGTTTCCACCAAATCGAGAGTTACCAGAACCTTTCAGAAGATCGGGCACCCTTGTTCACATCAGGCCAGCTCGGGTAGCACTTGTGTGACTAGTTGTGTTCTGTGTGAGGGTTTGGAGATGGAGATCGCAAACGTGAAGCATGACAAGATGCAAACCGAGGAGGAAAACACATACCTTCGGACCATCTTGTCATGGGTGTCTAGTGGTGAGCCGCAGCTTGGGATGATGATCTCTCAGTTCATGCATGCTGCTGGAGGTCCAGGTGTAGGCTTTGCTCAGGGTGTTGAGTGCGCTTCATCTTTTGGCAAGATTGGAGAGTCGAGTGGTCTTAACCCGAGTGAGAAGCCCAACTCCACCACTACTCCCAAGCTTACCAAGATCCCACCCAAAGAGCCTCTAAAGCCTAACACCAAGGATGGGGTATTTGTTGAACCTCCGAGAGCTCCACCCAAGAAACAATCATGGGCTCCAAAACCAAACCACCTCAAGAACAAGTTGGACACAATGCCACCTATCCAGGAGGAGCTTATGCCACAGAAGGGCAAAGTGATCCACACCCACTACCGTGAGTACCAACAACCCCCTTTGAGAGCGGTGAGGTACCATTGTGAGCATTGTGGGAGAGATGGACACTTGAGTGAGTTTTGCTTTCGGCGCAAGAGAGAGGCGCGTCGTGCAAAGGACATGAACAACACGGACATGTACCATCCTTTCCATGATGTACATGTGCCAAATGTTCAGAGGCGTGCTGCTAGGTCTAGAGGTCCAAAACCTCAAGTTCCTAGGCCTAGGCCGCGAAGAGAATGTGCCCGACGGGAGCCTGCAGTTGTGGGCTATGGACCCCGTGGCGGTGGCTTTGTAGTTGAGCGTTTTCCCCCACCGCGTTTTGAGTACCGCGATGGACGCTCCTCCCTTAACGGACCACGTTTTCCTCAGCGTGGTGATCGCTTTCCCCGTAGGCATGCTAGGAATGGTTTTTCTGCTAACCGTTCTTTTGAGCAGCCGGCCCAACACTGGTATTCTTCCTACTTCACTAACCCCAGTGTTGGACCGTATGCTCACCCTATGTCTTTTTATTGATGTAGGTAAAACGATTGGAGAATGTTTGGTTGGTGGATTCCGGGTGTTCGAGGCACATGACCGGAAACGCCAAGTGGTTCTCCAGTCTTAGTCCAGTCGCCGGAAAGGAGTTTATCACCTTCGGCGACAATAGCAAAGGTAAAGTGTTGTCTCGTGGGTCGGTGCGAGTTAATGAGCACTTTGTGTTGCGCGATGTTGCTCTTGTTTCTAACTTGCATTTTAACCTTCTGTGGGGATATTACGCCCGTATACCCCCATGGCATGACTTGGGCTCTCCTGCAGATACGGTCCAACCAGAAGGCCTTGCGGCCCACGACCAGGCCATCGCAGCCGCCAAGGACTCTCCTAATGACTTGCTCGACAAGGAAGATCTGAATAGATAGACACAGATTCCTTGCCAAAAGGAACCGATTGTAATCTGTTAGGATTCGGCAAGTTGTAACCCTGCTCCCCGGCTATATAAGGCGAGCAGGAACCCCCTCAAAACACATCTGATCACCCGATCTCATAATGCAAACCAGCCACCAGAACACAGGACGTAGGGTATTACGGCGACTTGCCGGCCCGAACCTGTCTAAATCGTCGTCTCTCGTCCCTGTGTTTACGCTTTGCAGACGTCTCGCACGCCTCCGCCGCTCAATATACTACCTTGGGCATACCCCTCAGTAGACTATCGACCATATTTCGTCGACAGTTGGCGCGCCAGGTAGGGGGTGTGTGCTACGACACCATGATCTGCCAAGCGGTTACTTTCCCTCGCTTCATGGTTCTTTCGGAGTCGGGCACCACTTTTCAGATCGGATCTATGATCTGGACCATGGGCGACCACGCTCCCGCTCCGAAAATCATGGAATTTGCACAGCTCCCTGCGCCAGACGCTCTGCCGCCCATCCGCAGCGTCATCAAGCCGACACGCCGTCCGCCAAGAATCATCCCTTGTGACGACCTGATCGAAGCCATCGACCGAGCCAACCAAGGACTTGCAGAATGCATTGACGCCATCGAGGTAGCTCGTATATAGCTTTCCGACCAATCTTGCCTTGAGCAATTTTCAAGTACACCATTGGGAGTTTCAAGCGCGCGACCCACCCGCCGCCCCAGATCGGATCGGCATCCGACTCACCGTCGCGCCTCGTCTCTAACGTCCATGCCCTTCGGGCTACGTGGTGTGGCTCCTACATATCAGCACCAGGCGCTGCGACGGCTCTCCGACCAGCTCCAATCTCTCGGCTCCGATCAGCAAGCGCGATCGAACGACTCCATCTCCATTCGTCGGCATGGTGACTCTATAAGAGATCTCCGGTGACACTGTGCCGGAAAGTTCGGCGTCCCGATCTACCACGACAAATGGCTCCACCTCCACGCGGTCTACGACCGTCATCTCCACCGACTCTAGGGCCGACTTCCCGCCGTATCGTGGCGGCTTCATCTTCAACATCTCCGCCGATAACCCCCCACCGCCGAATGAAGCAGAAGGCGAACGCGCCAATCGGGAGCAACGCAACATCGACCGGCAACGCCGGCGGGACGACAAACGACGCGACCAGGAGCGCCGCGACCGGGAGCATCGCGACAACGAGCGACGTCGGGAGCCCGACCAAGCTGGAGGCTGTGACCTCATCTACGAGTTTGACAGGGTCGATGATCAACCCGTCTACCCGACCCCAAGCGCCAACCTCGCCGTCGTCTACAACGAACTCTCCAAGCTTCCGCTGACCCCGGAGCTACAGAAGGTTGTCGCCCATGTCAAAGCTGCCACCGTACAGTGCAATGAGAGAGGCCGCTATGCCTCACTCTCCGGATCATCGTACAGCGAAACGCCTCCAAGCCCGCATCCTTCACGCCGACGGAGATCACCGCCATGTCGCGACCAGGAAGTCTCCCAAGGCAATCGCGCTCGCGATCAAGCTCCGGCTCCCGACGCCTCGACAGGGCCACGCCCTTTCACTCCCCGGCTCCGAGCCGTCCAATGGCCTCAAGGTTTCAAAGTCACCACGGTGGACAAGTACGATGGCAAGGCCAACCCGAAGCAGTGGCTTACCATGTACGAAATCGCCATTCAAGCAACCGGCGGGGGATCCGACGTGATGGCCAAGTACCTTCCCGTAATGCTGTCGTCTTCGGCCAACAGCTGGCTCCACAAGCTCGCCGAGAACACCATCGACACCTGGGAGCAGCTGAAGGAAGTCTTCATCAAGACTTACAGCGCCACTTGCGTTCAGCCAGGAATGCGCTACGATCTCCAGAACGTTCACCAGGAGCACAACGAAGGCCTCCGAAGCTACATCCGACGATTCTCCACCATGCGGCTCACGATTTCAGAGATCGCCGATGCTGAAGCCATCTCTACGTTCTCCAATGGTCTACGCCATAAGGAGCTCCGTGACAAGATCATCCGGAAAAAGGTAACCACGGTCACCGAACTAATGTCGATCGCCAACTCCTACGCTGACGCCGACGACGCCCATCGTCACCATGAACGCCCGCGTCGCCGATCACGGTCCCAGGAGCGTCGCCATGAGGACGATCATCGCAATGAACGACGCAATGAAGGACGCGACCACCGCTCGAAGCAGCGCGACCACCGCGACTACCGAGATCGCCGACACAATCGACCAGAGTCTTCCCGTCCGAGAATAGACCACCGTCGGCACGACCACCGCTACATCGCCAAAACCAACACTCAGCCAAGGCGCATCTACGACAACGACCATGAGAAGCTCCTCAATGGCCCGTGTCCTCTCCACAAAGGCGCCAGACACTCCATGCGCGAGTGCGACACCATCGCCCGCAACGTCCGCAGGAGCGACGACAAGTGACCGCGAATCGACAACGACAAGGACAAGGACGCCGACAACAACGAGCCCGCTTTCCGTGCACCAGCGAGGACCCTCACCATCTTCGGCGGCAACGTCGTCATCGAGACTGAGCAGAAGCGGCGCCAAGTACGACGCGATATCGCCTCCATCGCGGCCATCACCGACGACCCCGCCAACATTCGCTACCTTGACTGGTCGGAGCGCCCCATCACCTTCTCCAGGGAGGACCAATGGTCGGACGACAAGTATCCAGGGCGTTTTCCTCTCGTCATCGACCCAGTGATCTCCAACTGCCGCTACCGCAAAGTCCTCGTCGACGGCGGAAGCGCCCTCAACATCATCTTCTCATCGGCTTTCCGCGAACTCGACTACTCCAAGCGGGATTTGTTCCCGGCGAATTCCCCCTTCTGGGGCATCGTACCAGGTAAACCATCCATGCCCGTTGGACAGATAACCCTCCCAGTGCAGTTCGGCACCTCCGACCACTTCCGCGAGGAGTACATCACCTTCATCGTCGCCGACTTCGACACCGCCTACCACGCCATCCTCGGTCGCCCGGCGCTCTCCAAGCTCATGGCTGTTCCACACTACGCCTACCTCGTGCTCAAGATGCCAACGAAGAAAGGCGTCCTCAGCGTTCGGGCAAATCTCCAAGTGGCGTACGAGTGCGAGCAGGAGACAATCAACTCCGCCGAGACACGCCAACAGCTCCAGGGTGCCCAAGACTGCATCGCCGACGCCGCTAAGCTCCACCCCGACGATTTCGAGATCCCGGAAACCTCCGACCAGCGCTCCAGCAAGAAGTCAAAGGACACGAAGCAGGTGGCCCTAGTGGACGGCGCTCCGGAGAAGTCTGCCGTCATCGGCACCAACCTCGACCCCAAATAGGAAGACGCGCTCGTCAGCTTCCTACGGAGCAACGTTGACGTGTTCGCCTGGAAACCAGCGGACATGCCTGGAGTTCCACGGAAGTTCGTCGAGCACTCCCTGAATGTCTCCTCAACCACCAGGCCAGTTCGCCAAAAGCTCCGTCGCTTCGCGCCAGATAGGAAGGACGCAATTAGGGTAGAGCTCACCCGGCTCCTAGCCGCCGGCTTCATCAAAGAGGTGTATCACCTGGATTGGCTTGCCAACCCGGTTCTTGTACTTAAAAAGAATAAAGAATGGCGTATGTGCGTTGACTACACCGATCTCAATAAGCATTGCCCTAAGGATCCCTTCCTCCTCCCTCGCATTGACGAGGTCGTCGACTCTACCGCCGGGTGCGAACTTCTCTCCTTTCTCGATTGCTATTCCGGTTACCATCAAATTGCCTTGAAGGTAGAAGACCAGATCAAAACGGCGTTCATCACGCCTTTCGGCACCTTCTTCTACACGACCATGTCGTTCGGGCTGAAGAACGCGGGCGCCACGTACCAACGTGCGATCCAGGATTGCCTGAAGGACCTCATCCCGGAGAAAGTCGAAGCTTACGTGGATGACGTCGTCGTCAAAACTCGCACCACCGACACGCTCATCTCCGACCTCGAAGCAACCTTTAAGGCCCTCAACAGGTTCAAGTGGAAGCTCAATCCCAATAAGTGCATCTTCGGCGTATCATCTGGAAACCTGCTCGGCAACATCGTCAGCCGCGACGGCATTCGCCCAAACCCCGACAAGACTTCGGTCGTTCTCCGCATGCGAGCTCCCTCTAACGTGAAGGACATCCAGAAGCTCACCGGGTGCATGGCGTCTCTCAGCCGCTTCATTTCCAGGCTCGGCGAAAAAGGGCTACCCTTCTTCAAGCTCCTCAAGGCTGGCGAAAAATTCGTATGGGACGCCGAAGCCGATCGCGCTTTCTACGATCTGAAGAAGTACCTTACCCAGCCTCCCGTGCTTGCCGCACCTAAGGAGAAGGAGCCCCTGCTGCTCTACATCGCCGCCACAAACCGGGTCGTCAGCTCCGTCATTGTCGTCGAACGCGAGGAAGCCGACCACTCCTACACCGTCCAGCGACCCTGCTACTTCGTCAGCGAGGTATTGAACGACTCCAAAACTCGATACCCTCAGGTACAAAAGCTCCTCTACGCGGTCCTTATTACTGCACGCAAGCTATGCCACTATTTACAAAGCTCTGAGCGGGTCACTGTCGTCACGGAATTCCCTCTCGGGGACATTCTCCGCAACAAGGACGCTACGGGACGCATCATCAAGTGGGCCATCGAGCTTGGCTCCTATGACATCGCCTTTCAAGGTCGCCAAACAATCAAGTCACAACCACTCGCCGATTTCCTCGCCGAATGGACGGATCTCCAAACTCCAATACCGCCAGAAGCGCCAGAACATTGGACCCTCTTCTTCGACGGCTCCCTCACCTTGCATGGCGTCGGCGCCGGTCTCCTCTTCACATCTCCCTCCGGTGAAAAGCTCTGCTATGCTTTACGGCTACTCTTTCCAGCCTCCAACAATGCCGCCGAGTACGAAGCCGCACTCCACGGTTTACGCATCGCCAGCGAGCTAGGCGTCAAGCGCCTCATGGTCTACGGCGACTCCGCCCTCGTCATCAACCAGCTCAACAAGGACTGGAATTGCTCCAACGACAAGATGAACGCCTACTGCATCGCCATCCGGAAAATTGAAGGTAAATTCTTCGGTATCGAATACCATCATCTACCGCGTGATCGGAACCAGGCGGCCGACGAGCTCTCCAAGTTAGCGTCGTCCATGATCTGCTCGAGCCCTCCATCACTGACCACTCAGGCTTCGGCTCACCCACGGATGCCACGACTCCACTTCCGCCGACAGAGCCGCTGGTCGCCGTCGTTCCCTCAACGCCATCCGACTGGCGCGATGACTTCATCAAATATCTCTCTGAGAACCTTGTCCGCGCCGACAAGACCGAAGTTGAGCGCCTCGTTCGCCGCGTCAACAATTACATCATGGTCGACGGTACGCTCATGCGCAAAAACTCCAGAAACGAGGTACTCCAAAAATGCGTCTCCAGGGAGGATGGCCTCGAAATTCTCTTCGACATCCACGCTGGCGAATGTGGGAACCACGCGGCTGTAAAGACGTTGGTACGTAAGGCTTTCCGTGCAGGATTCTACTAGCCATCAGCGGTCACCGACGCCGGGCAGCTCGTCCGCACCTGCGAGGGGTGACAATTCTTCGCCAAACAAACCCACGTTCCTGCGCAGTCGCTTCAAGCAATACCGGCCTCGTGGCCTTTCGCCTGCTGGGGACTCGACATGATCGGCCCTTCCCGACCAGCTCCGGGAAGCTTCAAGTGGATATACGTCGCCATCGACAAATTCTCCAAATGGATCGAAGCAAAGCCAATCACCAAGGCGACCGCCGAAAACGCTGTCTCCTTCATCGACGAAATAATCCATCGCTTCGGACTCCCGAACTCCATCATCACCGACCTCGGCTCCAACTTCACCGGCAACGTCTTCTGGGATTTCTGCAAAAGCCACGACATCCTCGTCAAGTATGTCTCCGTCGCCCATCCTCGAGCCAACGGCCAGGTCGAATGCGCTAACGGCATGATCCTCGATGCCTTGAAGAAACGCCTTTACCAGAAAGACAAGAAGCACCCTGATCCCTGGATGCGCGAGCTCCCCTCCGTACTCTGGGGTCTCTAGACTCAACCCAGCCGTAACACCAACGTTTCGCCGTATTTCATGGTCTTCGGCTCTGAAGCCGTCATCCCCGCTGATGTCATCTTCCGCTCTCCGCGCGTCGAGAACAACGATGAGGAAGCCTCCAACCAGGCTCGCTGCGATGATCTCGACCGCCTAGAAGAAGAACGCCTGACATCTTGCCTCCGCACAGCCAAGTACCTCCAAGGAGTTCGCCGCTACTACAACCGCAACGTGAAAAACCGATCCTTCGTCGTCGGCGACCTCGTCCTCAAGCGGAAACTCAAAACCGACGGTATGCACAAACTGTCTTCGCATTGGGATGGCCCTTACACGGTGAAGGAAGTCACCCGACCAGGCGCCTACCGTCCAGCCGACCTCGAAGGCACCGACGTGCCCAACTCCTGGAGTATCGAGCACCTTAGAAAATTCTACGCTTAAGCGACGGCTCGCCGACCTCTCCACCAGTCTCCAGACGGATCGCCGACCTCTCCACCCGTCTCCGGACGGACCGCCGACCTCTCCACCCGTCTCTGGATGGCTCGCCGACCTCTCCACCCGTCTCCGGACGACTCGCCGACCTCTCCACCCATCTCCGGACGGCTCGCCGACCTCTCCCTCCGTCTCCGGATGGATCGCCGACCTCTCCAACTCGTCTCCGGACGACTCGCCATTTTTCTCCAAACAGTCTGGCTGATGCCAAAGGAGACTCAGAGCAGGTGCTACTGTAACCACCGGACGCGTGCATGAGCGCCCGCCGTCTGCGCTATGGTGGCCAGTAGTCCTCCCAAGTGATGTCCCGACCTCTCTTCGCGTGCATGAGCGCCCGCCCTCTGCGCTACGAAGGAAGGGCTAAACTTGGGCTGAGACCTCCGGAGGCTATACGCCCAGTGCCTGTACGCGCCGGTTATGCGCACAGTCTCCATTCGGTCTTCAAGCAGCTTGACTCGTACCGACGAAAACTCAGAGCTGGGGCTGTTGTCACTATCGGACGCGTGCATGAGCGCCCGTCCTCTGCGCTACGATGGCCAACAGTTCTCCCAGGTGACGTCCTGACCTCTCTACGCGTGCATGAGCGCCCGCCCTCTGCGCTATGAAGGAAAGGCTAACTTGGGCTAAGAATCCTGAGGTTATAAGCTCAGTGCCTTGCGTTCGCGCCACCCACGCGCTCGACAACGGTCGCCATTTGCCCATGTCATGCCACGATCGAGCCTCTCATGAAGGACCGGATTAGCGACCAGAGGGGGGGTGAATGGGAGCCTCAAATTCACCTCGTGAATAGTATGACCCTTGTCCCAGAAAATCACCCCAAATGCAACGACTCGAAACGACCGGAGAGTTCACGACCTACGAGTAGGTGGATACCCTAGGAGATGTCCTAGTGGTACAGCGGAACCTCCGGAGAAACTCCAAAACCAACTGCCAAAGCCCCAGAGCAAAACAGCACAGTCTGCAGATTCGCGGACTGTCCGGGGTCGGAGTCCCGGACTGTCCGCCGTTAAGTCCCGGACTGTCCGTGACTGGGAGCCGGACTGTCCGCCGGCAAAAACTCAGAAACCAAACAGTGCTGCAAGTCTGCTGGACAGGTCCCGGACTGTCCGCGGGTTTGTACCGTGGACTGTCCGCCGTTCACTCGACAGTGAAGAGTCAGGGGGCTGCGCCTGACAGACCTGGCGTAGTCCCGATGCGCGGACTGTCCTCCGTCAGAGGCGCAGACTGTTCGCCAACACCCAGGAAGCACAAAACTTGTCGGGTTCAACACCAAATCTGCTTTGATCTCCACCAAATCAAAAGGTACTTCGATCAAACTCCTCCCAGGTGTTCCTCTACGTGTTGGGGTGGTAATCCTAAGAAATCATCGCACCAAAACAAGTCAATCAAGAAAGATTTGTGAATCACCGTAAAAGGGGGAAGAACGAAGAACGAACACGAAATCAACCCGATCTATGGATTCGTGAGGTTAGAAGAGAATTCCTTCGGTAGAAAGAAGGGGCTCACGATCAAGAACAAATTGATTCAAGTGGAATCGAAAATCATCTCATGGAGAGGGAGATCGAGGCAAATCTCCGGGAGACGAAAAACCAAAACGTGAAGAACACAAGACACAAGACACGATTCGATTTGATTTCAGCCGAAATTCCTCCACACGAGGAGACAACGAGAATACGGTCTCGTTTCCTCAAAAGATCCAAATACACAGAGGTATGATTCCCGTCTCTGCGGATCGCTTGCAGCGAGGTATGATTAGAACCTAAGCGGAGGCTAGAGAGAGAGTGCTCAGGGGAAGATGACTGCAAGGATAGAGAGAGAGGAGGGGTGCCTCTCTTATTTATAGCCTAAAACAATAATCCCCTTACTACCCCTAGATACACGAGCGAAGTGGCCAAACCTAGGGGTATCCCGATCCAACTCTGCTAATAGCTGATCTGACGGCCACGTGCCTTCCTCACCCTTAGCTTCGCCTCGATGCAAGCCTCAGGATGCCGCCACGTGCCGCCCAGTCGACCGCCGCGCCTACCTCGTGGATAGCCTCGCCTCCGCGCCAGCCTCTCCACGCCGCCACGCGTCGACCGTCCTTTTTGCGGACCTCCCCCCGGTTTTGAGGCCGAAACCGGGAAACCTGGGCCTGCCCCCGGTTTTGAGGCTGAAACCGGGAAACCTGTCCTCAGGCTGAGTTTTGTGGCCCAAACTCAGAAACCCGCGCACCCAGGTTTTGAGGCCCAAACCTGGAAACCGTCCGCGCCGAGTTTTGAGGCCCAAACTCGGAAACCGGCCACCCCGAGTTTTGAGGCCCAAACTCGGAAACCGTCGAGGGTAGCTTTTCGAGGCTCAGCTACCGAACCCGTGCCGTAGACGGGATGTGGTTCGCACACCCCGAGTTCCAGCACCGATGTCGGAGCATGTCCAGCCTCCACGCCGGGCACAGTGCATTCGCCATCCTTCTCGGCCTCCTGCCAAGTGTCACGACGCCATCACCTTCCTCCCGACTCGGCCGATGCACCGCACATCCCCATGTACTCTCGCTTGTCAACGCCACGTGCCAGCTACCACAGCTGGTCCTCAGGTCTCCCGGTCCGTCGGTCCAAGCTCCACGTCCGCCCTTCACCGCTCCCGGTCAGTCGGCACGGCAAGTCCCTACTTGACCTTCACCTCACCTTCGACCACTGTCCGAGCTCCGCACCTGCACATCAACACAGCCAAGAGACATGTTGCTCGTTGATTGATCACTCATCACTCAGGAAGGGAACCACAAGGGCACATATCAACCTTGTGTTCTCAATCTCCCCCTTGATGAGTGCATCGTCAACTCGTAACCGTAACCAAAATAAAAGAAAAGCAGAATTAGATAGAAGGAGAAAAACTCATTCGAGATGTCCAAAAACCAGAAGAAAAGGTCGAAGAGAAACAACTCGAGATAAGTGAAGCTTGGTCCCCAAAGACATGGGCAACGGTTCGACACAACCAAGCAAGAAATCGGAGCAACAACTCATCAAGGAGCAAAACTCGATCAAAGCACAAGACTTGGTTCCCAAAGACATGGGCAACGGCTCGACGCAACCAAGTCAGAAACAAGCTAGTCCTCAAGAAGAGGCAGAAAGGGCTCAATACCACTAGCTGAAAGCTCGATACCAATCAACCAAACAAGAACCATCAAAACATGGTAAAGACAACTAGTCCCTCAAGACAGAGGCACAAAGGCTCAATGCAACTAGCTAAAGGATCGATATCAAATAAGAACCAACTCGAAGCTGGCAGAAAAGCTCCCCCTCACTCAAAGAACTCCCCCTCAGTAAGTGAAACATAGAAAGCAAATTGTCACCACAGAAAGTCTAAACATCTCAATAAGGAAACATTCTCCCCCTTGGGGGCAATTTGCAATCAAAAGAGAGGGGAAAATGACTCAAGTAAGTAAATCGGAGCTAGGTCATGCCTATCGAAGTCAAACAAATGCACATGTGTCAAAAATGCATGTTAGCAGCTTCAGATATATACTCGAAAGAGTGAATGAATGCTCTAAGGAGTGCTGATCCGACTACTAAGCAACACACAAAAGTGCTAGCAAAGGCTCAAACTGATCACTAAATACAAGATATGAATGCATAAGCTAAATGAGCAGTTTTAAGCCGTTCAGAAGGTAGTTTCACCATCAAAATAGCACTAAACATGTGTAGACAAGAAATCAAACAAGTGCTAAACATGTATACAAGGTGAACTACCCCTAGCACAGTTCAAACATCATGCTATAGAATGAAACATAGACTTGTGTTTTCAGATTTTATCGGAGAATTTGCAGCGGTTATTAACACAAGTTTAAATTCAGCATGTGATTGCGAGAGGTTGAAAGCCTGTCATTGCCTAACTTTTCAACCGTGCTAAGCCTATGCATATGCAATCGGAAGCTTAAAGCATCGGTTTCGGTCTTGCACTACACGGCTCAAGTTTAACTCAAAGTGCTATGAGAAACAGTCTCAAAACCGTGATGTGCTGACAAAGCAATCCCATATCGATCTTTTCAATTCACTCACACTTGGTTCATTTTAGGCAGAATATGAACAGTCCAAGCAAGTGAAAGACTCAGAACTAGAGACATAGCAACCTAGCATATATGAAATAGCTCAAGTGACCTCAACACATCCTACACATGCTAGTTGCTAATCTCAATGGTGAACATGTATCAAAAAATCAAGTTTCATTAAGCATGTTCATCATTCTAAAAAAAATAGCTTAGCTCACAACATGTAGCAGTGATCAAGGAGAGCCTAGGCTACAATCATCATCATATATCATCGAAGCATACACTAATCAGAGCATAAATTCATTCTAAGGAATATAGACATGAAGCTCGAAAATGCAAGAGGTATGCATGATGAAGTCAGAATCGGAGCCAAAACTAAACTAGAAAGACTCAGGACCCAAAAACAAAAAGGATCAGAAAGTCAGTCTATTGTACAACAAGCAAAAATGCTTCCCCCATCTAAAAGGGGAAACACACACCAAGCTCACCTCTCAATCTAGCAAAAGTTGAGAGATCCAAAGGCTTGGTGAAAATATCCGCAACCTGGTTATGGGTGTCTACATGCCTAAGGTCAATGTCGCCTTTCTCATAGTGATCACGAAGAAAATGAAAGCGAACATTGATGTGTTTGGTCTTGGAGTGAAGAACAGGGTTCTTTGCCACATTAATGGCTGAAGTGCTATCGCAAAGCAAAGGAACCCGACTGAAATCTAGACCAAAATCACGCAATGTAGCAACCATCCAAAAAAGCTACGAAGCACAAGAAGCAGCGGCAACATACTCGGCTTCAGTAGTAGACTGGGCTACGTTCGACTGTTTGCGAGAAGACAACGAAACCAAAGAAGAGCCAAGAAACTGACCAGTCCCAGAAGTAGACTTGCGCTCAAGCCGACAACCATCAAAATCCGCATCGGAATAACCACAGAGCGAAAGAGTCGAAGAAGAAGAGTACCAAAGTCCGAACTCAGGAGTGTATCGGAGGTACCTCATGATGCGCTTGACCGCTTGCTGGTGGGAAGTCCGAGAGGATGCCTGAAAATGAGCGCACAGACACACATAAAACTGTATATCCGGCCTCGTCACCGTTAGGTACAGAAGCGAGCCAATCATGCTTATGTACTCCTTCTGATCAACCGACTCTCCGTCCTGGTCCGCAACCATCGCAGCAGTCGTCGGCATGGGCGTCGTAAGAGGCTTGGCCTCGCCCATGTCGAATTTCTTCAGGATGTCCTTCGTGTATTTTCCTTGATGCACGAACGTCCCGTGTCGGGTTTGCTTAATTTCCCGAGGAAGAAAGTCAACTCGCCCATCATACTCATCTCGAACTCCCTGCTCATAGTATCTAAAAACTTGGCAACAAGCGCATGAGAGGAGCCACCAAAGATGATATCATCCACGTAAATCTGGACTAACAGGGTATCGTTGCCTTGCTTGAGGAGAAACAACGTTCTATCGACCCGTCCCATTTTAAAACCCTTGGAGAGTAAAAAGGTTTTCAAACGATCATACCATGCTCTCAGGGCTTGTTTCAAACCATACAACGCTTTTGAAAGTAAATAAACATGGTTTGGAAACTTGGGATCCTCGAAACCCAGAGGTTGCCTGAGATAAACCTCTTCCTCTATATACCCATTCAAGAAGGCACTCTTGAAATCCATCTGGTAAAGCATAAAACCCTTCGAAGCAGCAAAGGCTAAAAGGATTCTAATGGCTTCTAAATGGGCTACAGGGGCAAAGGTTTCCTCATAGACTATCCCCTCTTTCTGGCAGAAACCTTGGGCTACTAGCCTAGCCTTGTTCCTCACTACCATCCCATCCTCACCCTCTTTGTTTTTGAAAACCCATTTGGTACCTATAGGGTGGCATTCTGGTGGTGATGGAACTAGGGTCCAAACTTGGTTTCGCTCAAAGTTTTCTAGCTCCTCATGCATGGCATCGACCCAGTTAGGATCAGAAAGAGCGTGTCCAACATCTTTGGGCTCAAAAGAAGCAACAAACGCAGAATGAGCAAAGTGAGAGATTTCATACGCTCGCGACCGCGTGACTCGCTGGTCGATGCCGCCGATCATCTGCCGTGGGGGGTGAACTTGCTGAACGCTCCGGGGTGCTTGCCTCGCCGAAGTCGCCTCCCCCTCGCCAGATGCTGTCACTCCCTCAGGTGCAGCGGGTGCTCGCTGGAGAGGTGGCTCTAGAGGACCCCAAGAAGAAGACGTCGTGGGATCGGGTCCTCGAGCTCAAGTAGACGTCGCAGGGTCGACGGGGGCAGCCAGTGGAGTTGGCTCGGGATCACCCCAGTCGGCATTCTCCTGCTCCTCCTCCACAAAGATGGTCTCTCCCATCTCCTGTTCTCCTGCAACATCAAAAGCAGAAGAAACACAAGGCATAGTTTCGTCGAATGTGACCTCGCAGGTCTCCACTATCCGGTTAGTCTCAAGGTTAAGAACTCGATAAGCACGAGAATAAGGAGCATAACCAAGAAAGACCCCATCAGCAGAGCGAGATTCAAATTTGTCCAAATTGCCTTGCTTCAGGATGAAGCACTTGCACCCAAACACCCGAAAATGAGACACCTTGGGAACCCGCCCAAAACGCAACTCATAAGAAGTCTTTTTCATGAACGCACGAAGAAAGATGCGATTTGAAACATGGCAAGCGGTGTTGATCGCCTCGGCCCAAAAACGCCTAGGAGTCCTATGCTCATCGAGCATCATCATGGCCATCTCAACAAGGGTCTGGTTCTTGCGCTCAACAACAACGTTCTGCTGGGGGACATAAGGAGAAGAAAACTGATGCTCGATCCCATTAGAAGAGCAGAAAGAGGCAAACTGTGATTATCAAACTCAGTACCATTATCGCTACGAATAGCTCTAATAGTATCAGGGGGAAACTCAGTTTTCAACCTCAAAATCAAATCACGAGCAAAAGAAAAAGCTTCATCCTTACCCTCCATAAAGAACACCCAAGAGTACCTCGAAAAATCGTCAACGATCACTAGAACGTACCACTTCCCACCCGCTGAGCAAACCCGAGCTAGACCAACTGTGTCCATGTGTAAAAGCTCGCCGGGTCGCTTTGTCATCACCTGATTAACAGGTGGGTGCGAAGCAGCAACCATCTTCCCGTGATGACAAGGATGGCAAACAAGGTCCTTCTGAAACTTAAGCTTGGGCAATCCTTGGATTAGGCCAAGTGAGCTAAGTCTTGCAAGCAAGTCAAAACTCAAGTGACCGAGCCTCCTATGCCACTTTCACAAATCAAAAGAAGGACCAGCCATCAAACATCTAGCAGAGCCAAAAGAACGAGAAAAATCAGCTCTGAAGACACGGCCAAAAGGGATGATCCGACAAACAAGATCTCCCCGAGGATCTAAAACACGACTCAGACCCTTCTTAAAAGGCACTTCACAATCATCCTCAAGGAGTTGCGAAACAGAAAGCAGATTGTAATGCAAGTTCGAAACCAAAGCAACATCCTTAAGAACAAAGTTCTCATTGAGCCGAATAGCTCCATGAGAAACAACCTTACCTCTACTATTGTCCCCGAAAGTGATGTACTCCTTGTGCATCACGGGGCTAAGGCTGGAGAACCATTCCTTCTTTCCGTTCATGTGGCGCGAACACCTGGAATCCATGAGCCACATGTTCTCCAACCGAAGTTTCTGCATCAATAGAAAGGCAGGAAGTGAGCGTATGGCACAACACTGGGGTTAGTATACTGAGAAGGATTCCAGTGCTGTGTCATAGGCCCAGAAAAAGTGTTAGTAGCAACACCAAACTGTCCTCGTCCCATGGGTGGATAGCGATCACCACCAACCTGAAAGGATGGTCCGCTATGGAACGGAAATCCTCCAAACTGACCTACTTGTCCCATTTGAGCAAAGCGATCACCACCATACTGAAAAAGTGGTCCGCTATGGGACAGAGCAGCAAAACCTCTTACACTCGGCTCACGATCGTATTGAGGACGATCAGAACCGTGACGGGCACGACCACCACCCTGTGGTCTAGCTGCCTGAGGCCTAGCAACCTGAGGGGGTGCACCTCCAGGTCTAGCGCCCTGCCTCTGAACTCCCCGACCTTGCACACCATGGAGAGGGTGGTGCCTGGCCTGGTTGTTCAGCTCCAACTCCTTCCTAGCGTCTCTCTTCCTCCGAAAGCAAAACTCAGCTAGGTGACCCTCACGATGACAATACTCGCACTCGAACCTCACCACTCTCTTGGGTTGTTGGTTCCTACGGTTGTGAGGGTTGTTCACTCTGGCTGGCTGCTTGCCTCTCGGAAGGGGATCACTAGAGACGTCAGGAAGGGTGTCAAGTGTGTTCCTAAGATGGTTAGGTTTGGGAACCCACACTTGCTTGTGAGGTGGAGCCTTGGGAGGTTCATCAAGGATGCCATCCTTGGTGATAGGCTTGGGAGGCTCAGGTGGGGTGATCTTAGTAAGCTTAGGGATAGTAGATGGCTTCTCACTAGGGCTCACTCCACTAAACTCACCGATCTTGCCAAAGTTATTAGCGCCCTTCCCACCTGAAGCAAAGCCTACTCCCGAGCAATCAGTTCCCCTCTTGAACTGACTGATCATCATGCCCAACTGCGGCTCACTGCACGACACCCAACTCAGGATGGACCGGAGGTATGTGTTTTCCTCCCCGGTTTGCATCCTGTCATGTTGACAGTTGGCAATCTCAAGCTCCAACCCCACGCATCGCTCACATGGAGCGGACAAGGTGCTGACTGAGCTGGCCTTCATGGCTTCAGCAAGCTTGGCATTAACTTCTGCCAACTCAGTTCGCAAGCTAGGGCAAAGCTTGCATGCACCCAGCAAAGAAGGCCTCGCCTTCACTTCCTCCAGCTCCTTCTTCATGGAAACACACTCATGACACTCACCCACCAAGTCTAGCCTACTCTTCAGCTCATCATACACCTCGATCAAAGAGGCATACTTGGTTTGTAGAGTGGAGAAGTTTGCCATGTGTGTGGTACACTCATTGCACTCTTCCTCATCGGTCACCCTCACTTCGGACATAGCAAACTCAAGCTCCTTAAGTGCTTCTTTCATCTTGGCCTTAAACTCACCGCGCTCATGGAGAACCTCCTTGAGTCTCTTCTCCAAAGCAAGGAGTAACTCCGCAAAGCTATCGCGCTCATCAGTGAGACGTTCGACAAGAGAGGAATTTGATACCTCAGAGGCGTTGTCGTCGTCGTCGTCGCTGTTGGCGTCATCGGCGTCCTTCGCCTGGCACTTGGAGTCCTCTTCGTCCAGGGCCGTGGTGCACATGCCCTTGGAGGAGTTGCCGAAGAAGCAGAGTCCGTTGAAGCGATCTTCAGTCTTGTGCTCGGACCCATTGTCGCTGGAGTCGCTGTCGGAGGACTTGTCGGTGTCGCCCTTGCCGGCGAAGAGCACGCGCCGACCGGCGTCGAAAGCCCTCTCCAAGTCCTCTCGGCGAAAGCTGTCCTTGTTCTTCTTCTCGGTCTTGTACTCCGGCTTGCCCTTGCGCCTGAAGTTGCGATTCTTGCCGGAAGACTTCTTGTCGCCATGAAGTGGTCTAGATCACCACACTTGTAGCAGCCCTCGCGTGCGCCACTACGCCGGCGATTCAGGCGGTTGTTGTGAAACCGCGAGAACCGGGTGATGGCGAGGGCGAGCTCGTCGTCCCCAAGCGCCTCCAACTGCTCCTCCGTGACTGTATGCAAAGAAGACAAAGCAACAAGAGGAGGTGAAGCATTAGCAAAGACAGTCGATCCACCCGTGCCTGAGACCAAAGCCATGGAATGTGAAGATGGGTTCTTCCGCTTGGCCTGAGTCAGGTGATCGATCTCGGTGGACTTGAGCTTGCTGAACAGCTCATCCACGGTGAGGGTGTCATAAGATGGAGACTCAATGATAGTCGACACCTTCACCTCCCATACCCTCCGATCCAGGGCATATAGTAACTTGAGTGCCCTCTCATGATCATCATAGGGTAGGTTAGCCCGATTGGCACGCATCTTGTTCACAATCGTTTGGAAACGAGCGAACAAGGCGTCAATCATCTCTCCCTCCAACTGAACCAAGTTCTCGTACTCGCGCTTGTACGTCTCGAAGAGTCTGGTCTTGACATGGGCTGTCCCCTCATGATAGCTTTGAAGCTTCACCCAGATCTCTCGTGCCGTCTCAAGCTCAGAGACACGTTCGAACTCAGGAAGGGAGATGCTGGCCAAAAGAGCATTACGAGCCTTGGAGTTGGCCTCGTGCTGGTCAATCTGGATCTGATCCACACGAGCCGCAAGGACTACGTACTCAGCATTCTCGCATATCTCCCAGATAGAAGAACCGATGCTGTTGAGGTAAGCACGCATCCGAATCTTCCAATAGGAGTAGTTCGTTCCATCGAACCAAGGAGCCTTGCCGTTCCCTCGTTCCATGTCGCCCTTAGGATCCTAAACCGATTAAGGTGGAGAAGATCCTTAACTGGCTCCGATACCAATTGAAGGACCGGATTAGCGACCAGAGGGGGGGGGTGAATGGGAGCCTCAAATTCACCTCGTGAATAGTATGGCCCTTGTCCCAGAAAATCACCCCAAATGCAATGACTCGAAACGACCGGAGAGTTCACGACCTACGAGTAGGTTGATACCCTAGGAGATGTCCTTGTGGTACAGCGGAACCTCCGGAGAAACTCCAAAACCAACTGCCAAAGCCCCAGAGCAAAACAGCACAGTCTGCAGATTCGCGGACTGTCCGGGGTCAGAGTCCCGGACTGTCCGCCGTTAAGTCCCGGACTGTCCGCGACTGGGAGCCGGACTGTCCGCCGGCAAAAACTCAGAAACCAAACAGTGCTGCAAGTCTGCTGGACAGGTCCCGGACTGTCCGGGGTTTGTACCGCGGACTGTCCGCCGTTCACTCGACAATGAACAGTCAGGGGGCTGCGCCTGACAGACCTGGCGTAGTCCCGATGCGAGGACTGTCCGCCGTCAGAGGCGCGGACTGTCCGCCAACACCCAGGAAGCACAAAACTGCTCGGGTTCAACACCAAATCTGCTTCGATCTCAACCAAATCAAAAGGTACTTCGATCAAACTCCTCCCAGGTGTTCCTCTACGTGTTGGGGTGCTAATCCTAAGAAATCATCGCACCAAAACAAGTCAATCAAGAAAGATTCGTGAATCACCATAAAAGGGGGAAGAACGAAGAACGAACACGAAATCAACCCGATCTATGGATTCGTGAGGTTAGAAGAGAATTCCTTCGGTAGAAAGAAGGGGCTCACGATCAAGAACAAATTGATTCATGTGGAATCGAAAATCATCTCACGGAGAGGGAGAATGAGGCAAATCTCCGGGAGACGAAAAACCAAAACGTGAAGAACACAAGACACGATTCGATTCGATTTCAGCCGAAATTCCTCCACACGAGGAGACAACGAGAATACGGTCTCGTTTCCTCAAAAGATCCAAATACACAGAGGTATGATTCCCGTCTCTTCGGATCGCTTGCAGCGAGGTATGATTAGAACCTAAGCGGAGGCTAGAGAGGGAGTGCTCAGGGGCAAATGACTGCAAGGATAGAGAGAGAGGAGGGGTGCCTCTCTTATTTATAGCCTAAAACAATAATCCCCTTACTACCCCTAGATACACGAGCGAAGCGGCCAACCCTAGGGGTATCCCGATCCAACTCTGCTGATAGTTGATCTGACGGCCACGCGCCTTCCTCACCCTTAGCTTTGCCTCGATGCAAGCCTCAGGATGCCGCCACGTGCCGCCCAGTCGACCGCCGCGCCTACCTCGTGGATAGCCTCGCCTCCGCGCCAGCCTCTCCACGCCGCCACGCGTCGACCGTCCTTTTTGCGGACCTCCCCCCGGTTTTGAGGCCGAAACCGGGAAACCTGGGCCTTCCCCCGGTTTTGAGGCTGAAACCGGGAAACCTGTCCTCAGGCTGAGTTTTGTGGCCCAAACTCAGAAACCCGCGCAACCAGGTTTTGAGGCCCAAACCTGGAAACCGTCCGCGCCGAGTTTTGAGGCCCAAACTCGGAAACCGGCCATGTGGCGGAACCGTCCTGATTATAAGAGCTCAAGTACCGTCTTAGTCAAATCCGTCTGACTTCGACTCATACTTGAACCCATATAACCTCGGTAGTCTGGAAATCTCGAAGGATTTCTATCACCGTACAACATACAGGATCGCATTGTTCAAGAATTACATTCGCAAAGATACATCACAGAGAACGAAACCGAATTTAAAGTATCATAGTGCGAATTTAAAACAGAGTTATTACAATACCGAATTTAAAAGTGCGGAATCTTAAATAAGTTTGAAACATGACCACTACACATGTGGTCCAAATGAAACATTGTTTGACAAATCCAACTCAACACGACTCACTCTTCCCTTTTTAGATAATGTGCCACTAGGAGTCTCAGACCAGCAAAAGAAAAGGGGAAGCTTCTGGACGACCCTGCCCTGGGCCTACTCCTCATCACCTTCCACCGGGTAGAGGCAGTGCTTACAATAGCCAAAGTAGACCTGGCCATCTGCAACAAACGGGATAAACCCTGAGTACGGGAATGTACTCAGCTAGACTTACCCGTCCAACTGAAAATAAAGACACCAAGGGTATGCAAGGCCTTTTTGGGTGGATCTGGGATCTTTAGTTGCGAAAAGCTCAAATTAAGATAAGTGAGGATTTAATGATATTAATGAGCTGTCATTTTTTTAGACCTACTCCTTTTTCTAAGTTTGCACCTGAACTACTGCACACACTTGAGTCTAACAGACAATAATATAACCATATCCAGTTGACTTATCCATATTTTAGTTGAACCTTTTAAAACATCACATGGAGTTGTATCGTGGTGAAGCTCGCCATAGTTTCCCACTAACCGGGGGAGACGGTGACTCGAATCGAATTCCAAACCAGCTGGTGAAAGACCTTTAATACCAGCCCACAGTTTCCCCGTCGGGTCCATGCATTGGGCAACCGCTCGATGCTTGTTCATGGTGGTAATCGTCGCGGTTCAAGCACGGACCGCCCAATTGGAACCTGGCGATGGCCTCACGTGGCAGATCGCAATTTCCATACTAGAGGGCGCGACACGGGTCAAAACCGGCCCGAACAGCTTCTAACCAGCTTTGGGGTCGATGATTACGGCACCGACGTATCCCTAAGTAAAAGGGCGCGTTCAAAAATGAACGAGGGCCAACATCGATACAAACCTACACGATCCAACGGACGGACTGCCCCCAAGTTCCAACTTGGTGCCTTGCCTTCCAGCTGACCGTATTTCATTACTACTCAGGTTCTTTTCCACGATAGCAAATATAGCCAACCGTGATCCGGTAACTACCCATCAGGGTATTACGGGAACATTCTTAACTACTACTTTTATTAAGCAAGCTAAGCAATTCTACATTGTAAATAAATAATAGGATAACAAGGTAGATATTAATCAATAACCAAGGAATGGTAATGTAGCAAGTAGGTTTCATTCCAACTCCTAAACCTAATGCATCACAATATAAAAGGACTCAAGTAATTTTAATTGCAAAGGGTAGGAGGCTTAATATGCTCCGGGGCTTGCCTTGAGAGAAGACTGAGGCCTCGTGGGAGGGGCACTCAGGCAGGTTAGTGTCGGCCGCGGGGTCGACTTCCTCGGCTTGATGCAGCTCCGGGATCTCCTGCTCGACGCTTGTCTCCTGCTCCAGGTCTTGCTCCTGAACTATCAATCCTATTGCAATGCGGTTGAAAATAATAAATAAATAATGCGTAGTGTGAGATGGGGTGGTATGAGTGTAAATAATAAATAAACACACGGCTACGCCGTTTCCGGCGGTCGCCGGTGAAATCGGGGAAGGCATAGGCTTACTCGAGCCCTAGGGAGGCTATCGGAGGGCTCGGCTTGGCTCGGGAAGCTCCGAGGAAGCTTGGCCACGCGAGCGGCCATGGCGGACGGTGGCGGGGCTCGGCTAGGCCGTGTCCGGCGGTCGCCGGCCAAATTGGCGCGTGCGCAGTGCTTTGTGAACCCTTGGGAGCTAAGTGAGTGGGTTGGTTTGGCTCGGATGGCTCCAGGGGAGCTTGGCCTCGTGAATGGCCGCGGCGGCGCCCATGGCGTTCGGCCGGAGAGATGGAGTGAGATAGGGAGTGGTAGCGTTGAGATGGATAGGTGTTCTCACCTTGCCTTGGCTCGGTGAAGCTCGAGGACGAAGGAGAGGAGCGGAGGTGCTTCGGTCGGGGAAGAACAGCCGCGAGCTCCGGACGGCGCTGATGGCTTTTGCGGCGGGGCTCCTCGGACTCCGACGTCAGCGAGGCTCGGCGGGTGGTGCGGAGGTGCGCACCGTGTGGTCTGGATGATGGCGGGGTGGTGGCCGAGGTTAATCGGTCGGTGGTGGCTCGGCTAGGGCGGAACGGTGGTGCGGTTCTTCGGTGCCGAACGACGGCGAGCAGTGAAGTGCTCGGCGTGTTCGCGGGAGAGGAGAGGGAGAGGGAGCAGGCGGGTGTGTGTGAAATGAGACTGAGAGAGCGGAGAGAGGGAGGCGCTCGGGTTTTGGTCTCGGCGGAGCGGCGGACGGCCAGTCGCGGCGGGGGCCACGGCGGCGCGGCGGGCGAGGCAGGGTGCGGTCGACGAGGGCTCGGCAGGCGAGGCGAGCGCGGAGTGGGCGAAGCCGATCGCTTGCGTGATCGCGTGGAGAAGGATCAGAGAGGGAGTGGCCGCGCGAGATTTTTCGCAGAGATCGCCGGCCACGCGGCGCTTGCGGCCGGCGTACGGCGCGGCGTGTCAGCGGCGGCAGCGCGCCGTGCGCGGGCGGGCGCGCGCGGGCGAGCGGGCGAGCGCTGGGCCGGCGCGGTGAGCTGGGCCGAAAGGCCGGTTGGGCCAAAAGTGAGGTCGCGGGAAAAATCGTTTTTCTTTTTCTTTTTCCAAAAACTTTTCAAACTTTGACCATTCAAAAACAGTTTCAAAAACTCCAAACCAGGCTTTGACCCAAATATAAAAGTTGCTCAAAATAATTTTCCCTACAACTTTCATATAAGACACTTTTTCTGAAAACCAATTTTACAATCTCCTTATAATTAAAGCCAATTTTGAAACATAAAACATTTTGCTTACTTCATTTTTATTTAACAAACTATTTTGAACTAGGTCAAAATATCAACATGAAAAGCACTCTACTCATTATTCTCTATTTTATAAAACTATTTGCCAAAACAGAAATCCACTTTAATCATCAAGTCAAATAGAAATCCAAAATCCAGATAAATAAACAAAAGGCAAAAAGCACTCATATGCACATGAAATGATGCAATGCATTGCTTATGCATTTTGGTAGCTAAATGTGGTTCCTAATGCAGTGCTTGACAATAGGGTGTCACAGCCCTTCCCCCTTAAAGAAATCTCGTCCCGAGATTTGAGTTACGTACCAATCTTTATAAAAAGCGGGATAGTTCACTCGCAAGTACTCCTCGGTTTTCCAAGTCGCATCGTTGGGTCCGTGGTTGCTCCAGAGAATCTTGTAAGTCTTCACTGTTCGGTTGCGAGTTTCTCGGGTCTTGGTGCCCATTATCTCCCGAGGTTGTTCATAGTATTCCAGATCTGACCTGATTGCGACATCTGGGATCCGAACTTCTTCTTGTTCTGGAACTCGAAGACACTTCTTCAACTGGGACACATGGAACACTGGGAAGACTGCGCTCATCTCTGGGGGTAACTGCACTTCATATGCCACTTCTCCCTTTTTAGCTACGATCTGATACGGTCCCACATATCGAGGTGCTAGCTTTTTCTTAATTCCAAAACGTTGGACTTTCCTCATGGGTGAGACCTTAAGATAAACATAGTCTCCTACTTGAAATTCCAAGGGTCTCCTTCGTGTGTCAGCATAGCTCTTTTGTCGGGATTGTGCTGCCTTGATGTGTTGTTGTAGCTTTTGCACAATCTCTTCAGCATCCTTTACGTAATCTGACCCATAAAATCCTCGATCTCCTGATTCAACCCCATTTACCGGGGTTTTGCATCTTCGTCCGTATAATACTTCAAAATGTGCCATCTTTATACTTTCTTGGTAGCTGTTGTTATACGAAAACTCGGCAAGGGGTAACCATTTCTCCCATGATTCTCCTGAAGATAAAACACAAGCTCTGAGGATATCTTCCAAAATCTGATTTACTCTCTCTGTTTGTCCTGCGGTTTGGGGGTGATAAGCGGAACTTCTTACCAACTTTGTTCCTAGCTCCTTGTGCAACTGTTCCCAAAAACGTGCTATGAACTGGGGTCCTCTATCAGAGACAATCCTTTTCGGAACTCCATGTAACCTCAAGATATTCTGAATGTACAAGTCTACATACTGATGCGGTCGGTGGGTCGTCTTAACTGGTATGAAGTAAGCCACTTTAGATAACCGATCCACGATAACCCAGATAGAATCATTTCCCTTTTGAGTGGTGGGAAGACCTGTGATGAAATCCATACTAATCTCTTCCCACTTCCACTCTGGGATAGATAACGGTTGCAACAGTCCGGCGGGTCTTAGGTGTATAGCTTTTATCCTGCAGCAAGTATCACACCTTGCAACATAAGCAGCGACTTCCTTCTTCATCCTTGACCACCAATACCTTGTTCTCAGATCTTGGTACATCTTACTGCTCCCTGGATGGATAGACAACTTTGAATTGTGAGCTTCATTCATAATTCTTTCTTTCAGCTCTGTGTCCTTAGGAACAACCAACCTCTGATCATACCACAAGATTCCTTGTTCATCAGTCCTGAAGTTCAAAGAACTACTGGTTTCCAACCTCTTCTTGATCTGACAGATCTCTTCATCGGTCTTTTGTCCTTCGATGATGTCACTTTCCAAAGTGCACTGAAGAGTGATATTGTTCAGCATAACAGGGTGCATAAGGTTGAATCCATCTTCCAACAGTGGTTGTAGGGAGTTGCAATGAGTCTTGCGACTCAAGGCATCGGCTACAACGTTCGCTTTTCCGGGGTGGTAATGCACTTCAAGGTTGTAATCCTTAATCAACTCTAACCATCTTCTCTGCCTCATGTTCAACTCTGGCTGGGTAAAGATATATTTCAAACTTTTAAGATCCGTGTACACATGACATAGGTTTCCCATAAGGTAATGCCTCCAGATCTTGAGTGCATGCACGACGGCTGCCAATTCCAAATCATGAGTGGGATAATTCTCTTCATGTGGTCGCAACTAGCGTGAAGCATATGCTATAACTCTCCCATTCTGCATGAGCACACATCCAAGTCCAATCTTGGATGCGTCACAAAACACATCAAAAGGTTCCTCTAAGTTTGGCTGAGCCAAAATAGGCGCGGAAGTCAACAACGTTCGCAGAGTGCGAAAAGCTGTTTCACACTCTGGAGTCCATTCGAACTTCTTGTTTTTCTGCGTTAAACGGGTCATAGGTTTGGCTATTCTCGAAAAATCCGGAATGAACCGACGGTAGTGTTGGCACCAAAAGTGACGCACTGTGCCAATCACACAGCAAGCCGGAGAAGCTAGCTTCAAACGTGGCTCGGATGCTCAGAAGTCCGGTGCGTGCCAGTCAGTTTGCCCTGCAACTAACAAGGGAGAGAAACTGTTAAATACAAAACTGGAACATGCCGGGTATGACCAGACAGTTCCAAGATGTACGGCCCTGAAGCCACTTACGACGACATATAGCTATGAAAGCTATCTGCCAACAGGTTTAAAGATCATTCGGCAGTATGAACGAAGTTACGTGAGTAACAAATTGCCGAATACGTTTGCATGAGAATTGTACTTGCATGGTGTATTAACTATGAATTAAAGTTTAACCAATCTCGATTGTGCAACCGAATTGGGGTCCATGGGGATTGAACATACAAACCAAGCATAATTAAACTAGTCTAAAGCCTGCGCCTGCCGCACGACACCTAGCCTTGTCATAGATCAAACATACTTAACGTGCATGAACCCTCACCATGTGGCAATCTAGATACGATCAAATCGGCTATTACGGACAATAGATCTACTGCATGGAAGACTTTACAATAATGAATATGAAAGAACAGGATAGATCTATAAAAGACAGAGCCGAACCGAGCGAGATCTAGATTGGGCAATAAAGTGTTACAACGAAATAAACGTAACAAGACATATAACACAAGGTAACTTAATGAATCTATTAGATCTTGCCAAACCTAGTAGAGCCGATAACTATTTTTACTCATGACTTAATCCGCCGCACGATACAAGGCATAAGCAAAAACCTCCCGTCATAAGCTTAAATCCGCCGCACGATACTAAGCTTAACGTACGAGACTACTTGCATCACACCTAAATCCGCCGCACGATACTAGACATGATAACAAGGTTGTCGGGACTTACGGAGGTCGACGGATCGATGACTCCTCTCGAAGAACACGACGACACGACTTGGACTCGAAGATGGCACGGGGCCGGGTTGGTTGTATTGATTGTGAACCTGTTTACAGTGGTTCCGGGGTTTATATTTATACCCTGGTGCTCTACGAGTCCTAGAAGGATACGATTACAACGATAAAATCAGGAAACTATCTAAAATATGATGCCTTCTGCTCCAAGCCTCCCCTAATAATCGGCACGTGCTAACAATGACGAGATCTCCTGTTGCCAAATCTTCTGACATGCCGTATTTGTCGCAAACCGACTTAGCCTGAGGTAGCCGACCGCAGCGCCATATTGCCGAATCCACTCCTCGTTTGACCAGTCGCCTCCACAGCCTTGCCGAATCGATTGGATTAGCCGACCGTGCTTGCTGTCTACCGAATCCCTCAGGTGGTGATTTCTCCCGAACCTGCGCAGTGCTGGCCCACTTGTCATAGTGCAAAAATTCTGTGTTAACACATGCCCCCTCAATTTCCGAACAAAGGTATTTGTTCTGAAATTGTTCGCAAGTCCACCGCGCATTCTAGATCAGCTCCGCGTCTTCCCCAAATTGCCAACAGCTTCAACTTCCATCCGAGCTCTGCAATGGCGACCCATGACGAGATTCCAGAGGTGAACTTCACTTTTCCTCTTAACGCATTCGGTCAATTTACATTGGTATTCGGCTCATTTAGCTTCCCCCGCACACATTCTTCTTCTAGGCCCTAAGGGACGAAATCCTGATTCCATGCGATGCGGATCCCGATTCTTATTTCTTGGGTCCAATGGGGAACTCCAATCTAACCAACATCATCGGTATGGAAACCAACAGAATCCCCTTCAAGTACGGAGTCATTTCATCGAACAGGTGGCGGTACACCTTCAAGAACTGGCCCCTGCCTGCTGTCACCGGTTGGAGGAACTGGTATAGAAGAATCCAGGCGAAATTCGGTCCTCACTGGGAAACCCAAGACATTCATCATGCTCTGGAGCTGTCTCTGGCCGACATGCCTAAAAATGAACCATTGCTCATAGCGGCTTCTCATTTTTGGTCAGACGCTCTTAATGCTTTTGTGTTCGGCCATGGCATAATGACAATCACTTTAGCTGATGTCCTCATGATGAGTGGTCTGAACATCACTTCGACCATGAATGCTGATGAGCTATTAGAGAAAATCACCCAGAGGTCCATTGATGTCAGCGTGGGGTGGATGAAGTATGTGGAAATCCACAACAAAGTATCAGGCCCAATAGCAGAGACAGAGCACAGGGCTTTTCTGAACATGTGGTTGTGCAGATTCATCTTCTGTGGGAGATCCAACGAGCCAACCCTCAATTACATTGCACTGGCTGACAAATTATCCAAAGGAAAACAAATCCCTCTAGGCAAACTCCTCCTGGGATCTATATACCACATGATGCATCAAATCTCCACTCAAATGTATCATGCCACCCATGAAAGCACAGATAGACTGCCACCAATTGATTGTGTCAATGGTCCCTGGTGGTTTGTTCCGATGTGGTTTCAGCTATACATGCATCAAATCATTGCTGTGCCATTGGACAACCTCAGCTTTCCCTCCAGCAACTTTGCTGAGGGTGAAGAAGCCACAGAGAAAGCTTGCCAAACTTATGGGGAAGCAGCCACTGCTATAACCATCAACAAGAGTATTGGCAATCTCTTCAAATTATTCTTCAAGGGCTTCAATCAGGTGCTCTGGTTACCCTACAGAGAGAATGACAACCTCACTTTCCCTATCAAATTCAGCTTTGACGATGGCTGCATAGATGAAATGGCCACAGGAGTTTTCAACTCATTTATCAAACCCTGCACCCTACCAGCCGAATTCAACAGGGGAAGACAAGTGAAGCACACTTATGAATTCTATCATCCTAATATAGCAGCCAGGCAATTAGGTTGTGGACAGCTCCCCCCAAAACTCATCTTTTCCACCATAATCAGGCCCAGGGAGCAAATTCAGTCCAAAGAGCGGATCACAATCGGGATGCAGGCCCATCGAGTATTCAGCCTGGGGCAAGATCTGCCAGACTACAAACCAGTACCATTCCACTTGATCCAGTCTGCTCATCCCCTTTTTGAGTCCTGGTGGCAAGAATGGCATGATCACATCTTCAACAGCCCAGTTCATCCCATGTGCCTGGAAATCCAAGCAGATTTCAGCTCAGACAGTGAGGTACAATAACAAATCATCTGCTGCTTTAGTATTTGATCTTTGAGATTTCTAACTCTTTCAAAACTTCCACAGGACTTCACACCCAATCCTGACATTAGGCCTATCCAATATCATCAAGCAGGCCCAGTCACTGTCCTGGGACACAGTGCTCCTTCATTGTCTCGGTTTATGAAATCCCAAGCAGCTTCATTAACCACCCTCTCAGCTAAAGGAGAGAAGAGAAAGGCCACTGAGGACACTTCCAGCTCCAGACAAACCAAGACCAAGCAAAACACACCTCCCCCAAAGGTAAGACGTTTTGGTTCCTCCATCATTATTAACTTACTCTTGACTGGCTTGTATGCCACTACAGGCCTCCTCCCCTGAACAAGAAAATGTCCAAACAACAGTGCCCCCAATCTTTATTACCTTGGAAGATGATGAGCATGCTGACGCCAGGGAAATGAACACCCAGAACCCGGATGATGTCAACATTGGTAGGTCCCTCAACCTTCCCTTCAACCGGCAGATTTTCGCCTCTCTTGACTGACCAGCAATTTCACAGATAACACGGTTGATGAGACCTTTATCGGCTCAACTCCAGACCCTGCTGGCCCATCCGGTTCTCAACCAGACCAAGACTCCATCAATCAGCCGATTCGTCAAGTAAGAATTAATTTCTCACTCTATTCCTCCTTCATATCTTACCTCAGTCGGCTAACCTGTCTGAGTTAACACAGACCTTTGCCAGCCCGACTTCCAAATATGCATTTGATGTTAGCGAGTTCCTGAGCAAAAGAACGGTGGCCCAAAGACCATCGGCACTCGTCCAAGATGTCCTGAGCAACATAACAAACTTTCTAAATCAAGACATCTTGTCCTTAGTCAGAGACGCCGATGAGGTCAAAAACTTCCTCGAGCCCATTGTTGAAGATATTCCAGAAAATCTGAGGCTCCATCTGCAAGCTGTGTCTACACTAGATGACAGCTTTGCCAGGGTGAAACGAGTAATTAGAAGCACTGACCTGCAGTCTGCCAAATCCAAATGCACCCAGGAGGTTAATGACCTGTATGCCCAATTCCAAGAGGCCAAGAATTCTCAGGGAACTCTGGAAACTCAGCTAAAAGAATTGCAAGAAAGGAAGTCTGAACTGGAAGCTCAACTAGCTCAAGTCAACTCTGACATTCAGTCATGCTCCTCTCAACTGTTTGGTCTGCCGAACATCATTGAGGCAGCATCCTCCAAACTGTCACTGGCGCTCGATGAGGACATCAAGCTTAATGCAAGGCTTTCACAAGCACAAGGCACCGAAGAAGAGGACCAAAAGGCACTGGAGCATGCCAATCAGGTCAAAGCCGATGCTCTGGCGGCTATAACCCAATTCTTGAACAACTGAGATGACTATGTAACAAACTTTTAATTTCAGCAATCCCGTGTCAGAATGACCTAAACACCTTCTTGTGATATATCTGTATCTTTCATTCAATCGGTTATTGCTTCGATGACATCGTGATTAACCGCCTTATAAACCTGTTCGGCAATCTGGCAAGTGTTCGCCCCGAACATCTAAATCGGTAATTTTTTGCCGAAGCCAGGCGACCCTGCTCCTGCCGAACACGCAAGCGTATCCAGGCGGTTCGCACAGCCCGTTACTGTAGAGGCCCATCTTGGGAAGTGGGAAAAAACCCCAGTCCGCCGGTTGATATTCGGCGTGTTACTCCGAGACATCCGCCACGATCACTGTTCCGCCTTTATAAACTGCCCCCGGAGGCTTGCCTCCTTCCCCATCTCGCCTTTGCTTCTCTAGTACTTTCGCCGCTTCGGCTTCCTTGCTCGCTCCGCCCCAGGAAACCCTAACTCTCCAAGTACAATGGCGAGCCACGATGGTCGCGACAAGCGCCCGGCGACCGAGGAGGCCGAAGGGAGTCGTGCTCGGCGCCTCCGTCAGCGTGGGTAGGACTTCTCGCCTACGCCCTTTGTGGCACTTTCTTGAAAACCCCGCTTACACCCTGTCACTGTTTGCCGGCAGGATTCCCGTCATCTCCACCGCCGGCGGGCACGCCAGGCCTTCTCCAGCAACGGGAGGGCCAGGAGCTCCGCCATCGGGTTCGTCGAGCTCCTCCGACGACCTCTCCTACCACTCCCATCCTTGGGAGGCGAACCCGGACCGGGATTCCGATGACGACCTCTACAACCACAACGACGCCTTGAACTTCATGGCGCTGCGGGATGAGTCCCGGGAGGAGCTGGCCACCGCCTCGAAGCAGTACGGAATCGATCAGCTGGAGTGGGAGGACCAGCGCCGGCAATTCTGCGACGCAATCACGGGTATGAACACCCAATCCTAGATCGACTTTTGGTCGTTCTTGTTGATCTTTTAACCGATCCATTCCAACTCGTCGTTCACAGCGCTGTCTGAAGAGCTGGAGCGCCTGAAGATGGCGGCGAACGCCGTCGCAGATCGGGTGAACGCCCAGGGCGACACCGCCGAGGCGCGCCTTGGCCAATGTGCATGGCCGCGTCGAGCAGGTCGCCCTGCAGGGCGTGCACCACGGCGTGGCGCTGGGGCTATCGGCGCTGACGGTCCGCACGGAGGAGGACTTCTCCGTGGTGCCGGTTGGCTTCCCCGGCGGGGCATTCCCAGAAGATGTCGCACAGATCGACGATTTTCTGGAATCCTACGAGGATCATGCTCACGCCCTCACCATAGTCACCAACCCGCAGACGGTCATTAACAGGGTGTTCGGTAACTGATCTGCACCTTTTGCACAGCCCCCACTACGAACAATGCTCCACTCTACCACGTTCGTGTGTACAACCCGTTCTCCTGTTCTGTGCTTGTTGAGTGTTTGATTTATCTAGCCGATTGCACAGCACCGCGTGCACTTGGCCCTGTATTTCTGTGTTTTTTTTTGCGCTAAAGGCGACACATGCCGTGCCGGCTGTTTTCTGCTCTAAGGGCGATAGATTCTATCGGCCATTTTTGTGCTAAGGGCGATACAACTTCGTATCGGCCGTCGGTGCCCGCAAGTTCTTGATTCCACTATGCACCGACCTCCACGCTAGGATGAAATCTCTTTAGATAACGTCCATTAATCGCCCTAGCAAACTCTTCTCCTTGGAGGGTTTTTAGAATGTACGCGTTACCGGGAACACACCTCAGAACCCGAAAAGGCCCTTCCCAGTTAGGGGACCATTTGCCGAATACCTTGTCTTTGGTACCGATCAGCAAGATAATTTTCCAAACCAAGTCTCCTTCTTCGAATCCTTTTTCTTTCACTTTCGAGTTGTAGTACTTGGCAACGCGTATCTTGTTCCTTTCAATATTTTCCAAGGCTTTGAGACGAATCAAATGCAAATCCTCTAGCTCATCCATCATCAAGTCTTTATAATCTTCTTTAGCTAGGTCGCTCTGCAATGTAATTCGTCTTGATCCCGATTGCAACTCCCATGGTAGCACTGCGTGATGCCCATAGACCAACTCGTATGGTGACGTCTGAGTCGACCCATGACAAGCCATTCGGTAAGCCCACAAAGCTTCGTTGAGTACCAAGTGCCACCTTTTAGGTTTTTCTTCGATCTTCTTCTGAATAATCTTAATCATGATTTTGTTAGAAGCTTCTGCCTGCCCATTGGCCTGTGCATAATAAGGGGAAGAATTATAGAGTTTAATCCCCATCCCTTCGGCAAAGTCACAAAACTCAGAGGAAGTGAACTGAGTTCCCTGATCGGTAGTGATGGACTGAGGAATGCCGAATCGGTAAATGATATGCTCCCTGACGAAGGACACCATGTTCTCTGACGTCACCTTCTTCAATGGGATGGCTTCAACCCACTTAGTGAAATAATCCGTGGCTAACAGGACAAACTTATGTCCCTTGCTAGATGGAGGGTGGATCTGGCCGATCAAATCAATGCCCCATCCTCTGAAAGGCCAAGGCTTAATGATTGGATTCATGGCCGATGCTGGGGCCCTTTGCACATTGCCGAATCGCTGGCAATCCTGACAACCTCTGTAGTATTCAAAGCAATCTTCGAGCATAGTCGGCCAAAAATATCCAGTCCTCCTGATTATCCATCTCATACGGTGAGCCGACTGGTGTGCACCACATACGCCTTCGTGCACCTCATACATCAGTTTCCTAGCCTCGTCTTGGTTCAGGCACTTAAGCAAAACCCCATCTATGGATTTGTAGTACAATTGATTGTCCAAGAGCGTAAACTTAAGAGCCTTGTACCTGAGTTTTCGGGAGACTTTTCTGGATGGGTCCCTGAGGTAATCGGCAATGTTGTCTCTCCAATCTTCAATTGCCTGATTATCACTTGGGATTACTTGATCATCTTCTGGGGTATTTTGCTCTTCCTCAAGTGCAAAAATGTTTTGATTCTCCCTATACCCGGATGCTGCCTGAGCCAACTGGTTTGCTTCTTCGTTTTGCCCCCTAGGAATATGTTGCAAGGTTGCTGATCGAAACAATTTAAGGAGCTCTTGGCAAACTTCGAGATATTCCTGCAGCGTGTCGTTTTTGCACTCGTACTCACCTGTCAGCTGCCTGATCACCAATTCCGAGTCACCGAAGATCTCCACGGCATCTGCCTTAACGTCCACAAGCAACCGCAATCCTCGAAGCAGTGCCTCATACTCCGCTTGATTATTAGTCACCGGGTACTCGATCGGTATAGAGTATTTGAAAGGTGCCCCCTTGGGAGAAATCAACATGATCCCGACTCCACCACCTTTGCTACACGATGATCCATCAAAAAACAATGCCCAGGGGGCAATGGTTACTATGTTAGCGTTAGGATCACGATGGTGAGTGACGAAATCAGCCATAATCTGGCCTTTAACAGCCTTTGCCGATTCAAAACGCAAATCAAATTCAGAAAAAGCTAAAACCCATTTACCGATCCTTCCACTTAAAATCGGCATTGATAACATGTGCTTGATTACATCAAACTCTGATACTACCACGCATTCGGCATTCAATAGATAGTGCCGAAACTTGGTACAGGAATAGAAAACGCACAAGCACAACTTTTCCGTAGCCGAATACCTCGTTTCGGGGTCCAGTAGCTTTCGGCTAAGATAGGCTACGACTCTCTCTTTTCCTTCGAATTCTTGCACGAGGGCCGACCCTATTGTTAGGTTGTCGGCCGCCACGTACAACTTGAAAGGCTTGTCGAGTTGTGGAGGAACCAATACTGGTGGTGCCTTCATGTATTCTTTGATTTCATCGAAAGCCTTTTGTTGCACGTCACCCCACACGAACTCCTGATCTTTCTTGAGCTTCAACAGTGGAGAGAATGGTAGCACGCGCTCGGACAAGTTGGATATGAACCTTCTGACAAAGTTGATCTTGCCGAGCAGTGATTGCAGTTCTTTGAGATTGGTCGGCGGCACTACCTTATCAATTGCTTCCATGCTCTTTTTGCCAACCTCGATGCCTCTTTTGTGGACCAAGAATCCCAGAAACTCACCGGCCGACACCCCAAATGCACACTTGGTTGGATTCATCTTTAAACCGTGTTTCCTTGTGCACTCCAGGGTCTTCCTTAAATCGGCTAAGTGTCTTTCTTTGCTTCCCGACTTGACCACCACGTCATCAATGTAGATCTCTACGATTTTGCCGATCAACTCATGAAATATGTAATTCATGGCTCGTTGGTAAGTAGCACCGGCATTTTTCAAACCAAAGGTCATGACAATCCATTCAAACAAACCTATATGGCCAGGGCACCTGAAGGCGGTCTTTGCCACGTCCTCTGCAGCCATGAAGATCTGGTTGTAACCCGCATTGCCGTCCATAAAGCTTATAATTTCAAAACCGGCCGAAGCATCTACTAGCAAATCGGCCACTGGCATTGGATAACCGTCCATAGGAGTGGCTTTGTTGAGGTTCCTGAAGTCGATGCAGACTCTCATCTTCCCGTTCTTCTTGTACACCGGGACAATATTAGAGATCCAGTCCGCATATCGACACGGCCGAATGAAATTAGCTTCTAGTAATCTTTCCACTTCCTTTTTCACGTCGGCCAATACCTCCTCCTTGTAGATCCTGCGCGGAGGTTGTTTATACGGGCGGTACCCGGGCTTGATCGGCAATTTATGCTCGACAATGGACCGATCTAATCCGGGCATCTCCGTGTAGTCCCAAGCGAAACAGTCTTTGAACTCTTTTAGAAGATCTACCAATTGCTCTCTGAATTCAGGGTCCAAACTGGAACTGATGAACATCGGCCTCTTCTTACTTGGGTCACCAGCATCCACCTCTTCCAGTTTGTCGGCCGACGTGAACCCGCGTCCCAGTTTGCCCTCGCTGTTGTCGGTTGGATTATCCATCTAAAAGAAGCTTTGAGAGCCGATTGCTTGGATCGGCTGTTGATCTCTGCCGTAGATGTTGACAGGACCTTCTCCCCACACGCGATCGGAGAAGCATTCCACTCCGTCGAATTCCCAGTAAGTGGGTTCAATAGCAGCAACACTCACCGAGTCGTCAGCATGGACAATCTCGATGTCGTCTCCAACCCACTGTATGAGTATTTGGTGCATGGTTGAAGGTATGCAGCAGTTGGCGTGGATCCAATCCCTGCCCAAAAGCAGGCTATATGCCCCCTTGCCATCAATGACAAAGAAGGTCGTGATGAGCGTCTTGGATCCAATCATCAGTTCCACGTGCACGGCACCCCGAGTGTCAGAGGGATTGCCGGCAAAGTCACGGAGTATCATGTCCGTTTTGAGCAGATCTTCATCGTTCATGCCCAGCTTTCTGAAGGTGGCGTAAGGCATGATGTTGATCGCTGCGCCGCCATCGACAAACATCTTGGTCAGCGGCTTTCCGTTGACGTACCCCTTGACATACAACGGCTTTAAATGTCGATGCTTGGCTGGCTTGTCAAATGCTGCCTTCTGGGACAACACGAGCTGTGCCGCGAGCTCGTCGTGCTCGGCCTCGTCAGAGTCCGAATACACCTCGTCCTGTGCCCCCCGGCCGGCAGGAGCCATGAATTCCAGGGGAAGGAAGAAAGTCATGGCCACGTCAGCGCCTTTGTCAGTGTCGTCTGGTTTTTCTTTCGGGCGCCACTCTTGCTTCTTCCCATCGGCAGCTGCTTCTTCCAACTCCCTGTTCCGGAGGCGCTGCACCCTCCTTTTCTGGCTCTTTCTGAGCCCGGGCGGGCACCACTGCCCCTTTTGCCATCTATATGGGCGGGGCTGTGCCTCCTCGCTGTCGTCCTGGTGGTGCGTCCACTCCTGATCGGCATATCTTTTGGCTTGCCGATCCGGGCTTCCCATTTTTAGGCACCGATCGTCCATTGGGATGCGCGCTCCCAATCTTTCGTGGACGGGACGGCGGTTGACTCGAGCCTGCCTATACCCCTTGTACTGATCGCTGCACTCAGGGCAGTTATTGACGGCAGGCAGCTTCAAGCCTTCGTTCCAGCAGTGGTGGAAGAACGGGCATTCCCAGTGAGCCTGCTCCTGCTCTTGGCGGCGTTCCTGCTCCCTGTGGTAGGCCTGTTCTCTGCGGTAGGCCCTCTCCTCCAGACGGTACCGGTACTCCTCCGTGTGACCGTCTTCACGCTGATATTCTTCTGCGAATCTCTGTTCCTCGCGTTGGAGACGCCTCCGCTCTTTCTCACCTTCCCGGCGCCACTTGTTGAGGAGATCCCTGTGGGTAGGCCTGCGCCTGGAAGATGACTCCCCGTGCTCATATCGACTATTCGTGGTCTGGGTACGCTGCCGGAATTCATCGCTGGTGATCTGCCGATCGGGGTCCACTGTGCCAGACTCGCGCGCTTTGTCGGAGGTGAGGACTTTGACTTTGCCCTTGCCCCTGGGGTCCTCTGGAGCTACCATGTTTACTGAGAAGAACACGGCGTTCTGGGCGAAGGGGCTAGCATCGATCTTCATCTTGCCATTGAACTTGATGTGGCCGTCCTGGATGGCCTTCTGGATCCTTGTCCTGAACACACGGCAATCATTAATAGAATGAGTGTTAGTGTTGTGGAAACCGCAGTACTTCTTGTCCTTGACCCCTCCAGGACGCAGCATCGGGTGATCCGGGGGTAGCCTGATTCTCCCTTCGGCGACCAGGAACTCGAAGAGCTTGTCGGCCTTGGTGACGTCGAAGTCGTATGCCCCCTTCTGCTGGCGCAGCCATTGCTTGTTGGCCTGGGTCGGCTCCTTGTCCCAGTTGAGCTCTGCAGCGGCCACCTCATCTTCAGCGTCAGTGTAGTCATCGGCTTCGTCCAGGAAAGCCTGATACATCTGGGCCGCGACATTGTCCTTCTGGAAGCGCCCTTCCCTCCGGAAGCCTTGCGCTTGGATAGTCATCTCATTCAGCCGGCGAGAGAGATGACCCAAGTCTTCAAACTCTTGACCGAACAGCTTGTCCCTAATGCTCGGGAGCATGCCTGCCACGGCCAATGGTGGAAGCTGATCGTCCGGCAGGTGCATGCCGAAGCACTGGCTCTTGACTTCCCTGAACCTGCGCAGGTAGTCCTGTGGTGTCTCATTTGGCCTCTGGCGCACGTACATGATGTCCACCAGTTTCTTCTCCTTGGTGCCCGTGTAGAAGTGTGTATGGAACTTTTGTTCCAAGTCTGCCCAAGAGAGAATAGAGCCCGGCGGTAGTGACGTGAACCATGCGAATGCCGGTCCAGTGAGTGACGACGGGAAGTACCGAACCCTGAAGGCATCTTCGGTATTGGCCTCCCCAAGCTGGAGCAGATAACGACTGACGTGCTCCACCGTGCTGGTGTCGTCTAAGCTGGAGAACTTGGACAGGTCTGTCGGCACTTTGACTCTGGGAGGCAGAGCCACACGGTGGAACCATTCGGGGAACGGAGACCTGTAAGCATAAGTGCCCTTAGGCTTCAGGCCGAAAGTGCGCTGCATCATATCCGCCATCTTCTCTAACATGACATCGACATTAGAGTCGGCGGCCTTTTCGGCCGTCGGCTTCCCATATCCTGGATGTGGGGCGCCCTCTATGTTGTGAGGCTCAAGCATCTCATGGTACCCGTTTCCGTAGTAGTCTTTTATGAGCCTATAGGTTTGCGGGGAGATCTTGCGTGTTGACTCTGGCGGCTGACCCTTAGTGCCGAACGTGAGCTGACCCATGGTCGGCAATTGGCCTTCTGGCGTGTGCTTCTCTTGAATGGTCATCCCGCTTGATTGAGCCTTAGGCGGGGTCTCCTCACCAGCAGCTCCTGCCCCCTTGAGGTGATCCGGCAGGTTGAAAAGATGTGGCCCCGCTATAGGGCCAAACTCCGCCTTCATGAGTTCGTCGGCCTTGGGGCCAAATTGGGCGATCATGATGGTGCGGAAAGTGTTGAGAAACGCCCCATGCATGCGACCGATGGCACCAGAGACAGCTTCGTTGACTATGTGAGACATTTTCAGCACTGCCTCCGCTTCCCCGGGATCATTCGGGTTTAGCTGGACGGGCTTCGGCAGATCGTGCAGACGGCGAACCTTTCCGCTCTTGTTCTTGGAAAAGGCTTCTAGGCACTTGGCCTGGAATTCGGCACAAGCATTATCCACCTGCTCTTTGTACTCGTCGGGTAGTTCAGCGAGCTGCACCTGCACGAGCCCCGCCTTGTTGCTGGCCTCGGCTTCAGTGACTTCGACCATTGCTGCAGGAAAAAAGTGTCCCACCGGGCGTGCCAAAATGTGTGTTGGCACCAAAAGTGACGCACTGTGCCAATCACACAGCAAGCCGGAAAAGCTAGCTTCAAACGTGGCCCGGGTGCTCAGAAATCCGGTGCGTGCCAGTCAGTTTGTCCTGCAACTAACAAAGGAGATAAACTGTTAAATACAAAGCTGGAACATGCCGGGTATGACCAGACAGTTCCAAGATGTACGGCCCTGAAGCCACTTACGACGACACATAGCTATGAAAGCTATCTGCCAACAGGTTTAAAGATCACTCGGCAGTATGAACGAAATTACGTGAGTAACAAGTTGCCGAATACGTTTGCATGAGAATTGTACTTGCATGGTATATTAACTATGAATTAAAGTTTAACCAATCTCGATTGTGCAACCGAGTTGGGGTCCATGGGGATTGAACATACGAATCAAGCATAATTAAACTAATCTAAAGCCTGCGCCTGCCGCGCGACACCTAGCCTTGTCATAGATCAAACATACTTAACGTGCATGAACCCTCACCATGTGGCAATCTAGATACGATCAAATCGGCTATTACGGACAATAGATCTACTGCATGGAAGACTTTACAATAATGAATATGAAAGAACAGGATAGATCTATAAAAGACAGAGCCGAACCGAGCGAGATCTAGATTGGGCAATAAAGTGTTACAACGAAATAAACGTAACAAGACATATAACACAAGGTAACTTAATGAATCTATTAGATCTTGCCAAACCTAGTAGAGCCGATAACTATTTTTACTCATGACTTAATCCGCCGCACGATACAAGGCATAAGCAAAAACCTCCCGTCATAAGCTTAAATCCGCCGCACGATACTAAGCTTAACGTACGAGACTACTTGCATCACACCTAAATCCGCCGCACGATACTAGACATGATAACAAGGTTGTCGGGACTTACGGAGGTCGACGGATCGATGACTCCTCTCGAAGAACACGACGACACGACTTGGACTCGAAGATGGCACGGGGCCGGGTTGGTTGTATTGATTGTGAACCTGTTTACAGTGGTTTCCGGGGTTTATATTTATACCCTGGTGCTCTACGAGTCCTAGAAGGATACGATTACAACGATAAAATCAGGAAACTATCTAAAATATGATGCCTTCTGCTCCAAGCCTCCCCTAATAATCGGCACGTGCTAACAATGACGAGATCTCCTGTTGCCAAATCTTCTGACATGCCGTATTTGTCGCAAACCGACTTAGCCTGAGGTAGCCGACCGCAGCGCCATATTGCCGAATCCACTCCTCGTTTGACCAGTCGCCTCCACAGCCTTGCCGAATCGATTGGATTAGCCGACCGTGCTTGCTGTCTACCGAATCTCTCAGGTGGTGATTTCTCCCGAACCTGCGCAGTGCTGGCCCACTTGTCATAGTGCAAAAATTCTGTGTTAACAGGTAGTATCCAGCCAAACCCAAAAAGCTGCGAACCTCAAAAACACTTGTGGGTGCTTCCCAATCCATAACCTCTTGCACCTTAGAAGGGTCTACAGAGATCCCTTCCTCTGAAAGGACGTGACCAAGGAAAGGTACCTTCTTTAACCAAAACTCACACTTACTGAACTTAGCATATAACTTGTGCTCTCGAAGCCGGGTCAAAACAACTCGTAGATGCTCAACATGATCCTTCTCATTTTCAGAATATACCAAGATATCATCGATGAACACTACAACGAACCTATCTAACTCTGGCATGAAGACCGAATTCATCAGGTACATGAAATGTACCGGTGCATTGGTCAATCCAAAGGACATAACGAGATACTCATAGAGTCCATATCTGGTAGAGAAAGCTGTTTTTGGTATATCTTCTCTTCTGATCTTAATCTGATGGTATCCTGATCTCAGGTCGATCTTGGAGAACACTTTCGCCTTTGATAACTGATCAAACAAGACATCGATTCGGGGTAAGGGATATTTGTTCTTTATAGTTACTGCATTCAACGGTCTGTAATCCACACACATCCTCAAAGTTTTATCCTTCTTCTTCACAAAGATAGCGGGACATCCCCAAGGTGACGAACTAGGGCGTATCAAACCCTTATCCAAGAGCTCCTGCAACTGAACTTTGAGCTCTGCTAACTCCTTAGCGTGCATCCTATACGGTCTCCGAGATATGGGTGCCGTTCCAGGGACTAACTCTATAGCAAACTCCACATCCCTATCCGGCGGTAGTCCAGGCAACTCATCAGGAAAAACATCTGGAAACTCACACACTACTGAGATCTCAGCTATCTGTTTTGTGGTGACGTTGAACAACACTCCGATCTTGTGGGGGTTTCGGGGTAACTTAAACCGAAAGGTAGACCCATTCCGGGGACTAACCATAGAAACTATTCGCTCTGCGACGTCAAGATTGACCTTCCAGAGTTTCATCCAACCCATACCTAAGATCACATCCAAACCCAGACCAGGGATTACGATGGGATCCACTATGGCCGTCTTATCCCCAAAAGTCATTTCCACTCCTTTAGCCATTTTACGCGTGGAGAGAACAGCTCCGGCGGAACTTATCTGATATCCCCGATCTAACTCTACCAACTCAAGATTACTTCTCAAAACGAAGTTCTCACTTATGAAAGAATGCGATGCTCCAGAATCAAACAGCACAACTGCGGGGCATTGATTAACAAGAAACATACCAGCGGTGACAGGCTCTCCTTCCGGCACTTCCTCCACGGTGGTGTGATGCACATGACCTGCGCGAGGTGGAGGCTGGGTGTACTGCTTCTTTGGACGAGGGCACTGACGTGACAGGTGTCCCGTCTGACCACAGTTGTAACATGGCCCAATCACATATGGAGTCTTGGGGCCTCCTGCACTTCCTACCTTATTCTTGTTCTGCATCAGAGGAGCAGTGTAGGGCTTCTGAAAACTGGGACGGGGTCGGTTGGTAGTGATCTTCCTCTACGGGGGACGGAACCTTGCTCCAGCCACTGGCGGGCGATACGGGGTGCGTGCTCCGAAAGGGGCCCTCTGTTGAGACGAACCTCCTTCGTTCGCACAACGACGTGTCTCTGTCGCCAGCCTGCCGTCATTGGCCTCTTGATTTAGGCAGTCACTGACAAAGTCACTGAAGGTGGTACGGTGACTGTTACCCATCTTTGAAAGCATGGCGGCGCTCATGCCACGTTTGAAGCTTGCGATCTTCTTGGCCTCAGTGTTGACAAAGTCTGGGGCGTAGCGGGCTAGGTTGTTGAAGCTGTGCAGATACTCGGACATAGATCTGGTTCCCTGAGACAACCTCATGAACTCTGCAATCTTCATCTCCATCAGACCACTAGGGATGTAGTGGTTGCGCATAGCAGTCGAGAACTGATCCCAAGTGACACGTGCATTTGCAGGCAAGGATGCACGGTACTGGGCCCACCACAAACCTGCGGGTCCTTCCAACATGTGCGCGGCATACTCTGCCTTGAGCTCTTCCGTCAGACGAAGCAGACGGAACTTCTGGGTGATGGAGTTGAGCCATTCATCTGCCTCAAGTGGTTCGGTGACTTCCTAGAACACCGGGGGACGGGTGTCCAAGAAGTCACGGTAGGAGCTGTACTGGTTGGGCTCCGGACCTTGACGCTGCTGGTGCTGTTGCGCGGTGTTGTTAGCGATGCTGCGGAGGGTGGCCTCCATGTGCCTCTGCATCCCCTCCATGTTCCTTTGGCTGCCCAAGAACTGGCCGAAAAACGCTTCCGGCGTCATTGGCGGCGGTGGGGGAGGTGGCAAGTTCTCCTCCTGTCCTGCCCCCTGTCCGCGTTGGCTGCGAGTGTGTGCCGGCATCTGCATATCCCATTAATAAGCAATCATTAGGTGATGTTACATTGATCATGAATAAATACTGCGCTGTACATAATTCGAAAATTTAGCACACGACCAAGTATAATTACTCATTTTCATACAACATCACAGAATAATCGCTCGAAATTAGACATGCAAACGACGAATCTCCATAAAGATGCCAGATCGAAGTCTGGACTTTGTCCCAAAAGACATACATGCCATCAAACATCTTAAACATAAAACCAACACATGTTTTGAGTGTTACATCACTTAGCGAGCGTGCTCAAGCTATACAAAAGAAAATGACTCCTAGCGAAACTAGCGCTCAGGCGTCTCCAGCGGCGGATGCGGCGTCCTCTGCATTGACGTCGATCATTGGCTCGTCAGCGTGATCCTCCTCCGGTGGGGCGTCGGGACCAAGGACCTCTCCGTCCTGGGGATCCGGGGCCTCGGCTGCGGCTGGGGCGGCGGCCTCCTGTGCGGTGTGATGCATCTGGTGAACTGCCTCGTGGAGCTGGTCGATGTAAGCCTGCTGTCCATGGATCTGCTGTATCAAGAGGTGAGCTCCCTCTCTGAGCTGGTCGAGCGCGGTGCGGGCCTCATCCCTCTGAAGGGCGGTAGTCAGGTACATCTGCTCTGCAACGGTCCTGGCAGTGGCCTGTGCTGCTGCTGTAGTACGGGCGTCGTCACGCTCAAGAGTGATCTGCTGAATCCTCTCCTGAAGGCGAGCTACCTCGGCATCAAACTCTTCCTGTAGCTTCCTCTTGCTCTGGTAGGTGGCGGTGAGGGTGAAGGACACGCTCTCGAGAGTGCGCTCCAAACTCTCACATACACCCAACAAAGCTCTAGTGGCGCTCATCGCGGGCGTCTCGCAGTAGAACCTCTCCTCTAGGCTCCCTGTCAAGACTGACTCCGAAGTCTGCTTCCAGCGCAATGGAAAAAGTGATCCACGTGGAAACACTCCTGCCATCGCACTTGCCAGGTCGGCGGGGAAGCGGGCGATGATATCCTTCAGCACAAGATACGCTGCCCTGTTGGCTCCATCCTTGGCACATGTGCCTCTGGTGATCTCCGTCCACCCTGTCCAGTGGGGCTTGGCGGGCAAAGCTTTGACCTTGATCTCCACCATGACCAAGGAATCCTGCCCATAGATCTCCTTCTGCCATGAGTACCTGGGCTCCTGTCCTTCCTCATAGCCCACGGCCTGCAGAATCCTCCAAAGGATAGTCGGCAACCCGAAGTAGGTCAAGAACGTCTTCCGGGTCAGCTTGGTGGCCAAGCGGTGACGCGGAACTCCTCTACCTCCGGTGGCCTTGCGAGCGGTCAGCTTAGTCCGGGCCATCTGTAGAAACAAAAGGGTTTCGAACTCTCGTGAGACGGATATTAAGTTGGCAATTTTTTTTTTATAAAAGAGACAACTTTTAATTAAGGGGAGGTAATGTAAATGCAAGAATATAAACATGATGCATGATCGTACTTATGTTCTCACTCACTAATCATTACTCGTAAGTCCTAACGTTCTATTCGGTGGCAAGAACGATCTCTCATGCGTTATCTACACGTTCTACTCGATCACACAGTTAGCGTACCTGCAGAAGATTCATTTCAGCCCAAAGCAATCCCAATGATAAAACAATTGAGCATTGGCTAATATGCGCAAAATACATAGAAGCCAACACTAAACACCATGCACCAACATAGTAAACACCCTCAAAAACATTGATACCCTCATATGTGTCTGCGTGGAGCTCGCACATACTTGGTATAAGAACTCTCACCTAGACCGACGGTTGGACGGTCATGCTCTCATATCTCACAAAATCATTTTATGCATGTTTTCGCGATCGACGCATTCTCTTTTTCCCGAGAATGGACCAGCAAATAAAGATCCAGCATGACGCAACACCCTGAACCCTGTTAGCAGTTAAACCACCTGAATCCTAGTATAGGGCTTAAGGACGAGACTGGGCACACTTAGTAATTGAAAATAGTTTTGAAAATAATTTTGAAATACCCATTTTAGTTCGAAAATAGCTCTTTGCGGCTGCAATAACTTGAACCATGCTTCGATACCAGCTGTGGCGGAACCGTCCTGATTATAAGAGCTCAAGTACCGTCTTAGTCAAATCCGTCTGACTTCGACTCATACTTGAACCCATATAACCCCGGTAGTCCGGAAATCTCGAAGGATTTCTATCACCGTACAACATACAGGATCGCATTGTTCAAGAATTACATTCGCAAAGATACATCACAGAGAACGAAACCGAATTTAAAGTATCAGAGTGCGAATTTAAAACAGAGTTATTACAATACCGAATTTAAAAGTGCGGAAGCTTAAATAAGTTTGAAACATGACCACTACACATGTGGTCCAAATGAAACATTGTTTGCCAAATCCAACTCAACACGACTCACTCTTCCCTTTTTAGATAATGTGCCACTAGGAGTCTCAGACCAGCAAAAGAAAAGGGGAAGCTTCTGGACGACCCTGCCCTGGGCCTACTCCTCATCACCTTCCACCGGGTAGAGGCAGTGCTTACAATAGCCAAAGTAGACCTGGCCATCTGCAACAAACGGGATAAACCCTAAGTACGGGAATGTACTCAGCTAGACTTACCCGTCCAACTGAAAATAAAGACACCAAGGGTATGCAAGGCCTTTTGGGTGGATCTGGGATCTTTAGTTGCGAAAAGCTCAAATTAAGATAAGTGAGGATTTAATGATATTAATGAGCTGTCATTTTTTAGACCTACTCCTTTTTCTAGGTTTGCACATGAACTACTGCACACACTTGAGTCTAACAGACAATAATATAACCATATCCAGTTGACTTATCCATATTTTAGTTGAACCTTTTAAAACATCACATGGAGTTGTATCGTGGTGAAGCTCGCCATAGTTTCCCACTAACCGGGGGAGACGGCGACTCGAATCGAATTCCAAACCAGCTGGTGAAAGACCTTTAATACCAGCCCACACTTTCCCCGTCGGGTCCATGCATTGGGCAACCGCTCGATGCTTGTTCGTGGTGGTAATCGTCGCGGTTCAAGCACGGACCGCCTAATTGGAACCTGGCGATGGCCTCACGCGGCAGATCGCAATTTCCATACTAGAGGGCGCGACACGGGTCAAAACCGGCCCGAACAGCTTCTAACCGGCTTTGGGGTCGATGATTACGGCACCGACGTATCCCTAAGTAACAGGGCGCGTTCAAAAATGAACGAGGGCCAACATCGATACAAACCTACACAATCCAACGGACGGACTGCCCCCAAGTTCCAACTTGGTGTCTTGCCTTCCAGCTGACCGTATTTCATTACTACTCAGGTTCTTTTCCACGATAGCAAATATAGCCCCAACCGTGATCCGGTAACTACCCATCAGGGTATTACGGGAACATTCTTAACTACTACTTTTATTAAGCAAGCTAAGCAATTCTACATTGTAAATAAATAACAGGATAACAAGGTAGATATTAATCAATAACCAAGGAATGATAATGCAGCAAGTAGGTTTCATTCCAACTCCTAAACCTAATGCATCACAATATAAAAGGACTCAAGTAATTTTAATTGCAAAGGGTAGGAGGCTTAATATGCTCCGGGGCTTGCCTTGAGAGAAGACTGAGGCCTCGTGGGAGGGGCACTCAGGCAGGTTAGTGTAGGCCGCGGGGTCGACTTCCTCGGCTTGATGCAGTTCCGGGATCTCCTGCTCGACGCTTGTCTCCTGCTCCAGGTCTTGCTCCTGAACTATCAATCCTGTTGCATTGCGGTTGAAAATAATAAATAAATAATGCGTAGTGTGAGATGGGGTGGTATGAGTGTAAATATTTCTTGCAAACCAACAAAACCAACTTGTTGAACCATTTTTGACATTGAGGTAAACAATTAATTATCTCATAAAACAATTTCATTAATCCACCTATTTCTTATTTAATAATTCAAAAGAAATTTGAGTTTGAACTGCAAGTGCATTTTTCTGGACTCAGAAAAATCCACAATAATTCCAGAAGGCAAATGGCATCTGCTGGACTTCACTGAACAATTTTCAGCTAGAAATAAAATAGAGAACTGCAGATATAAAAATAACAAATAAACTGCTCAAAAGGTGCTTTGAACTAAATTTTTACACAAAAAGTGTTCAACAGCAGATTTCATAATTTTCCTAGCTTCAACTACTCATAAACATTCTACTGTAGAAAATTTACTGTTAGAACATAAATATACAAGCCTACACAAAATAAACAAATCTATTCCAAATTAAACCATTTGAACTACAACCCTACTTAAAAAAGGGGCTAAACTCATTTTCATATTTTTCCCAGATTCTAATTCACATTTCATATTTATCAAGGAAGTTTCATGAACAGAAACATTATATTATTTCTTACATGAATTTCCAAAGGAAAACACAGAAAAGTACAGTTGTAAAGCAACTTCAGATTCTTCCATACAACAGCTCATGCTTAACATTTTTCTTAGCCTGGACATGTCATACAGAGACTACACAATTTTTCCCACATTTTATTTCGACATATAAAACACCTTAATATTTATTCTAAGAAAACAGCCAAAAAGGACTTTTAATCATAACAGAAACTTTTTCCACATAAATAGTGCAGCATATATTTTTCAGAGGTGCAAATCATGATAAGAAACCTACACAAATTTTCCCATGAATTATCTCAACCAGAAAACACCCATTTTCATTTATCTAAACAAAAGCTCACAAACTGAATTAAATAAAAACAGTAATAAAAACTTTCACCAAAAAAATACTTTCATATTTTTCCATGATAGATCTACTCATAAACAAGCTAACAAAACTGAAAGTACTTTATTTGGACTTTTAAAACGAGCTACACAAAAATAACAAGCATTTCTGGAAAATAAAACAAAAAGGAAAACATTTGAAATCATCCCGGCTCAAACTGCGTGAACTCGGTCCATGGACCGCGTGTGACTGACGCGCGGGGTCCGCTGGTCAACGGGACCCACCCGTCAGAGAGGGCGAAGCAGGGAAAGGTGTTGACCGGCAAAAGCTCGTCGACGGTGAGGTCGCCGGCGGTGAGGCTTGGCTCGATAGACTCGTCTCGACGAGGCGCATCCAGCGGTGGGGTCGGTTTGGCCAGAGGGTGACCGAAGCGTGCCGGCGGCGGCGGCGACACATGGCTACGCCGTTTCCGGCGGTCGCCGTTGAAATCGGGGAAGGCATAGGCTTACTCGAGCCCTAGGGAGGCTATCGGAGGGCTCGGCTTGGCTCGGGAAGCTCCGAGGAAGCTTGGCCACGCGAGCGGCCATGGCGGACGGTGGCGGGGCTCGGCTAGGCCGTGTCCGGCGGTCGTCGGCCAAATTGGCGTGTGCGCAGTGCTTTGTGAACCCTAGGGAGCTAAGTGAGTGGGTTGGTTTGGCTCGGATGGCTCCAGGGGAGCTTGGCCTCGTGCATGGCCGCGGCGGCGCCCATGGCGTTCGGCCGGAGAGATGGAGTGAGATAGGGAGCGGTAGCGTTGAGATGGATAGGTGTTCTCACCTTGCCTTGGCTCGGTGAAGCTCGAGGACGAAGGAGAGGAGCGGAGGAGCTTCGGTCGGGGAAGAACAGCCGCGAGCTCCGGACGGCGCTGATGGCTTTCGCGACGGGGCTCCTCGGACTCCGACGTCAGCGAGGCTCGGCGGGTGGTGCGGAGGTGCGCACCGTGTGGTCTCGATGATGGCGGGGTGGTGGCCGAGGTTAATCGGTCGGTGGTGTCTCGGCTAGGGCGGAACGGTGGTGCGGTTCTTCGGTGCCGAACGACGGCGAGCAGTGAAGTGCTCGGCGTGTTCGCGGGAGAGGAGAGGGAGAGGGAGCAGGCGGGTGTGTGCGAAATGAGAGTGAGAGAGCGGAGAGAGGGAGGTGCTCGGGTTTTGGTCTCGGCGGAGCGGCGGACGGCCAGTCGCGGCGGGGGCCACGGCGGCGCGGCGGGCGAGGCAGGGTGCGGTCGACGAGGGCTCGGCAGGCGAGGCGAGCGCGGAGTGGGCGAAGCCGATCGCTTGCGTGATCGCGTGGAGAAGGATCGGAGAGGGAGTGGCCGCGCGAGATTTTTCGCAGAGATCGCCGGCCACGCGGCGCTTGCGGCCGGCGTACGGCGCGGCGTGTCAGCGGCGGCAGCGCGCCGTGCGCGGGCGGGCGCGCGCGGGCGAGCGGGCGAGCGCTGGGCCGGCGCGGTGAGCTGGGCCGAAAGGCCGGTTGGGCCAAAAGTGAGGGCGCGGGAAAAATCGTTTTCCTTTTTCTTTTTCCAAAAACTTTTCAAACTTTGACCATTCAAAAACAGTTTCAAAAACTCCAAACCAGGCTTTGACCCAAATATAAAAGTTGCTCAAAATAATTTTCCCTACAACTTTCATATAAGACACTTTTCTGAAAACCATTTTTACAATCTCCTTATAATTAAAGCCAATTTTGAAACATAAAACATTTTGCTTACTTTATTTTTATTTAACAAACTATTTTGAACTAGGTCAAAATATCAACATGAAAAGCACTCTACTCATTATTCTCTATTTTATAAAACTATTTGCCAAAACAAAAATCCACTTTAATCATCAAGTCAAATAGAAATCCAAAATCCAGATAAATAATCAAAAGGCAAAAAGCACTCATATGCACATGAAATGATGCAATGCATTGCTTATGCATTTTGGTAGCTAAATGTGGTTCCTAATGCAGTGCTTGACACTAGGGTGTCACAGGCCACCCCGAGTTTTGAGGCCCAAACTCGGAAACCATCGAGGACAGCTTTTCGAGGCTCAGCTACCGAACCCGTGCCGTAAACGGGATGTGGTTCGCACACCCCGAGTTCCAGCACCGATGCCGGAGCATGTCCAGCCTCCACGCCGGGCACAGTGCATTCGCCATCCTTCTCGGCCTCCTGCCAAGTGTCACGACATCATCACCTTCCTCCCGACTCTGCCGATGCACCGCACATCCCCATGTACTCTCGCTTGTCAACGCCACGTGCCAGCTACCACAGCTGGTCCTCAGGTCTCCCGGTCCGTCGGTCCAAGCTCCACGTCCACCCTTCACCGCTCCCGGTCCGTCGGCACGGCACGTCCCTACTTGACCTTCACCTCACCTTCGACCACTGTCCGAGCTCCGCACCTGCACATCAACACAGCCAAGAGACATGTTGCTCATTGATCGATCACTCATCACTCAGGAAGGGAACCACAAGGGCACATATCAACCTTGTGTTCTCATCTCGGAAGAGACCCTGGCCGTGGTACCTCCCTACGCGTGCATGAGCGCCCGCCCTCTGCGCTATGGGATGCCAGCAGAGGTTCCTTGGGCGATGCCCTCGACTCCTATGCGCAAACGAGCTCCGCGCTCTACGCTACGGATCCTGGGATAAACCAAGGCCGAACTGCTCATCGCTACGGCTCACGACTATCGGGTCTGCGGAATTCGGGGAACGAACAAAACACGCCGACTAGCTTCAAGTTTTGATTCAGTTCGCCCAAGAGTCTATTTACAGACTATCTCCTAATATACATACTACTAGTGCCCAGCACCGAACAAGTCTACACCTCCGACTAGGGCTTCGGCGGCAGGCTCGACCTCTTCCTCCAGGCGCTCCATCTCGGCCTCCGACGTGTTCGCCGCAAAGCCCGCGCCCAGCCTCGACATCTCCATCCGCGGATAATGCGAACGAAGAATGGCGAGGCCATGAGCCGCCACACTCCGCGCCGCTGCCTTGGTGTACGCCTCGAAGCGCCCCCAGAGGCCACGCGCCTTCTGGACGACATGGCCGCCGATCCGCCGCTCCTTCTCCGCCGGGAAGAAAGGCTCCTCATCGATGCACTGCACCAACGGGGCCACCTCCTCCGCCAACGACCAGAAACGCTCATGGTAATCGTCAATACGTCGCTGCAGATCTGCAAATTGCATTTTCACGTTTTCCCGGTAAACTGCAAACGCCAAAACAAAGGGTAAGACGACGACCACCTCCGACCATGCTTCACCACGGAGACTTACCGGCGTGCATGGCCTGCCACTTCCGCACCTCCTCGTTGGACTTCGCCTTCTCCTCGGCCAGGAGACGCTTCTCCTCGCCCGCCTGCATCGCCTCTGCGAAGACAACACCAAGATTCAGGACTCCGACCAGATGGCGTACTAAGCAAAAGGGAGTATAGCATCGTCGACTTATGTGCGGCGAACTTGTCGGCCTTATCGGCCCGCAGCTGAAGCCGGAAGTTCTCCTGCCCCTGCTGCTGGATGATCTCCTCAAGCTCTCGAGAACGTGCGTGGGCATCCTCCAGATGCACCTCCAAGCCAGTGAACTTGCCCTCGACGCGCTTTACATCCGCCCGGAGCCGCTCGTTCTCCTCGGCCATCGGCGCCATCCGGTCAAGGGCGAGCTAACGCTCCTCCCCGACCTTCAACAGGTACTGCAGGGCAACGATGACTAGCATGAACAAAGGCCATCCGGAGAGACAACATGAAGAGGTGAACGTACTCACCTGGATCTTCTCCAGCAGCTTCGACGCATCTCCAATCACGGCGTCCGTCGCCGCGCTCGCCGCCTCGTCATCAACTTCGACGACCTCGTCGCCATCAACGCGGAAACGGCGGACAGGACGCCGATGCGGGTCCTCCTCCGGACGCGCGATCTCCTCGATCTTCGGCGAGGCAGGCGATGCTACCTTCCTCTTCATCCCCCGGGTGTGATGACCCAGGGACCCGGCCACCGGAGCTGCAGCACCTCCCGCCGCGACACCTCCTCCAGAACTTCCCCCAGGCGTCGGGGAAGCCTATCGCTCCGCCTCTTGAGGCTCGGGGACTTCCGACGCCTCCAGCCGCTCCGCCTCCCGAGGCTCGGGGACTTCCGACGCCTCTGGCTGCTCCGCCCCTCGAGTCTCGGGGACTGCAGATGCCTCGACGTCCACCGCGGCCTCTGATGCCTCCTCCGGCGCGGCCGACTTCGCCGACCCGCCAATGTTCGCCTCCACCAGAGGGCTTGTCTCCCTCCGACCACCGCCCTCGTTGTCCGGCACCCTTGCGGCATCCGCCGACCTGCAAAGGGCATGGATATGTCATCAACACTCAGATGCGACTAGGGTAAGAACCATAAGATGAGTAGGGGATACTTACAGGTCAGACACTTTCTTCTCCCGAGAGAAGCGACGAGAGCGTGGACGTGCGCCACTGCCTGCGGACTCCTCCTGCGGCTTGGGCGCACCAGCCGCCCCGCCAAACGACCCCCGGGTCTCCGACGCCTGCTGCGGCGTCTCCTTCGGCTTCGGCTTCGCCTTCGCCGCTCCGCGACTCGCCGAGGAACCCTGCCCGAAGCGGGCACTCAGTGGGACCTCATCATCACGGTCAGACGCATCGTCCGACCAGTCGACAACCACGCGGCGATGCTTCGCCGTCTCCTCATCAATGGCGAAGGCGCCACCGGTCTCCAGCGACACCTTCTTTTTTCTTTTTTGCAGGGGCGGCCTGACGCTTTCCCTTCGGGTCAGTGCGGGCCCGCCGCCCACCAGACCGGGGCTCGGGGACTCGGCTCCCCTCATCCCCGCTGTCCTCGATCTCCTCCACGTCGACCTCCGCCGCGCCGCGACCATCGTCGTCGACACCATCCCGCGGCGGGTCAACACCCTTCGGCCACGCCTTCGACGACGCCTGCGACACGAACATCGCCCGGCCCTGCGTTACACTTTTCAACACTGAGTATCTACTTATGCATTTTAACGAACACACAGGGCAAAGATACTGACCTCCGGCGGAGGGTACTCCCGGTAGTACGACTTCCGCAAGTACTCCAGTTTCTTCCTCTTCTGCAGGTCGAACAGTGCATCGACCCGCAGGAACACCTCCTTCGACGACAGGGCCTCCGGTGCCTCCCGCGTCTGGTCCTCCGCATCCCCGGCATACTCGTATGCCGGGTGCGCCCTTTCCTTGCAAGGCTGGCAGCGTCTCTTGATGAAGTTCGACGCCACTGCCACCCCGTTGACGCACTGCTTGTCGACCAGCTTCAGGAGCTCCTCCACCTGCTCCATCGCCGCAGCGCTAGGACGCTCCGACCACGACGGCAACACCTTCGGCTCGAAGGCTGGGTCGCACGGCGGCCTCGGCGCCTCCTGATGGATGTAGAACCACTTGGGCTTGTACTCCATCACCTTCGAATGCAGTGGCATAGCAATGTACTTCTCTGCCATTCCGTCCCGCAGCTGGAGATACACCGACCCGACGATGTTCGATGCTCCAGTGACGTTGATCTTCAAGCGGAAGAGGTCAAAATGGGGCTCGATGCCCAAATACGCCTCGCAGTAGTGGATGAAGACTGAGATGTGCAGCATTGTGTTCGGCGTCAGGTTGCACAGTGCGACCTGATAGTACTCCAGCAGGCCATGGAGGAAGGGGTGGACCGAGATCCCGAACCCGCACCTGAAGAACGCCTCGAAGACGACGAGCTCCGAAGTGTTTGGCGTCGGCCAATCCTTGAGGTATGCCTCCCTCCAGCCGCCGGTGACGCTATCGAGCAGCAGGCCGGCGAAGACGAGCTCCTCCAGATTCTCCCGGCGGAGAACACTCCGCGTCCACCCGCGTGCCCAGCTCGGAACTTCGATGCGGTCATCAGATCCCTCCTTCGCCACCTTCTTCGCTTTCGCCGCGCCACCGCGAGTCTGCTTTCCGCCCGCCATTGACGACGACGAGGGGTGGATTCGGATCTAGATCTGGGGCTACAGTGTTTTGGTGCTCGGAATTGCTCGCGCGCTCAAAGGAAACAGAGGAGGCGAGGGCTACGAGGCGGGAGCTCAAGAGGCGAGTGAGGAACCGCCGCCGCCCGTTTCCCCTTTTATATGGTGCGACCCGACCCTTTGCCTCCAGGGTTCCTGGGAGCAAGTGCCCACCATTCCCACGACCGCCACGTCGCCTGCGGCAATCGCACGCGCGCACTCGACCCCGCATCCGCCTTAATGGGCCGCTGGACCATTGGTTTGACAAAACGGCTTGTCCGTTCGCCGTCTTTTATTTCTTCAATTTCACTTATTTTGCGCCAATTAACGCGATACTAATGCACGGGGACTGACTACCCCTGCTAGTTCTAAATGTTCATTTCAGGCGAACAGTAAGCTCTACAATTTCTGGTCGGCGCTACAGTAACTCCCAGGGACTGTAGATCCCCAACTTCATCCTCGGGGACTCTCCCCTCATATTTATACTAATGCATTTACTTTGGCCCTGCTACAAGAACCATGCTGCTTCTTACAGCAGGCCCGGGGACTACGTGTACACACGTCATTTTTTCTTTCGTAAAAATGACTTTGTTTCATGCAGAACATATACAAGCTTGGCACCACATGCCTACAGCACCTACTCCCAAGCTCGGGGACTAAGTGAATACACATCACCTAGTGGTGAATGTATTGTTTATCTTTTTTCTTTTACAGCTTGATATGGACTAGCTCGGACTTCAACCGGAACGCCATCGGCTGCTGGTGTCTAGCTGCGTCCAAAGTGGATACACTTCGCCAGATGAAAGATCTTCAAAAATTTTCTTGCAAGCACCTTGCATCCTTTTTTGCAGGACGACGCAGAATACTCCACCCAGTCGCACTTCGGTTGCAGCTCAGGCTGCTATGTTCGCGACCAGCTTAAACTGGTCGGAAGCCTACTACAAGTGCAACTGCGACCAGGCGACCTGGTCTGAGGACGCCTCCACCACCTTCGACCAGACTCGACCTGCTCGGAAGACTTCGCGACGCCCAGCACAATGGATGCAAAGTGCTCGGGGACTAGCTGTGGGGATATTACGCCCGTATACCCCCATGGCATGACTTGGGCTCTCCTGCAGATACGGTCCAACCAGAAGGCCTTGCGGCCTGCGACCAGGCCGTCGCAGCCGCCTAGGACTCTCCTAATGACTTGCTCGATAAGGAAGATCCGAATAGATAGACCCTGATTCCTTGCCAAAAGGAACCGATTGTAATCTGTTAGGATTCGACAAGTTGTAACCCTGCTCTCCGGCTATATAAGGCGAGCAGGGACCCCCTCAAAACACATCTGATCACCCGATCTCATAATACAAACCAGCCACCAGAACACAGGACGTAGGGTATTACGGCGACTTGCCGGCCCGAACCTGTCTAAATCGCCGTCTCTCGTCCCTGTGTTTACGCTTTGCAGACGTCTCGCACGCCTCCGCCGCTCAATCTACTACCTTGGGCATAACCCTCGGTAGACTATCGACCATATTTCGTCGACACCTTCTTTCTGTTTCGCAACTTTTTGATGATGACTATGAGATTCGTTTTAAACCGAATCTCAGTCGCATTTTGGATCCTCAGGGCAATCTTATATGTTTGATTTCGCCCTTTGGAAAAGTCTTTCGTGCGTATTTCTCGGAGTCGTTTGGAATTTCTCGTTGTCTTTTGGCTGGACCTTCCTCTTCTGATCTTTGGAAGTGGCATAGGAGACTCGGCCACCTGAGCTTCGACTTGCTTGCAAGACTTAGCTCACTTGGCCTAATCCGAGGATTGCCCAAGTTGTTCATGGAGAAGGATCTTGTTAGCCATTCTTGTAGACATGGGAAGATGGTAGCCGCTCCCCACAATTCAGTGACTCAGGTCATGACTAAGCGCCCTGGAGAGCTCTTGCACATGGACCTTGTTGGTCCGGCTCGGGTGAGCTCGGTTGGGGGGAAGTGGTATGTGCTTGTTGCTGTTGACGATTTTTCGAGATATTCGTGGGTCTTCTTTTTAGCTGAGAAGACCGAGACTTTCTCCTTTGCTCGCAATCTGATTTTGTCTTCAGAATGAGTTCCCTATGAACTCAATGCGAGCAATTCACAGTGATAATGGTTCCGAATTCAAGAATTCAGATTTTGAGAAGTTTTGTAACACTTTGGGTTTGGAGCATCAGTTTTCTTCTCCCTACACACCGCAACAAAATGGTGTTGTAGAGAGGAAGAATCGGACCCTTGTAGAGATGGCCAGGACGATGCTCGATGAGCATAGGACTCCTAGGCGATATTGGGCCGAAGCTATGAGCACTGCATGCTATATCTCCAATCGCATTTTTCTCTGAGCTTTCTTGAAAAAGACTTTTTATGAGCTGCGTTTTGGAAAACTGCCCAAGGTGAGTTATTTTAGAGTTTTTGGTTGCCACTGTTTTATACTCAAGAATGGCAACCTGGACAAATTTGAGTCTCGTTCTTCCGACGGTGTATTTTTGGGTTATGGCACTCATACTCGTGCATATCGAGTACTTAACCTTGATACTAACCGAGTCATGGAGACATCCGATGTCACCTTCGACGAGACCATGGTTTGTCCTTCTTCTCGTTTTGAGCGTGCAGGTGATCATGAGGTTGGCAAGCCTCTTTTTGATGATGAGGATGAGGGTGCTGAAGGGATGGATGATCCAGCACCACCTCCACCTGCTGAGACGCAAAGAGCGGCCTCTACTACCACTCACGGTCCCGACCCTTCTTCCTCTACTACATGGGGGCCGTGGGATCCGCCACCTCGAGCGGTACCTTTCGTACCCGAGGAGGCACCAGCTGCTGTTGAGGGGGAGGTTTCCTCAGTTCGGGAGGCGCCACGACACATCCAGCACCAACACCCACCTCAACAGATGATCGGCAGCATCGGCGAACGTGTCACTCGGTCAAGGTCACAACAAATCTCTCACTTTGCTCATTCTGCATTTGTTGCTGATTTTGAACCCCGAGATGTTGGACATGCTTTATCTGATCCGGATTGGGTCAATGCCATGCATGAGGAGTTGGAAAATTTTGATAGAAATCAGATTTGGGTTCTTGTTCCTCTTCCTCCTGACTTTCATCCTATTGGGACAAAATGGGTTTTCAAAAACAAACAAGGAGAGGATGGCCATGTTGTGAGAAACAAGGCCAGGCTAGTAGCTCAGGGGTATAGTCAGAAGGAGGGGATAGACTATGAAGAGACTTTTGCTCCTGTAGCTCGTTTGGAGGCAATTATAATACTCTTGGCTTTTGCTCCATCCAAAGGGTTTAAACTTTTTCAAATGGATGTCAAGAGTGCCTTCTTAAACGACTACATAGAAGAAGAGGTGTATGTGAAACAACCCCCCGGTTTCGAAAATCCCAAGTTTCCAAACCATGTCTTTAAACTTCACAAAGCTTTGTAAGGTTTGAAACAAGCCCCTAGAACCTGGTATGATAGGTTGAAAACCTTTTTGCTTGCTAAGGGTTTTAAAATGGGATGTGTGGATAAAACGCTTTTTCTCCTCAAGCAAGGCAATGACACTCTCTTGGTTCAGATTTACGTGGATGATATCATTTTCGGTGGTTCTTCTCACGCTTTGGTTGCCAAGTTTGCAGACACTATGAGCAGGGAGTTTGAGATGAGCATGATGGGCGAGTTGACATTTTTCCTCGGATTGCAAATCAAGCAATCCCGAGAGGGAACATTTGTGCACCAGGGTAAGTATACCAAGGATATCTTGAAGAAATTCGATATGGGTGAGGCCAAGCCTCTTCCAACACCCATGTCGACCACGACGGCCCTGGATGCGGACAAGGATGGAGAAGCTGTGGACCAGAAGGAGTACCGGAGTATGATCGGGTCGCTGTTGTACCTGACGGCGACACGCCCGGACATTCAGTTCGCGGTGTGTCTTTGCGCGCGATTTCAGTCTTCGCCGCACACCTCTCACCGTCAGGCGGTCAAGCGCATTATGAGGTACTTATGCTTCACTCCAGAATTTGGGATTTGGTATTCTGCTTCCTCCACCCTCTCCCTTTGCGGTTATTCCGATGCCAATTTTGCTGGTTGCCATATTGAGCGCAAGTCCACTTCTGGGACTTGTCAGTTTATTGGTTCTTCTCTTGTTTCGTGGTCTTCTCGCAAGCAGTCTAGTGTCGCCCAGTCTACCACGGAGGCTGAGTATGTTGCTGCGGCTAGCTGCTGTTCCCAGTTGCTCTGGATGATGGCCACTTTGCGTGATTTTGGTCTGAGCTTTTCTCGCGTTCCTTTGCTTTGTGACAGCACGAGTGCGATTAGCCTTGCTAAGAACCCCGTGCTGCACTCTAAGACCAAACACATCGATGTGCGCTTTCATTTTCTGCGAGACCACTATGAGAAGGGTGATATCGACCTTCGCCATGTCTATACTCACCATCAGTTGGCTGATATTTTCACCAAGCCTTTGGACCAATCAACTTTTGCTAGGTTGAGAGGTGAGCTTGGTGTGTGTTTCCCCTTTTAGTTGGGGAAACATTTTGGTTTGTGTAGTATAGCCTGACTTTTTTTCTCCTTTTGGTTTCTTCATGCATCTTTGCATGTCATCTTGCATATTTACATTCAGACCTTCATTAATATAATCCTTAGAATGTGACTATGCTCTGTTTAGTGTATGCTCCGATGCTATTTAATGATGCTTGTAGCTTATGCTCTTTCTGATCACTGATACATGTTGTGAGCTGAGCTATTTTTATGAATGGTGAATTTGCTTAATGAACATAAGACTTGAAAATGTTCACCATTGAGATATGCAACTAGCATGTTTAGAATGTGTTGAAATCACTTGTGCTTTTCATATATGCTAGGTTGCTATATGTCTCTAGTTCTGAGTCATTCACTTGCTTGGTATGTTCATATTCGGCTATAAATTAGAACCAAGTTAAGCAAATTGGAAAGATCGAGATGGGATTGCTTGTCAGCACATCACAGAATCGAGACTGTTTCTCATTGCACTTTCAGTTAAACTTGAGTTGTGTAGTGTATGACCAAAACTATTGCTTTAAGCTTCTGATTGCTTTTGCATAGGCTTCGCACAGTTGAAAAGTTAGGCAATGACAAGCTTTCAACCTCTCGCAATCACATGCTGAAATTTGAACTTGTGTAATTTAACCGCTGCAACTCCGATAAAACTTGAATACACAAGTCTATATTTCATTCTATAGCATGATGATTGAACCTTGCTAGGGGTAGCTCCCCTTGTATACATGTTTAGCACTTGTTTGACTTTCTGTCTATACATGTTTAGTGCTATTTTGATGGTGACTACCTTTTTGGCTAAAAACTGCTCTCTTTGCTCACATGTTCATATTTCGTATTTGGTGATCAGTTTGAGCTTTTGCTAGCTTTTTGTGCTTATTATTGAGTCATCGGATCAACACTTTGTTGAGCATCTTCATATTCTATCGACTATATTCCTGAAGCTGCTAACTTGCATTTTAACACATATGCATTTGGAGGGGAGTTTCTTGATAGTGCATTTTCAACTAAGGGGGAGAAATTCTCTCAAATCATAAGATCAACTAAGGGGGAGATTTCTTAGTTATGTGCACTATTGGAGGGGGAGCTTGAGTTTGAGTTGGCTCGGATTTTGTGGTTATTCGAGGGGGAGCTTGAGTTTGACTTGGCTTGGATTTTGAGGTTTTTAAATCTCCCAATTAGTTCGGAGCTTTTCTGCTAGTTGTGTTGAGCCTCTGTGCCTCTGTCTTGAGGGACTAGCATTTTTGGCTTTGTTGTTCAATTGGTTTGGAGCCTTTCTGCTCTTCAGTCGGTATTTTTCTGTTGATATCGAGCTGTTTTCACGCTAGCGGTGTTGAGCCTGTTCTACCTCTTCTTGAGGGCTAGCTTTGCTTTGCTTGGTCGCGTCGAGCCGTTGCCCATGTCTTTGGGGACCAAGTTGTCTTGCTCTTACACTTGACCTTCCTCTGGCTTTGATATGCTTTTGGGTCATTTGGACGAGTTCTCTACTCCTTCTTCCTTCCTTTCTCTGTTTCATTATGATTTGTGTTGGTAGTTGACAATGCACTCATCAAGGGGGAGATTGCGGATACATGGGTGTATGCCGAGTCTCGAGTGATGAGTGATTGTCAACTGGGATAATGCGCATGTTCTCTGGCTTGTGTTGTGCAGGTGTTGAGCACGGATACAGTGATCGAAGGCAAGGTGAAGGTCAAGTAGAGACGTGCCGTGTCGATGGACCGAGAGTGGCGAAGGGCGGACGTGAGGCTTGGACTGAGGGACCGGTGGCCTGAGGATCAGCTTTGGTGGCTGACAGCCTGGGACAGCGACGAGCGGAGACTTGCCGGGCACAGTGTTGCTTGGGTCGAGGACCTGGGGACATGTGTCGGTGGACGGGGTGCACAGGCGGTGCATCCCCTCTACGACTCGGTTTGGTGGTTGAGCCACAGAAAAACCACCGAGTGGACGGTTTCCAGGTTTGGGCCTCAAAACCTGGGCGCTGATGGTTTCCGAGTTTGGGCCACAAAACTCGGGCTGAGGATGGTTTCCAGGTTTGGGCCTCAAAACCTGGGTGCTGTGGGTTTGCTGAGTTTGGGCCACAAAACTCAGGCGATGGACGGCTGGTTTCCCGGTTTGGGCCTCAAAACTGTGGGTTGGTCGTGAAGGCTGGTTTCCCGGTTTGGGCCTCAAAACCGGGGGCGAAGTCCAGGAAAAGGACGAGCGGAGCGGTGGCGGCACGTGGCGGCAATCGGTGAGGTTGCGTCGAGGCAACGCTACCAGTTGTGCGGGCGTGGCCGTCGGATTACCAGCATCTTCGAGGTTGTCCAGAATAACCCTAGGGTTTAGCTGGTTCGCTCTGTAATTAGTTAGGGGTAGAGTGGGAACTAGAATTAGGATAAGTAGAGGGAGACACCCACCTCCCATCCTATCTTAGTCATTTGCTCTTTGCCTTCTAGGTTTTCCTGCTCTCCCAATCCCCTGCTGTAGCAACTGAGATCCGCAGAGAACCATACCTTTGTGTACTGGAGATTTTGAGGAAGTGAGACCGTAATCTCACTGTTGTAGCGTGTGGTAGCCACACGGTTGCAGATCAATGACTTGATTCGCGTTTTGTTCGTGTACTTCGCGTTCTTCGTTTCTTCGCGATTTTCCCGTCACTCGATCTCGCTCTCTACTGCGTCTTTTCGAAATCCATTTGAATCAACTTGTTCTTTATAGTGAGGAGATCATTTCCACCAAAGGAATTCATCTAACTCCTCACGAACAAGTAGATCGGGTTGATTTCGTTTTCGTGGCGCTTTTTCGTTCATACTCCTCCCCTTTTGATTTCCTGGTGATTAAGTTGATTTGAGCGGATGTTTTCTTGGGGATAGTCTCCTAACTACCTCGTGATCATCTTCTCCAAGTTTGGGAACGTGGGATTGTGATTTGATTCGGATTTGGGAGGTTGTGTGTGAAGGGCGACCGAAATCGCCCTCACTGGGCACTCGCGGACAGTCCGCCGTTGTGCCCGCGGACAGTCCGCGCGTCGGGGACGAGCCGGACCTGTGGCTGTGTTCCTCACGCATTTTGCTTTTGAGTGACCGGCGGACTGTCCGCCGTTGGAGTTCGCGGACAGTCCGGGAACATCCAGGGGACTTGCAGCATTTGTGCTGTTTCGGGGATTTTGCCGGCGGACAATCCGACATCCCCCTGCGGACAGTCCGCGGTTGAGCCGGACAGTCCGGGACCGTACTGGCGGATAGTCCGGGATTTGCCTGTGTGTTGCAGTTTAGTGCGTTTGCTCTCCCGGCTTCTTTGCTTGGTTTCCGGACTTCTCGTTTGGCCCTAGAGTTGATCAAGGAACCTCTCTAGGTATATTTTGGTACTTGTTAGCATTGGTATTTGGGGATTTCTCGACGTAGTTTTCCATCTACGTTCGGGACTTGGTTTTTAGGGGTCGAACTCGTACCGGTGCTTTTGCCGTTTGGTTTGCTATCACTTTATGGTGCCTCGCTGTGATCCTAGCACTACTACAGAACAGGGTCATAGGCCGATTCACAAAATCGTCTTTAGTCTCGGTGTTTTTGCCGCCCAGGACTAATAGACCCTTAAGGTCCCGGTCGGTTTCACGGACCGGGACTAAAGGGCCTGCCCCAACGGCTACTGCGCAGAGCTGTCGGGGTAGGGACCCTTTAGTCCCGGTCCGTGTTACCAACCGGGACTAAAGGGCACTCTTTAGTCCCGGTTGGTGCCACGGACCGGGACTAAAGATTTAGCCACGGTTTGTGGCTTGCCCCGGGATAAATGATCACCTTTTAGCCCCAGTTTTAATACAAACCGGGACTAAAGCTCCCCGGTTTTTAACCTGCCAACTTCTTCCTCCCCCGAGCTAGAGACATTCAAATTTCAGTGAGCTTCTTGCTTGTTCTTGCTGTTGTTCTTTCTTGTTCTTCATTGTTCTTCGTCTCCGGCGTCAATTGGTGATCTTCTTCGACTCCGTCATCGTCTCTTTGCGTTTAGAGGTAACTATTTTCATCTCCTACCATGTCTTTTGAATATGAGAGGAATTTAATTAAAATATATACTTTGCAAGAACAAGCATAGAGAGTTGAGTAGTTTAAATTGGTTCATCACAATCACTTGATAGTTTTCTACTGCTAGGTAGTATCCATTCTATATTTCATACTTATGCAAGACGAGTAATATTGAATTTTATTGTCTTTTTAGTATATTTTCAATATAAAAATGTGGAATTTATAATAGTTTGCAACAATAAATATAGAGAGTAGATAATGTGGAAATTGGTATTGTTATATCATATTTTTCGATTATCTAAACAAATAGATAAATTTAGAGTTTTTTTATTTATAATTGTTTAGAAAATTAGGAATTTGCATGTAATAGTTTAAAAAATGAGCATGTATATAGTAGATGGCAACCGTGACCGGGTCCTCAGCATCTCATCATCGGGATCCGAAGCGTTTGCGGCCGGATCTTCCTCTCATTGCTTGCGGTGAGTGTAAGCAGAAGATTGTGAAGGAGTACCGAGTGAAAAAAGAGGGAATCAACAAGGGTTGTATATTCTACAAGTGTCCGAACCATGAGGTGGGTTATTATTTACCCGCATTTGATTAATATGGTTCATTCGTATCGGTTTTGCTTGATGATGTTGTTTAAATTTCTTATTCTTTGTTCTAATTGCAGTGGGAGGGCACCGGCGGATGTAAAGGTGGTGCTGGGAGGAAGAGTACGTTCAGCACGTACGAAATTCTGTAGCATAGGAGGTTGCCGCTGAAGGTGATGAGGCAGTGAGTCAGCGGCAGCAGCCCATCCATGCTGATGAAGCGAATGATCTGTCTATTTTAGTTGGGATCGGATGCGAACTAATTATGTTGCTTAAGTGCATTTTATTTTTAGTTTTTTTAGTGCTAGCTGCGATAGTCTTCGTTGTAGTCAAGCTTGTTTGAATTAATCAATCATGTGATGTCATGAGTGTTGTGCAATAACATGAGAAACTACTAAGTGCATGGTTGTAATATTTAATGCAGATGTTGTCACGCAATTGGATGTATAATGTCGATCGCCGCTCCAAAGAGTTCATTGCTGGCGTGCACTATTTCTTAGGTGTGGCTGAGGCAAACAAGCATGTTGGTTTCATGTGCTGCCCATGCGCCGTCTGTAAGAATTTGAAGGAATATTCATGCCCAAGGACTCTTCATACGCATTTGTTGAAGTCGGGTTTCGTAACAAACTATATTTGTTGGACGAAGCATGGAGAAAGGGGGGATGTAATGGATGATGGTGAAGAAGGTGAAGAAGAATTGGCTCACGCTGATATTATTGCTCAGTACGGTGCCTTTGATGATGATGCAGTGGGGGGAGATGGTGAAGAAGATGCGGCAGCGACAGAAGATGTGACAGCTGATGTTGATGCTCTTGGTGATGCCATTCGTGATGCACAAAGAGAATGTGAAAGTGACAAGGAGAAGGTCAAGTTTGAGCGCATGCTAGAGGATCATAGAAAATTGCTATATCCCACTGCTGAAGATGGCCAAAAAAAGTTGGGTACTACGCTGGAACTGCTGCAATGGAAGGCAAAGAATGGTACATCCGATAAGGCATTTGGACAGTTATTGAAGATAATGAAAAAGATGCTTCCGAAAGCGAACGAATTGCCCACCACTACGTACGAAGCAAAACAGGTCGTCTGCCCTTTGGGATTAGAAATCCAGCAGATACACGCATGTCCTAATGACTGCATCCTGTACCGTGGGAAGGAATACGAGAATTTGGATGCATGCCCGGTATGTGAAGCATCACGGTATAAGATAAGGCGAGATGATCCTGGCGACGTAGAGGGTGAAGAACGTCCAAGCAGGAAGAAAATCCCTGCCAAGGTTATGTGGTATGCTCCTATAATACCACGTTTGAAACGTTTGTTCAGAAATAAGGACAATGCAAAGTTGTTGCGGTGGCATAAAGAAGACCGTAAGGTAGACAATATGCTGAGGCACCCAGCTGATGGATCCCAGTGGAGAGCGATAGACAGAGAATTCCCAGAGTTTGCAGATGAGGCTAGAAACTTGAGGTTCGCTTTAAGTACAGATGGTTTTAATCCTTTTGGGGAGCAAAGCAGTAGTCATAGCACTTGGCCAGTTACTATATGTATCTACAACCTTCCTCCGTGGTTATGCATGAAGCGGAAGTTCATTATGATGTCGTTGCTCATCCAAGGGCCGAAGCAACCTGGCAACGACATCGATGTCTACCTGAGGCCATTAGTTGAGGAACTTCTACTTCTATGGAGCAAACCAGGCATACGCGTGTGGGATGAGTACAAACAGGAACACTTTGACCTGCGAGCATTATTGTTCGTAACAATCAATGATTGGCCGGCTCTAAGTAATCTTTCAGGCCAGACAAACAAGGGATATAATGCATGCACACACTGTTTTGAAGACCTTGACAGTTTATTTTTGAAAAACTGTCGGAAGGTCGTGTATGTTGGGCACCGTCGGTTTCTTCCTGTGGGCCACCCAGTAAGAAAGAAAGGCAAACATTTTAAAGGTAAGGTAGACCACCAAACCAAGCCTCGTAACCGAACCGGAGATGATATACTCGAAATGGTGAAGGATACGAAAGTAGTATTTGGAAAGGGACGGGGCAGCGAACCTGTTCCCAAAGACGCTTCGGGACACGCACCCATGTGGAAGAAGAAGTCCATATTCTGGGAGCTACCCTACTGGCATGTCCTAGAGGTCCGCCATGCGATCGACGTGATGCACCTGACAAAGAACCTTTGTGTGAACCTGCTTGGATTCATGGGTGTCTACGGAAAGCCTAAGGATTCACTTGAAGCACGACAGGACTTGCAACGCATGAAAGAACGAGACAACTTGCATCCGGAGAAGACAGATGACGGGCGCCAGTACTTAAGCCCTGCTAGCTACACTCTTAGCAGAGAAGAAAAGGAAAGCATGTTTGAATGTCTTAACAGCATCAAGGTCCCATCTGGATTCTCCTCCAATATAAAGAGAATAATTAATGTGCCAGAGAAGAAGTTCCAAAACTTGAAGTCCCATGACTGCCATGTGCTTATGACCCAATTGCTTCCTGTTGCTCTAAGAGGAGTTCTACCTCCACATGTACGTCTAGCCACCGTGAAGCTATGTGCATTCCTCAATTCAATTTCACAAAAGGCAATCAATCCAGAGGAACTTTCTACTTTGCAGAATGATGTCGTTCAATGTCTCGTCAGCTTTGAGTTGGTGTTTCCTCCATCCTTCTTTGATATCATGACACACCTCCTAGTTCACCTGGTCAAGGAGATCATTATTCTCGGTCCTGTGTTCCTACACACCATGTTCTCATTCGAGAGGTTCATGAGTGTCCTGAAAAAATATGTTCATAACCGTTCTCGGCCTGAAGGAAGCATCGCCCAGGGCTACGGAACAGAGGAGGTCATAGAGTTTTGTGTGGACTTTATTCCAGACCTTGACCCGATTGGCGTTCCCGAATCGCGACACGAGGGCAGGCTCAGTGGCAAGGGAACACTAGGGAAGAAAACATATATCGGTACAGGAGATGATTACTTCGATAAAGCACACTACACAGTTCTACAGAACTCCTCATTGGTCGATCCATATATCGAGGTACATAAGGATTTCCTTCAATCCAAGTGGCCCGGGAAGAGTGAATCTTGGATTACACGTCAGCACATGCAAACCTTCGGCGATTGGTTGTGAAAACAATGTCAGAGTAATGACAACATAGATGAGCAGCTTTATTTGTTGGCCAGACAACCATCGTGGCATATCAACACGTACAAAGGGTACGAGATCAATGGGAATACATTTTACACAGTAGCCCAAGACGCAAGGAGCACCAACCAAAACAGTGGTGTACGCGTGGATGCCACGGATCCAAATGGGAACAAACAAACATATTATGGCCGCATACATGACATATGGGAACTAGACTACGCACCTAATTTTAAAGTCCCTTTGTTCCGGTGTAAATGGGTCAAGATGACCGGTACCAGAGGTGGGGTAACAGTTGACAAGGAGTATGGGATGACATCAATGGACCTCAACAATATTGGGTACAAAGACGAACCATTTGTCCTTGCCGCAGATGTGAGTCAAGTGTTCTATGTGAAAGACATGTCTACAAAACCAAAAAGAGGGAAAAATGATAACAACTCGATCGTCAACGAGCCAAAGCGCCATATAGTTCTTTCAGGGAAAAGAAACATTGTCGGAATTGAGGACAAGTCAGACATGTCAGGTGATTATGAAAGAGATGATCGAATTCTGCCATTCAAAGTGAACAAAGACCCAAGCATTTTGTTAAACAATGAGGAAACTCCATGGTTAAGGAATGATCATAACCAAGGGACATATGTCAAGAGGAGGTTCGCAGTTGTGCCCGCTTAATAGTGGGTTGTAAATATATTATGTAATAATTAATTAATTAAGACTTCATTTATTTGATAATGGATTTATATATATATTTAGTAGTAGTGATCATTGATTTATGTGCTTCTCTAGACGTGAATCATCAAAATACATATAAGAAGATACTAAAATTTAACATTTTCTTTCGTAAACTAAAGCAAAAAGAATCTCATACTAATTTTTAAAATAAAGTATATCAAATATTTAATTTTCTGTTCAATTAGAAAGATTTAAGATATATTTAAAAAGAAAAAACTAAATTTAAAAATCTAAAACTACTGCATCTGTCGCGTAGAACGAAATTGGGCAATGATTTTTTATGTTATAAACAAAAGATTAACGTCCAAATGATATGAAAATAAATTTTCTATTGAAAGCCAACAATTTTTTAAATTTAAATTGAACATTAAATTTTTGCATTAACCACATATGAATGGTTATTTATATTTATATTCGTTATTATAAAAAAAGAAAAAGAATTTATGCTACAAAATTTTGTACTATACAATAAGGTTAAAGTATATACAACTGTTATTTTAAAGTAATTTTATGCCTACTGTTCAATTTACTATGCAATTAACAAGAATTACAACATATTTATATAGTGGAAACTTAATACAAAACCTAAAATACTGAAACCCAAAACTATGGCGGGAAAGGACCCTTTAGTCCCGGGCCGTCTTACGCACCGGGACTAAAGACCCCTTTAGTCCCGGTGCGTAAGCCCGCCCCGGACTAAAGGTCCAACCCTTTAGTCCCGGGGCGTATTACGCACCGGTGCGTAATACGCCCCGGGACTAAAGGCCCTCCCGGGTATATAGGGCATAGGGCACAGGGCACAGTGCCCTCCAATCTTCCCCAGATCGACGCCAGTAGCCCCGCCTCCAGTCCGCGCCGCCGCCCTCGAGCTCTCCTCGCCGTCGAGCCTCTCCGCTCCGCCCTCGGCCTCTCACGCCGCCGTCCTCCTCGCCGTCGTGTCCGCGCCGCCGTCCTCCACGCCGCCGTCCTCCTCGCCGTCGTGTCCGCGCCGCCGTCCTCCACACCGCCGTCCTCCTCGCCGCCGGCTTGTGTGTGTGTGTGCGTGTGCAGTGTGTGATGGTGTGCGTGTGTGTCCAGTGTGTGTGAGAGTGTAAAAAAAGAAATGAAAAGGTTAAATAGAAAAATTGATATATATATATATATAAAGAAAAAGAAATGAATATAAATAAATATATATATTTATAGATAATGAATATGATCATATTCATTATCTATAAATATATATATCTATTTATATTCATTTATATATATATATATATCAATTTTTCTATTTAACCTTTTCATTTCTTTTGTTTATAGAAATAGATATATACAAATAATGAATATGAATAGATATATTTTATAGAAAAAGGAAAATCATATATATATGTTTTTTGAACCTAACAAATATATGTTTACACATGTAGATAAAAAGTGTCCGACCTCGCCGCTGTCCACTGTCATCCGCACCATCGTCATCTTCGCTGCTGTCCGTCGTCGTCGTTCTCGTCCACGGTGTGTAAATCACATGACATGGATATGTTTAAACATGCATTTATCACTCTTAGAAATATGTGTTCATAGAAAATCATGTGTATTTACACTTAGATATGTTTAAACATGTATTTATCACTTGGATATGTTTAAACATGTATTTACACTTAGAGATATTTTGACACATATGCTTCTTCGTGTTATTTTTAAAGTTGAATTGCCTCTTTACGAATATATGTTATTTTTAATGTTCGCGATTACATGTCACCTAAAACTCGAAACCCTAAAACCCGAAACCATAAACCCTCAAACCCCTAAACCCCGAAACCCTGAACCCTGAAACCCGAACCCCTAAACCCTGAAACCCGGCCTAAACCCTCAAACCTAATAAACCCCTAAACCCCGAAACCCCGAACCCCGAACCCCGAAACCCCGAAACCCTAAACCCCGAAACCCGGCCCGAACGCCTAAACCCCTAAACCCCTAGTTTTCGGTTTTCGTTTCACATACATGTATAAAGCTCCTCTAAGTGTTCGATCATATTGTATATATATTTTAATATTCGTAGAAATGGCCGACCCAAATGAGAACTTGGAGGAGGAAATGATGAATATCATCGCCGACGACGATGACGGGAGTCAATACTTATTGAATTACGAAGACATGACCATGCATGATGAAAATCCGCCTGAACAACAAGTTGAGATGGAAGAAGGCAATACAGGCGAGGTATATATACAATATGTCGTGTTAGGGTTTACATTTACTTTATTACTTGATTAGGTTTTATCTCAACTTGTATTAGGGTTTCATCATCGTGTCTTTACCTATGTGTAGCCCTCTGGATCGACGTCTGCGACGGGGCAGAGCAGACCAAAACGAGGACCAAAGAGGCCGTTGAAGGGTCGTCATGTAATCTCCGAATTCGATATGGCTACAAGCCAACCACTAGGACCACATGCACAGAAATATGTCTTTCACTGTGGGTTCCTTGTGAGAGATCGGATTCCGATAAGTGCCCGTGAATGGAAAGAGAGGCGAAGTGCTCCCGAGATCAGTTATGTCTCCGATCTTGACAAGCAGCTAGTCTGGGATGACATCCAAGCTCATTTCTCGTTCGACACGGAAGATGAGGACCTGCTGAGGCGAATTCGGGAGTGGACAATGAAGAAAATGGCCACACTTTTTCAGGACTAGAAGAAGAAATTGTACCACAAGTTTGTGCTGAAGAACGAGACGCCAGATTTCAACTCTACGGCGTATGTCAAGATAAGGGCCGATTGGGATGAATTTGTACAGTACAAAAGATCACAAGAGAGCGAGGCCCGGGTCAGAGTAAACAAACAGAATGCAGCTCAGAAGAAATACCACCATCATTTAGGATCAGGTGGCTATAAGACTGCCCTTCCAAAGTGGGAGAGACAAGAACAAGAGATGCTTGCCAGGGGGTAGTCCCGGAGACAATAAGAAGAAATTGGAGTGAACGGTCCAGGAATTGGTTCTACGCTCATGGGGGAACCATAGACCCTAATGACGGGGAGCTTGATTGGGTCCCGCAAATTTCAAGAGCAGCACAGAGGCTAGTTCAAGCACGAAGTGCGGTGTTGGCTGGCGAGTTCAAGCCCAACAGAGAGAAGGATGAACTCACGTACGCGCTGGAGAATCCTGAGCACGGTGGGCGTAGGAGAGGCTTTGGGGCCGTTTCGTGGCTGCATTCCTTCGAAGCGGATCGAGAAAGTTACAGAAGCCGCCAGAGAAAGAAGGACGAGGAGGCAGAGGGACTCTTCAAGTTGGAGGAGTATGTTCTTCAAACACAAGAGCGTGAGAAATCTCGTGAAGAATGGATGCAGGAGGAAATCAAAAGGCAAGTGCAAGCGACACTTAGTCAAATGACGAGTGGGCAAGGTACATCATCACAACAGCCTCAAGCGAACATTAGCCCCCCAGGTCAGATGAAAAGCAGCTGCGCCTCCACGGAAGTACCAACCATTCAAGATGACTCCAAGCTACGCTTCCCCGTGGATGACGTTAAAGAACCTTTTACTACTTGTGAGCTGCATATTCCAGATGGAAATGCCACGAAAAAGGTGGCTGTCGGTGTTGTAAACCCTATCGACGGCACAAGAACACCAAGAATCCATGGTCAACCAGTGCCAGCCGGATACGCTAGCGTCTCTGTGGATAGGGTTGAGACAGGTTGTGGCAGCGTGGCACTGGAAATCGAAGGGGGAGATGGGGAGAAGACTTTAGGTGAAGCGGAGAAGACATTTATTTGCTGGCGCAAGCGCTTCATTATTATTCCTGGAGTGTCACCGCTGCAACCTCCTCCTACTGATCAAGATCCTCACCATAGGTAGTGTGCGCATGAACGAGAAACAATTTTTATTACACTAACTTCCTATATGTATATATTAGTTGGATGCTCACATCATTTGTTGTTTTGCGTAGCAGGAACTATAGTCCAATTCGTCATTATTCCCCAGCGCATCAGAGTGCTGCGGGCGGTGACGATGTGTTGGAGGACACGGCTTCAACCCCATCTCCTACACAAAGATCTCCCCCGGCCCCACCATCTCCTCCACCGCGGGCTCCAACGCCACAACCTCCACCGCAGGCTCCAACACCGCCACCGGGCCCACCATCTCCTCCACCGCGGGCTCCAACGCCACAACCTCCACCGCGGGCTCCAACACCGCCGCCTCCACCGCGCGGCCCTAAGAAGCGGTCTGCCGCCACAGAACCAAAGGCCGCACCTCCAAAGAAGAAGGCTCCTGCATCAGGAAAAAAAGCCCAAGAGAAATTAACTTATGAAAAGACTGATGAGGAGTTAGAAATTACGGTGAAAAAAGATGTGCGAAATTTTTTAGATGAATGTGACGCGGCTGCTAAAGCGAAGAGGAACCCGGAGAAGCCTTACCTCTTGTTAAACCCACAGGAGTTAAGGAAAAGGGTGGACCAACATGGTATCAAGATGCGTGAAGCCCGAAAGGCTCCGCAAAAATCAGATTACGAACGCTCTCTTATGAAGTCCGCAAAAGAACAACAATCCAGCAAGAAGAAAGTGGGAAAGGGTGTTCCACAGCTCGGGGAAACATCAAGACCTTTGTCCCCATTAGTTGTGCAAAATCAGTATGGTTCAAACATGGGCAGAGTACAGAGGAAATCTGGAGAGACCACTTTGTCTGAGATGGACTCAATGGAAAAAAATTTCATTGACAGCGGTCTCCCGTACGACACCATTAAAAATATTGCTACTGGGCTGGAGTTTCCACGAGCGGAAGTAGTTGATGAATGGAGGAGAAATTTTGCACCGGGCAGGAGTCTAATGAACCCCAATCACTTACATGTACTTGGTACGCAGATGTTTGCAATCAACAAATGGTGCATGGAGGCTTCTAAAGACGGTGATGTCAATTGGATTTCTGTCCGAATTCGGAACCATCACTACTTCCGTGGCGATGACCTAATCTTAGTCCAGATGGAGGAATTACACCAGCTATGTCATATGGACGCACTGGACAAATCGCTCCTTAGCTGCTACTGTTTGTAAGTGTTTCTTTTATAGTTTTCATTGAACTCTCTAGTATGTGTATATAGTAGTATATTCTTACACACATACTTGTGGATCGACTCGATATTTTGCAGATATCAGATGACTCAGCTCAGAGATAAACATGACAATTCTGTTGGGTTTGTTGATCCATATGTTGTTTTCAAGGCTCCAAACCCTTTCAGCGACTTGGAGCGATGAGTCGTGTACGAATCTCATGAGGTTCTTCGTGAACCAAAAAGATAGAGAAAGAATTCTCTTCCCATACAACTTTAAGTGCGTGAGACATATATAGTTAATAATAAGTATGTGCACATTTTATTTTACTTAACTCTAATAATATATATATGAATCATGTGTATGAACAGCTATCACTGGATATTGATGGTCATCGATCTCAAACAAAGCAATGTGTTAATCTATAACTCGTGAGCAAACCGCAAGCAGATTACCAAGATATGATAGACATCCTCCAAAGGTAATTTTTCGATCCTTGCATGCTTAAAGTATAGACTAAGCTTGTATATATGTATACTAATTAAATAATGATCCAACTATTAATGTTTCATTGGCCGGATTAGGGTTTGGGAAAAATTCATTGCTCTGGAACATATGAGTCAGTGTAAGGCCCCACTTACAATAAAGCCACGACTACCAGTAAGTTTATACCTTCGTCAATGTACGTGTATCTTTAAATATCATGTCATATATCATATCTTTATTACGAGATGAATCTTTTCATTCTACAGTGGATTTTGAGACAAAAACAGGGCACCAACTTATGCGGATTCTATGTTTGCGAGTACATGTTGATAGAATCAAATAGAATTCCTGAAGAAATCATCAAAGTACGTAACATGTTTCTTTTCATTTTTTATAGACTTAATATTGATAATATAGATATAACTAATATCTTCTTTAATTCCAATTGAAGACTGACTGGTTGAAGCAAAAAGTGATGCTAGAAGGCCAATTGAAAGCAATACAAGAGACAATAGCAGGATTTCTTCGGGAAAAAGTCATAAATCCAAACGGCGAGTTCTACTATAATACCAACGAGTCGTTGATTCCAAACAATGATGATCATTTGTATGCCCTGTAGATCTTTAGATGGAGTACAACTTGTAATAGGTTTACAGTACTAACTTTGTAGTACAACTTGTGTAGATAGATATTTGGACAACTTCTATATGTATATTGCTTGTAATTTTATGTACATATATTTATATATATATATATATGTAGTTCTATAGTTCAATTATATATGCATGCAATAAACTTATTGTGTTATGCTGCTAATATATATAAATTATATATATTAGCAGCAAAGAATATATATCGGAAAACCTATTAAATAAATAAACAAAACTGAAAACAGAACTGAAATGAAAATAAAAAGAAAAACCAGGGGACCCTTTATTCCCAGCTGGTAATACCAGCCGGGGCTAAAGGGTGCTGCTGCGGGGCACCGCTGGCAGCACCCTTTAGTCCCGGCTGGTATTACCAACCGGGACTAAAGGGGGGGCTTTAGCCCCGGTGGCCGGAGCCGGGACTAAAGGGGGGCCTTTAGTCCCGGCTCGGCAACCGGGGCTAAAGGCCCTTGCCGACCGGGGCTAAAGGCATGTTTCTGTAGTAGTGTAGGGATCATCCACCCTCACTACTAGAGAAATGGCCTTTGGGCGATAGACAGATTCGGACATTAGCCTCGAATATTTTTGTGTCCGGGGCTAAAAGTTCTTTAGTCCCGGTTGGTAACACCAACCGGGACTAAAGGTTCCTTTTCCTCGAGGCAACCGAGAGGCAACCGGGGCTAAAGGGTCAGTGTTCTTTAGTCCCGGTTGGTAATACCAACCGGGACTAAAGGTCCTACCTTTAGTCCCGGTTGGTATTACCAACCGGGACTAAAGGACCTTTTAGTCCCGGTTGGTAACACCAACCGAGACTAAAGGTCCTTCCAGACACAATTTAAAAAGAAGGAGTATCCTATTCTGTTAGATGTGTAGTGTAGCTCAGTTGGTAACGCGCGCACGTGAAGGCTAACTGTGCGGTCTTGAGTTCGAATCTCCACAGCCACAACATTTTTTCGTTTTTATTCCAAACCTTTAGTCCCGGGTTGAATACTGTAGCAAACCTTTAGTCCCGGAACCGTAGTCCCGGGTCCAGAACCGGGACTAAAGGTCCCTAGGACCCGGGACTAAAGGCCCATCCTCTACTAGTGCCTCTTCCAAGGGTCGTGGGTATCACGGTTTCGATCGAAGCTTTTGGGGTTGATTTGTGGGACAAAGGCTAAAGTTTCGAGAGAAATTTTGGAGCTCCCATTGACACCCCCCAACCCTCTGGTCGCCTTGCTATTGCATTCTCGGTCCTTCAATGGCATTGCAAGCTTGTAAGTTTCACATGGAAAATCCATGCTTCTTCATAGCCCATCAGGTGGAACAAGCTCTTCGCATGGCCCCAGCAGTCTTCACTTTTATCTCTCTTGCCGCAAAAATGATTTTCTGAGCTGCTCATATCTGCTTCGCGTGCCTCCTCTTCCCACTAGACAATGTCAGCTTCTCATCTGTAGCCATTTCCACCCTTGTTAGAGTCTACTATAGATTGTTTTATTTTTAATAGTAGAGTGTGGGGGATGCACAACTGATAAAGAAGCTTTATATATAGAAAGAGAGGATATGCCAATGAGTATGCAACATTATTTGGAAAACTCATGGGTTATAATTATAATGATGTACACTCCAGTTATTCATCCAAGGAATGTTAGAGCAGATGTTAATCATTGCGGATAACCTCCTGGAGTTTTTGTAGAGGACATGCGCTATGATCAAAGATAACCTGCACCTTTATTTACATAAATTTGAAAACAATATGTTATGAAAATTATCCATAGCATGCATGTCGTGCTGCTAACATTGCAGTTTGAGTAGATGCATTCACCATATGAAGCCTTTTAGCATAACTGAAGTTCCACAATGTTCAGTTGTGTTTCTTGCTGGCAATGGTATATAGTTTCCAATTTGGGTTCCCTCCCCCGCCACATCCCCCTGTTTTATTTTGTTTTGAAGCAGGTTCCATAAACCAACACAAAAATTCAAATAGACTATAAAAAATAATTAATCATTCCTCATCACCAATACCATAAAATGGAATTCATTTAGCTTAGATTCTTTCTTCTTGAATGAGGGTTCCTGTCGATGAAATATCCCCATATATAGAGCACATCATGATCCAAAACATGTGCTCAACCCGACTTTGTATTCTGTGTTGTATTCTGCCTGCATAGTGATATCCCCACTCTCTGTTGGTTAGAACCACTAACAGACAGGGAGGTTCACTGCAGGTGACTCAGATCCAAAAGCTTTGTGTGGATCCTAGTCCTAGTCTTATATGACACAAAAGGGAAGCCATATCGCTACTGGCTCATGCAACATTGCTGGAGAATGACAGCTCTCCATGTTTTTTTTCGTCCAAGAACCAGCACATGAGGCCCAGCAAGATCGAGCCCGTGCGCATCATGACAAAGCAATTTAGTGCTGGAGACACTCGGAAACTAACTGACTTCTCTTGAGTGTACTACACTTGTTATTCGATCAGTTAACTGATTGTACCCAGCAAACACACCTCTAATCCTCTCGACCTGTCTGCATTGATTTGCACATGTAATTCTTGTCTCCTGATAGAAATTATATATTAAGCTTTGTGTCGTTGTAGTTGTTGGGATGGGCGGCAGCGCGCAGCCATCATAGCCGCGTCGTGGTTCTGACTGATCGAGTTGCAACAACGCCACACAAAGCTGGTTTTGTACGCATAAACAAAGAACTCCTAGATCTCGGTGATGGCACCAAGGATGTATTGGTGCTTGTGTGGCGAGTTTTGTTCTCCCTGACAGCCGCACACGATCGATATACCTTCTAATAGGTCTTCCTGTTAGAGACGCTTTTAATAAGACAGGTCCCAAAGTTTGTGTCAAACGCGTATTACTAACGAGCGTCTGAAATAGGGTCTTATTACAGACACATGTTGACCAAGCTGGACTGACAACCCTTGACGACGACTTACTATAGATGCGTGCAAAGAAAGCACATCTACAAACTAATACTCCATACACTCGTTTGTACGGCTTTTGTAGGGACGCTGGGTGAATATGTGGCTATTTTTACATAGTGTCTGCTTGCCCTCGTCCTCTTTCTGGGTCCTGTTGTTACATTACCAGTTGTTGTACCATAGTACGCTCAGAGCACCCGACTTGCTTCTATGATGCATGATGCAAAAACTGAGCCACGGCATCGTAGCCATCTGTGGCACTGGCACAGTGCATCGTGTATAGAGCATTCACGGATCGTCATCGATATCCTTCCTCTAGGGCACAAGTAGCACTAAAGCCGGGTTTTACCGGTGCCTCTCATACCCAATAACGGTATACACTATGCCAACAGGGCACTGTAGGGGCGGCTCCAGAAGCACTGTAAGGGCGGCTGACCCAACCGCTCCTATCAAGGTGTACTTACAGTGCACCCACTATAGGAGCGGTTGGGGCAGCCGCCCCTACAGTGCAGCCGCCCCTACAGTGAGAGCCACTGTAAGGGCGGCTGGTGATTGAACCGCCCCTACAGTGCCACTGTAGGGGCGGTTCAATCACCAGCCGCCCTTACAGTGGCTCTCACTGTGAGGGCGGCTCTAGATTGAGCCGCCCCTACAGTGTATTCCTGTAGGGGCGGTTCAATCTAGAGCCGCCCCTACAGTGCAGTTTTCAGCAAAAAAAATAAATATTTATGTAACTCAAACCACATCACAGCACAGCATATATATATATAATCCAAACCACAACATATATATAATCCAAACACAAGAGAAGTGCTACACCTGTTACCTTGGGACAGATTACCAGAACTAAGTGATGTATTGTTTGAACAACACCTAAATATATACTTAATTGTAGCTAAAGAATATTACTGCCTCCTCCTGGGTATTCTGGTCATCAAAGTTGTGTGCTTCCCTAGATAAATATGTGAATGGATGAATGACATTAGCTAACTGGCTTGAGTAACAATAAGATCCAAAATGAAAGATAATTTTAACCTTACCTTGCTAGGCTGTTGAGGCGGTGGAAAGGGTGTGTATGGTTTCTTCACCTTAGTTTGAGGCTTCTTCTGCTTGACATTCTTGCTGCAAAATATATATAAAAAAGGTGATAATCAGATAAACACAATATACTTGATGCTGAAACTCTAATAGAAATATGATGCATGCCCTTACTTCTTGAACTTTGGGAGAAATCTATCCCAGTTTTCAGTGGCTAGAGCAGGATTTTTTGCTAGCTCCCGTTTGATTAGTTCCTATACAGTTAAACAGTAACCAATAAGCACCCAATAATCCATTTAATTTCTTGTGAACACCACATCAAAATAACATCAAGGAAGGGTGAAACCAATCACCTTGATGTGGTACACTGGATGCTTTACATTCTTTATGCAATCCTTCTCACTTGTTTCAGTCCCCTTCCCCTATAGTTGCCCATGGCTGCAACAGTATTTCCCTTTCATTGGGAAAGACAACATCAATAATAAATAGTGTCAAAGGGAGGAAATATAAAATGTAAATATAAAGGTAAGAAATTATTAAAACCTGCACTAAGATGTAGCAGCCAGTCAAAATCTCAAGTGCCTGTAGAACATGAAATAATGTGTAAGCATCAAAGGGATCTATGATTATTCTGAGGTAGAGAGGTAGAGAGGGGAAGAAGGGGCGCCTGCAGGTGGGTGGTGGGCCCCATTTTTTTTGTAAAACTAAAAATCATTATAACTTACAAACAAAAAAACCAAATTAAATTCCGATTACACCATTGAATTCGTTGCAATTAATTCGTCAAAACTAGATCTCTCATGGATATATTTAGATAAAGTGACAGGTGGGCCCATAGTGGATAGAGGATGATATAGAGGATGGATGGATGCGGGAGAAATGAATATAGAGGAGAGAATCTTGATGACCAGACAGTATATAGGATGAAAATAGAGGAATGTGAGTGCGGGTAGTCTAATGTGACTTATTTCATGTAGATGACAAAGGGCCTAAAAGACACCCCTGGACCTCTCCTCTCTCTCCCTTGCGCCCCTACACCGTACCTCTTCTCTCTCTCGCCACGATGGTGACGATGCTATCAATCGCCTCCCACAGAAGTCAGTGTCCTCCCGCGTACGATTGCTCCTGACCGTGGCACACCACAACAGGCCAATGCAAGCGCCGAGGCCCTGGGCACCTTCCACCTCACATCTGCCATGATGATCGACGGTCCTGGGCTCCATGGTGCCCAGTTACTCACATATGTCGTGATGATGGTCCTGGGCAGCAGCGGCAACCTTACTGGACGGGCGTGCGCCAGAAACCATCGTAGCGCACGGGTAGTCGGAGGAGCACGTAACCGTAAGGAGCTAGGTACGTCTGAACCCAGTAAGTTATTACTAAGTTTTAGCACATGTACTTTGAATCATGGTTTCTCTGTCTAGCTTCATTCTTAGATCTATGTAGTCTCTGGAGTCCAATTTTATACGTATATATATTAATTCTCATGTCTGGTTTTTGAATCACTTTTTTAGCTTATTTATTTTTTTCTCTTTCAGGGTACCGGATGCATGGGTAATAAATGGGCGGGGAGATGGTTTTACTTTCATATATAAGTAGAAGTAATACGCTATAACACAAAATGACAGGAAATCAACTTTAAAAAATAGTAGAGGAAAAAAGTTTAACACATGATCACTTATTGAAATAAAATTTTATTTCAATATTAGAAAGAAAATATTTATACTTAAAATTTTAAACTTTATAATTTCAAATTTTATTTTTAAAATTTAAAAAGTTTATATAGGTACATTTCAAACCTTGTATCTCAAGATTTTTAAACTTTGTCATTTCAAACATTACATTCTAAATCCAGAAACTTTATACTAGCATTTTCAAAACTTTACACTTAGAATTTATAAACTTCATACCGTCACATTTAAAACTTTGTACTGCTATGTTTAAAATTTTAGATAAATAATTATAAACTTTGAACTATCACATTACAAACTTTATACCACTAGATTCATTATTTTTATCTATCACATTATAAAATTTGAACTGTTCGGTTCAAAACATTACACTTACAATTTATAAACTTGAAACTATCACATCATAAACTTTTAATTACATGCTAGAAACTTTGTATTTAGAATCCTAAAATTTTATAATTAAACTTTAAATTTTAAACTATCACATTATAAACTTTATGCCGATAGGTTCAAAAATTTACATTGAGAATTTATAAAACTTTTAATTAACATATTACAAACTTTGTATCGGTAAGTTTAAAACTTTGAATTATCACAGTACAACATATTGTAATACTAGATTTAAAACTCTGGACTACCACGTTATAATCTTTGTAAAGCTAGGTTCAAAACTTTAGGATCAAACTCTACATCTGAATTCAAAAACTTTGTACTAGATCATTTCAATCTTTGTACTGACATGGTATGTACTTTGTACACCTAAAATGAAACTTTGTAATTTGAAACTTTGCATTCTAAGTTTTGAAACTTTGTACTACCACATTTGAAACTTTGTACTCCTAGACAAAAAACTTTATAATCATATAAATTTTCTCGAAATATATCCAACATGGGTCTAGTTTTATAGATCTCGTCGTAATAAATATAATGGTGCAAACAGAATTAAAAATAAAATATTTTTTAAAAAAGTTATGATATTTTAAAGTTTGTACACCACTTGTATACCATAAAAAAACAGGATCTGACATATTCCTGACACATGCATGTGTCTTTCTCCTTTTCTCCCGCGTCCGTCAATTTTACGCTCAGTCCACGAAAAAGGAAAGGGTGCATAAACAGTTTGTATCGGTTTCGGAAGTCGTACCGAAAACAGGAAACGTGCGCTGCTAGCATGACCGACGCACGCGCGCCGAATAGTGTTTTGGGGGCAGCAGCCCCTCTGCCCGCGGCTGCACCACTAGCCACACACACTAGCTTGACTTTGGAAAAAGTTTACTTAACCCCAAAACTATTCAGCGTGGTCTACTCCACTCCCCAAACTATGAAACCGTCTGTTTTAGCCCCCCAAACTTTATAAAACCGATCAAATTACCCCGTCAGACAGTTTGAACGGTGGTTTTGCTACAATGACCGCAGTTTTGGTTTTTCTTTTTTATTTATTTTGGTTCAAAAATCATAGTAAATCATAGAAAAAAATATAAAATATAAAATCCAATTATGTTGGACTCCACATGAGTAGTAGTCGGTGTTCGGATCCAACCAACATATATATATGCATCGATAACTTTGTTCACATTGATCAACTTCTGACGAAGCTATGTCATATTCTTACTGTATGTCCCATAACAGGGTTGTGCTGGTCCGAACAACATTGACCTGATGATGGTGGGCAGAGACTGCACGGTGTCCATGTATATGCTTACATTTGTTCTTGGGTAAGCTTAAACTTTATTTTAGAAATTTGTCAATTCTGGTGCAGGCATATGCTTTCTGATTCTCTTGGCGTATATATCCAATGCTGTTTTAATTAATGAAAAAGCACATTTAACTCAATAGAGACACCAGTTGGTCTGCTTAAACAAGCGTCAATATACATATCTGGCACTGAAGGTTTTTCGATGATGGTAGTTGTAAAGCACAGGGCTCATACAGTAATTGATGCAGGGATAAAGCAGCAGCTGATATTCTTTTGTTCTTGTCTTAAAGAAGACCCAAAGGAGACCGAGTCTCATTGTGGTCATGTTCTTTTTTAGCTGCACAAAACAAAACATGTCCCATCCGTACCACGAACCGGGACTAAAAGTGCATGTCCCGTGGCTCGGCTGGGTACTGTTTTAGTCCCGGTTCATGTTACAGCGCGGGACAAAAGGACAGACCTTTAGTCCTGCATCCCAACCGGGAGCAAAGTGGTTTTTACTACAGGAAACTGAAGCTTTACCAAGTATCAAATTTCGGGCACTCGGCAAAGAGCCTCTTTGCCGAGTGCCTAGACACGTGGCACTCGGCAAATAATGACACTAGGCAGAACCCATCTTTGCCGAGTGTCCGGCTCTCGGCAACGATGGGCACTCGGCAAAGAGGCCTCTTTGCCGAGAGCCAAGCACTCGGCAAACCTCGCCGGGGCAAACGACATCCATGGCCGTTATCTTTGCCGAGTGCCGACAGGCTGACACTCGGCAAAGAACCAATCTTTGCTGAGTGTCGGGGCCTGCACTCGGCAAAGGATTTTTTTTGTTTTGATTTTGGCCACCAATTTTTTTTGCAGCTTTCACATATCACCATGGTCAACATGTTCAAATTTGACATTTTTTCAAAACATTTTGTTATATTTTTTTGGAGTTTATTTAATTTTCTTGAATTTTCCCGAAAACACTAGTTTGAACTGCGGGTGCATCAAATAATAGATTTTCATGATTCCAAAAATGTTATTCTTGTTCTTAATGTATTTTTAGGCCAAATCCAAAAAACTGACCCGAAGTTTCGATCAACGTGCTCACGGAGCAACATCTCCAAATTACGTGCGGTGATTTTTTAATTATAAAAAATGCAAATGAATTCCGAAAATCGTGAAACTTAGCGAGATGTTGTTACATCATATGCGTATGCCGTGAAAAAAAATTGAGAAAGTTTCGAGCAAGTTATCACGTATGATGCTTACAAACTAGTACATCTCAGCGTGTGTATCCGGGACTAAAGGTCTTTTGTGTACTGGTGAACATAATCATTTGCTTAGGTAGTTCTTTCATATTAAGCAAATAGACAGTGGAGCTGATTATATTGAGAAGTTTGATCGTCTAGTTCATCATATTATTCTAGCTACGATCCTAAATTGAGTACAATTACCATTACAAATTGTTTTATAGATGGGCTTAGAGATGATTTTAGAGCTATAACCATAGTTCAGCGTCCTGGAAATTAAATCTGGATACTGCTAGTTCTATTGCTCTGTTACAAGAGGAGACTTCCTAGGAGAATCCAAGAAGAGATGTTAGGAGAAATGACTCTAGCAACTCTTACAGGTGCAATGAGCATGTAGCAATTTTACCATACCGTGACATTGACTATGAGTACAGAGCAACACAGCCTCATGTGTAAATTTTACCATATGTCCACCTCCTTAGTAATCCCATATGTTTTTCCAAAGATCTAATAAAGCATGTGGATCCTTCTTCTCTCCTGCTGAGAAATGCAGCATGTAATACTGCATTCCACATTAATTACAAAATCAATTTTTTTTGTGCTTTGCCTTTTTTCTTCAACTACCTTCTGTTATGTGTTGTGCTGCTTATCTAATCTAAAAGATACATGTGTTCACATCAATCTAGCTTAGTACATTAACTCTGCTATCACTAGCTGCCTATATATGGTGTTTTATTTCGGGTGAAACACAAATCACTACCGGAGACGGACTCTTTGCCGAGCGCCCGTCGCTTTGCCGAGGGCTAAAACACGGGCACTCGGCAAAGAGCTCTTTGCCGAGAGCCAACCCTCGGCACCATACGAAACTCGGCGACGATTCCTACGCCGAGGGTCCGACTCTCGGCGAAGTCTGGCTCTCGGCAAAGATACCCTATGCCGAGAGCCGAGCCCTCGGCGTAGAATACACCTCGGCAAACGGAACCCTCGCGAACGGCTCCCCCTGCGCCGTTACCTTTGCCGAGAGCCCTCTGTTAGGCTCTCGGCAAATGTTTTATTTTTTTTTTTGGTAAACTCTATGCCGAGAGCCCTGGCCCTGGCTCTCGGCATAGGTGCTCTTTGCCGAGGGCTTTAGGAAGCTCTCGGCAAAGCATATTATTTTTTTTGTTTTTTTGCTCCCAATTTTTTATGTGGCCTTGCTACAGTACTACAAGCCAAGATTTCAAATTTGAAGTGTTTTCCATAAATCTTGCTATATTTCGCGTATTTTTTTTTAATTTGATGATTTTTTCCGCGGGACGTACGTTTGAACTGCAGGTGCATGAAATAATGAAACTCAGCGATTCGAAAAACTCAGCGATTCGAAAAATGGTATTCATTCTTCAGAGGGTATTTCAACACCGTATCCAGGGACAGGCGCGGAGACTCGACCGTCTCGTGCACGATAAACAGCGACCAAGTTGCGTGATATTGGATTTAAAATTATTAAAAATACAAACAAAGTCAGAAAATCATTAAAATAGACGGGTGACCTTGACATCGCATGTAGAGGCTATGAAAAAAATTTGGGAATGTTTGGGAATGAAAAAAAATAATGTGCCCTGGCTCTTCCGAATGTTTGTAAAAAAAAAATAATATGGTTTGCCGAGAGCTTCCTAAAGCCCTCGGCAAAGAGCACCTATGCCGAGAGCCAGGGCCAGGGCTCTCGGCATAGAGTTTACCAAAAAAAATAAAATGCAAAGCCTTTGCCGAGAGCTGACACATCTGACTCTCGGCATAGGTTCCTTTTTGCCGAGGGCCGCCCGATCTGGCCCTCGGCAAAGACCGCGAAAACTTAAAAAAAAACGCCCGGCCGGCCCACTACACAAACCAACCGAGCCAGCTACACACGCACGCCGCCGCCGCCTCCTCGCCCCGCCGGTGCCCTGCCGCCGCCTCCTCGCCCCGCCGCTCGCCCCGCCGTCGGCGCCCCGCGACCGGCCCCCGCCCCTCGCCCCGCCCCCGCCCCTCGCCCCGCCGCCGCCGCGGCGCGCCCCGCCCCCGCCGCGGCACGCCCCGCGCCCCGCCCCGAGCCGGCGCGCCCTGCTGCCGGCGCCCCGCGCCCGGCCCCCGCCCCTCGCCCCGCCGCCGCCGCGGCGCGCCCCGCCCCGAGCCGGCGCCCGCCCCGCCAGCGTCTCGCCCCGCCGGCGCGCCGTCCGCGTCTCGCCCCGCCGCCGGCGCCCCGTCCGCGTCTCGCCCCGCCCGCGTCTCGCCCCGCCGCCGCCATCCTTCTCTTCGCCGGCGGCCCTGTCGGAGCTGCCCCGGGTCTCGCCCCGCAGGCAGTAGACGAGGAGGAGGGGGAGGAGGAGGAGGAGGAGAGCAGTAGAGGAAGAGGAGGAGGAGAAGGAGAAGGAGAAGAAGCAGAGCGGGAGGAGGAGGAGGAGGAGGAGAAGGTGAGGAGACCGTTGTTGCCTTCGCCTCGACCCTGAGTTCGTCCGCTCCGTCGTCGTCGATCGCCCCACGTAGTAAGTAGTAGTTGTTAGTAGTAGTGGTATGCATGTGAATGTATGTGGATATCGGCCATCGTGTCGTATGTATGTGGATGTCGGCCATCGTGTCGTATATATGTGGATGTCGGCCATCGTGCCGTTGTTTCTTGCAGGTTTCGAAACCTCACCGTGCAGGGGAGGTTCTGCCGAAATTTCTAATTGATACTATCTTTTTTGTCTTTTCTGTAGGAGGACTTGCCGGGGCCAAGCCGGAGATCCTCGGCGACCTCGATCGTCTTCGTCGTCGTCGCGGGTCTGCCTGCACCGCTTCGCCTCGCCACTGCACCGACTCGCCACTGCGCCGCTAGCCTGACTCCACCGGCACCCTAGGTATAAATAACGTCTCCTCCCAGAAAAGGGTCGTAGGTCATTGAACCCAGTTAGGCATCTCCCGTCCGAAAGAGATACGGCTGGAGGTATGCAGGTCTCTGCATATCGATAACCGTATCTGTTTCGGATTGTCCACGTTACTTGGACAGCCCGCAGATGCGTCGATGAGGCCAGTTCCCATGGTTTGGCCCGATTCGAGATGGAGTTTTTGCATCACCTCCTTGTTGTTCTCCGGATACACACTCTCCCTACAGGGACGTGTATCTTGAGAACATCGGGGAGGTGCTGCCGAAATTCTGTCTCGGCTCGGGGCAGACAATGGGAACTGGCCTCATGTACGCATCCGCGGGTGGGATTAGGACCTATCCTCACCTATTAGATGATAGTAGCATGGAAGTACTCGGAGGTAGATATGTAAGTACTCGGATGGATGACAGTAGAATGGATGACCGTCAGTGGATGTACTCGGGCCGTAGAAGCAGAAGTGATTTCACCGATGAATGGTTGCGCAAGACAGATGCTTTCGTGAACAATGCATTTGGCGCGGCTCGGCGAGGAGAGATCAAAGTGTTGTGCCCATGCAGCAGATGTGGGAACCGGAGAAGGCAAGACAAGGAGAACATGGCTAAACATCTTGTGAACAATGGATTCACGTCGGACTACACCCGGTGGATCTACCATGGTGAAGCACATCGTTTGAGAGCGGAGGCAGTGCGACCACGTCTGGAGGACTTTGATGCTGATGCGGGGGTAGCATACATGTTAGATGACTTCCACGAAGCATAGTACGCTGAAGGACGTACGGAGGAGGAGATGGAGAAGACCGCAAAGGCGTTTTACGAGATGATGTCTTCGGCACAGAAACCCCTTCACGATCGGACAACAGTTTCTCAACTGGATGCCATTGGCCGTGTGATGGGGTTCAAGTCCCAGTTCAACCTGAGTCGAGATGCGTTCGATGGTATGTTGGCCCTATTTGGTAGCATGCTTCCGGACGGCCACATATTGCCAAAGAGCCTGTACGAGTCACAGAAACTGCTTCGTGCACTGAAGATGCCGTATGAGCAGATACATGCTTGTCCAAATGGGTGCGTCCTCTTCAGGAAAGATCTCACGGATGCAGGTTACTGTCCGAAGTGTAAAGCGTCGAGATACATGGAGGTAGACGATGGTGAAGGCCCGAAGAGGCAGCTTTCTATCCCCATGAAAGTCCTGCGTTACCTGCCGTTCACATCGAGGATCCAACGTCTCTACATGACCGAGGAATCCGCGAAACAGATGACATGGCACAAACAGGCTACCCGATACAATCCTGAGAAGTTGGTACATCCCGCCGATGGTGAAGCATGGGCCCACTTCGACCGCATCCATCATGACAAAGCTAGAGAGGCTCGTAATGTTCGTGTTGCGTTTGCAACGGACGTCCCGTACACCTGTTGGCCCGTCTTCGTTATCCCCCTCAATCTCCCCCCCGGCGTCCTATTTCAACGTCATACTGTCTTCTTGTCGTTGATAATTCCTGGACACCCGGGGAATAACATGGGTGTGTACATGGAGCCTCTGATTGATGAATTGGAAACTGCTTGGAATGAAGGGGTATTGACATACGACCGAGCTTCAAGGTCTAACTTCACAATGCACATCTGGTACCAGTACTCACTGCATGACTACCTGGCATATGGGATATTCTGTGCCTGGTGTGTCCATGGCAAGTTCTCATGCCCGGTTTGTAAGACAGCTACGAGATTTATCTGGTTGAAGAAGGGTGGCAAGTATTCGGCGTTCGACCAACATCGACAATTCCTACCTCTTGACCATCCTTTCAGACGGGACACCAAGAACTTTACCAAAGGTGTCGTGGTGAGAGATCCTCCACCTCGGATGCTGACCGGTGCCGAGGTTCATGCTCAGATAGATGCTCTCCAGTTCAACGAAACAGACGGTCGTTTTGCGGGGTATGGTCAAGAGCATATGTGGACTCATAAGTCAGGCTTGGAAAGACTCCCTTATTATGACGATCTTCTTCTGCCACATAACATTGATGTAATGCACACTGAAAAGAACATCGCTGAGTCGCTTTGGGGAACACTCATGGACACTGAAAAGTCTAAGGACAACCCTAAGGCTAGACTAGACCTGGCACTGTTGTGCGATAGACCAAAGCAAGAGATGCTGCCTCCTCAGCCCGGCAGGAGATGGACACGGCCCAAGGTCGATTTCGTCTTGGGCAGGCCACAAAGGAAAGAAATACTTCAGTGGATCCAGACATTGACATTCCCTGATGGATATGCAGCGAATCTAACGAGAGGAGTCAACTTATCTACTCTGCGAGTCCTAGGGATGAAGAGTCATGACTTCCACGTATGGATCGAACGGCTTCTTCCGGCGATGGTTCGAGGCTATGTTCCTGAGCCTATGTGGGTTGTCCTGGCAGAGTTGAGCTATTTCTTCCGCCAGCTATGTGCCAAGGAGATATCTCGGTCCGTCATTGATGACTTGGAGAAAGCTGCACCTGTGTTGCTCTGTAAGCTAGAGAAAATCTTTCCACCAGGCTTCTTCACTCCGATACTTCATTTGATCGTACACCTCCAAAATGAGGTTCGAATGGGAGGGCCTGTGCAATGGCGTTGGTGCTTTCCAGTCGAGAGAAATATGAAGACTCTTCGCAAGAAATGTAGAAACAAAGCCAAAATTGAGGCTTCCATTGCAGAGGCATCCATTCTAGAGGAGGTGTCCAACTTCACTGAAGAATACTACTCCGAGAACCTTCCTAGCGTGCATAATCCACCCCCTCGTTACAATGCTGGAGAAAATGAATCGAGTCTTAGCCTTTTTCGAGGCCAACTCGGCACGGCAAGTGGATCCACAGTTAAGCAGTTGAACTATGAAGAGTGGCGAAAGATCATGCTATACGTGCTTACCAACCTTGATGAGCTGGACCCGTACATGGGGTAAGTTGTTATCTATATTCATCCAATTCATCGTCACTTTCCAACACCATTCTTTTTGTTTCGTACAGTGAATTTCTTCATTTGTTCTCGAATGGACCAAGGCCTCTTTCTGATGCGGCAGCTGAAACCCTAATTGCAAATGGTGCGGGGCAAGGGAGGCCTGATTTCATTTCTTGGTTCCGACAAAAGGTACCGTCCTACCAAGGTCGTACTTAGTCTGACGTTCCAACTTGCTCTTACGTTCTGACCGTATAACGATATATCTTGCGTCGCCTTGCAGGCTCAAACCGATGCGTCTATGAGTCAAGAGCTGAGACAGGTTGCAAAAGGCTTTGACCGTAGGGTCAAGTCATTTAACGGTTACGACGTGAATGGATTTCGCTTCCACACATCAAGCTACGAGCAGAGTCGGCCCAATCGAAAAACCACAAATAGCGGTGTTTGTACTCCAGGCAATGACAACCGTGACTACTATGGAAGAATTGAAGAAATATACGAACTTTCATTTCACGGTGAAAAGCCTTTGAATCCTGTCATGTTCAAATGCCATTGGTTCGATCCTGGAAGAACGAGGCTGACACCTAATCTTGGGCTAGCCGAAATTCGACAGGATTCTGTCTATCCAGGCTCCGATGTGTATATTGTGGCTCAACAGGCCACGCAGGTTTATTACACGCCATACGCGTGCAAAAGCAAAGAGCATCTCTTGGGTTGGTATATTGTGCACAAGATATCACCACATGCTAAACTACCTCTCCCCAATGATGAGGATTATAATTTCAACACAAACACGTATGACGGTGAGTTCTTTCAAGAATCTGGGTTGCAAGGGACGTTCACGATAGACTTAACCGAAGCGATGGAAATAGAAGTAGAGAATGATGACGAGGACGCTGGGGATGAGGTGGTAAATGCGAAGGACATAGAAATGCTAGAACGATTCCTTTTAGGCCAAGCAAATGAAGACGGCGACCTGTCTTCGGATACTGAGGAGTACTTAGACATGGTTGACAGTGATGAGGAGACTCATGCTCCGGCTAATCCGGATGATCCAGATTATTTCTAATACATGTAATATTATGTTATATTTTTAGGATCTATTGTTTTATTTATATTGCATATATTTGGTTATGTTATTTCTAATACAACATTGTTTGTTCTTTTTAAATGCAGGAGGTCGAGGCAAGATGCCGGGAGAACGTCAGAGGCGGTTGAGTTGGTTGTACCGTAGTTCGCAGGCCGACGGGCCCTCGACGAGGAGTGGCCGCCGCCGGAGGGAGCCGTCTCCACAGGAGGAGGAGGAGGAGGAGGTCGAGGAGGAGGTGCCGGCCACGCCCGAGGCCCAGCGGCAGGAGGAGGCACCATTGGCCGAGGAGGCAGAGGAGGAGGACGAGCAGGAGGAGGACGAGGCGGACGGGTGTTCGGGTGCCTCAGGGGTGTCCACGCCCTACTTGAGAGGTCCCGCCAGCCTCCCGGCGTTGCCGCCACGTGCCCGACGCCCAGTGATCACGCCCATCGGACAGAAGTACATGTTCTAACTACCTGTTCGTACGATGAGACTCAAAATAGAAATAGAAGCTAATAATCTTTTTTAATCACTTGTGCAGGTCATGGGACTTTGTGGGGCCTAAAGGCCGCAAACCCAACGGCATCCTGGGTCTCCTGTGCCGCGAGCACTACCCCGGCATAGTACAGTATGCCGGGAGGCACGAGCCGGCCTACACCTTTGACCACTACAGCGTCGCCCCAGACCCAGACTTCCCCAACAAGGCGGCGCGGGTTAGAGCGGAGCTGTGGGTAAGTCTTCGTCAAACAATATCAAATTCATCATATTTTTTCTTTAATTACTGTCTCGCCTCATATTGTGTCTGTATGCAGAACTACTTCAAGTGCGAGCCGGGGAAGGAGGCAGTGGCGGAGGTGACGGCTACCCGAGGCTTGTAGGAAGCTCGTCACCGACATGATCTACGAGGCGAGACTGCAGGCCATCATTACCTACAACGCCACGGTCTTGGCCACGAGGGTGACGAAGGCCCAGGCGAGAGGCATGACGTTGGGCCGGGCGCAGTTCTTGCAGGTAAGTGATTTCTTTTGAGATTAAGCTTTTGGTACTTTTCATCTGACGCTTAGACGTGAAATACTTGATGATGTGCAGATGATCCCCCAATGGTGCCAGTCGTTTCCCGAGTGCTGGGAGATGATCGTGGACCGGTGGCTATCCGAAGAGTGGGCGGCCCACCACGCCGAGGCCCGGGAGGCGCGTCTGCAGATGCCAGGTGTACCACACCACCAGGGCAACCGCAACCTCGCCGAGTACGCACAAGCTTGGGTACGTGAAAGACTTTATCAATTCCTCGATCAAATGTTGCCTGATTGCTAATCATCTTGTTGTCTTCCTCGCAGTCGGAGGCACACGGTGGCCAGCCTTGCGGCACGGTGGCGGCATACGCCATGTCCCACAAGGGCAAGGCCACGGCAGCGGAGACCTCCTACAACCTCGACGATCCCGCCGACGCGTACACCAACTCCAGCGTCCACTCCCGCCTCACTGACTACTCAGAGGCGGCAAGGGCGGTCCATGGGGATGACTTTGATCCCGCCACCGCGGACCTGGACGGGAGCATCGTCATGAGGATTGGAGGAGGGAAGAAGCACGAGCGGTTCTGGCTTGGCGACGGCGTCATCGACACGGCCTCCACTCCCACTCTGTCCCAGCTCCGAGCACAAAGCACGAGCGGGAGCGTCCCCATACGCCCACGCCCGTCGCCTGCGCAGTCGCGGGTCACCGAGCTCGAGGTTATTTCTATTTAACTCATCGTACATTGATCTTTAAATGTTTGCATTGTTCTAACATTCACTTTGTATTATCGCAGGCCCGCCTGGAAAGAGAAAGGCAGGAGCGCCAGGTGTCTGAGACCCAGATGCGGTCACAGATGTCGGCCCAGATGGAGGCTCAAGCTAAGCAGATGGCGGAGCTCATCGCCTTCATGGCCTCCCAGGGCATGGCCGTGCCTCAGACGCTCATGGCTCCTCCACCGCCGCCTCTGGACCCCGGAGCTGCTCCTGTGAGTATCAATACTTCAGTGTTTCATTTATTTCATTTCCTTGTCTGACATGACCTTTTGCAGCCTCCTCCGTCAGAAGGTTCGAACAACCGCCACGCTCCTGGATGGAACCCGACCGGGGGTCAAGCAGGCGGCAGTTCTCAGGGGTGGCCCGGTTGGCCGGGGGTGTAGTAGATCTCCTCGTGTGTCACTGAAGTCTCATGTTGTTGAACTATGTGATGTGAACTATGTGATTTGAGGACATATATGTTATTGAACTATGTGATGTGATATATATATGTTCTGTGACGTGAAATGTGATATATATGTGATATGTGATGAATGTGATATATCTGTGTGATATTGTCGGAGAAAAGGAAAAACAGAACTGGAAAACAAAAAATCAAAATTTACCCAGCTTTGCCGAGGGTTGCTCTCGGCAAAGAGGCCCTTTGCCGAGGGTTTTGGCCATAGCCCTCGGCAAAGCTGGGGAGACAGAACGTAATTTCCAAGGCTTTGCCGAGGGCTTTGGTCATAGCCCTCGGCAAAGTCCAAGGTTTGCCGAGCGCCGGCTAAGATAGCCCTCGGCGAAGAGGTTCCAAAAAAAAATATTCGAAATTTCTTTGCCGAGAGCTGACCCCGGATAACCCTCGGCACAGAAAAACAATAATAAAAAAAATTATTGCTTTGTCGAGGGCCCGGCTCTCGGCACACGTAACGCCTTTGCCGAGAGCCGGCTTAGCCCTCGGCAAACCTACCGTCAATAGGGACAGCCGTTAACGACCACTTTTCTATGCCGAGAGCCGGTCGGGCCCTCGGTAAAAGGTTTGCCGAGAGCCCGATAAATGGCCCTCGGCAAAGGCTCCTTTGCCGTGAGGTTTTTTGTCGAGAGCTCTTTGCCGAGAGCTGCCCTCGGCATAAGCTTCGCCGAGGGCAAGATGGCCTTTGCCGAGTGCTAGAGGCACTCGGCAAAGCACCCATTTCCAGTAGTGAATGTGTGATAGTATTATGCAGTATGGACAACACGGCTGGAGGAGAATAGATGTAGATTTCTATGATCAATCAATGTGTGATGAAACATTTAGCCATGATGCAATAGGAATAGGAGGCAACAGGAAAGTTTTCTCATCGATGCCATATAAGAACCTCACACAAGCAGTTCCTTGATGTTGCTCATCTTGTGGACATTTTAGAATTTCTTATTATGTTCGAGGTCTTGAACTCATCTGGGGCAATATATCTATTTAAGCCTTCATAAAATATGATAGATGAACATTTTCATCCACTTCATTGACGTATGTATGTAAGTTAGCAAAACATGTGTAACAAGTGACGTAGTTTTTCTCTAGGCAAGTCTGATGGCGATATCCTTTCTAAGAACTAAAATTTTAGCTAAACTTCACTTGATTGTATTGAATTTAGTCTTTGTCGAAACTGTTTATTATTATTCCAGTTCATTGTTTCAATAATTATAGTAATTTTCTTAAGCAAAATCCATATCATTGAGAAAATACAGAACAATGGTGATTTGTGGGGTGCTGCAAAAAAATTAAAAAGGTGGCATAGTTGATTGTATCATCGACACACAAGCACAAATTTTGATACGATAATAAAAAAACTAAAGATGCACTTTTCATATTGTGTGTCATATCATAACCTGCTATTATATACACCAAGTCAAACTACAAACAAACAGAGACCACCTGTAACTAGTTTTCAAATGTTATCACCAGTCTGCCCAGATTAACACTAAAAGCTGGAAGAGACATGCCGACTCAAAAAATTTAAGGTAGTCCAAAATTCTTGAATTGTATAAGCAACACAAAGTCAGACGTCAAATTACAGATTTCCTGGCCCACAGAGCAAATTCATTTGTGGAAAAAAAACACTAGTCTCAACCTGTGCTAAGCACCTGATGGCAAGGCCTTTGCAATCACCGTATGCTAGATTTGGACAACGGTGGCAGCATGAGTGGCACAGAGTGGATACATGGATCTAGCCATGGGCAATGACGGCCATGAAAACGAACAGAAACTTCTATTTTTTAATCGGTTCACAACTGGTTCCCAAGCCGGCGGTGATGAAGATTCTCACAGCTGCCCCCTGCCTCTGCCCGTGTCCCCTGCGCCTACTGATGCCTCACCGCCTTTGCAAAAGCTCCCATACTGGCAAAGAATTGGATCCTTGAGCATGTCAGGCTTGGGCCTTATATAGATCGACATGTATCGCTAAACATGCAGCTGTGCAGCACAGCTGCATCGCTAAACACGGGGCACAATGTGGAAACTTTTTGCAAACCTTTTCTTCGAAACAGAAGCTTTCATTAAACCAAAGAGCAATACATCATGCAGATACAGAGACTTTGGAAAAACAGAAGTGTGAGTGAATCATACTCATAGAGGCCACATTGCTAGGAGTCTTAATAAAAAAGCAGTGTTAACTGTTAAGTAGTTTGGGCACATATGTTCAAGGCTACAAAATGCTAGGACAGTATATACGTAATACATGACAAACGTGCTTGAATACATATGAGAAACATGCTAGCATATGCATTGGCAGCATATAGTTACTTTTGAATTCCCAATGTCTCCCATTTCTAGGAGAGTCCAATATGCTAGTTTGAATGTTTAGTTCCATTGCCTGGGTAACTATGCTGGAAGCCGGGAATTTATAAGGAGCTCGAGCAATTATTATTAATATAAATAGCATGGGGCCACAACTCTATGTTCTATAGTCTTGGAATGTTCACCTGCTATATATAAGACACCTGGTTTATACTGCCGAGTAGCAAAGGATGTCCTAGTACCACAATGGTATTTGTTTCTGTTAGCCCTGTTCATAGGTTTGACAAAACCACCACGTGGCTTTTTCATTCGAGTCTATTATGTGGCTAATCATCATTGGAGATTGCAAGGGCCGAGTTTGAGTGTTCAGTGCCTCCCATATCTAGACAATAAACAGTGAAAATTTGTCAGCAACCCCAATCGAATTGATCACGAGTAGTTCTATTACAGATAATTCTAAGATAGAACATGAACAATACAACTAAAGATGTAATTGTGGATTGATAATTTGGTTGATTCCCTCCTCTGCTTCAACTTGCCCCTTTTGTAGACAGGGCGTCGTTCGGCTTGGGTTGGTTGGCCCACCTGGCGGGTACCTGACAAAATTCAAATGTTTGAATGAGTATTTCAGTGGATACAGCGAGTTTGACGGTTGACAGTGAGGTTGCTAGTCAACTCATATCATTTTTACATCAACCTTTTTTTTTGTAATACAAGAGATGGGCCAAAGGGGTGCTGGAGCGTCAGTTGCTGCAGAGTAAAGTTCCAGTGACTGCTACACAAGATGTGTACATGCTTCATCAACCGGGGCTAAAAAGACCTTTAGTCCCGGTCGGTAACACCAACCGGGGCTAAAGGGTCGGTTGGTGTTACCAAGAGGACCTTTGGTCCGGGTTGGTAATACCAATCGGGACTAAAGATTTACCTTTAGTCTCGGTTGGTGTTACCAACCAGGACCATAGTTCAGAATTTCGGCCAATTTTCACCGATAATCGGCGATTTTCGTTTCTATCGGTCCCCTCCGGTAAATGGACATACCGGTAATTTCAGTTCCATTTCATTCAGATTTTAAAAAAAAAATTGCGAAAATTTAAAAAATTTGACCGAAATTACAACCGGTTTTCACCGATTTTCGCGATTTTCGTTTCTATCGGTCCCCTCCGATATTTGTTTCTCCGCCGAAATTCTGAACTATGACTAGGACTAAAAGTCTTTAGTCCCGAACACAATTTTTTGCCGATACTAAAGCTCAATTGATAGATCGTCCAAAGGCTTATTCTCTAGTAGTGATGGAACTGGTGACTTCCTTGTTGTCCTCGTATTGGAGTTTTTGGCTGCTTGTAGGACGTGCACTGCTAGATGGACAAATGGTCAACATTCATGAATCAATTCATGCAACGAGAACTGACGAGTCCCAACAGAACAAGACAATGTTCATAAAACCTCCACAATATCACTTCACTTCATGAACTTTCCAATGTGCATAACTGTGGTCTAGTATTTAGCTACAATGAACTTTAAAAGGTAACTTTTCCATCAACATCTTCATAACCTTAATACTAACAATAATACTATGTATGGTAGGTGTTGAATCGTGTTAACTTGGAAATGACAAATTAATTTAATTAATGCTGAAATCATAACATGTAGCTTGAACGAATGGGAGTCTTTATACCAAGAATTAATATGTCCCCTTTAGAGTACTTCTCAAAGCTACTCCAAATTAAAAGGTGTTTACAGTCTGGATGAGTTCTTCAAGACGATAACAAATTACAGAGGTCCAAAAATATGATATATGTCACGGTGCTTGCCAGTTCCCCTACAAAAAAATTTTAGCCATTCATTTTAAACCGGACTATTAATCTTAATTAATGGTATACTTTAGTAATTTTATTATGAATCAAATCCCCTTAGTGGCACACAATGGAATGAACTAGGTTCCAGCCGGCTGTAGCATTTACCACACCGGTCGGTGGTGCGACAGAAATCCCCACCACCCGGGCAGTTCGCCTAGATATATGCTCGTTGACCGTGTCTTGGAGGCATTATTTCACCTGCAGTGGCTTGTCCATCAGACGTCCTATGCATCCTATGCATAGGGGCTCAGTCAACCCTAAGGAGATATGTTAAAAAACATCGTTTTAGAATCAAAATTTAAAATTTGATGTTTGCACATTGTGAAATTAGTATGAATTTTTAGCCCTCTAAGCCATGTCTAGCTACGATGAAAGGTGGTCAACTACAAAGTTCACCATTTGGAGTGCTACAACTTTGGTATGCCATATGTGAACATCCAATGTCATTTGAAAAATGAAAATGTTTCAGTTTTTGCTATCTAAAAAATACAAAAATATTTGTGCCCCTACACTACTACCAAATTTAAAATTTGTCAATAACAAACTCACAGATCATGTTGACCTCTATTAAATATTTTTCTTAAGAAAACTTGCATCCAAATTTTAATCAAAGAGGACTCCCAAAACTGTGCTTAACATTTGTCCAACTCTAGCCTTTGTCTGCTGGTTCACCTCCTCCTTAGCCTTCCTCTGCATGTTCTTAACGTACTCTTCCTCCTAGTTCCAACCTTTACATGGAGTACCATCCTGCTGAAATTAGAACTCATAATCAATAACTTTAGTCAAAATCATCACAAAAAAATCATGGCAAATCATCATAAAGAATATAACTCACATTGCCATCTCAACACTTAAGATGTGGCCCTTGTTGGGACTCTTGTTCCTGACTTTATACTCCAACAAAATCTCATTGGTGGAGCCAATCGGGATAAAAGGTTAACCTCTAATCCTGGTTGGAGTCACAAAACGGGACTTAAGATTTCAGTCCTGGTTGGATGTTCTGACCGGGACAAAAGTTTGACATTTATTCCCGGTTGGATCCACCAACTGAGACTAAAGGCCCCCTATTGCAAAAGCTTGGGATGTAGCCGTTGTGCAGGGAACTTTAGTCCCGGTTGGTGGTTCTACCTGGGACTAGTCCTTTCTATAGTCTCAGACACAAAAAGCACCGAACTAAAGCCTAGAACTGAAAATCTATTCTCTACTATTATTGGCATGCCCTCTATACAATAACCTTCGTTTTGAATGTGGCAGGCGGAACACTAGGAAACTAAGGCACAATGAGCATCATGAGATAAGATGGGAATGTAGATTCATTGAGAAATTACTCAATTATGGCTGGTTCGGTGGGAAGAGGAGGCACATGGGAAGCACAAGCATCTGAAGACACCAATGTTTCATGAACTAGGAATAGGTCCATGACGCTAGTGAGGATGGAAGCAGGCATTGTCGCTGAGAAAGGTTAGCGCTAGTAAAGGACAGAGCTTGTTTCTCTTCTTCTCATAATCGGAGCAATGGGATCCAGTCATGTTACTTCTTGGCCATCTCCGCTTCTCTCTTATTAGATTATTTCATCAGGTTATCTACTTCCAAAAAAATGTGATGAACAACACAAGCCCAATACACATGCAACATGCACGTGTTCATATCAGCTTACCCATTTCTATCTGACCCCACTGAACTCAAAGATAGGTGGGAATCCTTGTAATATTACAATTACTAAGTTTCATGCAGTGACTACCATTTGGCAACATGTAGTATTGGCCAGATGGTAATGAATGATAAAATCTGTTGCTTGATACTAAGAAAGCACAGAGATATACTGATTCGGAATTTTCGTGATACAGTTTTGTACAGAAATTACAATAATATAGCTTGTATTTTCTGAATTCTAAAAATAATATATGATGCGGTCTGCTGCTGAAATAATGTCGACAAATCATTTCTTAAGAAAACGACTTCAGGAAAAAAAACATACACCAGAAAATATGGTTATTTTGGCAGGAAAAAATGTTTTTTTGTTGTCAAAAATTGTTTTATGGTACTGTCTGTACCCAATGGTACTGTGTCATATCATGATATTTGGTTTTGATTCTGATTAGGAGATTGGCTCTGTCCAATTGGAGAATGAGGGCAAGAGTTCGTCTCCATACCTTTTCTCGGGGGTTGTTCATGAATGGATTCACTATTAGAGAAATGATGTTTTGTCCATGACCAAAAAATATTTAGTGCCAATTTAGAATTGCAAATTAATTAAGACTAAAGGATGCTTGGGACCTTTAGTCTCGGTTTTTAATACGAACTAGAATTAATTTCACCTTTTAGTCCTGGTTTGTTTAGTCTAAGTTCACTACAAGAAATGGTTGACTTTTTGACATAAAATCATTTTGTGACGCTGCCTTTGTGATGTTAATTATGACATAGTTATGTGAATTATGACATTAGTTATGTGAATTATGACATCAGTTATGTGTATTATGACAAAAGTGCAATGTCAAAAGATGATTGCCCTTCAACTCATGTCATAAATAACGTATTATGACATAAACTATATCATAATTAACGTCACAAAGCCCGCGTCACAAACGGATTTTATGTCACAAAGCCAGCCTTTTCTTGTAGTGGTTGGAGACATGAACCTCGACTAAAAGTGTGAGTTTTCGTCCATGTTTGAGACACGAACCCAGACTAAAGGTATCTGCAAAGTGAATTTAAAAGAAAAGTGTATATTATCTATGTCAGGTCTGCGGTGGAAGTTGAGATGGCAACTAAACACCTCTTTGGATTGTAGGAACCAGAACTAAAAATCCAAACCTTCCTTCATTGTGTAATATAATCCTAGTTCCCAACAAGACGACTAAAAAGGTGTTTTTTTGTAACCAAAGAAGAATTATATAAGATAGTAGTTCGGTACATCAACAAATTACATGCACTCTGAATTACACTAAAAAAATCTAGAAACAAATTTCTTCTAAATTCTTGTGCATTCACTCCACTAGATTTTGAAATAGAGATCTGAAGTCATAAATTGTTTCAAATGAATCATGTTTTAACCATAAAGTCTTCAAACTCATCGAGATCTACCACTTTGCTTTTGATCATATTTCCATCTGAGGACATTTGAGAGATTAATAAAAATATGAATTGAAAACTATTAATCCTAAAACATAATTTTTGAGCATGAAATGAGTTGAAATGAAAAAGTAGTCAGAAACAAAGCTGTAGATATTTTTGTGCTGCAACATTCATTCAGACCATTTCTCCATATAAGGTTATTTAAAAAAAATTAAAATAATTATAAAATATTTGTAGTGGCGTTAGGTTAAGAAGATCGTCAGTATAAATGCATTTATACGAACTGTTTTTAAGTCTACCGAAAGTAGAAATCATGTATTTCTACTTGTGGTTCATAGTGATGGGCGCACACAGTTTTATTTGTACTGTTGTCTATACATTATGAGCTGTCCCAAAAAAAAACCACGAGTCCTGTCAGCACGTGTGTGGTTCACAAGATTGCACCCGTGATTGTTTTAAATGAATCTGAATTCTTGCACTGAATCAGGACGCGATATATAGAGGTGATGTAGGAAGTGCATGGATATTAGAAGAGTTCACCTGCCAAAACACCACCATTATTAAAGAGAGGTGGCATGCACTCTTGTTGACGCAAAAAGTGACACCTTACGCCAAGACACACAGCAAGCTGAACGAGGCTAGCTTCAATCGGGTGCCCGGAGTGTGCTGAATCCGGAGACGTGTCAGTCGGTTTGACCTGAAAACCAACAAGGGATAAAACGTGAGAATACCTCTGGAACGTGCTGGGTAAAACCAGAAAGTTCCATATGTACGGCTTCGAAAGCCAATCGCGACGGCACACAGCTACAGAAGCTGTCTGTCAGAGCATGTTTACAAAGCTATTCGGCAAGTATGAGAACAGAGTATGTGAAGCATATTAACTGCCGAATGCAAAAGAAAGACATGCTTGAACGAATCAAAGATATTATAAACAGGTAACTTGCAAGAATAGATGTATCCAAATAATACATGCATAGGCCAATCCAACTAATCTGCCGCACGTTTAGTCTTCATAAACCCGTCAAGCATAAACTTAAGCGAAGCTAATCCACCGCATGATACCACTTGCTATAAGTCTATACCACTTCTTATAATTAGATTAATCCACCGCATGATACAATCTAATTATAACAAGCTAAAAGCATGCATATATTTGAATAGATCTATAAAAACTCGTTACTCATGTAAGCATAACCAAAATCGGCAAACTAACCGAGTTGGGGTCCATGAGGAAGGAACATACAAGCAAGCATGATCAAACTAATCTAAAACCTGCATCTGCCGCACGACACCCAGTTCTATCAAAGCATAAACATGATTGAACCCGCAACATGTAACAACCTAGATTGAAAACTGATCCGGCCATCATGATCTTATGATTAGCAAAGCACAAGTAAACTTGTGAAACAAAGCCGAATAGAGATCAATCTAGATTAGGCAAAAGAGTGTTACAGGAATTAAATAAATAAAACACATAACACATGATAACTTAATGAATCTACTAGATCTGCCAAATCTAATAGAGCCGATAACTATTTTTACTCATGTCTTAATCCGCCGCATGATACAAGGCACAAGCAAAAACTTCCCGTCATAAGCTTAAATCCGCCGCACGATACTAAGCTTAACATACGAGACTACTTGCATCATATCTAAATCCACCGCATGATACTAGACATGATAACAAGGTTGCCGGTACTTACGGAGGTCGACGGATCGATGTTTCCTCTCGAAGAACTCGACGACACGACTTAGGGACTCGAAGATGGCACGGGGCCGGTTTGTATTGATGTGGTTGTGAACAATTTTTACAATGGTCGAGGGCTTATATTTATACCCTGGACGAAATACGAGTCCTAGACGATTACGATTTTACAATGATAAAATATGGAAAGATACGAAATCTATTCCTAATCTTCTCGGCATCTTTCATAGCCATATGCCTTCCCATGCAAGCCGGCTTCATCTGCAACATCCATTTCCCGAATGGAACCACCTCTCTGTAAGATAGCCGACCGCACAGACATTCATCGAAATCTTGAGGACCAAATAGCCGTCTGATTGCTTGCCGAATCCTTTCTTCTCTACTTGCTGGGTCCACCTGTCATATCCTCATGCGTGCGAAAATCCGGTGTTAACAACTCTATATGAACCCTTGGGTTAACAATATATGCACTACAACAGAAATGGCCATAGGACGATCTATCAATTGAGCTATAGTCTCGGCAACAAATTGCGTCCGGGACTAAAGACTTTTAGTCCCAGTGGGTAAAACCAACCGGGACTAAAGGTTCACCTTTAGTCCCAGTTGGTATTACCAACCCGGACTAAAGGTCCCCCAACCTTTAGTCGCGGTTGGTAACACCAACCGAGGCTAAAGGGTGAACCTTTAGCCCCGGTTGGTGTTACCAACCGGGACTAAAGGTCCTTTTAGCCCCGGTTGGTGTTACCAACCGGGGCTAAAGGTCCTTCCCGAGTGGATTCAAAAGGAAAACATCCAGAACTACATCACTTGGGTTGTGTAGCTCAGTTGGTAAGCGTGCCTGAGACGAGAGGTGTTGAGTTCGAATCTCACAAACGCAAATTTATTTTTTTCTCGTGGAAGCCTTTAGCCCCGGTTCGGAGCAACCGGGGCTAAAGGTGGGAGCCTTTAGTCCCGGATTGGTAGTCCCGGTTGGGAAAACCGGGGCTAAAGCCCCTTCCCAACCGGGGCTAAAGGCCTATTTCTGTAGTAACGATGGCACATCTGCAAATATGATCCCACACTAGCAGACTATACCTAGCTATATCTCAAATAGAAGCAGAATGACCAACAAGAGATGAGAAGGTTAGAGCTATATAGAGCTCTTGAGGAGGATGGTGTCGTTAATTAATATAATCACTCATATGGATCTGATAGCTAGGAAGAGGAGGCACATGGGAAGCTGCTGTCAGAATCCGCGGGCACAAATTCTGCCTGTGAAAGAAACCGTGCATTTCGTGACGCAGCTTTAGTTCATGGATAGTATTTTACTGTAAAAAATTCTGGCTATGGTGCACGTAAAACTTGTTGTCTGGTCGTTCTAGCCACTATTTCTTTGGGGCAGTGCAAGGTTCATAGTGCTGCAGCGGCGGAAGTGCCATGACTGAGTCCATCACAAGCGTGGTTGAGAGTTGTGGCATCGCATCTGTGCCTCTGAAGCAATACAGAGTTTAATCAGTTCTTGGCCACCACCATAGAGATGTGGACTGCTAGCTTTTTCAGTACTGTCTTGCACCATATGCTAATTGGTTTGTGTGATGTCGATCTAATTCAAATTCCCTTCTTTGATCATTTAAGACGTGCTATAACATATGCTAATTGGTTGTGTGATGTCTTTCCTTCCATTTGATCTGGTTTAGTTAATTCAATCATATGACCAAGCAGGTTGCCAGATTATCACTGAAACTGGGCAATATGAAACATGTGGCCTATTTTAAGCATCGTAGATTAAAGCCATATACAGCTGTACTTTTGTGTGAGGAGTGAGGACATGAGGATATCTTGGTGTCTTCTCCATAAACTCCTATCTTCTTAATTCACCAGAAAAAAGTTTATTGGTTTTCAGAATTATCTTAACAAGGCCATGTTCTGACGGTTAGCCACAGTGTAAATAGTTTTCGAGATATTTTACTAGTTGTTCTGCCCAATTAGTAATGTCGTCCTTTGTTAATCGACAAGGGGCTGGGATCTTCAAGACTGGGCGAAATGGCAAGCTGATTGCTTGGCCCAGCCATCTTAACAATCCGCCCTCAAGTGTTCACTACGGGAAAACCTAACTTTGCAAAGTGTCAAGCTCTTTGCCAAGTGTTTTTTCAGTACTCGGCAAACAAGCTCTTTGCCGACTGCCAAATAAAAAACACTCTACAAAGAAATTCTTTATCGAGTGCCAAAAAAAACTCAGCAAAGAAATTTGCTGACTACCAAAAAAACACTCGGCAAAGAAATTTGCCAAGTGTTTTTTGGCACTCGGTAAAAAGGCTTCTTTAGCGAGTGTTTTTTTTGACACTCGGCAAAGAAATTCTTTGTCGAGTGCCAAAAAAAATTCGGCAAAGAAATTTGCTGAGTACCAAATTAAAAAAACACTCGGCAAAAGAAATTCTTTGTCGAGTGCCAAAAAAAATTCGGCAAAGAAATTTGCTGAGTACCAAATTAAAAAAACACTCGGCAAAGAAATTTGCCAACTGTTTTTTTGTCACTCGCTAAAAAGGCTTTTTTAGCGAGTGTTTTTTGTGACACTCGACAAGAGCTCTTTGTCTAGTGTGTTTTTTCTTTGACACTCGACAAAGCTAATTTCAATTCAAATTTTAAAGCAAGTAAATTAATCCAAATAAAAAAATTCAACCACAAAGTTGTTTAACTTATCAAGATGAACAAATTTTGTTTTGGTGATTTCTTCATTTGAAAAACTGAAAATAAATTTATTCATAAATGTTACAAATCTCTATATAAGTTTTTTAGCATGAAATGAGTTGAAATGAAAACGTAGTCAGAAACAAAGCTGTAGATATTTTTGAATACTGCAATATATATTCTTTCAGACCATTTCTCCATCTAAGACCATTTCAAAAAAAAATTAAAATAATTATAAATTATTTAGTAGTGGTGTTAGGTTAAGAAGACCATATAGTATAAATGCATTTGTACTAACTATTTTTAAGTATATCGTAAGTAGAAATCATGTATTTCTACTTGTGGTTTATAGTGATGGGCCCACAGTTTTATGTACCGGACCATGTCTAGTGGACGCGGTCTGGCTCGACCACGTCCACTCCACGCGCCCACTCCTCACTCGTCCAGATCCTCCTCCCCTCATCTCTCCTCACGGCGGCGGCGGGTGCGGCGGCTGCGCGGCTGTGGCTCGCCGGCGGTGGAGTGGCCGGTGCAGTGGCTGTTGCGACCTCTTCCCAGTGCCAGATGGCGACCGACTCGGGCGGCGGTTCGTGCTCGACGGCATCTGCACGGCGAGGAGGGAGAGATGGGCTGCCACTCTGCCCTTTCTGCAAGACGGCGACTGTGGTAGAGCGGATCTCCCAAACCCGAAAGAATCCAAACAAGGTGTTCTATACTTGCAGAAATCGTGATTGGGTAAGTTGAATTAATTGAGTTCACGTCAATTTTGTCGGTTTCAATTTCACTACTACAGAACAGGGTCTTTGGCCGATTCTCAAAATCATCATTTGTCTCGGCATTTTTGCCGCCCGGGACTAATAGACCCTTTAGTCCCGGTCGGTAACACGGACCGGGACTAAACGGTCTGCCCCAACGGCTACTGCGCAGAGCTGTCGGGGCAGGGACCCTTTAGTCCCGGTCCGTGTTACCAACCGGGACTAAAGGGCACTCTTTAGTCCCGATTGGTGCCACGGACCGGGACTAAAGATTTAGCCACGGTTTGTGGCTTGCCCCGGGATAAATGATCACCTTTTAGCCTCAGTTTATAATACAAACCGAGACTAAAGCTCCCCAGTTTATAACCTGCCAACTTCTTCCTCCCCCGAGCCAGAGACATTCAAATTTCAGTGAGCTTCTTGCTTGTTCTTGTTGTTGCTATTGCTTATTCTTGCTTGTTCTTCATTGTTCTTCGTCTCCGGCGTCAATTGGTGATCTTCTTCGACTCCGTCATCGTCTCTTTGCGTTTAGAGGTAACTATTTTCATCTCCTACCATGTCTTTTGAATATGAGAGGAATTTAATTAAAATATATAGTTTGCAAGAACAAGCATAGAGAGTTGAGTAGTTTAAATTGGTTCATCACAATCACTTGATAGTTTTCTACTGCTATGTAGTATCCATTCTATATTTCATACTTATGCAAGACGAGTAATATTGAATTTTAGTGTCTTTTTAGTTTATTTTCTTTAGAAAAATGTGGAATTTATAATAGTTTGCAACAATAAATATAGGGAGTAGGCAATGTGGAAATTGGTATTGTTATATCATATTTTTCAATTATCTAAACAAATAGATATATTTAGAGTCTTTTTTATTTATAATTGTTTAGAAAATTAGGAATTTGCATGTAATAGTTTAAAAAATGAGCATGGATATAGTAGATGGCAACCGTGACCGGGTCCTCAGCCTCTCATCATCGGGATCCGAAGCGTTTGTGGCCGGATCTTCCTCTCATTGCTTGCGGCGAGTGTAAGCAGAAGATTGTGAAGGAGTACCGAGTGAAAAAAGAGGGAATCAACAAGGGTCTTATATTCTACAAGTGTCCGGACCATGAGGTGGATTATTATTTACCCACATTTGATTAATATGGTTCATTCATATCGGTTTTGCTTGATGATGTTGTTTAAATTTCTTATTCTTTGTTCTAATTGCAGTGGGAGGGCACCGACGGATGTAAAGGTTGGTACTGGGAGGAAGAGTACGTTCAGCACGTACGAAATTCTGTTGCACAGGAGGTTGCCTCTAACGGTGATGAGGCAGTGAGTCAGCGGCAGCAGCCCATCCATGCTGATGAACCAAACGATCTGTCTATTTTAGTTGGGATCGGACGCGAACTAATTATGTTGCTTAAGTGCATTTTAGTTTTAGTTTTTTTAGTGCTAGCTGCGATAGTCTTCGTTGTAGTCAAGTTTGCTTGAATTAATCAATCATGTGATGTCATGAGTGTTGTGCAATAACATGAGAAACTACTAAGTGCATGGTTGTAATATTTAATGCAGATATTGTCACGCAATTGGATGTATAATGTCGATCGCCGCTCCAAAGAGTTCATTGCTAGCGTGCACTATTTCTTAGGTGTGGCTGAGGCAAACAAGCAGGATGGTTTCATGTGCTGCCCATGCGCCGTCTGTAAGAATTTGAAGGAATATTCATGTCCAAGGACTCTTCATACGCATTTGTTGAAGTCGGGTTTCGTAACAAACTATATTTGTTGGACGAAGCATGGATAAAAGGGGTTGTAATGGATGGTGGTGAAGAAGGTGAAGAAGAATTGGCCCACGCCGATATTATTGCTCAGTACGGTGCCTTTGATGATGATGTAGTGGGGGGAGATGGTGAAGAAGATGCGACAGCGGCAGAAGATGTGGCAGCTGATGTTGATGCTCTTGGTGATGCCATTCGTGATGCACAAAGAGAATGTGAAAGTGACAAGGAGAAGGTCAAGTTCGAGCGCATGCTAGAGGATCATAGGAAATTGCTATATCCCACTGCTGAAGATGGCCAAAAAAGCTGGGTACTACACTGGAACTGCTGCAATGGAAGGCAAAAAATGGTACATCCGACAAGGCATTTGGGCAGTTATTGAAGATAATAAAAAAGATGCTTTTGAAAGCGAATGAATTGCCCACCACTACGTACGAAGCAAAATAGGTCGTCTGCCCTTTGGGATTAGAAATCCAGCAGATACACGCATGTCCTAATGACTGCATCCTGTACGGTGGGGAGGAATACGAGAATTTGGATGCATGCCCGGTATGTGAAGCATCACGGTATAAGATAAGGCGAGATGATCCTGGCGACGTAGAGGGTGAAGAAAGTCCAAGCAGGAACAAAATCCCTGCCAAGGTTATGTGGTATGCTCCTATAATACCACGCTTGAAACGTTTGTTCAGAAATAAGGACAATGCAAAGTTGTTGCGGTGGCATAAAGAAGACCGTAAGGTGGACAATATGCTAAGCCACCCAGCTAATGGATCCCAGTGGAGAGAGATAGACAGAGAATTCTCAGAGTTTGCAGATGAGGCTAGAAACTTGAGGTTCGCTTTAAGTACGGATGGTTTTAATCCTTTTGGGGAGCAAAGCAGTAGTCATAGCACTTGGCCAGTTACTCTATGTATCTACAACCTTCCTCCGTGGTTATGCATGAAGCAGAAGTTCATTACGATGCCGTTGCTCATTTAAGGGCCGAAGCAACCTGGCAACGACATCGATGTGTACCTGAGGCCATTAGTTGAGGAACTTCTACTTCTATGGAGCAAACCAGGCATACGCGTGTGGGATGAGTACAAACAGGAACACTTTGACCTGCGAGCATTATTTTTCATAACAATCAATGATTGGCCGGCTCTAAGTAATCTATCAGGCCAGACAAATAAGGGATATAATGCATGCACACACTGTTTCAATGACGTTGATAGTTTATTTTTGAAAAAGTGTCGGAAGGTCGTGTATGTTGGGCACCGTCGGTTTCTTCCCATGGGCCACCCAGTAAGAAAGAAAGGCAAACATTTTAAAGGTAAGGCGGACCACCAAACCAAGCCTCGTAACCGAACAGGAGATGATATACTTGAAATGGTGAAGGATACGAATGTAGTATTTGGAAAGGGAAGGGGCAGCGAACCTGTTCCCAAAGACGCTTCGGGACACACACCCATGTGGAAGAAGAAGTCCATATTCTGGGAGCTACCCTACTGGCATGTCCTAGAGGTCCGCCATGCGATCGACGTGATGCACCTGGCAAAGAACCTTTGTGTGAACCTGCTTGGATTCATGGGTGTCTACGGAAAGCCTAAGGATTCACTTGAAGCACAACAGGACTTGCAGCGCATGAAAGAACGAGACAACTTGCATCCAGAGAAGACAGATGACGGGCGCCAGTACTTAAGCCCTGCTAGCTACACTCTTAGCAGAGAAGAAAAGGAAAGCATGTTTGAATGCCTTAACAACATCAAGGTCCCATATGGATTCTCCTGCAATATAAAGAGAATAATTAATGTGCTAGAGAAGAAGTTCCAAAACTTGAAGTCCCATGACTGCCATGTGCTTATGACCCAATTGCTTCCTGTTGCTCTAAGAGGAATTCTACCTCCACATGTACGTCTAGCCACCGTGAAGCTATGTGCATTCCTCAATTCAATTTCACAAAAGGCAATCAATCCAGAGGAACTTTCTACTTTGCAGAATGATGTCGTTCAATGTCTCGTCAGCTTTGAGTTGGTGTTCCCTCCATCCTTCTTTGATATCATGACACACCTCCTAGTTCACCTGGTCAAGGAGATCATTATTCTCGGTCCTGTGTTACTACACACCATGTTCCCATTCGAGAGGTTCATGAGTGTCCTGAAAAAATATGTTCATAACCGTTCTCGGCCTGAAGGAGGCATCGCCCAGGGCTACGACACAGAGGAGGTCATAGAGTTTTGTTTGGACTTTATTCCAGACCTTGACCCGATTGGCGTTCCTGAATTGCGACACGAGGGCAGACTCAGTGGCAAGGGAACACTAGGGAAGAAAACATATATCGGTATAGGAGACGATTACTTCGATAAAGCACACTACAGAGTTTTACAGAACTCCTCATTGGTCGATCCATATATCGAGGTACATAAGGATTTCCTTCGATCCAAGTGGCCCGGGAAGAGTGAATCTTGGATTACACGTCAGCACATGCAAACCTTCGGCGATTGGTTGCGAAAACAATGTCAGGGTGATGACAACATAGATGAGCAGCTTTATTTGTTGGCCAGACAACCATCGTGGCATATCAACACGTACAAAGGGTACGAGAACAATGGGAATACATTTTACACAGTAGCCCAAGACGGAAGGAGCACTAACCAAAACAGTGGTGTACGCGTGGATGCCACGGATCCAAATGGGAACAAACAAACATATTATGGCCGCATACATGACATATGGGAACTAGACTACGCACCTAATTTTAAAGTCCCTTTGTTCTGGTGTAAATGGGTCAAGATGACCGGTACCAGAGGTGGGGTAACAGTCGACAAGGAGTATGGGATGACATCAGTGGACCTCAACAATATTGGGTACAAAGATGAACCATTTGTCCTTGCCGCGGATGTGAGTCAAGTGTTCTATGTGAAAGACATGTCTACAAAACCAAAAAGAGGGAAAAATGATAACAACTCGATCGTCAACGAGCCAAAGCGCCACATAGTTCTTTCAGGGAAAAGAAACATTGTCGAAATTGAGGACAAGTCAGACATGTCAGGTGATTATGAAAGATGTTGGGATCACACATGCCCCTACCTCCGCACACGTGCAGAGGAGCGGTGAAGGTGGCCAATCGTCAGAACCAGAAGCGAGGGTACAAGGAAACGCGGAACAGTGATGTTGTGTCTCTATTCCCAAAAAACCGTCCTCATTACATTGTTCACCTCCTGGTATTTATAGGGAATACCAAGGGGCACTGACCAAATTACAGAAGGGTACAAGAAAGATTCCTCTGTGCTATACAACGGAAGGACATAATTGTACAAACACAGACACTGTAGAAACCCTAGCTTGCCTCCCTTATGTCCGCCGCCACCTGGCCTGCGCACACCTTCGCAGGGGCGCGAAGGTTAACTTCTCAGCTTCGACAGTCGCAAGGCACACGTTCGCTTGCCACCCGTTGAGCTCGACCCTCCTTGCGAAGGTGCGCGGCACGCGCGAGGGTCGTCCCTCGCTCTTCCCACGCTTCTCTCCTGCAAGAACCGTAAGACGACCCGGAAGCCGAGTTGGTATCCGAGGGTTAGGAAATAAGGACCGAGGGGCTTATCAAGCGACGAAGGTTTTCTTAATGGAACGCAGGACATTGCGAGGGTTTCCTTCTGACTCAGCCTGCACGACGTCACTGCCGAGGGTTCTTTCCCCCAACAGTAGCCCCTCGATGGCTTGGTTCTAAAAACGATCGATCTTTAGGCCCAAGCAGCGCCTTTGTTTGGAAATGAACAGTGTACCTCGGCAGCGATGCCCGCGGCTGCTTGTGGGCCGGGCCGTTTGTTTTTTGCTTGCGGTGTTTGAGGTCCATTTCGTTTCATGTGCCGTGATTTTTGGGATCCATGCCGATTTTGTCGGGTTGGATGGTTCGTGCATTGGCCTATAAATAGGTGGGGTTGGTGGGCACTTTGAACTCGTGCCATCCTTTTGCTATAGCCAACCTGCTGCTGCGGTTCGCTTTTAGCGAGGGTTTGTTTTAGTTTGTTTGCGAGGGTTGAGCTAGGCGCTCGTTGTTTGAAGTTAGAGTCAGCTAGAGAGATGGCTAGGTTGAAACAGACTGCTCGCGCTGTGTCTCCGACTGCCTTGGATGAGGGGATAACCTTTGAGTTTGGGCTTTGCCGAGTCTGCAGTTCGGATCTGGCGTCCTATGTCAAACGAGGTTGGATTGAGGATGGAAAGGCGTGGAGCAGCGCTGGAGAGACTGTTCCGAAGCCGGAGGCTCACGAGGTTGTTTTATTCGAGGAGCTCTTTGCAGCTGGTCTGCGTTTTCCGGTTGCTTCCTTTGTGTCTTCTGTTCTGGAGAGGTTCAATTTGAGGTTTCAACAGCTCACACCATCATGCTTCACGAAGCTCTCAGTATATGTGTGGGCGTGCCGATCCCAGGGCGTTGTCCCTCATGTCGAGGGTTTTGTCCGAACTCATCTTGTGCATATGCAGCCTCGCAAGATTGTGGATGGCAAAGGTAACACCAGTCTCGGTCATCACGCGGTGTACACCTTTTGCTATCATGCCGGATCGGAGTTGCCGGTGCAAGCTCAGAAGAATAAGTGGGCCAGTGGGTGGCAAGAGTTCTGGTTCTACTACAAGCTTAGCGGGGCTACCGAGCTTTGCGGCGAGCTTCCGCCTCTTGGAGACGTGAGTGCCGAAGCTAAAATGAGTGTCGACGCGCATGCCGCGGTTGATTGTCTGAGGGTGGTTGCGCGTTCTCAGTGTGCTCGCGACATGGTCGAGGAGTATTGTTGTGCTAAGGTGTGGCCCCTTAGCCGGAGTCAAGTATGGTTTGCTGTTGAAGATGATCCGAAGTACGAAGGTAGAGGTTTGAAGAAGCCTAAGTTGGAGTTGAACATGGTTTGGGAGGCTGTCCTCAAGAAGTTTCCCAAACGTGAAGATGGTGTCGAGGTGATTTATAAGCGGGTTCAACAGAGAGCGGATGACCTTGTTGGTAAGCTTTCTACACTAGAAGTTAAGGCTATCCATAGCTCGGTGGGTAGCGGAGGTCGAGTTAACAGACTGTTTGATATGCTTGGGATTTCGTATCCTGATTGGCCCGCACCTTCGAGCGAGGATGTACCAAAAAAGAGAAAACGCGCATCCGCGGAGGAGAAGGGGGTTGTCTCACGACCTAAGAGGGGTCGTGGTTGGGGCCGTGGCAGCGCTGTGGGTCGAACCAAAACACTGGCGATGAAGGATGCTATGGCGTCGGGCGCTGCCGACACTTCCTCTTCCTCGGCCATCATGCCGGTGATGGGCGGCCGAGGTGTTGCTAAGTCCGGGGGGCGTGTACCGCGCGTCGGCGGGATTGGAGCTTTGATCCAGATATCTGATGACGAAGCTTCCTCCGATGAAGACGAAAAGGAGAAAGAGAAGGAGGCAGAGAAAGAGGCCGGCTCTGAGGATGATTCTACTGAAGAAACTAGTGACACCTCCGTCAACGAGGGCGACACGGACGAAGAAGTGTCGATTGATGATGACCGTGGTAAAGCGATAGTCTCGTCGAGCGCTGACGCCGAAGCTGCTCGAAGCATTGATGATATCATGCGGGACCTCGAGCCAGAGAGCCCCGAGCGAGGGTTAGTGCCCGAGTTCGCGGGGTCACACATTTGGGTTGACGGTTTTGAGGTGAAGGGTGAGCTTGAATCGGAAAGGAACCCAGGTAAAAGGCCATATGGCGAAGCTAGCCGGTCCAGCCTTCCTTACTTTGCCAAGAAGGTTGGAGTTTCGGATCCAAAGACGGAGCTCTTCACGAGTCCAGACCTTCAAGAGTGCCATTTGCAATGCGCTCCGGAGGAAAGGCGTTTTCTTGGACGAGTGTTTGGTCGGGTTTGTGTGCCGGAGGCCGAGCTTCGTCTAGTCAACTAGCCCTTGGATGAGCTTCATGATGATATTGACGTTAAGTTGGCTGAGTTGATGCTTCTCAGTCGCTCTGCGCACCGAAGGGCAGGTATAAACGATGATTTTTTAAGTTGACGGTTGGCCGAGGTTGAGGAAGAAAACAAAGACCTTCGGCGCAGTTTAGAGAACAAAGAAATCGAGCATAAAGGAGCTCTTGAGAAAGTTAAGAAAACCCAAGAAGAAGCGCAGGTGGTTGCTAATCGTAACGCTGAGCTTTTATCTGCCTGCCATGATAAGGGTAAAGACTTGACTGCTGCGAAGAGCCGCATAGAAGAACTGACGTCAGAGGTGGCTTCGCAAACAAAGGCGTGGCAGAAAAGCATGGGAGAGATTAAGGGTAAAATTGACACCTGCTTGACTAAAGCCGGCGGCTCTGCTGGGGAGCCGTTACGTGCTATTAATGCTGAGGCATTCGAAGCTTGGCTTAAAAATGAGCTGGATGTTTTTAGTTCTTTGGTTGATAACGCGACCGACTTCGGTTGTTACGTCGGAGCTTTGGCCATGGCCGGGACCCTTCGCCAAGCCGATTGTGAACACCTTCAGAAGATCAGGAAGCCGAACCACGTTTTCCCGACTGTTGACGAGGTACGTCAAATGAAGATTGATGATGCGGAGGTTCGAAACTGCGCGATGCGCTTGCTCCGCAGGTTTTGGATCAACGGTGGTGGACGCACCCTCGCCTTCGAAGAGGCGGCCGAAGCTACTAGCCAGGTATCCACTGTATGAGATGTTCGTTTCTTGTTTCTATTCATGGATGAACATGTTGGTATTTAATTCTGTGGTCTTTTTTGCAGGCTCAGAAAGACGCGCTGCCTTCACCGACTGCGACTGAAGACGTTGCGGGATGCTCCAAGTCTGCTCCTGCGCCCAATTCTGCGGAGGTTCCACCAGCGGAGGTGGTACCCTCGGCTGAGGATGCCCCTGTCGCTGGAGAGGCTAACGTGGAAGAGGCGACGACGGTCGAAGTGTCTGCCGCTGGACCTTCTATAACTGTGGAGACTTTGGATGCTACGATCGGCGAGGATTTGGATGCTACAGCCGGCGAAACTAGGGCGGAAGGGCATGGGGGCGCCGAGCAGGTGTGAAAAATTGTTGTAGCTCAAGCGAATGTCGTTTTGTAATATGTTGGGTAGTGGGAAATGACTTTGTGACACTGAGATACTTTTTTAATTCTATGAAAATGCAGGTTCCTGATGGAACCGTGCTAGAAGTATTTGATGTGACGCCGCTGACGCTAAATTATCAAGATGTTTTTATAACTGGTGAATCGTGGGCTCGAGCTAGGCTTAAACACTCTTCGCTGCCTTTTGAACATTTTTGGTGGTCGAAGGTGCGAAGGTACGATTTGAAGAACAGCAGGTCGAGTCGTTTTTGGCGCGAGGCAGATTATACTGATCCACAGGCTACACGTTTTTTGTTTGGTTCTTCTTCGTCCGCGCAAGCTGTTGTTGATGATGATATCGATGAGAATACTGCTCTGGATTACTTGTTTGGGCGAAGCAATCTTGATCTGGGTCCGGACAGCTCAGTTGTGATTCCGAAAGAGGAGCCTTCGGAAGTTAGTGATGTAGGTCGGAGATATATGTATAGGGCGAGGGTTTTGTCCGGGGAATTGCCAATTGTTCCTGTGGCTCGTTTGTTGTGGGGACCCATAGTTCCGGCGGATATAGGATTTGAGGAGGGTGGCGAGGGTTTTGATGATTTAATGTTGATTGAGGATGGTGATGGTTCCTTGTAATTTTATGCTTTCTATTGAGTGTATATCACACTGTAGTTGCTTTGTGTCGGGAGCACACTTGCCTTACCCCCGCTCACGCGCAGGGGAGCTACGAAGGTGGCCGGTCGTCAAAGTTAAACGTGAAGGTACCAGGAAGCAAGAACAAGAACAGTGGTGTTGTGGCTCTATTCCCAAAAAACCGTCCTCATTACACTGTTCACCCCCTGCTATTTATAGAGAATACCAAGGGGCACTGACCAAATTATAAAAGGGTACAAGAAAGATTCCTCTGCGCTATACAATGGAAGGGCAGAATCGTACAAACACAGACACTATAGAAACCCTAGCTTGCCTCCCATATGTCCGCCGCCGCCTAGCTTGCGCACACCTTCGCCAGGGGCGCGAAGGTTAACTTCTCAGCTTCGTCAGTCGCAAGGCACGCGTTCGCTTGCCACCCGTTGAGCTTGACCCTCCTTGCGAAGGTGCGCGGCACGCGCGAGGGTCGTCTCTTGCACTTCCCACGCTTCTCTCCTGCAAGAACCATAAGACGACCCGAAAGCCGAGTTGGTATCCGAGGGTTAGGAAACAAGGCCCGATGGGCTTATCAAGCGACGAGGGTTTTCTCGAGGGAAAACAGGGCATTAGCGAGGGTTGCCTCCTGACTCAGCCTGCGCGACGTCACTGCCGAGGGTTCTTTCCCCCAACAGTAGCCCCTCGATGGCTTGGATCTAAAAACGATCGATCTTAGGCCCAAGCAGCGCCTTTGTTTGGAAATGAACAGTGTCCCTCGGCAGCGACGCCCGCGGCTGCTTGTGGGCCAGCCCGTTTTTTTTTGCTTGCGGTGTTTGAGGTCCATTTCATTTCCTGTGCCGCGTTTTTTGGGATCCATGCCGATTTTGTCGGGTTGGATGGTTCGTGCCTTGGCCTATAAATAGGTGGGGTTGGTGGACGCTTTGAACTCGTGCCCTCCAGTTGCTATAGCCAACCTGCTGTTGCGATTTGCTTGTAGCGAAGGTTTGTTTTAGCTTGTGTGCGAAGGTTGAGATAGGCGCTCGTTGTTCGAAGTTAGAGTCAGCTGAAGAGATGGCTAGGTTGAAGCAGACTGCTAGTGTTGCTTCTCCGAGTGCTTCGGATGGTGGAGTGACCTTTGAGTTTGGACTTAGTCGGGTCTGCAGTTCTGACCTGGCTACTTATGTGAAGCGAGGCTGGATTGAGGATGGGAAAGCGAGGACCAGTGCTGGGGAGACCACTCCGAAGCCAGATGCTGATGAGGTTGTTGTGTTTGAGGAGTTCTTTACGGCTGGTCTGCGTTTTCCGGTTGCTTCGTTTGTGACTTCGGTCCTGCAGAGGTTCAATTTGAGGTTTCACCAGCTCACCCCATCGTGTTTTACGAAGCTTTCTGTATATGTCTGGGTGTGCCGTTCCCAGGGCGTTGTCCCTCACGTCGAGGGTTTTGTCCGAACGCATCGTGTGCATATGCAACCTCGCAAGATTGTGGATGGTGAAGGTAACACCAGTCTCGGTCAGTTTGCGGTGTACACCTTTTGCTGGATCAGAGTTGCCGGTGCAAGCTCAGAAGAACAAGTGGACCAGTGGATGGCAAGAGTTCTGGTTCTACTACAAGCTTGACGGCATAGCCGAGCTCTGCGACGAGCTTCCGCCCCTTGGCGATGTGAGTGCCGAGGCTAAGGTGAGTGCCGAGGCGCACGCCGCAGTTGACTGCTTAAGGGTTGTTGCGCGTTCGCAGTGTGCTCACGACTTGGTCGAGGAGTATTGTTGGGCCAAAGTGTGGCCCCTTAGCTAGAAACAAATATGGTTTTCTGTTGAGGATGACCCTAAGTACGAGGGTAGGGGTTTGAAGAAGCCTAGGTTGGAGTTGAACAAGGCTTGGGAGGCTGTTTTGAAGAGGTTTCCCAGACGTGAAGATGGAATCGAGGCTATTTACAAACGGGTTCAACAGAGAGCTGAAGATCTCGTTGGCAAGCTTTCTACGCTTGAGGTTAAGGCTATCCACAGCTCGGTGGGTACGGAGGTCGAGTTAACAGGATTTTTGACATTCTTGCGATCCAATATGCTGATTGGCCCGCACCTTCGAGTGAGGATGCGCCAAAGAAAAGGAAGCGCGCTGCCGCTGAGGAGAAGGGGCTTGCCTCGTGGCCGAAAAGGGGTCATGGTCGAGGCCGTGGTGGAGCCGGTGGTCGGGTGAAAAAGCTTGCGACGAAGGTCGCTGTGGGTTCAGGCGCTGCCGGCACTTCATCCTCTTCAGCCGTTATTTCGTTGCCGAGCGGCCGAGGTCTTGTGAAGGTCGGAGGGCGGGTGCCCCGCGTCGGCGGGATTGGTGCGCTGATTCAGGTTTCAGACGATGAAGATGTCTCCGACGATGAAGAGAAAGAGGAGGAGAGGGAGGCAGAAAAAGAAGGTGACACTGAAGATGACTCGTCTGATGATGATAGCGACTCTTCCAGTGGCGAAGGTGACTCCGATGATGAGGTTTCCTTCGGTGATGACCGTGGGAAGGCAGTTGTTTCATCTAGCGCAGCTGCTCGAAATATCGATGAGATTATCCGGGACTTCGAGCCTGAGAGTCCCCCGCGAGGGTCGATTCCCGAGTTTGCGGGGTCGCATTTCTGGGTTAATGGGTTCGAGGTGGCCGGTGACCTTGAGTCGGAGCGAGTTCCTAGGAAGAGACCGTATGGCGAAGCCAGCCGATCAAGCCTTCCTTATTTTGCTAAGAAGATCGGTGTTTCGGACCCGGCGACAGAGCTTTTGACTAGTCCGGACCTTCGGGAGTGCCACTTGCAATGTGCTCCGGAGGAAAGGCATTTTCTTGGCCGGGTGTTTGGTCGGATTTGTGTGCCAGAGGCGGAGCTTTGACTGGCCAACCAGCCTTTGGACGAACTTCATGATTACATTGATGTCAAGCTGGCTGAACTAATGCTCCTTAACCGCTCGGCTCGCCGGAGGGCGAGTTATAATCTTAACTATTTGAATGACTGGTTGGCCGAGGTTGAGAAAGATAATAAGGACCTTCGACGAAGTTTGGAAAATAAGGAGATTGAGCTTAAAGCTGCTTTGGAAAAAAACAAGAAGTCCCGAGAGGAGGCTGTGGAGTTAGCGAAGCGGAACGCGGATCTAATTGCGGCGAACAAGGAGAAGGATAAGATGTTGATGTCTGCAGAGGATCGGATTACCGATTTGAAGGGGTCGTGGCGAGCCAGTATGGAGAAAATTAAAAACAAGCTCGATGGTTGCTTAACTAAAGCTGGTGGCTCGGCCGCAGAACCACTTCCAGTTGATGCTGGTGCGGAGGTTTCAGGCGATTGGCTCTGCGGGGAGCTTGATGTTTTTAGTTCGTTGGTTGAGAACGCGGCTGACTTCGGCGGTTATGTCGGAGCTTTGGCTATGTCTAGCACCCTTCGACAAGCTGATTGCGACCATCTCCGCAAAATTAAGCGGCCGAACCATGTTTTCGCTACAGTTGATGAAGTTCTAGCTTTGAAGATCGACGACGCAGATGTTCGTAATTGCGCAATGCGTTTTTTGCGAAGGTTCTGGATAGCTAGCGGAGGTCGAGCTCTGGATTTCGAAGAGGTCGCCGAAGCTACTCGTCAGGTATCCATTGCATGAGATGTCCGTTTCATGTTTTAATCCATGGATGAACATGTTGGTGTTTAATCCTGTGCTCTGTTTTGCAGGCTCGGAAAGACGCGCTGCCCTCGCCGACTGCAACCGAAGACGTTGCGGGTTGCTCCAAGTCTGCTCCTGCGCACAGTTCCGTGGGAGTTCCACCAGTCGAGGTCGCACCCTCGGCTGAGGAGGCTTCAGCCACTGGAGAGGCTGACGTGGAAGAGGCGGCGACGGACGAAGCGCCTGCTGCTGATCCTTCTGTGACTTTGGAGAGTTTGGATGCTGCGACCGGCGAGGATTTGGATGCTTCAGCTGGTGAAGCTAGGGTGGAGGAGCATGTGGATGACGAGCAGGTGTGAAAACTTGGGATAGCTTAACATGAGGGTCATTTTGTAATATGTTGGGTGGTGGGGATGACTTGGTGACACTGAGATACTTTTTTAATGCTGTGAAAATGCAGGTTCCTGATGGAACCGTGCTAGAAGTATTTGATGTGACGCCGCTGACGCTAAATTATCAGGATATTTTTATAAGTGGTGAATCTTGGGCCCGAGCTAAGCTTAAACACCCTTCGTTGCTTTTTGAACATTTTTGGTGGTCGAAGGTGCGAAGGTACGATTTGAAGAATAGCCGATCAAGTCTATTCTGGCGTAACGCAGATTATACGGATCGGCAAGCTGCGCGTTTTTTGTTTGGTTCTTCTTCTTCTTCGCTGCCGGTTGTTGAAGATGACATTGATGAAAAAATGGCCCTGGACTACTTGTTTGGGCGAAGCAACCTTGATCTAGGTCCGGATGGTTCGCTTGTGATTCCGAAGGAGGAGCCTTCCGAAGTTAGTGATATGAATCTGAGATATATGTATAGGGCGAGGGTTTTGCCTGGTGAACTGCCAATTGTTCCTGCGACTCCTTTGTTGTGGGGACCCATGGTTCCGGTTGAAGTGGGGTTTGAGGGGGGTGGTGAGGGTTTGGAAGATCTAATGTTGATTGGGAACGGTGATAGTTCCTTGTAATTTTATTCTTTGTATTGAGTGTGTACGATACTAAGTTTGATTTGTACATAAGAGGAAAATTGTAAGAAAGATATTTATGAAAACGACGACGCCCTCTTTTTCTTTTAGCGAGGCTCGCTTATTATATATGTAAGCTGTTTACGAAAACAACGACGCCCCCTTTTCTTTTTATCGAGGCTCACATATTGTGAATGTATGATGTTTTACGAAAACAGCGACGCCCCCCTTTTCTTTTTAGCGAGGCTCGCGTATTGTAAATGTATGATGTTTTACGAAAAACAGCGACGCCCCCTTTTCTTTTTAGTGAGGCTTGCGTATTGTAATTGTATGATGTTTTACGAAAAACAGCGATGCCCCCTTTTCTTTTTAGCGAGGTTCGCGTATTGAAAATGTATGATGTTTTACGAAAAACAGCGACGCCCCCTTTTCTTTTTAGCGAGACTCGCGTTTTCGCTTAAGAGAGATGTTCGGGTGAAGGTGAAGTTTGTTTTGCGAGCCCCTGGCGTTTTTTGCGAGGGTGCTCGACTTTTTTGGACTTCGCGCCTCCCCTTGTCTTAGGTGTAGGTGAAGTTTGCTTTGCGAGCCCCTGGCGTTTTTTGCGAGGGTGCTCGACTTTTTTGGACTTCGCGCCTCCCCTTGTCTTAGGTGGAGGTGAAGTTTGCTTTGCGAGCCCCTGGCGTTTTTTGCGAGGGTGCTCGACTTTTTTGGACTTTGCGCCTCCCCTTGTCTTGGGTGGAGGTGAAGTTTGCTTTGCGAGCCCCTGGCGTTTTTTTGCGAGGGTGCTCGACTTTTTTGGACTTCGCGCCTCCCCTTGGCTTAGGTGGAGGTGAAGTTTGCTTTGTGAGCCACTGGCGTTTTTTGCGAGGGTGCTCGACTGTTTTGGAGTTCGCGCCTCCCCTTGTCTTAGGTGGAGGTGAAGTTTGCTTTGCGAGCCCCTGGCGTTTTTTGCGAGGGTGCTCGACTGTTTTGGAGTTCGCGCCTCCCCTTGTCTTAGGTGGAGGTGAAGTTTGCTTTGCGAGCCCCTGGCGTTTTTTGCGAGGGTGCTCGACTTTTTTGGACTTTGCGCCTCCCCTTGTCTTGGGTGGAGGTGAAGTTTGCTTTGCGAGCCCCTGGCGTTTTTTTGCGAGGGTGCTCGACTTTTTTGGACTTCGCGCCTCCCCTTGGCTTAGGTGGAGGTGAAGTTTGCTTTGCGAGCCACTGGCGTTTTTTGCGAGGGTGCTCGACTGTTTTGGAGTTCGCGCCTCCCCTTGTCTTAGGTGGAGGTGAAGTTTGCTTTGCGAGCCCCTGGCGTTTTTTGCGAGGGTGCTCGACTTTTTTGGACTTCGCGCCTCCCCTTGTCTTAGGTGGAGGTGAAGTTTGCTTTGCGAGCCCCTGACGTTTTTTGCGAGGGTGCTCGACTTTTTTGGACTTCGCGCCTCCCCTTGTCTTGGGTGGAGGTGAAGTTTGCTTTGCGAGCCCCTGGCATTTTTTGCGAGGGTGCTCGACTTTTTTGGACTTCGCGCCTCCCCTTGTCTTAGGTGGAGGTGAAGTTTGCTTTGCGAGCCCCTGGCGTTTTTTGCGAGGGTGCTCGACTTTTTTGGACTTCGCGCCTCCCCTTGTCTTAGGTGGAGGTGAAGTTTGCTTTGCGAGCCCCTGGCATTTTTTGCGAGGGTGCTCGACTTTTTTGGACTCCGCGCCTCCCCTTGTCTTAGGTGGAGGTGAAGTTTGCTTTGCGAGCCCCTGGCATTTTTTGCGAGGGTGCTCGACTTTTTTGGACTTCGCGCCTCCCCTTGTCTTAGGTGGAGGTGAAGTTTGCTTTGCGAGCCCCTGGCGTTTTTTGCGAGGGTGCTCGACTTTTTTGGACTTCGCGCCTCCCCTTGTCTTAGGTGGAGGTGAAGTTTGCTTTTCCCAAGTTTGTTTCGAAAAGATTTGTGTTTCGAAGCAATCTTCGGTGTTTTTCATCGATTATAGGCGCTCTTGGATAAGAGCTGCTTTTATCGATGTTTATGGAAAACTGAAAAAAGACTTTAGAGTTTTGTTTTTTCAGGGTTGATGCCTTTATTAAGGGCTTGGAAACTGCCTCGTTAAAAAACCTTACGCCCCTTCGTAAGGAAAAAGAGTGCAGTTCCTTTGTTTTGTTTACAAGTATGGTGCTGAAAGAAAAAGAGACTGAAGGCATATTACACATTGCGAGAGCTCGCTAAGGCTCCGCTATGGGTAAAATTTGCGAAGGTCGTCAACATTCCAGGTGTGAGGTAGGCGGTTTCCTTCGCTGTCGGAGAGATGATAGGATCCTGGACGATTGCATTGTACTATCAGGTATGGTCCCGTCCATTTTGGTTGAAATTTTCCCGCAATATTGGTGTTTTGTTTCCGAATAAGTACAAGGTCACCCTTCTTCAATTCTTTGATCTTCACCTTTTTGTCTCTCCATTTTTTGGTTTCTTCCTGATACTTGCGGAGGTTGTGCACTGCGTTGCATCTTGTTTCTTCGAGCAGATCTTTATCAAGCAGCTAGTTTTGTTCATCTGAATCGAAGGTTGTTCTGAGAGAGCCATGCTTCAACTCTTCTGGCAACACAGCTTCTTCCTCAAATAGGAGCCTAAAAGGTGTGAATTTGGTAGCTCTTCATTCCGAAGTGTTATGGGACCAGGTGACCGAGGTTAATTCTTCCGCCCACTTTCCTTTGGGCCTGCCTTGTAGTTTCTTGGATATGGCTTGAAAAATTGTTGCATTGGCTCTTTCAACTAAGCCATTGGATTGAGGGTGCTGGACTGAGGCGAAGCACAAGATTGTTCCGATTTGAGCGCAGAATTCTTTGAAGACCTCGCTGTCAAACTGAGTGCTGTTGTCGACGGTTAGGTGTTTGGGAACTCCGAATCGACAAACTAATTGTTGCCAGAAGAACTTTTTCACGGCTAGGGAGGTGATGGAAACCAACGGTCTAGTTTCAATCCACTTCGTGAAGTATTCCACAGCTACCACTGCATAGCGAAGGTTTCCTGGAGCTATTGGTAGTGGACCGACGAGGTCCATTGCCCATCTTTGCAATGGCCATGTTGCGCATATCAGAGTCGTTGGAACCCCTGGGGCATTTTGTGTATTTGCCGTTAATTGGCAACCGTCGCAACGTTTGACGATATCTTATGCGTCTCGTAAAGCTGTTGGCCAGTAGAAGCCTTGACGGAAAACTTTTCCGACTAGCGCCCTTGGGCCATTGTGTGAACCGCAGATACCTTCGTGAATAAGCTTGAGAATGTTCTTTCTTCGATCTGTGACACACATTTCAGCCATGGCGAGGTCACCGAGGCTTTGAACAAATTGTTGTCCACTATTTTGTACCCTCAAGTTCTTTGTTTTAGTCTGTTTTCTTCCTCTTTGGACTCGGGTTCATGCAACCCGTTGATATAGGCCATGATGGGTTCTCTCCGGTCTTCGTTCTGGATTGCATTGATTAGCTTCGCATTCTTTTCAGAGGTTTCGAATGCTGATTGAGTTGTTACCTCGTGAAATACGTCAGGGGGCAGCTGTAGTTGTTGTGCTGCTGCTTTGGCCAGGCTGTCTGCCTCGCTGTTCTCTAACCTCAAAATTTGCTTTCACTGTTATGCCGAGGAAGAAAGATTCTAACCTTCGAACATATTGTAAATATTTGTGTAGCTCTGGATCTTTTGCTTTGTAATTTTTCTCGATATGACCCGCGATGACTTGGGAGTCTGTGCTAATGACCGCCCTTCGGACTGATAATGCTCGAAGCCTTGAGAGTGCTAATATTACAGCTTCGTATTCTGTGGAATTATTTGTGCACTTGAAGTTGAGTCTTTTCGCGTATCGTAGCTTCGATTTGGATGGCAAAACTAGGATAGCCGAGGCTCCTGCTCCAGCTACTCCCCAAGCTCCGTCGACATACACTGTCCAAAACGGATCTGTTACGACTCCATCTCTGCGAGGGTCTGGAGTCCATTCGGCTATGAAATCTGCTAAGGCCTGCGATTTGATTGTTGTTCTTCTCACGAAGGTTATGGTGTAGCTGTTCAATTCGATTTCCCATTTCGCTATTCTACCGACTGCCTCGTTGTTCTTGAATATGTTTTCGAGGGGGTATGCTGAGGGTACTTGGATCTCGTAAGCCTAGAAATAGTGCTTTAGCTTTCGCGACGCCATGACCACGGCGTATGCTATTGTGCTCGAGCTCTGAGTAGTTTCGTTGAGGACCCTCGAGGGTTTTAGACACATAGTAGAGCGGGGCCTGTTTGGTTTTGCTATTTTCGTGAAACTCTTTGATCAGCACTACGCTGGCTGCATGAGGCGAGGCTGCGACATACAGCAGTAGAAGGTCCCCTTTGCTTGGGTTGGTTAAGACGGTCAAGTTGGTGAGGTAGCTTTTCAAATCCTCGAAGGCTTTCTGCTGCCGAGGTCCCCAATTGAATGGGGTTGTGCTTCTCAAAGTTTTGAAGAAAGGTAACCCTCGCTCAGCTGATTTGGAGATGAATCTGCTGAGTGCTGCTAGGCGTCCTGACAAACGCTGAGCTACTTTTTTGGTTGTCGGGGGTTCCATATTGATGATGGCGTCAATTTTCTCGGGGTTGGCTTCAATTCCCCTTGCTGAAACGATGCAACCTAGCAGTTTTCCTTCGCTTACCCCGAAAACACATTTTTCGGGATTTAGTTTTAAACCGGCAGACCGAAGGTTATTGAACACTCTTGCCAAGTCTGATATGTGGTTTTCTTTTTGCTCGCTTTGGACGATCAGATCGTCGACGTAGGCAGAGATGGCATGTTCAACTTTGAACACTTCGGATGTCATGCGAGCGAAGGTTGATCCTGTGTTCCTCAAGCCTTCTGCCATTCTTCGAAAGCAGAAAGTGCCCGAAGGTGTAATGAAGCTTGTTTTTTCCTCATCTTCTTCATTCATCCAGATCTGGTGGTACCCCGAGAAATAGTCGAGGAGAGAAAGCATTTGGCAACCAGCTGCTCTGTCGACCAAGGTGCTTATGTTTGGCAGGGGAAAGTCATCCTTCGGGCAGGCTTTGTTCAGGCACGTGAAATCTACACACATTCTCCATTTCTTGTTCTTTTTCTGGACTAGGACCACATTTGGGAGCCATGTTGGGTATTTGACTGGGCGGATAACACGTGCGTCCAAAAGTCTTTTTACCTCTGCCTTCGCTGCATCTTTCCTTTCTTCTGACATTTTGCGAAGCTTTTGCTTAACTGGGCGGTAGCCTGGTTTTATGTTTAGGTTGTGCTCCATCAAAGTTCTGTTTACCCCTTTGAGGTCCTCTGCAGACCAAGCGAAGGTGTCAGAGTTTTCCTTGAGGAAATGGACGAGGTTGTTTTCTGACTGGGGGTCTAAGTTGGCTGAGATGAACACCTTTCTTTCGGAGTTGCCCTCAAAGAGTTGGACTTGTTTGGTTTCTTCTTTGGGTGATGCTTTTACTCGGTCAGTGCATACCTCACCTTCAGTGTTGAGGTTTGTTGCTCGAGGCTTTGACAAATTGTGGACATTGCGTTGACCCGGGGCTACTGTTCCCTCTGCTGCTCTTGCAATGTCTTGATCTCCGTATACTGCAACGACCCCCTTCGGAGCAGGAAGCAGGGTGGATGACGGCATTGAATGCATTGGTGACCCCTCGGCCAAAGATTGCATTGTAAGGATAAAACATGTCAACCACATCGAAGGTTATGTGTTCTGTTCTGCAGTTCACCTGGTCTCCGAAGGTTACGGGTAAAGATATTTTCCCAATAGCTCTTACTTGATGGCCGCCGAAACCGTATAGGGGGTTGCCAGCGGGTTGCAAGAGGTTTCTGTCAAGCTTCATGCTGTCGAAGGTTGTGGCAAACAGAATGTCTGTGGAGCTTCCGGTGTCGACCAAGATTTTGGTGACTGTCCATCCTGCTAGATTGGTTTCGATCACCATAGCGTCAGTATGAGGGTAATCCCTTAATTTCATATCATCGGAGTCGAAGGTTATTGGGACATGGGACCATCGCCCAAATTTGTGCGGTCCTTCGAAGAGTTTCGAAGAAGGGTAAACCTCGCTCAGCTGATCTAGAGATGAATCTGCTTAGTGCTGCTAAGCGGCCTGACAAACGCTGAGCTGCCTTCTTTGTTGTCGGGGGTTCCATGTTGATGATGGCGTCGATTTTCTCGGGGTTGGCCTCAATTCCCCTTGCTGAGACGATGCAACCAAGCAGTTTTCCTTCGCTTACCCCAAAAACACATTTTTCGGGGTTTAGTTTTAATCCGGCTAACTGAAGGTTGTCAAACACTCTTGCCAAGTCTGAAATGTGGTTCTCCTTTTGTTCGCTTTGAACAATCAGATCATCGATGTAAGCAGAGATAGAATATTCATCTTTAAAGACTTCGGATGTCATGCGGGCGAAGGTGGATCCTGCGTTTCTCAAGCCTTCTGCCATTCTTCGGAAGCAAAAAGTGCCCGAAGGTGTGATGAAACTTGTTTTCTCCTCATCTTCTTCATTCATCCAGATTTGATGGTAGCCCGAGAAACAGTCGAGGAGGGAAAGCATTTGGCAACTAGCTGCTCTATCAACCAAGGTGCTTATGTTTGGCAGGGGGAAATCATCCTTCGGGCAAGCTTTGTTCAAGCATGTGAAATCTACGCACATTCTCCATTTCTTGTTCTTTTTTTGGACTAGGACCACATTTGAGAGCCAAGTTGGATATTTGACTGGGCGGATGACCCCTGCGTCCAAGAGTCTTTTTACCTCTGCCCTCGCTGCCTCTTTCCTTTCTTCTGACATTTTGCGAAGCTTTTGCTTAACTGGGCGATAACCTTGCTTTATGTTTAGGCTATGCTCGATCAAAGTTCTGTTTACTCCCTTGAGGTCCTCCGCAGACCAAGCGAAGGTATCGGAGTTTTCCTTGAGGAAACGGATAAGGTTATTTTCTGACAAGGAGTCTAAGTTAGCTGAGATGAACACTTTCCTTTCTGAGTTGCCCTCAAAGAGTTGGACTTGTTTGGTTTCTTCTTTGGGTGATGCTTTTCTTTGGTCAGTGCAAACTTCACCTTCGGTGTTGATCGAGTTTTGTTGCTCGAGGCTTTGATAGGTTGTGGACATTGCGTTGCCCAGGCGCTATTGTTCCCTCAGCTGCCCTTGCAACGTCTTGATCTCCATATACCGCAACAACTCCCTTCGGAGCCGGGAGCTTCATGCAGAGGTATGCAGGATGGATGACAGCGTTGAATGCGTTGGTGACCCCTCGGCCAAATATTGCATTGTAAGGATAGAACATGTCAACCACGTCGAAGGTTATATGCTCAGTTCTGCAGTTCACCTGGTCTCCGAAGGTTATGGGTAAAGATATTTTCCCAATAGCTCTTACTTGTTGACCGCCGAAACCGTATAGGGGGTTGCCAGCGGGTTGCAAGAGGTTTCTGTCAAGATTCATGCTGTCGAAGGTTGTGGCAAACAGAATGTCTGCGGAGCTTCCGGTGTCGACCAGGATTTTGGTGACTGTCCATCCTGCTAGATTGGTTTCGATCACCATAGCGTCAGTATGAGGGTAATCCCTTAATTTCATATCATCGGAGTCGAAGGTTATTAGGATATGGGACCATCGCCCAAATTTGTGCGGTCCTTCGACGGCTACGTGGTGCACTCTTCTAGTGTATTCTTTCCTCTGCCTTTTGTTGCCGTGATCTTCGTTGGAGCCTCCGGTGATAGCTAGTATCACACCGAAGGTTGATGTTGGGTTGTTGATGGTTGTCTGGGTTTGGGCTTCGGATTTGACAGGTTGGGGAGCTGGCAAGGCTGGTATTGGTAGTGGTGGTGGTAGAGTGTTGCTCACTTGCTGGTTGGTTTGGGTGTGAGGGGTTGTTGGGAATGTGACAGTGTATGGTACATTTTGGCGTTGAGGAATCGAGGTTGGCTGATATGAGGTGTTGTTGTAGTGTGGGTGTTGAGCGTAGAATGGTTGGTGCGAGGGTAAGCCGTAGTTTATTGGGGTGTATTGGTAAGGAGGGTGGGTTGGGTTGAAGTTTGGCTTTCTGGTATGATTGATGGTTCTGTTTTTTGTTGAAGAGACTCTTTTGTATTCCTGGTACTCTTTCCCTCTGGCGAAGCACTCGCATTGTTTGGTTGTGTGCCCTTTTCCAAGGCCGCAAAAATGGCAATACATTTTGGCCGGGTCCCTCTGTTGATTTCTTTGGTCAGGCGGGGGTGGGAATCCTTGTGGATTTTGGTTGCCCGAAGGCAGAGTGCCCCTTCTCTGATCTTCGAGTGGATTTGCCTTGTTGATCATGCCAATGTTGCTTTGATCTTGGTGAGGCTTGTCCTCTCTTGCTTCGGGCCTCAACTGTGCTTTTTGCTACGACCTTCGAGCGTCGGACTTTGCCCGGAAGTCCATGTCCGCTCTACAGTATCTTTCCATTGTATCATGAAGCTCTTCGATTGTGTTCGCTGGATTCCTGGCAAACTTTGAGGAACATGGGCCTGGACGCAGGCCGCTGACTGCAGCGAGGATCATGGCCTCGTCGGATATCCCCGGAGTTCTTGCTCTAATCTGGATGAACCTTCGCCAGTAGTCTTGCAGCGGTTCGTGCTCTTCTTGTTTGCAGTTGAACAGCTCATTGGGGTTTGACGGGGCTGCTGTGATGCCCTTGAAGTTTGTGCAGAGTCTGTCTCTGAGGTTGGCCCAGGAATCCACAGTTCCGAGGCGAAGGTTGCTGTACCAAGTCTGCGCAATGTCACGAAGGATGATTACGAAAGACTTTGCCATTGTTGATTCATCTCCTCCTGCTGCGGCGACTGCCGCTTCATAGCTCATTATGAATTGGCAAGGGTCGGTGAGTCCGTCATAACGAGGCAGATTTTGTGGATTGTAGCATGGTGGGCAGGGTTGGGTTTGTAGTGTTTGGGAGAGTGGTGATCTTGGGTCGTAGGGCATCTGGTGTTGTTGGGCCCTTCGCTGAATGCGAAGGTTTGGCTCTCGCTCTTCTGGGTAAAGTTGGCGAAAATTTGGTGGTGGTGGGGGTGGTGGTGGCTGACGGGCGTTGCCTTGACCCAACTCCTCATTCCCCTCTTGAAGGGGCGACATTTCTCTATCATTCCAACCCTCGGCTTCGGCTTCAGCTGCCGCGAGGGACTCTTCCATTCGGCGAAGCTGTTCCCTTGCTTCATCCGCCTTTTGCCTGATGGCGCGCAGCCAGTTGTGCCTTTCAAGCCGGTCTAGGCGCCTTTTCTTCTCCTGCAATTCAGCTTGGAGCCTGTCCAAGGCCTCGAGGCCCAACTCCTCTTCATCTCCTCTTCTACCTTCTCCGGAGGTGTGCGGGTGCGGCTGTGAGACTAGCCGAGTGTGAGGTCCTGGGACCTCTGTCCCTGGGGTGACTTCTTCTTCTCCCGAAGGTTCCACATTTTCTTCTACAGGTTGAACCGTTACCGCGGCCTCTCTGGTTGTGCGGTTGTCTCTGGTTGAGGATGCTCTTCTGTTTCCTGCCATTACGAACTCCGCTCCCCACGGTCGGCGCCAAACTGTTGGGATCACACTTGTCCCTACCTCCGCACACGTGTAGAGGAGCGGCGAAGGTGGCCAATCGTCAGAACCAGAAGCGAGGGTACAAGGAAACGCGGAATAGTGATGCTGTGTCTCTATTCCCAAAAAACCGTCCTCATTACACTGTTCACCTCCTGGTATTTATAGGGAATACCAAGGGGCACTGACCAAATTACAGAAGGGTACAAGAAATATTCCTCTGCGCTATACAACGGAAGGGCAGAATCGTACAAACACAGACACTGTAGAAACCCTAGCTTGCCTCCCTTATGTCCGCCGCCACCTGGCCTGCGCACACCTTCGCAGGGGCGCGAAGGTTAACTTCTCAGCTTCGACAGTCGCAAGGCACACGTTCGCTTGCCACCCGTTGAGCTCGACCCTCCTTGCGAAGGTGCGCGGCACGCGCGAGGGTCGTCCCTCGCTCTTCCCACGCTTCTCTCCTGCAAGAACCGTAAGACGACCCGGAAGCCGAGTTGGTATGCGAGGGTTAGGAAATAAGGCCCGAGGGGCTTATCAAGCGACGAAGATTTTCTTAATGGAACGCAGGGCATTGCGAGGGTTTCCTTCTGACTCAGCCTGCGCGACGTCACTGCCGAGGGTTCTTTCCCCCAACAAAATAGATGACCGAATTCCGCCATTCAAAGTGAACAAAGACTCAAGCATTTTGTTAAACAATGAGGAAACTCCATGGTTAAGGAATGATCATAACCAAGGGACATATGTCAAGAGGAGGTTCGCAGTTGTGCCCGCTAAATAGTGGGTTGTAAAGATATTATGTAATAATTAATTAATTAAGACTTCATTTATTTGATAATGGATTTATATATATATTTAGTAGTGATCATTGATTTATGTGCTCCTCTAGATGTGAATCATCAAAATACATATAAGAAGATGCTAAAATTTAACATTTTCTTCTGGAAACTAAAGCAAAAAGAATCTCATACTAATTTTCAAAAAGAAAGTATATCAAATATTTAATTTTCTATTAAATTAGAAAGATTTAAGATATATTTTAAAAGAAAACTAAATTTAAAAATCTAAAACTACTACATCTGTCGCGTAGAATGAAATTGGGCAATGATTTTTTAGGTTATAAACAAAAGATTAACGTCCAAATGATGTGAAAATAAATTTTCTATTGAAGGCCAACAATTTTTTAAATTTAAATTGAACATTATGTTTTTGCATTAACAAAATATGAATGGTTATTTACATTTATATCCGTTATTATAAAAAAAGAAAAGAATTTATGCTACAAAATTTTGTACTATACAATAAGGTTAACGGATATACAACTGTTATTTTTAAGTAATTTTATGCATAGTGTTCAATTTACTATGCAATTAACAAGAATTACAACATATTTATATAGTGGAAACTTAATACAAAACCCAAAATACTGAAAACCCAAAACTGTGGCGGGAAAGGACCCTTTAGTCCCGGGCGGTGGCACCAACCGGGACTAAAGACACCTTTAGTCCCGGTGCGTAAGCCCGCCCGCGACTAAAGGTCCAACCCTTTAGTCCCGGGGCGTATTACGCACCTGGACTAAAAGACCCTTTAGTTCCGGTGGCGTAATACACCCCGGTACTAAAGGCCCTCCGGGTATATAGGGCACAATGCCCTCCAATCTTCCCCAGATCGACGCAGTTGCCCGCCTCCGTCCGCGCCGCCGCCCTCGAGCTCTCCTCGCCGTCGAGCCTCCATCTGTGCGCGCCGTCGAGCCTCGGCCTCCCTCGCCGCCGTCGAGCCTCGGCCTCGGCTCGTCCTCGTCCCTCGTCCTCCACGCCAGCGCCGTCGATCGAGCTCCCCGGCCGGACCGTGGTGTTCGTCTCCGTCCTCGCCGCCGTGCGTGCAGTGTGTGGTGTTCGTGTGTGTGTTCGTGAGTGTGTGTGCGTGTGTGCGTGGTGTGCAGTGTGTGTGCATCCTGTGTGTGCCGTGTGTGTGTGCAGTGTGTGTAAAAAAAAGAAATGAAAAGTTAAATAGAAAATAATATATATAGAAAAAAATTGATATATATAGAAAATAAATATATATATTTAGAAAAAAAGTGATATATATCAAATGAATATAAATAGATATATATTTATAGATAATGAATATGATTATATTCATTATCTATAAATATATATATCTATTTATATTCATTTCTTTTTCTATATATATATATTATCTATATATATATATATCAATTTTTCTTTTTCTATATATATTATTTTCTATTTAACTTTTTCATTTCTTTTTTTATAGAAATAGATATATACAGATAATGAATATGAATAGATATATTTTATAGAAAAAGAAAAATCATATAAATGTTTTTTTAACCTAAGAAATATATATTTACACATGTAGATAAAAAGTGACAGGCCGCGTCAACCTGTAGTCCGGGTGACCGCTCCACCGACCTCGCCGCCGTCCACTGTCATCCGCACCGTCGTCATCCTCGCTGCTGTCCGCCGTCGTCGTTCTCGTCCACGGTGTGTAAATCACGTGACAAGGATATGTTTAAACATATATTTACTCTTAGAAATATGTGTTCATAGAAAATCATATGTCATATGTTGGAATGTCATAGAAAATCTCTTGGATATGTTTAAACATGTATTTACACTTAGAAATATTTTGACAGATATGCTTCTTCGTGTTATTTTTAATGTTGAATTGCCTCTTTATGAATATATGTTATTTTTAATGTTGGCGATTACATGTCACCTAAAACACGAAACCCTAAAACCCGAAACCCTAACCCTAAACCCCTAAACCCTAAAACCCTAAACCCCTAAACCCCAAACCCTTAAACCCTAAACCCCTAAACCCCTGAACCCCTAAACCAAGATTTTTAATATTCGCAGAAATGGCCGACCCAAATGAGAACATGGAGGATGAAATGATGAATATCATCGCCGGCGGCGATGACAGGAGTCAATACTTATTGAATTACGAAGACATGACCATGCATGATGAAAATCCCCCTGAACAACAAGTTGAGATGGAAGAATGCAATACAGGCGAGGTATATACGTATACAATATTTCGTGTTAGGGTTTACATTTACTTTATTTCTTGATTAGGTTTTATTTCAACTTGTATTAGTGTTTCATCTTCGTGTCTTTACCTATATGTAGCCCTCTGGATCGACGTCTGCGATGGGGCAGAGCAGACCAAAACGAGGGTCGAAGAGGCCGTTGAAGGGCCGTTATGTAATCTCCGAATTCGATATGGCTACAGGCCAACCACTAGGACCCCATGCACAGAAATATGTCTTTCAGTGTGGGTTTCTTGTGAGGGATCGGATTCCGATAAGTGCCCATGAATGGAAACAGAAGCGAAGTGCTCCCGAGATCAGTTATGCCTCCAATCTTGACAAGCAGCTAGTCTGGCAAGACATCGAAGAGCATTTCTCGTTCGACATGAACGATGAGGAGCTGCAGAGGCGAATTCGGGAGTGGACAATGAAGAAGATGGCCACACTTTTTCAGGACTGGAAGAAGAAATTGTACCACAACTTTGTGCTGAAGAACGAGACGCCAGATTTCAACTCTAAGGCGTATGTCAAGATAAGGGCCGATTGGGATGAATTTGTACAGTACAAAAGATCACAAGAGAGCGAGGCCCGGGTCAGAGTAAACAAACAGAATGCAGCTCAGAAGAAATACCACCATCATTTAGGATCAGGTGGCTATAAGACTGCCCTTCCAAAGTGGGAGAGACATGAACAGGAGATGCTTGCCAGGGGTAGTCCCGGAGACAATAAGAAGAAATTGGAGTGAACGGTCCATCAATTGGTTCTACGCTCATGGGGGAACCATAAAGTGTGGCCAGCAAATTTCAAGAGCAGCACAGAGGCTAGTTCAAGCACAAAGTGCGGTGTTGGCTGGCGAGTTCAAGCCCAACAGAGAGAAGGATGAACTTACGTACGCGCTGGAGAATCCTGAGCACGGTTGGCGTACGAGAGGCTTTGGGGCTGTTTCATGGCTGCATTCCTTCGAAGCGGATCGAGAAAGTTACAGAAGCCGCCAGAGAAAGAAGGACGAGGAGGCAGAGCGGCTCTATAAGTTGGAGGAGTATGTTCTTCAAACACAAGAGCGTGACACATCTCGTGAAGAATGGATGCAGGAGGAAATCAAAAGGCAAGTGCAAGCGCCACTTAGTCAAATGACGAGTGGGCAAGGTACATCATCACAACAGCCTCAAGCGAACATTAGCCCCCAGGTCAGATGAAAAGCAGCTGCGCCTCCACGGAAGTACCAACCATTCAAGATGACTCCAAGCTACGCTTCCCCGTGGATGACGTTAAAGAACCTTTTACTACTTGTGAGCTGCACATTCCAGATGGAAATGCCACAAAAAAGGTGGCTGTCGGTGTTGTAAACCCTATCGACCGCACAAGAACACCAAGAATCCATGGTCAACCAGTGCCAGCCGGATACGCTAGCGTCTCGGTGGATAGGGTTGAGACAGGTTGTGGCAGCGTGGCACTAGAAATCGAAGGGGGAGATGAGGAGAAGACTTTAGGTGAAGCGGAGAAGACATTTATTTGCTGGCGCAAGCGCTTCATTATTATTCCTGAAGTGTCACCGCCGCAACCTCCTCCTACTGATCAAGATCCTCACCATATATAGGTAGTGTGCGCGTGAACGAGAAATAATTTTTATTACACTAACTTCCTATATGTATATATTAATTGGATGCTCACATCATTTGTTGTTTTGCGTAGCAGGAACTATAGTCCAGTTCGTCATTATTCCCCAACGCATCATAGTGATGCGGGCGGTGACGATGTGTTGGAGGACATGGCTTCAACCCCATCTCCTGCACAATGATCTCCACCGCGGGCTCCAACACCACCACCGGCCCCACCATCTCCTCCATCGCGGGCTCCAACACCACAAACTCCACCGCGGGCTCCAACACCGCCACCGGCCCCACCATCTCCTCCACAGCGGGCTCCAACACCCCCGCCTCCACTGCGCGGCCCTAAGAAGTGGTCCGTCGCCACAGAACCGAAGGCCCCACCTCCAAAGAAGAAGGCTCCTGCATCAGGAAAAAAAGCCCAGGAGAAATTAGCTTATGAACAGACTGATGAGGAGTTAGAAATTTCGGTGAAAAAAGATGTGCGAAATTTTTTAGATGAATGTGAGGCCGCTGCTAAAGCGAAGAGGAACCCGGAGAAGCCTTACCTCTTGTTAAACTCACAGGAGTTAAGGAAAAGGATGGACCAACATGGTATCAAGATGCGTGAAGCCCGAAAGGCTCCGCGAAAATCAGATTACGAACGCTCTCTAATGAAGTCTGCAAAAGAACAACAATCCAGCAAGAAGAAAGTGGGAAAGGTTGTTCCACAGCTCGGGGAAACATCAAGACCTTTGTCCCCGTTATTTGTGGAAAATCAGTATGGTTCAAACATGGGAAGAGCACAGAGGAAATCTGGAGAGACCAGTAGTTTGTCTGAGATGGACTCAATTGAAAAAAATTTCGTTGACAGCGGTCTCCCGTACGACACGATTAAAAATATTGCTATTGGGCTGGAGTTTCCACGAGCGGAAGTAGTTGATGAATGGAGGAGAAATTTTGCACCGGGCAGGAGTCTAATGAACCCCAATCACTTACATGTACTTGGTACGCAGATGTTTGCAATCAACAAATGGTGCATGGAGGCTTCTAAAGACGGTGATGTCAATTGGATTTCTGTCCGAATTCGGAACCATCACTACTTCCGTGGCGATGACATAATCTTAGTCCAGATGGAGGAATTACACCAGCTATGTCATATGGACGCACTGGACAAATCGGTCCTTAGCTGCTATTGTTTGTAAGTGTTTCTTTTATTGTTTTCATTGAACTCTCTAGTATGCGTATATAGTACGTAGTATCGACTCGACTCGATATTTTGCAGGTATCAGATGACTGAGCTCAGACATAAACATGATAATTATGTTGGGTTTGTTGATCCATATGTTGTTTTCAAGGCTCCAAAGCCTTCAGCGACTTGGAGCGATGAGTCATGTACGAATCTCATGAGGTTCTTCGTGAACCAAAAAGATAGACAAAAAATTCTTTTCCCATACAACTTTAAGTGCGTGAGACATATATAGTTAATAATAAGTATGTGCACATTTTATTTTACTTAACCCTAATAATATATATATGAATCATGTGTATGAACAGCTATCACTGGATACTGATGGTCATCGATCTCAAACACAGCAATGTGTTAATCTATGACTCGTTGAGCAAACCGCAAGAAGATTACCAAGAAATGATAGACAACCTCCAAAGGTAATTTTTCGATCCCTAGCTTGCAAGCTTAAAGTATAGACTAAGCTTGTATATATGTATACTAATTAAATAATGATCCAACTATTAATGTTTCATTGGCCGGACTAGGGTTTGGGAAAAATTCATTGCTCGGGAACATATGAGTCAGTGTAAGGCCCCACTTACAATAAAGCCACGACTAGCAGTAAGTTTACACTTTCGTCAATGTACGTGTATCTTTATTATATCATGTCATATATCATATCTTTATTACGAGATGAATCTTTTCATTCTACAGTGGATTTTGAGACAAAAACAGGGTACCAACTTATGCGGATTCTATGTTTGCGAGTACATGATGATAGAATCAAATAGAATTTCTGAAGAAATCATCAAAGTACGTAAGATGTTTCTTTTTATTTTTTTTATAGACTTAATATTGATAATATAGATATAACTAATATCTTCTTTAATTCCAAATGAAGACTGACTGGTTGAAGCAAAAAGTGATGCTACAAGGCCAATTGAAAGCAATACAAGAGACAATAGCAGGATTTCTTCGGGAACAAGTCATAACTCCAAACGGCGAGTTCTGCTATAATACCAACGAGTCGTTGATTCCAAACAATGATGATCATTTGTATGCCCTGTAGATCTTTAGATGGAGTACAACTTGTAATAGGTTTACAGTACTAACTTTGGAGTACAACTTGTGTAGATAGATATTTAGACAACTTCTACATGTATATTGCTTGTAATTTTATGTACATATATTTATATATATATATAGTTCTATAGTTCAATTATATATACATGCAATAAGCTTATTGTGTTATGCTGCTAATATATATAAATTATATATATTAGCAGCAAAGAATATATATTGGAAAACCTATTAAATAAATAAACAAAACTAAAAACAGAACTAAAATAAAAATAAAAAGGAAAAACCAGGGGACCCTTTAGTCCCGGCTGGTAATACCAGCCGGGGCTAAAGGGTGCTGCTGCGGTGCACCGCTGGCGGCATCCTTTAGTCCCGGCTGGTATTACCAACTGGGACTAAAGGGGGGGCTTTAGCCTCGGTGACCGAAGCCGGGACTAAAGGGGAGCCTTTAGTCCCGGAAGCGTAGTCCCGGCTCAGCAACCGGGGCTAAAAGCCCTTGCCGACCGGGGCTAAAGCTCAATTCTGTTGTAGTGTTTGGAGCTAGGGTTTGAAGCGTGCCATGTATTGTTCCATGAGCAGCATAGCAGCCAATGTGATTTCTTCATGTGGAAGCCAGTGACAACAACAGAAGCTGTGGACACTGCAAATGTGATGGATGATATTAGGGGGATTCGCCAAGAGCTGATGAACCTGACCAGGCAAGCTGCAGGGTGGATGAAATTGGCCACTTTAGTTGTTGTAGTCTTCAACTTAGCTGCCATGATCATGATGTTGTACAAGAATGGTTCATGTTCTTATTAGATAGTCATGAATGGCATGCAGTTATGTATGGAATGCAATGAACTTGAGTTGTAATGTGTGGCAATTATGTAATGAATGGTTCATGTGCTTTGTGGCTATGTTTGAATAGAATGAACTTGAAATGTAATGGAATAGAATGGAATGAAATGCAATTATGTATCTGAATTTGTCGAGCTGAATGGACTGGACTGGAATGCCAAGTATGGACATAATTGCATCTCTAAATTGCACAGAATATGGACACAATTACATCTCTAAATTGCACAGAATTTCTGGACAAATATGCCAAGTAAAATCATATAATTTGTGGACAATGCCAACTTGTTTCATTACACCATGATAGCAGCCAAGCATTTGGTTCATTACATCACAGAAGTGCACGGCAAAGCAATTGTTCATTACATGACAGTAGTCCACATAATTGCCACACAGGCACACCAGCAAAGCACTTTGTTCATTACAATAACAAGTCTAAATTACTGCCCTTGGCTCCATTACAAGTGCATTTTGCCATTACAATAACAAGTCTAAAAGCAAGCACAAAAGTAGTGGCCCAGATATCCCTACATGCCACATAATTTCCACAAAAGCAAGCACAAAAGCAGCCACTGATCTCCCTACTTCTCCAGCAAGGGCCTCTTGCTCCTAGTGCAAGCACTGGGGCTAGATGTCAGCTGGGAGGAAGCCATGCTCCTAGTGCAAGCCCTGGGGCTTGATTTCAGCTGGGAGGAAACCATGCTCCTAGTGCTCCTGCAAAATTGAACTTGTTAGTTCTTAAATGGCAGCCTTCTTAAATAACATAGAGTTGTCAGAAACATAGATGAGATGCACTGTCACATACTGTGTAGTTTTCTTGGCTGAGGCAGGCTGAGTCCTTGCTTTCTTGGTGGGTTCCTTTCCCTTGGAGTTTGCCTTCCTTTTGTTCTTCTTAGATGAATCATTTGTGGTTTGTATGATCTCTACTACCTTTGGCTTGTAAGTTCTTCTCTTCTTTGGTGGTGCAGCAGGTGGTTCATCAGGATCATGAACTGTTTCATTGCATGTTTTCTGGAGATGCCCCAATCCACCACATCTTTTGCACCTTCTCTTGCCTTTAGAGCTGGATCCACCTTCCTCAACTCCAACAAACCTTCTTTTCCTTGGCCTGCCTGCTGATCTCTTGCAAAGAGGAGGGTGCAAGTTGAAACCAAGATCTACCTTCTCCCACTCATCTTTGCCTGGCATAGGAGGGACAACAGTAGCATATGCAGCTCTAAACTTCTCAACAGAGTAGTAACGGTCAACAATGTCTTCTAGATCAAATCCCCTCCTAGTACCTATGAAGGCAATAGCATGCACACAAGGCAGTCCAGTAGTCTGCCAGTGTCTACAACTGCACTCCTTCTTGTCCAGGTCCACAATGAATTTCCATGGAACGAGGTCCTTATTCACTCCTCCTACTTCTCCAAGCATTGACCCACTTCTATGAATATTGTAGTTCAAATTCCTACTTTTCTTGTGGAGTTCCTTCATGACATGAGGAAGAACTTTTCCTCTAATCTTAGCTGCAAGCTGCCTCCTAATGTAGAACCTTTCGATGATGAGCTGCCTTATCTTATCCATCAGTTCCACAACAGGCAAGGATTTCTCATCTCTAATCCAGCTGTTGAAGGTCTTAGCTATGTTGTTGGTGACATAGTCACATTTGCTGGTTGTGCTAAACTTAGCCCTTGACCATAGTTGCTTGTGATTGTCTTCTAGCCATTTGATTGCTTTTGGGCATGCCTTCAACATTTCATTCCAATGCCTATCATGGGTTGTTTGCTTGTAACATCGATATGCAGGCCACAAATTCCTTTCAAACACTTCTCCCCTGAATCTTTTCTGAAAGTTCTTCACAAGATGTCTCATGCATTCTCCATGCTCTACACCACTAGAGAACACTTTGGTCACAACCTTGTCTATCCCTTTCCCTGCATCAGTAGATATCACAAAGTCTGGTGGTGAGCCAATTGCTCTATGAAGCATTTGCTTAAACCATTCTCAATTGTCCAGGGTCTCACTCTCAAACACAGCATAGGCCACAGGGAACATCCAACTGTGGCCATCAACACCTACTGCTGCTGCTAGTTGGCCCTTCCACCTTCCTGTCAAAATAGTGGAGTCTATTCCTAAATAGGGCCTACAACCATTGAGGAAGCCATCAATGCATGGATTCAAAGCTATAAACATCCTACTAAATCTCCTTTTCTTATTCACAATCTGCCACTCAATCTCTACAATGCTTCCTAGACTCCTCTTCTGAAGCTCCAGTTTCCAAGCAAATACATGGTCAAAACTGTCATCCCAGCCTCCAAGAATCTCATATAAAGCCATTTGCCTACCGTCCCAAACAACGTAGTAGCTGACTTCAATGCAGTAGTTTTCCTCTAACTTTTCTTTCAAACTTTTTGCCCCAATAGTTGGATCTTTCCTCAGCCAGTTAATTACTCTTTCCTTGACCCAATGGTTTGTTGCCATGCAATTTTTTTCAAGCTTGCTTGTGCTGGCACAGTTATGTTCATGTGGTAGCTTCTTAATCTGCAAAACAGGGCAAAGGAATGGTTTGTTAGTGCAAAACATAGAAAGAGACTTAATGAAAAACATAGAAAAAGGTAGTAAGGGAGTAAGGTGCATATACTTGCCATGTCTTGCCATCCTTACACCGAGATGCATAAATCCACCATTTACACTTCTTGGCCTTGCAATGTGCTCTGTACCTCCTTTTCTCATTGTAAGGGGCTGCAAGTTCAACTTCATTTAGCACAGCATACTGTCTAATACATCTCCTAAAACAATAACCATCTTCAAATGTAACACCAACAGCTATCTTAGGGTTATCTATGTCAGTCACATGCACCACACTCTCACATCCCTCTTCATCATTGACAGCAAGAGGGTCATCATCATCTAAGTCTGACTGGGGGTAGTAATCAGGGTCTTTGGCATCCTCCACAACCAAGTCCCTGTACCTTTCTTCCTCATCATCTACTCCAATGTACTCCTCTTCATCTGCCTCTCCCCAGTCATTAGTAGCATTGGCATTACCAGCATTGTCATTATCAGCAGGGGCATCAGCATGGACATTATCATCAGAGGCATCAGAAGAATCATCATCAGAGGCATCAGATGAGTCAGTATCGGCAGAGGCATCAGAAGCATGTTTTTTAGCAGGAGAAGCATCAACAGGTAAATCATCAGAAGCATGTGTTTGGCTCTGCTGTGTGGAAATAGGCACTGGTTGGGGTTCAATTGATTCCTCTAAGCGAGGTCCAGTGTCAACAACTTCTACAGTCAATGGAAGCCTTCTACACTCCCAATACACTTCAAATGCATCGAGCAAAGATGAATCAGAATCAATAGACAACCACTGCTTCTTGTTTTGGTCAAAGAAACTCACTTCCAGTGCTTGATCAACACCATGAACTACCTCCTTATCAAGCATATCACAGAGATCCATCCAACTGATAGTATCCTTGTCCACCACATGCATGAGGTTAGCAGTAACATGGTAGTCATCTTTACCATCTAGTATTTGCTCTACGTACATAACAACCCTAATCGCAACCCTACAAGCAGACGATGGATCCATCCTAACACAAGAAAACAACAAATCGAAGCTATTGAACCTCATAAACGATAGTGTTTCTAGCACATTCGGCAGGTCAAGGGAAATGAAATCGACCCAAGAATAAGTAAGGCAAGGGACTTACCCTGTTGGGATTCTGAATCGAGGTTTGACGCCTGGTGGCGTCGATGGAGGGAACTTCATCTTCGTCGCGCACCTTCTTCAGCCCGTCATGGCGCTCGGCGAAGGCGGCTCCAGGGTTCAACGACGGCGGCGGCGTCCAAACCAGTCCACGATGGCGGTATCCAAACCAGTCGACGGCGACGGCGGCGACGGCGGGAGGCGGCGTCGTCGGGTGCGACAAACCCTAACCGGCGGTGTGCAGAGTGAGGAGTGGGTGCGGGGAGTGGACGTGGTCGAGCCAGACCGCGTCCACTAGACCTGGTCCGGTCCGGCACGGGCGTCTGTTGAGCCAAGGGCAAAACGGTCTGTTCCCCTGCGTGTTCTCTCCTCGGCCGGCAACAAAGAATAAAATAATAGGCTCGGTGTGATTTGCCAAAATGAGAAGTGAAAACGGTGTGTTCTGGCAAACGACTTTGCTTTCGGTGTGCCTCAGCAAAACACGATCACTTTCGGCGTCCTGTGGCAAATTTTGCCTTATATTAAAGAGAGGAGGCATGCACTCTACTATATGAACCCTTTGGTGGACAATGTGTGGCACATCGCCAAATATGATCCCACACTAGCAGACTAGCTATAGAGCTCTTGAGGAGGATGGTGTCGTTAATTAATATACTGACTCATATCGATCTGATAGGAAGTGGAGGCACATGGGAAGCTGCTGTCATAAGCCACTGGCAAAAATTCTGCATGTGAAAGAGACAGTGCTCTTCGTGACACAGCTTCAGTTCATGAATAATATGTTAGGAGATGCTTATGGTATGATATGGGCTGGTGAGTACATGGGCTGGCATGCAGGCTCTCGGCCCAAGCAAGGCAGGTGGACAGATTACATAAGGCACAACAGGCACCAGGAGGAGGACATCGAACAGAATATTCAGAAGTTATCTTCTTCTTCCTCGGATCCCTCTTCCTCGATGTATCCTCCCTCCGCTGCCGGAGTTTCCTTGCTGTATCTTCTAGAACCTTCTAGTACCTTCCTCTTAGCCTCCCATTCCTCTTGCTTGCGGCCTTCCCAGACTCCGATTCCTCTGTATCTTCTCTACTCTACTCAAGTTGCATGCAGCAAACAGTACAGAGTTTACTCAGTTCTTGGTCACCATAGAGACGTGGACTGCTAGCTTTTTCAGTATTATCTTGCACCATATGCTATAATTGGTTGTGTCATATGTCTTTCCTTCCATTTGATCTGGTTTAGTTAATCAATCATATGATATGACCTAGGTTGCCATATTATCACTGAAACTGGGCAATATGAAACATGTGGCCCATTTCAAGCATCGTAGATTAAAGCCATATACAGCTATGTACTTTTGTGTGAGGAGTGAGGACGACACGAGGATATCTTGGTGTCTTCTCCATAAACTTCTATCTTCTTAATTCACCAGAAAAAAAGTTTATTGCTTTGCAGTATTATCTTAACAAGGCCATGTTCTGACGGTTAGCCACAGTGTGTAAACAGTTTTCGAGATATTTGACTAGTTGTAGCTCTGCCCAATTATTAATTGATAAGGGGCAGGGATCTTTAAGACTGGGTGGAATGGCAAGCTGATTGCTTGGCCCTAGCCATCTTAGCAATCCGCCCTCAAGTGTTGGAGGTATGTATTTGACTTTTAGAAAGTGGCTTTATGATGATCTGAGAGATATAGTTGGGAAAACATTTGTGAGGATATGTCTAATTTCCAGACGAGCAAAGATCCTGATTTCATAACATGGAAAAATGGGAAGAATGAAAACTTCACAGTAAAATCTCTGTATAATAATCTTACAAAAAATCTGAGATTGATATTTATCATAAACAACTCTGGAAAGGGAAAATATCAGCCAGAATCAAAAATTTCTATGGGTATTATCTAATGATGATGCTGTACTTACCAAAGGTAATATGAGAAAAAGAAATTGGCAAGGTGTTCCGAGTTATGTCTTTTGTGATAATATTGAGTCCACTTCTCATCTTCTTTTTCCTATGTCCTGATACAAAAATTTTCTGGTCTATCGTTGCACAATGTTTTGGAGCATCTAATATTCCTATGAGTTTGCAACAATGTTGCCATTGGTGTGAAGTCTGGCTCCTTGGTGGTAAGGAATTACACCAATGGGGCATAGCGGCTATCTGGTTGTCTATTTGGAAAAGAAAAAATAACACTTGCTTTGAAAAAAACTTATCAAAAACCGATTAGAAATATTTTTCCATGCTTGTACTCTTATGCAATATTGTTCAGGTTTATATGCGGAGATGGATAAAGCTCAACTGATTGAAGGAGCAAACCTTTTGCTCAAAGTGGCTATGTAGGTTCTGGCGCGCAAATTGCAACACAGGCCACTCAACGGATGCTACTCCAGAATGATGATCCGGATCAGGAGGATGAAGACCCTTGAAGTTGCAAATATGCTTGAAGATTCAGTTGTTGACAAGTGATGGTAGCTCCTTGTTTTGGACGTTTTTAAGGTCCTCTTGTACATGGACAGGTTTCTGTGGTCTCTTTTGCTGGTGTTTTGTTGTGATCATCTCTGTTTGGGATGGCCTCTCTTTGGGTTTGCCGATGACCCTCTGTGGGTTTTCTGATGACTGGAGTTCAGTCTGTTTGAGGAGCATATCAGGTAGTTGTTTTAGTTGAAAGTTTCGTTGTCCAGGTCTGCTGCAGGTTCCTTTTGATAGCTAAAACTCCTGTTGTCTTCTTCCTGGTCTCCCTGTAATCACCTGAACTCATGTATTTCCGTTTGCTGGAATGGAATATGGAAATGGAAATGAGATTTCTTGTGCTGGAAAAAAGTGGCCACAGTGATGCTTTGAGCTGCTCATATCTGCTTCCCACATGCCTCCTCTTCCCACTAGACAATGTCACGAACTTCTCAATTCTAGCCATTTTCTCACTTGTTTCACCACATAATGTGGTATTATTTTGCTTGTAGTGTTGCACAATTGAAAGATAAGCCCTATATAGATAGAGAGGTAGTCATGCCAATGATGATGGAGGAATTCTATTAGGTGTGGGTATCATTCACTACTACATAAATGATTTTCCGAGACACCATGCTTGAATTAAAAGAGATGGACACAAGTGCCTGCCTCAGTTAATATTTACCGAGGCGGGTATCTAGTGCCCGCCTCGGTTAATTGATTAACCGAGACGGTCACCTTAAGGCAACCACCTCGGTTAATTAATTATTTTCCGAGGCAGCCGTTTTAAGCGACCGCTTCGGTAAATCCATTAACCGAGGCGGGCATCTTAAGTTGTACGTCTCGGTTAATAACTGCAACAAAAAATAATTTATAATTCTTTCAAATGAACTCGGATAAAGACAAACTTTATATTAAAATTATAGACCTCGACCAGATCTACAACTTTGTAGTTGAAAAGTTTTTGAATTGAAACAGTATAGGGTCCCAAAATATTGTTATAAGTGCACATATATTGAAACTTGAAATTTAAAATTATCAAATGATCTCATATGTTGGCATGGTCTACGCAAAAGTTATAGTCTTCAATAGAATCTACAGCTTTGTAGTTGAAAATATTTAAATTTGAAGTTGTTTAGAGTCCCAAATATGTATTCGAAAGTTATAGATTTTGAAATTTAAAATTTAGAATTTCTAAATAATTTCAAATATTCACATAGTTAATACCAAAGTTGTACTGGCAAACCTGAGCTACATCTTTGATATTTACATGTTTTTATTTTAAAATCATCTAGAGTCTCACATATGTGTTTGAAATTCACATGTTTTGAGACTCAATTTTTTAAAATTTTTCAAAATATCTCTGATGAAGATACATCCTATACAAAAGTTGTATGTAACAAGATTTGAATCTTTGTAGTTATAATTTTTTTCATTTGAGTTCATTTAGTAGCCCAAATATTCAATATAAGATTATAAAATATTGATATAAAACAATAACGTTATATGTATATATATAACGTTATATGTATATATATATATAACGTTATTGTTATATATATATATATAGTATTACTATACGGTACCTAGCTACCAAATAATTATTTGGTACTTAGTTCCAGCTATACTGGGTCTACAGTAGTTTTTTTTTCTCCCCCCACACTCCCCGAACGGCTGGCCGTCCGGCCCAAGGCCACGATTCCCTGTCCCCTGACTTTCCATGTTCCTGCAGTTTCAGCAAGGCCTTGTTTAGATGCCACCAAACAATCAACTTTTTTCACTCTCTCTATCAGATCACCGTCACATCAATATTTGGACGCATGCATGGAGCATTAAATATTGGTAAAATAAATAACTAATTTTACTTTTAGTATATACATGTCGAGACGAATCTTTTGAGTCGAGTTGGGCCATATTTGGACAAAGTTTGTCAAATAACAACGAAAATGCTACATTTAATAAAAATTCTCATCTTCTCAATCTAAACAAGACCCAAATAGAAAAAAAAATCAGCTCAATCCTCCTCGCATCTCCTCCATCGCCTTCCCACAAAAAAAAAATCTCCTCCGTCGCCGCACCACCGCATGCGCTCCCACATCGATTCTCCTCCAGTGCCGCTCCCTCCCCCACCGGTGCTCCCACGCCTGCGCTCCTCCGGTGCCGCTCCCTCCTCAAGCGGCGCTCCCACGCCGGCGCTCTTTCGGCGTACCACTCCCACCGCCTGCCACCCCGCATCTCCCTGTCGCATCTCAACCGCTGCCGCGCGGCGCCACACACACTCTTCGGCGCTGCTCCCAGCGCTGCAGGTCCACTCCTACGCCGGCGCCACCCATCTGCCTGGCCACGCTGGCGCTGCTCATCTACTGGCCCACCGTCGACGCCCTGCCCTACCGTGCCACATCTAGCGGCGTGCGGTCGGAGACGAATCGCGCCTCCCGTTGATTGCCGAGCACAGCTTGCATCATTTTGGATGGAATCATCTGGTCCCTCAGGTTTCCTTTACCCTCTTTATTACTCCCTCCGTCCCTAAATAACTGTCTCTAGAAATACATGTTTTCCTTACAGACACGTTTTTCGGACGACGCTTAAAAAGGAACGGAGGGAGTATCCTGTAATGCATAAATTTTACTTTGGAAATATGGCGAGACCACCGAAAAACTATTCATCTGTTTATGCACATGCCTGATCTCCAAATGTAGGCAAAATTTGCCAGCAGACATCCTTCAAAGGTGTCTTTTGCTACAAACCACTAAAAAAACTGTATATTTGCTAAGGGACATCCAATAACAAGGTTTGTTTGCTGTAGGACACTAACCTTATTATTATATTTATCTTTAATGGGGAACCATGCCAAATGACGAATGTGCCATTGGCCTTATCTTCTTGCCGAAGGGAAAGCACAAATGTTCTCACGAGTCTGTTTGCTCGCGTCTCGCATGGAAAAAGATGGCGGGCAGCCAGCGACGAAGCGCACCCGGCAGCGGCGGCGGCACGCGCAGCCAGCGAGGCGCACTCGGCAGCGGGGGCGGCACGAGCAGCCAGCGAGGCGCACTTGGCAGAGGTGGTGGCACGCGCAGCCGGCGACGCGGCGCACCGTCTGCTGCGCCCGCATCCGGCAGCGGCGGCGGCTGCATCCTTCCTCGGCGGCAACCCCTAGCGGCAGCTGCACGACGGCAGCGGTGCTCGATTCCTGCAACGACGAGCAGAGCAACAGGTGCACGCCACTCGATCCTTAGTGAGCGGAGCACCAGGGAGACATGATTCTTGAGCGAGATTTTTCAATGGATTCAATCCTATCATTATCCCCTAGGGTATTTCTGTCCAGATTTTTGTCTTTTGTCACTTGTTTGATGTGGATATGCTATTATATGTGTTAGAGTGTCTTTCAGCAAATATGATTAATTTAGTAATGGTTACTGGCAAAGGTCAGTTTTTTCAGTGGCCTGCAGCAAAAGCCACATTTTTACAATGTCCATCAGCAAATTTTGCCCCAAATGTATGCACTTGTCACCTACATTTTTTTTAGCGCTAATGATACTGCTACCAGCTTGGGAAGGTGAGGTGCGTTTGTTAGACTATGGACTGACCGTGAGTTTATATCTAAACTCATATTGCAAATTTATGAACTCAAAATATATTGTAGAGAAAAAGGGAAGAAATCGATCTACTCATTCCTCTTATCAACCGAGACATATGTTTTTACTTATGATGTGATTATTGTTTCATAAACCAATTCTATTTATTATGTACTTGCAGACGATGCCCATGCCGGTAAAGGCCATGGTTCCTCAACTAAAAGGTTCTTTGTGTTTTGTGGACTGACTAAAATTTAAGTTGTACATATATACGAATGCGGTGTTATTAATAGATTTTGACTCAATGTATTCAGATTCTGGTTGGAGCTGGTTGATAAGATGACTGACAACCCTAAAAGGCTTATTTTTTAGAGCCCTTAACAGCGGTCCGTACATATTTTTTAAAAGTGGCCTTTTTTATGTGATGTAGCTCCTTTCTTCTATACAGTAATGTTAATGTGATTATTTCCCATTTAGGTACGAGGTGCCTCTACGACAAGATGACATGTTACCCTCCTCGCCAGGTAGAACTGCTGCATCGGCTCCATATGGAGTTAGTATTTTCTAAATGAGTCCACAAAATTGGATACGTTTATTTTCAGCTTATATAATCTTGTTTCTGATTCTTTTTGTAAAATATATATTTTTATGGTTTAATGCATGCACACATAATAAGAGTTCAACATAATATACATGGTTCTTAAAGTTCGCTATCCTACAGTTCCAAAATTCTTTCATTGCACTTCAACTCGTCCTTATGACCATACATGATTCCATTATGCTACCAGCATGATCAATAAAAGCTTATGCCTTTGGAACCATTAAAATTATTTATTTGTTCTAACAATAAACATTGTTCATTTAAATCTTAAAAACCCGTGTATCATGGCTGCAAACATAATGAATCTTTTGAAAGTCAATTTGGACCATAGATTTTGTTATGGTACCAATTCGACTCATACAAACTATTTATTTTTTATACTGGAGCAAATCATGATCTCATATTATATTATTGCCACCATGCTAGATGCTATTAGTAAAGCAAGTTAATCTGTTCTGTTTTTTGGTAGATAATGCAAATTATACCAGCCTAAACCATGCTTGGGGAGGCACACATCTGGCATGGATCATGTACATTATTAGTAAATTTATATCATATTTGATTGTGATATTTCTAGAACACATTAGATTTACATTGTGAAAGGTAAGCACCATAATATGTTTACTCTATATTTTAAGGGTACCTGAATTTTTTCATCGATCGGTCTAGAGAACATCTTATAGGTGCATCAAGATTGTCTATTTTATCCCAGCTAAGAAAACACTGCAATCTAATTTTTGTGTTTTTAGCATTGAATGCATAAGTAAACACTTGTTTTCTTAACAAACAATAATGCCAATTTTGTGTATATATGAACTTTTCCATTTTGACCATAAAATCCTTTGACCTCAAGAACAAAATCCTGTAGCATAAATTTGATTGTTTGAACTACATATTATCACTCCGTCGGATCATAAAGACAATTTCATGGGCGCAACATTTTGCAGAGATCACAATATATGAACGATCATGTTTCCTTGACAGTTACACATCACTTTTGTGCATTTTCTCACAACTAAATGAAACATCAATCATGGACCCATGGTTCATGCTCTGTAGGATTCATTAGTTCAGTAATCTAGCATCCTGTGCATGCCCTTTTGTTTATTGTTTTCCATAATCTATAGAAATTTAGTGCACATGAAAAATAAGTAATCTGTGCATCCAGTCATTTTCATCATGCATCCTGTAGCAGTTCGAGAATAAAGTATGCATCCTGTCTGTTGTCAAAAAAAAAAAGTATGCATCCTGTCGCAGTTCAATTTTTTCTTTGGCATGAGTTGTGTGCATGTTAGGCATCATCTTGTGAGAACAAAATATGGTCCAACTTCTAGTAATAGTGAGGGACTGCAGGTAGCAGTAGGAATATTAGTGGTAACAGAAGCAATTTATTTTTTTGTTTAATTGCTTTCAGAGTTTAAGATAGAGCAGAACTTGTGACATAGAAAGCAGAGAGAGTTCCAAACACTGCTTTAAAATGCATCTGTTCTTGGAGCGTGCATGCAGCTTCAATTTAATATTTCAGTGTGATTGATCTAAACATGACATTGTGTTAGCATGCTGCGTCCATGTGAATATGTTTTAAGTTCTCTTTTGGCTGGCAATGACGAACTGGTTTTATCAAACCTTGATCTTTGCTCCCTCTGATTCCAACTACAATCTCTGTTAGCAAGCTGACCACCATCTTTACGATGGTTATGTGAGGGGTCCTAAATTGACTGCCCCACCAGAGTGAGGCATTGTGTTAGATTGTGACTAGAATATGAAAAAAAGATATTCAGAGGTGATTTTATTTATTACATCGTTTTATTAATTATCTAGTTAAACCTACCAATGTTTACATGCACACAAATGCCACTGGTTTTCTAGAGCTATATGACATACTTGTGTATTTCCAGTTTGTTTTTAGCTGATGTTTCTGAATATTTAAAACACTCATAAAAATATTTCTTTATTTCCAATTGAATAAAAAAATACTAGTTGGCAATAAGAGAGCAATGGATACAACTGAGCTGACCATACCAACATCTTTGTTCGCATTACCAATGGTTATACTGTTAACAACCATGTCAGCAGTATTGGATCTTGCTTGCTTATGTCCCATCACCAGAATTCCTTTTCGAGTTCTGATTGATGTTTCCACTAAAGTAAGAATTAAGAAATATGGGAAGAACCTCTGACCTGTGTAGTTTGACTCGAATCTCAGAACTTCTCATTCTCTTGAATAAATATATCCCAGAGCATTAAATCTTATTCAGTTAGATCATAAAGAGTAATTTATCATGCCTACCTGTTGGTTCATAAAAACTTGTTTGTAGTTGGATAATAAATTCCTTTGGTGTCATTTGTAAATAATTATCAAGCCTTGACTATTGATTGTTGGAATGATAATTAGGTGTGCTATTGTTGTATCCATTTCCTTGATAACATTGAGTCTATTGCTGTTGGACTATTTCATCATTAGGCTCTAGATTAAGAGCAGTGGAAAACATGGTTGTGACATGTTGACACAGGTGGCTATTTGCACAGTCATGATAGGATGTACTCGCACATTGTCATTGGGCCGCAAGAGGTGGGTATATCAGACATGGCATTGTGTTACTGCCATCCCTGACTCAATTTGTAATTGTTTTCACTCTTGACATTTGTACTGTAAATTTGTATTTATTAGATGGGTTCAATAGATGGGATTTGAAGGCATGTTTCCTAGTGAGTTGTCTTGTTGTGTGGCAAGTAGAGTTGCTAGCATTGATAATTGCAATTATGATTCCTAAATCATCATCTAATACGTAGTTCTAGAACTTTGATGGCTTCGATTTTACCTTGTTAACAAAGTAAAAACCCACATGCTCTTATATGGAGACACATAGATTGATGGCACTTGACTTTGCAAACCAAGAAACAGAGGGGGCAAGGGGTATTAGTAGTTGTCTTATTCAATATTTCATTGTTATAGCTACAGACAAATCCCGAGGCGATGTAGTATAGCCAATTGTAAATTATATTTTTAAGTTCATATGTGAAATCATTTGATAATAGATTACGTCTTTGTGTTCACCACGTCATTTTTCATAGTGAATGGAGACCATCTATTATTTTATGATTCATATATTTCTTATTTCACTAATTTTTGTATTTCAAGTGGTAAATTTGTGTCTTTTTAAGATCAAATGTCAAATCATTTACTGCTAGACTTGAAGTATTGACACATATAATTATTTATGGCCATGAAAGTCTCTGATACCTTTTCGATTTATGCAACCTTAAGTAGGCAGACCATACTTTGAGGGCTTGTTGGGGTTTCATTGAGCGACGACAGCTGCATTCTTCCAATGAATCGTCCTTAGCTTTGTCTTCAAGCAGCAGTGTCCGCAATGTTTGGTGGATTTGAATGATCTGTTCTCTGTGTTTGTAGAGGGTGCCACATTTTATAGCTTTAGGATCCATGTGGCCAGTTTTGGCATGTGCAAATGATTCTAGGATTTTTTTTAGCCTTCTTACTATGCAAATATAACATAATGTCTTTGCCATAGGTCAATTGTGAGAATATATAGCATGTTCCAACTGAATCATGATTTAATTAAACTAAAATGAGTTCTACTGTATTTTCATGAATGTGTTGTAGCAAATTTGTGTCGATTTATAAATTTCATCGATTTAATAGAAACTTATGGCGATCAAATGGTTAGTTGCTTTTTAATATTAAATTTTGGATGCATGATTTGCTGGAAGTATAAAAGGTTCTCATTTTCAAATCCTTGGTGAATGAAGAATAAAAAAACCATAACTCACACAAGGCAAGCAATCTATTCCACATGATTATTTTCTCAATTGACGGATGCCAACAAGTACGAAAAAATCAAATCAAGGACGTCATAAAACTGCACGGAGGAGGAAAAAATGTACGCAGAAAAAAAACGCATAACGGAGAAAAAACTGCACTGAGAAAAAATAGAAAATCATAGTGGACCACATCAGTTGCATGCATGAAAAAAAAATCGTCCGAGGACGTACTCTGTAGCCTGTCAGATGGATTTAGGTACTGAATAACTACTCGGTACCCGGGTACCAAATAGCCGAGGCGGACATGAATGAGTGTGTGAGGTATAGTGATAGAGATGTAATAGTGTGGCATGTGAGGTTGAGTTTAATTTGATACCCTAAAATTACAAGTTTTTTGGTTTTTTTATTTTCTAGAGAACATTAACCAAGGCCTTAATCCATTAATCAATAACCGAGGCGGACACAACATCATCCACCTCGGTTAATCGATTAACCGAGACGGACAAAGTGATTGTCTCGGTTTATTCTGATTGACTGAGGCCTTATCACCGAGATGGTTGGAATACACCCGTCTTGGTTAATTAAAAATGTCTGTCTCGAAAAAAAATTGTGTAGTAGTGCTTATGTTTTACAAGCTCATCGTACGCTGCTATGGAGATGGAAGGCTTAGGGACTACGTACACTTCTTTTGTCTTTTTGTTAAAAATAAAAAATGATAGAAATTCTTTGAATATCATTACTAAAATAACATCTACTCTTGCTAGAGTGAATGAGAAACTCAATTACAGCAGCAAAGATAGTTGATATTTCTCTCTTTCCCTAGCTGCAGCAATTTCAGCCTATACAATCCACTCTTGCTAGAGTGAATGAGGATATGATTTTTTTTCCCTGCATGAGGTTAGGTCATAAACTTCTCAACTGTTGATCTGCATTAGCTGGAGGTCAAAAATGTTAGAAGATTTGGGCCTGGCCCAAATAAATATTCCAAATAAATCCCAAAGGTCCATCACACATGCATGGTATGGTGGGGGACTTCAGTCCCACATTGCTACTCTAGAAAGAGGGAGGTCAGCTTATATAGTTGAGCTATCTCCAACTGGTTGAAGCTATTGATGAGGAGAGGCAAAGGAAGAAACTCACACGCTCGCTCGCCTCGCCTCGCCGGGCGTGGCGTGGCGTGGCGTGGCGACTCGCACAGGGGCGCACGACATGCGCGTGAATGGTCCGACCGAGGCCCTGTGGGTGCGCAGCTTTCTTTTGCCACTCGATATTTTTTGCATGGATGGAGAAAATTGCGCTGGCCTGTTTTAGCAAGCAATTATTCTCATATTAATGGTGATTGACTCGTACACTAATAGTAGGTCAAAAATACTTTCCCGTGATTATGCTCAATGGAATGCTCAAATATAACGAACAGGCCGATACTTCTATGGATGGGTATGCCGGTCTGAACAGGAGATATATTTGTTGGCTGGAGATGGTGTGCTTCCATTCCATTGGCTCCATTAATTCAGATATCCCAATTGTTAGTATTGATCTCCCTAGTTACTGGGCCCAACGGCCCTTTATCTAACTTGATCCGCTCCTGATCGGGAAGCCCAACCCATTAATGGTTGGAGGGCCCCTGTCACACTGCGGGATATAAAAGGGAGGTGGGGGCCAAGGCACAAGGCACGAGGTTCGTCTGAGCCGCCAGAAACACCCCACCGACATCCCCAACCCTAATCCGATCTAGGGCTCGCCAGTGACGGGAAGCCCCTCCGCCGCCGCCACTGCATCGACCTCTACTGCGACGAGCGCTTCACCAGCCCGGCTTCCTCCACTTCATCCATGGCGGACTCTGGATCGAGCTCCAAGGGAGGAGATGGTCGAATCCCTAACTCGTTTTGTCTTTTATATTTACTGTCAACACTTGTTCCTTGCCGTTGAACCTAATCCCGAGCCTATGATAACTAAGAGTTCTAACAATGGTATCGGAGGACTAAGAAACTATAGATCAGGATTTTCAGACTAAGAAATCAACTAAGAACCCTAAGCACTCAGATCGGGATTTTGTTTGGCCGCCAAGCGACATGCCATGAGTTTAGTCCCGGGCCAGACTAAGTCCCGAACCCTAACCCTAAGCACACTCAGAAGGGGAACAAAATCGTTTTTCGCCCAAACCCTAACCCTAAGAATCAGAGGTTTCAGATCGGCGGGAGGAGGGGTTCTAACCTGGTTTGGGCTCCGCGCCGCCGTCACCGGAGCAAGGACTCACTGTCTCGCCACCACCGAGACACCGCGCTGTCGTCTCGCCAGCGCGCGGGACGAGCACCGAGCCGGTGCTCTCGGGGTCATGGGCATCGCCCGCGAGGCCGCTAGACGGTGGCACGCTCAGCCAAGGGCGAGCGCGCACGCTGGCTAGGGGGCTCCGCGGCGGCGCCGCTCCCTCCTTCTCCGACGACTCGTTCAGTCCGCCGCCGCCCGGTCTCTGTTCTGTGGAGAGAAGGCGAGAGGGAGAGGGAGAAGTGAGGTTAGGGTTTGGGGAGTGGCCGCCGGTCATGGGTTTTGTTCGCGCGAGAAGAGCGCCTGGCCGTCCGATCGCGATGGACGGCCAGGGTTGGCCGGGTCAGATCCCCGCGGACGGAGCAGGCCGCGCGTGAAGCGGGCCGTGCCAGCCCAGGCGGGAGCTCCTGCGCGTGCTGCCGGAGCAGGCCGAGGGCCTCCCAACCCCCCTTTTTTTGGCCCATTAGTAGTAAGAAGTGTTTTACATTTTTAGACAATTATCAGACGAATTTTTAAGTTGAAATCTCTGTAAATTTTGAACCAACGGAATAAATTTTCAGAGAATATCAGAAAAATACTATAAGTTTATTCAGTCACGTTTTCCGCTGCAAAGTTTATTTTTGTTCTTTAATTAAATTCGAACCAACGGGAGAATTTAATTGTTGGAACAATTATTAAATTTAGATATTCAGAAAATTTGTAATATTGTTATATTCTGACCAACGTTGATTATATCAATATTATAAATGTTTTAGTTTCATCAGTTTTATGCATTATTTTTATTTTCTGCCCAACGGTGATGTAGAAATAATGCAGAAGGAATTGTATATTTTAATACTGACCAACGTTGTTTTAAAACATGCAATTTTTTTATGGATAAGATATTATTTGTGTTAAAGTATCTCACTATTCTATCAATGGTTTTCAGGGATCAACTGGATCGCTTAGATTCCACCTCTGACTGGGAACAACTATAAGAAGTGGCGCGAGCAGCTTGAGTTAGCCTTGGTCATGACTAACAATGATCTTGCTCTCTCTTCACCGTGTCCCGTTGCTCCAGAGGAGCCAGTGAGAGAGGAGAATGAGGAAGATGCCGCTTTTGCGACACACAAAAGGGATCATGCTGATAAGAGGATGTCCTATGACTTAGAGAAAAGGCAATGAGACAGTTCCAATAAGAAATGTCTCACTTTAGCTAAGGCTACTATTTCAGAGCCTTTCAGAGGGTCTATCCCTGAGACACCCACCATTGCTGAGTATTTAGATCATGTTAAGAATTAGTTCCATGGAACTACTAAGTCTCAGGCAAGTGCTCTTATCAAAGAGCTTTGCAATAAGAAATACAATGATGGTGGCGTTAGAGACCACATACTTAGAATGAGCACCATAGCTGCTAAGCTTGAGTCCATAAAAATTAAGTTACCCGATCCTTTTGTCATTCACATGATCTTTGCCTCACTGCCAAGTGAGTTTGACACTTTTTGTGTCAACTATGATATGTTGCCTGATGACTGGAACATGGACAAGCTCATTAGTATGTGTGTGCAAGAGGAAGAGCGCATTAAGGCTTCACATGGGGACTCTGCTCTCTATGTGAAGGATAATAAGAGAAAGTTTTTCAATAAGAATGCTAAACCACAAGGGAAACCAAAGTGGGATGGCAGCTCATCCTCCAATGCTAATGCAAAGGGAAAGGCCCCTCAGTTCCAATCTCAACCTCAGTTCCCTCCTCAGCCTCAGTTCCCAGCTCAGTCTCAGTCCCAGAAGGGACAGAAGATCACTGTAGACAAAGATCAGTGCATGTATTGCAAGGAAAGGGGGCATTGGATGAAAGATTGTCCTGGGTTCCTGAAGTTCCTGAGTAAGAATGGTGAGGATATTATTACATTTGTAGATGAATCCTTGTTTCTAAGCTATGACAAATCCACTTGGTGGGTTAATTCAGGTGCAACTACTCACGTTGCTAATTCTTTTCAGGGATTCGCTACGAGGAAGATCCTGCAAAGAGGAGAAAGAACCATTAAGGTGGCTAATGGAGTACAAGCCGACGTCCAAGCCATTGGAGACGTATCATTAGAATTAGTAAATGGTTTTGTACTTAGGCTTCATGATGTACTCTATGTTCCTTCTTTGCATCGAAACTTAATAAGTGTGTCTAAGTTAGATGATGATGGATTGGCTTGTCATTTTGGAGATGGCAAGTGTAAGATATTTTTTAATAATCAGTGTGTTGGTCTTGCCTTCCGACAAGACAAACTTTATTTGTTATCCATCTCTGAGAATGTTAATGTTATAAGTTCTGAGAATAAGATTGCTTCCTCGTCTATGAATGTAAGTAAAAAACGTAAGAATATTCAGGTTGACTCTTCGAAATTGTGGCATTGTCGTTTAGGCCATATTTCGAGGGGGGGAATTGATAGATTAGTCAAGACTGAAATTCTTCTGCCATTAGAACTATGTGTTGATTGCATTAAAGGTAAGTACGTTAAGAAAATTAAGAAAAATGTCAAACGAAGTGCAGGGACTTTAGAAATAATCCACACCGACATATGTGGACCGTTTCCCGTCATGAGTGTGGATGGTTATGACTCGTTTATAACATTCACTGATGACTACTCGTGTTATGGCTACATCTATCCGATTAAAGAAAGATCAGAAGCTTTAGATAAGTTTAAGATATTTAAGGCAGAAGTAGAAAATCAACACAACAAGAAAATTAAGATAGTAAGATCAGATCGTGGTGGAGAATACTATGGGCGACATACCCCGTATGGTCAAGTTCCAGGACCTTTTGCAAAGTTCCTTCAGGAGCATGGCATAGTTGCTCAGTATTCAATGCCAGGAGAACCTCAGCAAAATGGAGTGGCTGAAAGAAGAAACCGTACCCTGATGGATATAGTAAGAAGCATGGTCAGTTACTCCACCTTACCGATAAGTTTGTGGATGGAGGCGTTAAAAACCGCCATTCATATCCTTAATCGTGTACCCAGTAAGTCGGTGCCTAAAACACCGTATGAGTTATGGACAGACAGAGTACCCTCACTTAAGCATTTAAGGGTGTGGGGCTGTCCAGCTGAGGCTAAAGTCTTTAACCCAAATTCAGGAAAATTAGATCCTAAGACTGATAGTTGCCATTTCATTGGCTACCTAGACAGATCAAAAGGCTACCGCTTTTATTGCCCTGACAGACATACAAAGTTTGTAGAGACAAGACATGCTGAGTTTTTAGAACATGATGTGATCAGGGGGAGCAAGGTGGTTCAAGAAGTTAACTTAGAGGAAAAAAACGGGTTCACGCCCCTACTCCAATGTTTCAGGAACCATACTTCATGCTACCTGTTGTTGCTGTGCCAACGATGTCAAGCACTGTAGTGCCAGCGCCTGTTGTTGAGCCTGCCTTGCCGACAGAAAATCTGGAACCTGTCCTTCAGGAGCCATTAGAACCACCTGTCGTGCATGGGGAAGAACAACAACAGCCCCAAATGGCGCCAAATAATGAGAACATTAGAAGGTCACATAGAGTTAGAAGATCAGCTATCTCAGATGATTATGAAGTCTATGAGGCCAAAGAGTTTCATATGGAGGATGATCCCACTACATATGAACAAGCCATGGGAAGTGAGCACTCAGATAAGTGGTTAGAAGCCATGAAAGATGAGCTAAGATCCATGGATTCCAACAATGTTTGGGATTTAGTGGAAATTCCTAAAGGAGCCAAAACAGTAGGCTGTAAATGGGTCTACAAAACCAAATGTGACTCCCAAGGGAACATTGAGAGATATAAGGCGCGACTCGTGGCAAAGGGTTTTACCCAAAGAGAAGGAATTGATTACAGTGAGACCTTTTCTCCTGTCTCATGTAAGGATTCTTTTAGAATTATAATGGCGCTAGTGGCACATTATGACTTAGAGTTGCATCAAATGGATGTTAAGACGGCATTCCTTAATGGGGATCTTGAGGAAGATGTTTACATGGCACAACCGAAAAGGTTTTGTTGTGGAAGGAAAAGAAAAGATGGGATGTCGACTAAGAAAGTCCATTTATGGGTTAAAACAAGCTTCGAGACAGTGGTACTTGAAGTTTGATAACACCATCAGACATTTTGGGTTTAAAGCTAATGTTGAGGATAACTGTGTGTACACAAAGTTTAAGAATAGTAAGTTCATCTTCTTGGTTCTATATGTGGACGATATTTTGCTGGCAAGCAATGATGTCGGTCTGCTAATGGAAACAAAGAAGTTCTTATCCTCACATTTTGATATGAAGGATCTCGGTGAGGCCTCTTTTGTTCTGGGGATAAAGATTCACCGTGATAGAAGCAGAGGGGTATTAGGCTTGTCTCAGAATGCATACATAGATAAGATTCTTAAGAAATATAGTATGCATAAGTGCAGCCCGTCACCTGCACCCATAGTCAAGGGCGATAAGTATGGGGAATATCAGTGTCCCAAGAATCAGATAGAGCTCGAGCAAATGAGATCGGTTCCTTACGCATCCGCTGTCAGAAGTTTACAATATGCTCAAATTTGTACTCGCCCTGACATAGCTTTTGTTACCGGGTTACTTGGCAGATATCAGAAAAATCCAGGCATAGAGCACTGGAAATTAGTAAAGAAAGTCTTGCGTTACTTGCAGGGCACAAAAGGCTTCATACTAACCTATAAGAGATCAGATTCCCCTGAGATAGTAGGGTTCTCAGACTCAGATTATGCGGGGGAGGAAAGAAAATCCACTTCGGGTTATATTTTCAACCTTGCAGGTGGGGCTATATCGTGGAAAAGCTCCAAACAAACTCTTGTTACATCATCCACAATGTATGCGGAGTTTGTAGCATGTTATGAGGCCTCGGGGCAGGTGAACTGGCTTAAGAAATTCTTACCCGGATTAGCAGTGGTAGATAGCATTCAGAAACCACTTAAGTTATACTGCGATAATAATCCTGCAGTTGAATATGCTCACAACAATAGGTCAAGTGGTGCTGCCAAACACATTGACATTAAGTACTATGTTGTGAAAGAAAAAGTTCGGGATCATGTCATTAGTCTTGAGCATATAAGTACAGATAAGATGTTAGCGGATCCGTTGACAAAAGGCTTACCACCCAACGTGTTTAGAAGACACGTAGTCGGCATGGGGTTAAGGGAAAGCCTATGATTCCTGAACACTTAGGGCCCAAGTTAGAACTCTGTTTCAAATTAGAGAGATGTATTGTAGCCGTCAAGTCCAACGACGCTTGGTTGTGACGACGAGACGCGCTCGACGCTTTTCTCTATAATGGAATAGAGCCATATAAGTTGAGTATTTAAGATAAGAATAAGATAAGTTATTAGGAGATCAAGGGGGAGAATGTTAGTATTGATCTCCCTAGTTACTGGGCCCAACGGCCCTTTATCTAACTTGATCCGCTCCTGATCGGGGAGCCCAACCCATTAATGGTTGGAGGGCCCCTGTCACACTGCGGGATATAAAAGGGAGGTGGGGGCCAAGGCACAAGGCACGAGGTTCGTCTGAGCCGCCAGAAACACCCCACCGACATCCCCAACCCTAATCCGATCTAGGGCTCGCCAGTGACGGGAAGCCCCTCCGCCGCCGCCACTGCATCGACCTCTACTGCGACGAGCGCTTCACCACCCCGGCTTCCTCCACTTCATCCATGGCGGACTCTGGATCGAGCTCCAAGGGAGGAGATGGTCGAATCCCTAACTCGTTTTGTCTTTTATATTTACTGTCAACACTTGTTCCTTGTTGTTCAACCTAATCCCGAGCCTATGATAACTAAGAGTTCTAACACCAATGACTTAACCTCTTATTTATATACACCCTTATTATTTCTGAGTAATGTATGCCGCGTAGGAAATAATAAGGATATTTCTTCCATTTTATTTCTAACAAGATCACAAGGGAGGTCCTAGTATCTAAACCCATTGTTTTTTATTGGCAGTACAAAGTGTAGGTTGTATAGTTCAGAGGATCTCTGCACCATTATTAGCATGCCCTCTATAAAAGAGCCCAGGTTTCAACGTGGCACAGCCAACACTAGCAAAGCAACACAATGGTGAGGTGAAAAAGAGGTGGAAATTGTTGAGTTAAGAAGTTGCCATGGTCATTCTTCGTGCTGGAATAGGAGGCATAAGGGAAGAAGTTATATATCAACAGCCTAAAACATCAGTTGGTTCCTCATATCTGCCACCAGCTGCTTCAGCTTTTTCATGTCCGCCTCAGTATACTCATCAAACCCCATGGCATTACGCACTCAAGATCCTCTGCCTTCTGGGCATAATTGGCACTAATATCCGCTAGCTTTTCATCATTGAGATCCGGGGTACAAAAGGGTCCTTCATCGTTGTCCTTCGGAATGCAAAAGGGTCCTTCCTCATTGTCGCATGAGATCCATGGTCCTGACATATGTTACCAGAGAATCCTTGGTCCACATGACGAGCTTGCAAGTCTCGATCTTTAACTCCTTCTCCATGCTTGTTCCAACATCTGTAGTCAACCATGAATCCTCGAATGATCAGGTGAGCATGAAGGGATAATGAACTCGAGTACTGTTTCTTATTCTCACAATCAATGCATGGACACCAGATAGTTGTCTTGTGCTGATTAAGCATATCTGCCTCTGCAGCGCTGATGAATGATTTCAGACCAGCTAAGTACTCAGCACATATGCACAATTGCGGAGAGACAGCATCTAGCTCCGATCCTCCATAGTCTACCAAAAAGTATGAAAAATAAATGAAATGAACTAATCGTTCCATGAAAATTCTGCAATATACTTGGATAGTAAATTTACTATTGCATCAAAGTGACACTCCAAAGAAATGAACTATTGCTTTGGTTTTTGGAGTAGATAAATCTAGCAGCGGCAAACAACATTCCAGCAGTTTATTGTACCGTACATGTCATCATTAATAATTACCAATCAGAAGCCATAGCTAACATCTAGTTTTCAAGAAGACATACTACACCACAAAGAAAGTAGATGAACACTATACTTCTGCAACTACAACAAGTGCAAGGTTGACTGCTCAGTGAAAACTGGTATATATGAGCTCTCAAGCCAGTGCAGTTCAACCCACCCTCCAAACCTAGCTGCACGAATTCAGCGGCGGACCCAGAAATGAGTCAAAGGGGGCGGTAATAATTGAAGGCTACAAATTTGAGTAGTGGTATACTAAAATATATAACAGATATTATGAACAATACTGGTGAAACGCAGTCAGATTTTGTGACGATGTGTGTGTGTGTGGTGGTGGTGTGGGGGGGGGGGGGGGGGGGTAGCAGGATTCTAGACTTTAGTTTGGTATATGTACGTATTAGCCAAAAGCGAGCAATACGCACTGAAAGGCCAAGAAGGTTTAAGAGGCAGTTTACTAAAAACTTGTTCTGCATCGAACTCGTGTACTTCGCAATGTTGTATTCGTCGAACCCAGCCAACTGCTGAAACAATCTAGACATTGGCATTTATTGAAGAAAAATACGATGAATGAAAATCACTAAAACGGAAAATCAGCAGTCAAATACTAAGGGTGCGTTTGGTTGGCTGCACCACCCCTCAGCCAGGCTCTATAGATACGAGAACAGTCGTTTGTTTGGTTCGCGTATCTGTCTGGCCAGGCTCTGCTCGTGCAAGATTCCTCCCACAGCCTACGCAGAAATCGGCCGTTTCTGCCGGGCCAGGCTCGCGCGGTGCAAGTAATTAGCCATCTAATGACGTTATTAATATATTATTAGCATATATTAAATGATATTAATATATTTTAAATTACATTAAGGAGAAATAAGGTAAACTAAGTGTTATAAGACAATAGTTGCCCGTATAAATGTCATGATGATGATTATTTATATATTTTTATCTCATGCAACTCGTTCTCATACAAGAGCAACCAAACACGTTCTCATCACAGTCTGTCTCGTGCATACAGACAACCAAACACTACGTTCTTGCATGCATTGGGCCTGGCTATCCAGCATGCGAGCCAGGCTGATCTCGTCCGACAACCAAACAGGCCCTAAATGACTCACCGTGGTCTCTGGGCTGGGCTGTGTTGTGCAGTAGTAATCCAACAGGGGGGAGCTGGGGCGACCTGCGCACACGCTGATCTGCCGGCACGCTGGCTTCCTAGCCCGGGGCCCAAGTCACGAGTCGATGGGGAGGCAGGCGCGGTCGGAGGGTCGTCGAGCTGTAGACACACCGCAGGTCTGCAAGGCCAGGCAATGACGAGGACGCGGCCAGACCCGATTCATTGCTGGAGGAGCAGCTTGGTGCACGCGAGCCGCTCAGATTGATGTACGCGGGCACGGCCGCACAGCTCGGGGATGGGAAGGGGCGGCGCCGGTGGGAGCTGTAGTGTGGAGGTGGGCGGCGGCACGTTTCTCCTCCGACGGCGACGTGCTCCTTCCCCATGAGAAAAGAGAGGAAAGAGAAAGCGAAAACAAAAAATGCATTAAGATTGGTGCTAGTTATCTGTGACACGGCTTAAGAAAACGAGTCACAGATATATACACATATCAGTGACACAGCTATAAACACCCTGTCATATTTCCTATTTGTGACGCATGTTATGAAGAGTCACTAATATGTACAACTATTGGTGACCCGTCCTGGGAACACGCGTCATAAGACAAATCTGTGACTCATATTCTTAACCCACGTCACTAATAAGTCGATCTATCAGTGACGCGCCTCAGCAACAAGTGTCACAAGTTTTATCTGTGACAAGTGTTGCATTCAAGAGTCACTGATACCTTGTTATTAGTGACGCGTCTTGGTCCCGGGGCATGTCCAGCAGCTAATCGGTGACGCATGTTGCGTCAAGAGTCACTGATACCCTGTTATTATTAACGCGTCTTGGTCCCGGGGCATGGCCAGCTGCTAATCAGTGACACGTCTCAAGAACCAACGTCACTAATAGCTTATCTATGACGCTTGTTGTTTCTGGGTCACAAATCGAGGCATCACTGATAAGCTTTTCTGACATAGTACGAGGTGATTACATCAATGCATGGCATCCCCATTGCGACCAAGAACAAATATGGAGTATTTCCCAACCTTTGTTGAGTACAACGATGCCAATTTCTAAGTTATGTACGGTGGAAAACGAGGGACCTTAATCGAGATGGTACAATGACCACACACGTGGTGTTTAATTCTTTGTACCGGGGTTTATTGTTGATGATGGATTGGTGGTACGGTGACCCATGATCAAGAATAGGATCTTGGAAACGACCATCCCGGAATCAGCCGATCATAGTATGATGATAAAAGGGACTCTTATATATGAAGACTAAAAATGCTCCTTCTAGGGAGGAAGATACGAATAGATTATGATCAGGGGCATTCCTTGTCGATAGCAGTCTTTAAGAATAGCCACAACACCAAGAAGAAACCAAGAGTGGTTAAAGTGAATAAAAATATGATTGACTGTACAACAGTATGTCAGATTGCAAAATTGTGTCCAAGTAAACAGATTAATTGTTCAATGGTTCTGTAGTCTCTTTACTTACTTGGATTGGAGGTAATATCTCGAACAAAATCTGAACCATTAATTAACCTAGGAAAAGAAAATTGTAAGTTCCCCTCATACATGATGGGAGACACGAGAAAGATGCATGATACAAGATAAAAATACTATTTGGATCCCATGGTGTAAGTTTATCCACTAAACTTAGGTGCCATATTGGCGCGAGTGTCGCTGTCCCAACTAAACTCCATAACGCCGTTCGTGTAGTTGTTGGGGAAATATCCTGCCACCTCACAATCGCTTGTACCACCAAAGTTTCTTGTATTTTCCTTGTGCCCCCTATTCCTAATACATTATAGTGGATTTTCCATACTCTTATCGATATTCTCTCTGCACTGTCACCAAGCATGCATAATATAACTTGCATTTAGTACTTCCAGAACAGGGAAAACTATAGATAAGCAGTTGCGTATGTATGTTGTGTATTAAGAGATAGTGGCGAATGGTGCACCACTTGAGACTCTGTTGGCCGGCCCTATATAAGAAAACATATTTTTTTTTTGTTGCAAAAAACAAGTGTCTGTATGAAGTCTAGCTATTTTAACATTTCTGAGTGGTCCCAACTCATGTCCATGTGTCTTCCCGTGTATATTTATTATGTACCATATGGATACCATAAAATCATTTTCATAATGTTTCCTTACATGCCGACTATGTCTTATGCAAACATCATTTTACCTGAATCAAATCCAAATAGGCGGTTTGTGGAGGCTCGTAGCAAGTCTCAGGAAAATAAACAAATAATGCCTCATAATTAAAACATGAGTTCAGTCTGATCAAAAAAAAAAACATGAGTTCAATTCAGTAGTAGCTTAAATAGAAAGTGCATGTTTAAGCACCGAAGTCAATTTTTTGAGGGATGATATAGCACACTAGAAATCTGCTCCCTATGTTAAATTGTAATTCATTTAAGCTTGCACCTAAGGCAAACTTATATAATTTTTGACCAAATCATTGAATACCACAATCATCTACAACCTAAAATTATTTTCATTAATTTTTTCTGTACATTTGGTATTATTGATGTTATATGTTATAAACTTATTAGGAAAAGTTAGTGATGTTTGACTAAAGTAAAATGACCAATAAAAGAAATGAAATCATATTTTATCTTGCACGAAAAATGTACCAAATCAAAACCTCATTAGTCATCAACATGTTAGGCATCGATCGGGTTAGTCTACATTGACTACAGCTATTTAATGTATCATGTTGTTATTTTACTGAAAATTTAGTTGAGCAAAGAAAATTGATGTACCTTAGTATTGATGAAAACAAAGGTAGAAAAATAATCGAATCACTAATAGAAAATTACTTTCACGTGCGAAGCAGGCATTCCTTTTAGCGGAGGTGGGCACATCTAGGGACTGCCTCCATAAATGGTCAGGGGATCTCCAAGAAATTGTCCAACTCTAAAAATCATTTACAGAGGTTCTAGACTCAATTCTAGGTGTTTTTCCCAACCTCCTGCTCTGAGGCCAGTAGAAATAGGAGCATAGCGCAGGCGGTTGCTTATAAACCGCCTGTGGAAATGGATTTTCACATGCAGCTAACTTAGCGAACCGCCTGTGAAAAGATTGACATAGCGAACCGCCTGTGTTCAAAATTTCCAAAAAACACCCGAAAATAATTATTTTAATTAGGGGGAGGACCCTACCGCCTAGCACCCGCAAATCTGCTCCCCATGCTAAATTGTAATTCATTTAAGCTTGCACCTAAGGCAAACTTATATAATTTTTGACCAAATCATTGAATACCACAATCATCTACAACCTAAAATTATTTACATTATTTTTTTCTGTACATTTGGAATTATTGATGTTATATGTTATAAACTTATTAGGAAAAGTTAGGGATGTTTGACTAAAGTAAAATGACCAATAAAAGAAATGAAATCATTTTTTATCTTGCACGAAAAATGTACCAAATCAAAACCTCATTAGTCATCAAGATGTTAGGCATCGATCGGGTTAGTCTACATTATATATTGACTACAGCTATTTAATGTATCATGTTATTTTACTGAAAATTTAGCTGAGCAAAGAAAATTGATGTACCTTAGTATTGATGAAAACAAAGGTAGAAAAATAATTGAATCACTACTACAAAATTACTTTTACGAGCGAAGCAGGCATCCCTTTTAGCGGAGGTGGGCACATCTAGGGACTGCCTCCATAAATGGTCAGGGGGTCTCCAAGCAATTGTCCACCTCTAAAAATCATTTACAGAGGTTGGCCTCCTATATATATGGCCATCACCTCAAAATCATGGACATAGTGTGAATGGAAAAGAAGGGGTTTGTTGTTCCAAACAAATAAAAACGAAATCACAAAATATATTACAAGATTCAGACAATTCTTTAGGAAAATTCAAACGAACAAACAAGCCATCTATTTGTTCAGATACATACATAAACAACCATTGTTGAGGAGGGCATGCAGCGATCCACGCGGGAGATTCCCATGTGCTATAACATATGGAGAATTACAAACATACGGAGAATTCCACTATTTTGGTAGTGAGCTGAGTGTCGCCGTGCTTGCTGACTATCCCATGATATCCACCGTGATGCTGTTGAACAGCCAGGACAGGGGGTCAAGGGCGATGGAGACCAGCCCCGACCTTGATATTCTGTACTGTGGCCCCTTGCGCATGGAGGTGGGCGATTGTAGTGGCCGAGGATCATCAGGTGGTGGTCGAGGTGATGGACAGCATGGTAGGACAGCAGCAGACCACTTTCGGCCTCATGCATGCGCTCTAGAGTAGAGACATCCTCAGCAGTGTGAGCTAGCTTCCAAGATCGTGCACGCCTCATTGGCAGCCTGACCTGCGGCTTCCTCCGTCTTCTTGGTCTCTTCAATGTCTGCACACAGCCAAGCGGTGTGTCGGTGTCGGCGCCTTGCATGGCTTAGCAGCGGCAGCGCCCTGTCCTGTTGCAAGCTAAGTGGGTGCAAGATCTGAGTCACTACTACAGATTTGGTCTTCGCTACTGGTCTCATCACTACCGGATTTTAAAAAACCGACAGTGATAGTGCGTCCCGACACATCAGTGCTAGTTTTTCGCTAAAACTGATAGTGATAGGACCAACCGACACTGATATTCAGGGTTTTATTGTTGGTTCATATCATTGTCAGTTTTAGCCACCAAGTGATAGTGATATTGGATCATCACTACCTGCTTTAGCCAAGAACCGACACTGGTACTATCAATGCTGGTTCGTGGCTTCAACCAACATTATATGGTACAAGGAAACTTCGTAAGTTTCTCATATGATGTCCAATGAAAACAAACATTATATCAAACTTGTAGTACTCGACGAGATCCACAACTTTATTTGAGATGTTACATCGATCCTTTTCGGTAATGGGAGTAACTTAGCAAGGCCTCTCATCGACTGGATTTTTCTAGTTCAGCTCGATCTCCAGTAGCCTGAAACCTGAATTTGAGCTACGGTAGATGTTCGAATGCAATACACTAGTACTAAGCAAAGGAAAAATAAGGCCACCTCTTCGGCATGCACCACTGGCAGAAGAAGCAATATAATGGCTTCCTAGCGTGTCTCCTAACACTTCCTCAATCGCCCCCGCCACCTCCGCTTCAAGTGGCCTTGCCACATGGTTTCTAGCTCGCATCATCTCCACTCCATCCTCAGCCACTATGATATGCACCGCTAGCAATAGATATGCAACCATCCAGTTTTTGCTTGGAACCATCCACTTGACACGTACGTATATATATCAGATGCCAGGCACATGGGAAGTAGCTCTATCTAGCATTTGCGTATTATATGGGGAGAGAAGGCACGTGGGCAACGGTTCCTGTTGATATAGTAGCTGTTTGGTTCAGTGTTCCCTCATTATGTGTCATTATAGCTGGTTTGTTATTTATGTTCAACGGTTAAAAGCAATCAGTGACAAAATGTCCCAATGAGCAAAGCACTCTGAAAACATAGTAGATTTTGACTCCAACATGGCTGCTACTTTACTTTTTGGTGCAAAAAATCATAATTGAACTGGGATCCTTTGTTAATTAATGATTTTTAGAGTCGGTCGCCTTATGATGCCCGCCATTGTAAACAATTTTTAGAGGCGGTGATTTTCCAGTGGATGGGGTCAATTACGGAGCTAGTCAGTAGGTGTGTCCTCCTCTGTTAATCAAAGAGAATATCTGTGAAGTCATTTTTCTAGTACTTGAAGTGATAAATTATGACAACCGGTTTTTAAATAATCGGCAATAATGTACCTGGTAGTTATAGGTACTTTTGTAGTAGTGTATTCAATTTGTAAGATCGAGGTTAACTTATAGAAAAAAAAATGAGCCTTGTATAAACTTATCAAGGTTAGGCATATTGCACCGTGGCATATTTGGCACCAACCACATGCTACTGTATTACATAAACTCCCTCAATGGATATGATATAAGCTGCATCATATGGTGTCAACTACAAATAACGTCTAAACACACTGTCATGCATCCCATCGAATTGAATCTGCTGTAAATATTTTACCATAACCAAGATGCCTTGAACCTTGTTCATTTCCATCCCACCCAGCCCCATTGGTTAATCCAAGATCGAAATGGCAAGGCCTTTGTTTGTCTTCCCCTGGCAGAATACGGCCTTAGGTTATATTCAGTTTCTCAATACAAATTCAAATGAGTTTTAGTGCTTCGCCTTTTCCTACAAATACCTTCTTTAACATCATTTGTGTAGTGCTGCAGACCAGATACAGTTAATACATGTGATGAGATGCATCTATAGTACATTAAATATGCTATCAGAAGCCTCCTATATACAATGGTTTGTTTCCAGTGAAACAAAAATGTGCGCTAGCTAGTATAGACTGCCAGACAACAGGGGGCTGAACAGAGAAAGACATGTAGATAGTCAATCAAAGAGAAAAGGAAGAATCTTTAGCCCGGTGCGATAGGAATTGGAGGCAACAGGAAATTATTCTCAAGATGGAAATCATATGGCTGTGCCAGAGATATTTTCATCGACGCCATGTAAGAACCTCACACAAGGAGCATAGCGCACTCCCTAACCTCACAGGAAAGTACATGGTGATCGAGTTGTTTCTTCCTAATGTTCTTCATCATAAATAATGGACATAGGAAGTTTCCTATAATGGCTTGAAACCTCGATCTCATTATGAGTTGTTTAATATCCGAACATTATGAGTTGTTTAATATCTGAACATTTTCATAAACTTTATGTATGGATATATATATATATATATATAAGTTGGAAAAATGTTCACATGAATATCTCAAATTTACTATTTTTAAGTTCGTTGAAAACCTATGCATAATATTATTTTTTTGTGCAACACCTTGCCATCAAGAAAGTACATAGCCAATAGTTGCAGTTAATAATTTAAACGTTATCCCCACAACGTGAAGATTGACACTAACGGACAGAAATATGTCGGCCCAAAAAAATTGTAGTAGTCAATCTGAACTTCTTGCATTTAATTTTCAACATCAGGCCGGTCTTATATCAAATTACAAATTTCTGGCACACAAGAGAGCAAATTCATTTGTGGAAAAATAGCTTGACCTCGTGCTTAACACGCGTGGGTATGATTATTAGATCTCCATCATGTAGACTCTGTCTTGTATGATTTTTTAATCTGGACATGTGTATCTGGTAACATTTTCTTAATAATATGAACAAAGGCAAACAATACTCGATCTGTGTCTGTGAGGCAAAAGTTATTAGGATATACATCACCACCCAAGGTACTGCCAATTCAGTAGACAGACACTTTTATGTTTCCGGAAAATCTTAATTTATTCACATAATTAGATGCTGGGATTTTACCTTTTTCCTTATTTCAATTACTTAACTTTTTTCATCCTTGGAATGAAGAGTTATGATTTTTTTTAGCTCCACTTGTGCCTTCTAGAAGGTGCCACAGAGTAACTTCAACAAACTAATTATTTTAATGCACAAGTAACCAAATATATTAAATGGTATAAGTCGCTGCCCGACAACCATCATATATAGGAGGCAGCTACAGCGTATTTTATATATATCAATGTAGATGGAAAGAATTTCCGGGCGTTTCATAGGCATGAGAGGCATATAGGAAGAAGGTACAAGAACTAGTGGAATTTCTGGTGTTTTCCTAGAAAAAGACTCTTTTGTTTTTCGGAGCAGGGTAGACCGACACAGCAAGCTCGAGCCAATATAACTAACAGGGTAGAAAAAAGGTCACCCTTTAATACGTGTTAGTGTTATCAACCGGAACTAAAGGGTCAAGACTCTTTAGTCCCGGTTTGTAATACCAGCCGGGACTAATGTAGACCCTTTAGTCCAGATTTGTAACACCAAACCTTGATTAATGCTCAGTTAGTCCTAGGTCCAATTCTAGTCGATACTAAATTCAAATATGGATGCGGATCAAAAAATTGTTCTCTATATCTAGTAGTGTATATGACAAGATAGAGAGGCTGCGGCGGTAATGTGTGTGGAGATGATGACACACCAGAGAAAAGCAAGAGAGGGACCAAAGTGATGGATGGGATGGGATGGTGATGGGAGGAGTTCGAACTTCACGGGGAAATTCATTGAGGGGTTGATGATTTTTGTCAGTTATGTTTTGTCATCAGTGGTGTGTCTCATTGGCATGTGTTTGTGGTTAGTGTCAACCATTGATTGCAGGTTACAACTACTCATAGACATGTTTAGCGTGCACAACAATATTACGTGTCTCAATTTTTGTATAGAAACGCATCTGAAGCAATTGTGTGTGAGTTTACTTGGTGGTGCTTTGATGTTACCGCAGCAGAAGCCCTTTTAAAATCCAATCAAAGGTGCATTGGTTTTTGTATGTCTTTGTATATGGTTATTATTCAATTTTTGTTTACAATATGCAGTTAAGGAAATAATATAGAATCTTTTTATTTTACCCCACTGACAATAACTCAAAAGTAGTGTGGCCACCTAATCCACCAATATTGAATTGGACAAACTGCTTAATTAGTACCACCATGTACAAAGATTTAGAGGCGACGACCAACTGCAGTCCATTTAAGGAGAAATGAAGAGAATGAGGAAAGATGGTCCAACATGAAGTCAAACTTTGTTACTTGGCGGTCTGGTTTAAGCGGTATCCAAATAAAAACCAAACAAACCCACAAGCATTGTTCCTCATTGCTACGGCCGACATGTGCTGTTACTGCCAGGTCACTGCCGCTTGTGCCATGGTACTCCCGTTGTGAATGCACTTGTCGCCTACGAGATCTTCACTGTGTGCTTGAACCCAACCACTACTTCCTCCACACCCTCTCGACAAAGAGATAATGGTGAACGGGTTAGATGGTTGCAAACTGTATGCAAATCAACCCATACTGCCTATGAATATGTTTTTGCTTGGATTGGTTCATAAGTTGGTCTGGGTTCAAACCAGGCTACATACAGGGCTAGTTGGCAACTCTGTTATTGCCTTTCACACAGCAGTCGTCACAAATAGCTTCATCCAGACGCCTTCCCAGAAGAACCTGTCTCCTAAGATTTTTTTGGTCTGAGAGTTGCATTCCGTGTGCCTCCTTTTCCCATCAGAGAAATGAACAAGGATATGTGAAACTACTCATCAGCACTGAATCAATTCTCATTTTTTGTCCTCCCTCCTCCTATTTGCTACTGTTCTATATGACATGTTGGTAACGACAGCTAGATTCTTATAATGTCTTTATTTACATCAATGATGATGTAATTTTTGTTAGTGCACTGTTTGGGATAATACATCCATTGACCTGGATCAATATTCAATATATATATATAGTTACTATCTACTCCCTCCGTCCCTAAATAAGTGTCTCTAGAAATCTGTGTTTCCCTCACAGACACGCTTTCCGGACGACACTTAAAAAGGGACGGAGGGAGTATCTCCTAATGCTAAGTTGATGTAAGTGATGAGTATCACGCCTTGCTCACAAGAATTAATGTGCACCAGCCACCTATATATATTTGTCAAATATATTGGATCAACATAACGTACTATTAGAGCGTCCGTAATGGCTAGCTATTTGGCTAGCTATTATGACGTGGACAAAGAAAAAGTAGGAGAGAGTAGTCACTAACGAAGAAAAAATAGCCAGTCTATTTCACGTACTCCAAGAATTTAAGAGATGAACATATATAAAAATAGTTTTGGTTTTTGTCTCTCACCTCCACGTCAGCTAGCTACATAGCTAGTACCATTGCGGACGCCCTTATGGAACCGAGGACTAGGGACATTTAATCTCTGGTTGCTCAGCTCAGGCGTCTTTGATTAGTTTGGTGAGCGAACTCTGAAATTCTCAATACATGTGTTAGCTTTGCGCTGCAGCGTGCAACTAGGATGAGATCAGCAAAATCATCAATTTCAGGTAGACTGTATTTGTAATTTTGTATATGGAGCTAGCTAGCCATTCGGTAGTTCATCTAGATAAGTTTTTTTTTTTTTTTTTTTTTTTTTTGCGACTAAGAGGTCCATCCATTCATCAGATAACAGGGGAGTTACAATCTGCAGCTAACAGATGCTGAATACAGGTTGGGGCATGCTGCCACTCACCGAACCTAAATTCATCTGTGGCCTGCTTAATTGATAATCAAGATATTTCTTACGAGTTCATCCAAAGTCATGCTAAAACATGCGCTACCTGGCAAGCCATTGTAGGTGACGGAGGAAACGCTTTAGGTGACTATTGTCAAGTGCTGTCTGACATTGAGGAAGGGGCGGGGGTGGATTCGGGCGCTCCACGATGGCACATAATGCAGTGATCAGGTTTGCAGGGTATGAGAGCCTCCTGAATTGCTGCAGTCAGTCCTCTTCTTTTCGACCATGGCTCAGACCACACCCAATGGTGCCATGAAACCTGAGAGGATGTAAAGATGGTGCTGCCGCTGGCAAGGTTGGGCGACCTAGCTATGGAGGACTATGGCGGAGAAGGACCATGTTGGGTGACGACATAGGAATGCATTGACTTCAGAGACCCAAAATTAGCCATCTGTGTTTTATTAAGTAGCCAAAAACAGGCTGGCAGGACGATAAACTTACCAAACTAACCTTTTTTTAAAAAGAAACTAGAAAATACCTAGAAAATATACGCACTGGCCCCATGTATTTTGATACTGTCTCTACCTATTTGGTACTTCCTGGTGTCTTTCTCTCGGTACTTCCTATTTTATCACCATCTTATTTCAGTCCACGAACGGTCTTTGTTTTCTCCAACCACCACTATACCACAACCAATCTGTAGCGTCTCCAAAAGAGTCGCTATAAGCCGTTATAGCGACCGATGTATAAGTCGCTATAAGTGGCGTCGCTATAAGTCTATACCGACCGACAGGGTCTATAGCGACCGATGATTGGACGCTATGTTTCTAGCGACCAATGATCTGTTACAAGATTTAGCGACCAATGGTTTGATGGTATATATATTTTTACCCACAAATGGAAATACCATCTGAGTTGCTCAAGGATGAAAAATCCGTGGCCCATCAGTCTGAGAAAAACAGGCTATACCGACCGATTATTGGATCCTAATATATATTTTTACCGACCGATAGTGCGAGGCTACAATTAAATATATGTATCGGCTAATAATTGGTCGCTACAAAGTAAAATAGCGACCGATATTCTGTTAGAAATTTATACCGACCAATTGTTGGTTGTTAATATTCTGTTTTAGCGACTGTTGTCTGACGCTAATTATTGGTTGCGGTATAGTGCACCATAAAATTTGTACTAAATAACTAATGAGAAACAAAACAAGCCCCCCAAATCTGAGCAACTCAAGTAACGGGAAGAGAAAAAATAGTGAGGAGCGAAAACGGCGACAAGAGTGTGGCGAACAGGAGCCATAAATTTTCTTTCAAAAAATTTGGCCGTTGTTCGAAAATCACCACCAAACACAAGATACAACAACTGAGACATCCATGGCGCAAACTACTGGGTAGATCTAGACCTGATTGGATCTAGAGTTCTCTCTAGAAATTGATTTCTAGATGCAGCAGAATCTAAAGCTGTCTCTAAAAATGGGCCCAGTAGAGTAAAAGTAATAATATTTTTCAAGAATGTTCAATAGAGATAATCTTTATACCAAAGAAGTATATGTTGAAGAGATCTATAACTTTTTAGTTCACAATTTTTTCATTTAAAGATATTTAGTTCCCCGCGAATTGTAATTGATGTTTGCACATTTTAAAATTCAAATTTCAATAAAAATTTGAATGACATTGGATCAAGGAATGAACAAAATAGAACTTATAGATCTTCAAAATATATGAAATGATGTAGTTGGTAACTTTTTTGTTTGAAATTATCTATCGCATTTTATAGATCCCAAAATTCATTTTTATGTCCTCAAATTTTGAAATGACTTGACATGATGAAACGACAAAAAAAAGACAGTTGTACAGCTTTGTACTTCTTAGCCATTTTTTTGATGTCATTTAATAATTCTAATAAGTTTTGTTCATTCTAGAGGTGGTTCTTATTTCTATCCACATCAACAAATCAATTCCTAGAGACGGCTATCACTACTACAGAACAGGGTCATAGGTCGATTCTCAAAATCGTCTTTAGTCTCGGTGTTTTTGCCGCCCGGGACTAATAGACCCTTTAGTCCCGGTCGGTTTCACGGACTGGGACTAAAGGGCCTGCCCCAACGGCTACTACGCAGAGCTGTCGGGGCAGGGACCCTTTAGTCCTGGTCCGTGTTACCAACCGGGACTAAAGGGCACTCTTTAGTCCCGGTTGGTGCCACGGACCGGGACTAAAGATTTAGCCATGGTTTGTGGCTTGCCCCGGGATAAATGATCACCTTTTAGCTCCAGTTTTTAATACAAACCGGGACTAAAGCTACCCGGTTTATAACGTGCCAACTTCTTCCTCCCCCGAGCCAGAGACATTCAAATTTCAGTGAGCTTCTTGCTTGTTCTTGCTATTGCTATTGCTTGTTCTTGCTTGTTCTTCATTGCTCTTCGTCTCCGACGTCAATTGGTGATCTTCTTCGACTCCGTCATCGTCTCTTTGCGTTTAGAGGTAACTATTTTCATCTCCTACCATATCTTTTGAATATGAGAGGAATTTAATTAAAATATATAGTTTGCAAGAACAAGCATAGAGAGTTGAGTAGTTTAAATTGGTTCATCACAATCACTTGATAGTTTTCTACTGCTAGGTAGTATCCATTCTATATTTTCATACTTATTTCACTTGATTCCAAACAATGATGATCATTTGTATGCCCTGTAGATCTTTAGATGGAGTACAACTTGTAATAGATTTACAGTACTAACTTTGGAGTACAACTTGTGTAGATAGATATTTGGACAACTTCTATATGTATATTGCTTGTAATTTTATGTACATATATTTATATATATATGTAGTTCTATAGTTCAATTATATATGCATGCAATAAGCTTATTGTGTTATGCTGCTAATATATATAAATTATATATATTAGCACCAAAGAATATATATTGGAAAACCTATTAAATAAATAAACAAAACTGAAAACAGAACTGAAATAAAAATAAAAAGGAAAAACCAGGGGACCCTTTAGTCCCGGCTGGTAATATCAGCCGGGGCTAAAGGGTGCTGCTGCGGTGCTCCGCTGGCAGCACCATTTAGTCCCGGCTGGTATTATTAACCGGGACTAAAGGGGGGGGCTTTAGCCCCGGTGGTCGGAGCCGGGACTAAAGGGGGGGCCTTTAGTCCCGAAAGTGTAGTCCCGGCTCGGCAACCGGGGCTAAAGGCCCTTGCCGACCGGGGCTAAAGGCATGTTTCTGTAGTAGTGTATATAGACACTTTTCAGCTGACTCTAAAAATTGTCTCCATAGTAGTGTCTAGCACAGGATGTCCCCCAACCATATATCCAAAGAGTTGATTTGCAAAAGGTTTCCATGGGTTTGATAGGCATCTGAGGCATCAGGGAACCAGCTACTGGACAAAATGAATTAAAATGTTGTCCAGAGCTTTTGCTAGGCTAGTGCCGATGGAGATGGATCATCAGCAACCCTTGGCAACTAGTGCCCGTTGTCCACATGGAAACCATATGTTGGGCATCCTATCAGCCTAGAAGCTAAAGAAGGCTTGAAGGAAATGTAGGACATGTTATTGGAGTTCTTAATTTTTATTTCTTAACGAGAAGGAAACAGGGTATCATCTTATCGCTTTCATCCCATTCTATACTCAGGCACGCGTGAGCACATGGTTGGCTGTGGCCATTGTTAAAATCTTCTATTACTAATGTAGAGGAAATTAAAACCAAAGAACTCGGTACATACATATAGTATCATTCATTTTTCTTTTCAAGTTTCAAGACTGAAAGTTTTGAATTATTTTGTGGGCAATGAAAGCACCCGCTTAAGTTGATAGCAAATTTGCTTGTAAACTTAACATGAACCTTTTTTGAGATTCGCTAATGAGAAAACAATATAGGGTTTTGCAATGTATGCACTATGAACACTACTAGAGAACATGCCTTTGGACGATCTATCAATTGAGCTTTAGTCTCGACCAAAAATTGTGTCCGGGGCTAAAGACCTTTAGTCCCGGTTGGTAACACCAACCGGGGCTAAAGTAAAGATCCTTTTAGCCCCGATTGGTGTTACCAACCGGGGCTAAAGGTCCTTCCCGAGTGGATTCAAAAGGAAAAGGTCCAAAACTATATCACGTGAGTTGTGTAGCTCAGTTGGTAAGCGTGCATGAGGCGAGAGGTGCTGAGTTCGAATCTCGCACAACACGCATTTATTTTTTCTCCTAGAACCTTTAGCCCCGACCTTTAGTCCCGGATTCTTAGTCCCGGTTGGCATACCCGGGACTAAAGGGTTATTTCAACCGGGGCTAAAAGCCATTTCTATAGTAGTGGAAGAACAAGGTAGCACTGCATGCAAGCCTCATTTAGCCATTATCACACATCAAAATCAACTAACCAACGTTGAATACAAATACACCAAATAAATACTTTGTAGATGGTAACTATATGTAAAACTACTAAATCATGTCAAAACTAAAAGACCAAGGATTATGGTAGTTCAGTATGAGCAAAAAATAACTCATATGTAATGTCAATTTAATTAACTCATATATAATTGAACCACTAAGAGATATTGAACATAAATGATCCAATTTCACAAGGCAGGGAAATTAACTCATGTAATGTCAGTGTAATTAATCACGTGATTCAGGCTGTTCATACTGAAGATAAAATGTACTTCACAGGGCACTGTCCTAGCATCAAGGTGGTGCAAAAGTGAAGGGCTCCCCAAGGGCTTACAGGGCATATGCTGTTCTAGCATCAAGGTCTCTGCTTGCTTCCCAAGGGCTCCCCTCGCCTTGGGTTGCTGCTTGCTTGGGAAGGTCCGGCCGTGTCGCTTTTTTGTCTTACCTGAAAGTGCAACACATACACAAAAAGTTTGCTTTTGGGGACATTGGGTTAGGGCCATGCTCAAACAAGAGGTCCAGTATATATCTATGCCTTTTTTTACTGGAGGTCCAAAAGATAGGATGTATAATCCAGATGATCTGCATAATTATTAGCATGCCATATCTATAAAAGAGCCCAGGTTTCACTGCATGGCACAGCCAACGCTAGCAAAGCAACACAAGATGAGGTGAAAAGAAGTGGAAATGGTGACAGTAAGAAGTTGCTGTGGTCTTTTCTCATGTGGGAATAGGAGGAATCAAGGAAGCAGCTATCTCAAGTCATCCAGTGGTCGCTGTGGTGCTGTGGTGCTGATTATTAGAGCAACGGTGGTCGCTGCAGAATGAGTGCTCTCAATCGAATTGGCACAGGTGGTGTTTCCTCAAGCTCACATGATCACAGGATCAGTAACTTAAATATATTGTCTATGAAAGTGCACTTATTGTTGTTGATGACGGGAAAAGTGTGGAAATCATGAAATGTGATCCTGGTACAGAATGTCAGATCAACAAAGCTGCAATGGATTCGAAGCATTCTGTAATTTGTTAGGACTGGAGAGAAGATGTGCTCCTGTGTTACTATTTCACAGCTAGCTAATCCTTTGTAGGACACTGGTTACAGTCCCGGCAGCACACATTTGCCGTATTCATGCACTGTTCTATGATATACAATGAGGTTTGTTCTACAGAAGGCCAAAAGAGACATTCAGATCGCATGATTCTGCCAGTAAGACTAGGAAGCATAGCCTTTCATCAAGGACTAAACAATGGTAGGACCCTAATTTGATTACAAGTAGAGGAGACAAACCTCAGTTTGCATTTTCTTCTTTGTACCACTATACACGTGAAAAGAATAAAAAGAATGCACACCAAACTAAAAGGTGACCATTATTCGATGGAGGTTAATAGTTTGTCTGCCTCCGTTAATCCAAATGGCCCGCCTCTGTTAAATTTATTGTGGTAGTGGGTTGAGACATGAGCAGTGTGTCACAACGAAATAGCGCTCATCCAGTGGTTTTTAGAAGTTTAAATACATGGTTTGAAAGTTAAATGTAATTTCGTGGAAATATTTTGTAACATGAAAAATGGTGAAAATAATATAGGTAGATTCCTGGGTGCATCTATTTCATTTATGATTTTTTTGGAAAATTTTCTAACCAAGGAAATTAGGTTTTCAATCACCCATGCACACTAACCGTGTGTGTCTAGCAACAGGTGTGTTGTGTGCGTACAGTGTGTGTGACTGGTGGGTCCAGAGGGTCAGGCATGTGTCATTGATGCGTGGTTCTCTGCTTGGTCTTATGCATTAATGCAGAGGCGACAGCTTTGCGGCTGAGGATTGTGTGCCAGAGAGATGAGGGAAAACATGGAAAAAACGATGGACATAGCAGCATGGAAATGGTCACTACTAAAAAAAAAACATTTGTAGCAACGCCTCACTTTTTTTATAGGGGCGGCTCTATATAGAGCCGTCCCTACAAATGCCCTCAGACGAGCCGCCTCTACAAATCCATTATTAAGGGCGGCTATTGTTATGAGCCGCCCCTACAAATAGCTCCGATTTGTAGAGGCGGCTCAATATCCAGCCGCCCCTACAAATCCTATTTCTACGGGCGGTTCTATATTTAGCCGCCCCTACAAATAGACGCCGAATAATTAAATTAAGTATTTAAATTTATTCTTTTCAAATAATCTCCAATGAAGAAACAACCAAAACAAAAGTTGTAGGTCTTAAAAAGTTATAGAACTTTGATGTATACAACATTTTTATTTGAATTCATCTTGTCATAGAAATTTATGTTTGAATTTGTCAAATTTAAAATTCAAATTTTTTAAAGTACCTCGGATGGAGAAACAATCTAAATAAAAGTTGTAGATCTTAAAAAGTTACACAACTTTGTAGTTGACCACTTTTTTATTTGAATTTATCTTGTCATATAAATCTACTTTTGAATTTGTCAAATTTAAAATTCAAATTTTTTAAATTACCTCGGATGGAAAAACAACCTAAATAAAAGTTGTAGATCTTAAAAAGTTACACAATTTTGTAGTTGACTACTTTTTAATTTGAATTCATCTTGTCATAAAAATCTATTTTTGAATTTGTCAAATTTAAAATTCAATTTTTTAAATTACCTCGGATGGAGAAACAACCTAAATAAAAGTTGTAGATCTTGAAAAGTTACACAACTTTGTAGTTGACCACTTTTTGATTTGAATTCGTTTAGGGTCTCAAACACTTAATTTAAACTCGATTTAGTATAATATGAGTAGACCCAAAATCTAATGTAGACACAATTCCCTGATTTAAAAAAAATGTTTTGCTATTTTTTGGGGTTTTTTTTCTATTTTTTGGATTTTTAAAAATCTGGAATCATTATTTCGAAAATGATTTGTAGGGGCGGTTCGCCTCTACAAATCGATTTCTAGGGGCGGCTAGCGGCTAACCGCCCCTACAAATTGATGATCTGTAGAAACGGTTGAGTAGAGGCGGCTGGTCTAACCGCCCCTACAAATCTTCTTGAGCCGCCTCTACAAAGGCTTTTTGTAGTAGTGGGTGTTACCAGCCGGTCCCACTTGTTGACCGAGAGAGAACAAGGGCAGAGGGAATGGCGACCGGACAGAACGGCTAACACGACGATGGACACAAAGGATTGGAGCTCGACCTCGCCGGAGCTTGTTACACCGGCGGTGTTGACCCCAACTGTACGTGGAACGTGGAATGGTTAACGATGGGTCAACCAGAGCTTTTGCTGTTGCTTTGAGTAGTGCAGATAGCTCTGGAGGCCCTAATCTAACTGACTAACTACGTGTCCATGAGTACGAGTGTGTAACGGGAGTGGTATGGGTGATGTAGAATCTAGCTGAGCCTTGCCGCTAGCAGCCGGGTGTCCATGGCATCTCAGCGGAACAGAGCTCCTAGTGGAGAAGGTAGAGGAGGGATCAAGGGACACACCTTCTTTCTTAAACGACAAGTGACGCTGTGGAGAGGGAGAGAGATGGAGGCGACGCTGATGGAGACGGTGATGACCAATTTAGTTGAATTGTACCTAATGATATGATCTACCGAGGTGTGTGGAGATGAGGAAAAGAGGTGGAGACGGCCTGTTCTAGCTTGTAGAAAAGCTAGTGGCGGGATCGGAGCACCACTGGCTATTATAGACCCGCCATGGTGGCATCGGTAGGAGAAATATCACCTAGCTGTTGGAGATCTTTTTCCATTGCGCACAAGTTCAAATGGCGGTGGTGGTTCACCATAGTGCAAGCTTATCTACATGCATGTTAGAGGAGCTCAGAGCTCGGTCATGGCAAGAACGGTTGGTTACTATGAAAATTTTAAAAGGTTCAATTTTTTAGTGATTTTTAAATTAGTGTCAAAATTCAGGGTGTTACAATGGGCCACCTCTTTAAGTGTCCAATCGAGAGTCGGTGATCTCCTTAGAACATCATTTATGTAAATGATTACCAAAGTTATACTGGGCGCGTGCCTAGGGCCCGTCTGACAATTTATAGAGGCAGCTCCTTAAAAAAATGGCCTTCTTTTCATTCATGTGTTGTCTCATAAAATACATTATTAGTATTTGGTAGATCCACTATTGTTACTATTTGTGAAGACTGGTCTCTAACACTGTTGGGTTTTACATGAAGAAGATAAAAACTCTGCTTTCCATCAATACTCTGCTTTTCATAAAACAATTATTACCAGGTGACTATTACATGTAGAAAATAAAAACTCAATTATCACAAATCATGGGCTGACCATCCAGTCTCTGTTGGGCCAAAAAAAATACTGAAAACATGTCAGAATCTACAAGCTGGTATGGGCTTTCTGGACTGGTCAGTTAGGAACAAATTTTGCCAGTTTATAGTCAATACCAGTTGAAATACTAAACTTGGGCTCCTAGTCAAAGCTGGTATGGCTCTGATCCGGGTGCAAGATTGTAAATCTCATTAGACAGTCCATGATCCACAACCATCAGGTGGATCAAGCGCTTTGTATGGCCCCAGCTTTCTTTCCTCTCTCATATTGTCAAAATGACATTCTGAGCTGCTCATATGTGCTTCCGGCATGCCTCCTCTTCCCACTAGACAATGTCATCAACTTCTCAAACCTATCAATTTTCTCACTTGCTTCGCACTACTGAAAATTAACCTTTATATAGACACGGAGTCATTGTTGGCTTTTGGTACATGAAGTGTTATAATATCCTTCATGGACCGCAAGTCCTATCTTGTACTATGTGGAAACCTCGCGCATTGATGTGGGATTTGTAGGAGGTACTATTTTAACCCCGATGATCTCATGCTATAATTTGGAGGGTGGGAGTAAAATAGAGAGATTACGTGAACACTGGTATAGGATTTCTTTTGGGTGGCACCGCAGTTTCCTTAATGAAGGCGGGCACGACGTTTGTCTGTCACCAATGTTCCGAGCCAGGCCAGCCTCCTGAGAGACCGCCTCGGTTAATCACAAATTAGCCGAGGCGATCAGCTTGGAGCCAGCACCTTGAATATGCTTGTTGAGAGACTACCATACGACTGCTTAATTAAATACCATGATGCAAGGGGCCTTTAAACAAAACAACTCATTGGTAATTACCTATGTAATTTATCAATAACATATGAACCAAACACAACAACGTGGATCCTATGCATGCAATATATATAAATACATAAATCACATAGGGACACGTATTTCTTGCAAAATGGTAACTGAGATGATATTTCCCTTAATCAACAGAGTAAGGAGGTTTGCGTGAGAGAGAAATATGAATATTAAGGAGTTACAAGGTCAATGACAGCAAATGTTCATCCCAACAGACACTAAAAGCTACTCGAGACACAAAGCAATTATTTGTACATAGTACACACGCACCTAAAGGCTCCAGGTTAATTATTACTGGGATTTAGGATTAAAAATATATACTACATACAAATAGTCCTAAACCCCACTAATACATTTGGAGTACAACTAGAGGGGTACACCGAGTCTTTCATGCAACGAAATTGCGCAGTTCATATTGTGCCATTCTTCTTGGCCACCAGTATTTTTTCATATAACCGTATGGAGCAATCTGCGCTTGGTCTTCATGTTCAATGCGTGTGGCAGGAAATGTCAATGGCATAAACTCTGAGCATATGCAGGTAAACCATACTGGATGCAGCAGGCAGGAAATGCCATGCGTGCTTCCGGTATTAAAAGGGATTGATTCCCCTGAAACCACACACACTGGAAATTCATTACTTTCTGGTTAAATATATTAAAGGGGATTGATCCCTTATAACTCATTACTAAAAATATTACAATAGAGTATAACATTTTTTTGCAAAGACGAAAAGAAAATGCAACAGCCAGAAAAGCAAATGTAAGTCAACCAAAGTAGACCAGTTCAACCCATTGCTTTCTCTCTCGAAAAAGTCAAACTCTAACTCTTCCATCATCCACTCAAACCCTTGGTCTCGATGCCATCGTGGTCTTCCAGGTTCTAGGCGGTGATAATATGGTTGGAGAGGGGAACTTGAAAGTTCTACTATTGCGGATACATGGGTGTATGCCGGGTCTCTGAGTGATGAGTGATTGTCAACTGGGATGATGCGCATGTTCTTTGGCTTGTGTTGTGCAGGTGTCGAGCACGGATACAGTGATCGACGGCGAGGTGAAGGTCAAGTTGAGACGTGTCGTGCTGACGGACCGGGTGCGGTGAAGGATGGGCGTGCCGTGCGGCAGACGTGCCATGCCGAAGTACCGAGCGGTGAAGGGCGGACGTGAGGCTTGGACTGAGGGACCAGAGGCCCGAGGATCAGCTGTGGTGGCTGGCAGCCTGTGACGACGACAAGTGAAGAAGTGCGGTCATGTGTTGCCTGAGTCGTGGACTCAGGGACACGTGTCGGTGGACGGGGTGCACGGGAGGTGCATCCCATCTACGACGTCGGTTTGGTGGTAGAGCCAGGGAAAAACCATCGGATGGACGGTTTCCAGGTTTGGGCCTCAAAACCTGGGCGTGGACGGTTTCCGAGTTTGGCCACAAAACTCGGGCTGAGGACGGTTTCCAGGTTTGGGCCTCAAAACCTGGGCGCTGAGGGTTTGCTGAGTTTGGCCTCAAAACTCAGATGCTGGAAAAGGCTGGTTTCCCGGTTTGGGCCACAAAACCGGGGGTGCAGAGCGAGGGCGGCACGTGGCGGCAATCGGAAGGTTGCGTGGAGGCAACGCGGACGACTTGTGCGGGCGTGGCCGTCGGATACACCTACCACCGAGTTGGTCCAGAATAACCCTAGGGTTTAGCTGGTCCGCTCTGTAATTAGAATAGAGAGGGGTAGAGTAGGAAATAGACTTAGGCTAGTAGTAGGATAAGTAGTTGGGAGACACCCTCCTCCCACTCATCTCAGTTAGTCATTTTCAGCCACTTGCTTTTTGCCTTCTAGGTTTTCCTGCTCTCCCACACCCCTTCTGTAGCAAGCTGAGATCCACAGGGAGACTTGCCTCTGTGTTCTGTTGATTTGAGGAAGTGAGGCCGTATCCTCACAGTTGCAAGTGCAGATCGAAACTTGGTTCGCGCTTGGATCTGTGTTCGTCGCGTTCTTCGTTTTCCTTCGATTTTCCCATCGATCGATCTCTCTCTCCAGTGTGTCTTTGCGAAATCCGTTTGAATCAGTTTGTTCGTATCATTGAGGAGGTCATTTCGACCAAAGGAATTCATCTAACTCCTCATGATCGAATAGATCGGGACGATTTCGTTTTCGTGGCACTTTTTCGTTCATCCACTTTCCCTTTTGATTTCCCGGTGTTTTGGTTGTTTTGAGAGGATGATTTCTTGGGATAGTCTCCTAACTACCCTGTGATCTTCTTCTCCAAGTTTGGAAACTTGGGATTGTGATTTGATCGAATTTTGGAGAGATTCGCTTTTCGGGAGAACGCGCTCAGGTCCGAGCTTCTGTGGGGAACAGTCCGCAGTAGGCTCGGGTGTCGGAGCGTGCCGAGGCCACCTTCGAACCGTGCCCCTCGAGCGAGCTGAGGCCTCCCCTCGGGCGAATCGGAGTTTTTTCCCGATACCTCTCTCGAGCCTCGGGCGAGTCGGTGTTTTTCCCGAGGCCTCCCTCGAGCCTCGGGCGTGGCGGAGTTTTTCCCCGAGACCTCTCTCGAGCCTCGGGCGAATCGGTGTTTTTCCCGAGGCCTCCCTCGAGCCTCGGGCGAGGCGGAGTTTTTCCCTGAGGCCTCTCTCGAGCCTCGGGCGAATCGGAGTTTTGTCCTGAGGCCTCGTGGCTCAGTTTTTCGCCGGCTTCTTTCGTGTTCTCTGGTCAGTGGTGCCTCGCTGTGATCTCAGGGATCATCCACCCTCCTTCCAAAGGGTCGTGGGCATCGCTTCTAAGAACGAAGCTTTCGGGGTTGATTTTATTGGGACTGAGGCCGTAGTTTCTGTAAAGAAATTTTGAGGCTCCCATTCACCCCCCCCCTCTGGTCGCCTTGGTTTAGCACTTTCGGTCCTTCAATTGGTATCGGAGCAGGTTAAGGATCTTCCACCTAAGGCGGTTCCAGATCCACTGAAGGCGACATGGATCGCGGCGTGGGCAAACCGCCGTTTTTCGATGAGACGAACTATGCGTATTGGAAGATACGCATGTCGGCCTATCTGCAGAGTTTGGGTGCTTCCATCTGGGATATTTGCAACTCTGCTGATTACGTGGTCTTGGCTGCTCGTGTCACTCAGCAACAGATCGATGAGCACGATGCCAATAGCCGAGCCCGTAATGCTCTCTTTTCTTGTTTGAGCATGGGTGAGTTTGATCGCGTTTCTCACCTCGCTACGGCTCGGGAGATCTGGGACACCCTCATGCGTTTCCATGAGGGCACCTCTCAAGTCAAAACCCGACTCTACGAGTCGTTTAAGCGTGAGTATGAGAACTTTCGACATCAGCCTGGCGAGAGCATAGAAAGTTTATTCGCTCGCTTTCAGGTGATTGTCAACAGGATGAGGGCTAACAAGGAGCAGTTGCCTTTTGACGATCATGAGCGTGCTTTGAAGCTTTTGCACACTCTTGATCGGTCGGTGTGGGATTCCAAGGTTCAGGCGATCATCGAATCGCCTAACTATGAGACCCTCACCTGCGACGAGCTCTTTAGTAAGCTCAAGTCCAGTGAGATTGACGCCATATCGAGGGCTTCTTATGCGAATCCTTCTGGCCCGACTATGGCTTTGGTTTCTGGCTCTTCTGCTAACCTCTCTGCTGGCTTTGCACTTTCATCTCTCTTTTCTGTCACAGAGGACCAGCTGAAGTCTTTGGGGGATGATGAGTTGGCCTTGCTTGCCAACCGGTTCTCGCGGTTTCACAACAACCGCATGAACCGTCGCCGCGGAGGAGGACGCTCAGGATGCTATGAGTGCGGCGACCCCGACCACTTCATCGCCAACTGCCCCAAGAAGAACAAGCATTCGGGGAAGGGCGATCATGGGCACAAGTATGACTCCGGCAAGCGCAAGGAGAAGTACGTCCCCGCGAGGCACAAGCGGAGGGGCGGCTTCGACAAGGAGTACATCAAGAAGAAGTACTTGGAGAAGGCCCAGGCTGAGCAGCGTGCATTCTTCGCCACGCTCAGCGACGTCGACGGCTCGGATGACGACTCCGCTTGCTCAAGCGATGACGAGTCCGAGAAGAAGAAGAGGATCGAGGACAAGCTGAACGGCCTCTGCTTCTTCGCTGACGACGACGGCTTCTGCACCATGGCGCTTGGTGATGAGGTCGACGGCAAGCTGGAGCACACCCCTCGGGACGACGACGACGACGACACCTCCCAGGTATCCCTCACCCACGACGAGCTTTCTGCTGAGGTTGAGAAGCTTACTGCCGCGCTCCTTAGTCAGGACAAGTTGCTTAGGCGTGCCGCTAGAGAGCGCAAGGAGTTTAGGCAGAAGTGGGAGGACACGGTGAGAGAGCTTGAGTTTGCCAAGTCCACCGTGGTCGTGTCGGAGGAGGTTGAGTGTGAGATGTGCACCACGCACATGACTGACCTTCTCACTTTGAGAGGTAAGTATGCTGCGTTGGTAGGAGAGGTGGATGAGCTGAAGGCTAGACCTTCTCTGTTGGGTGCGTGCAAGACTTGTCCTGTCTTGCAATCTGAGTTGGCAGAGAAGAATGCCAAGATTGTGTCTCTTGAGGAGGCCAACTCAGGTAGCACTAGTGTGGCTAGGTGTGCCTTGTGTGAGGGTTTGGAGATGGAGATTGCGAATGTCAAGCATGGCAAGATGCAAACCGAGGAGGAAAACACATACCTTCGGACCATCTTGTCATGGGTCTCTTGTAGTGAGCCGCAGCTCGGGATGATGATCTCCCAATTTAAGCGAGCTGCTGGAGGTTCTGGTGTAGGTCTTGCTCAGGGTGTTGATCTTTCTGCTTTTGGGAAGATTGGAGAGTCGAGTGGTCTGAATCCTAGTGAGAAACCCAACTCCACCACTACTTCCAAACTGACCAAGCTTCCACCCAAAGAGCCGGTCAAGCCTATCACCAAAGATGGGGTGTTTGAGGAACCTCCGAGAGCTCCACCCAAGAACCAAGTGTGGCATCACAAACCCAACCACCTAAAGAACAAGCTGGATACAATGCCACCTATCCAGGAGGAGTTGCCACAGAAGGGCAAAGTGATCCACACCCACAGCCATGAGTACCAACAACCCCCTTTGCGTGCGGTGAGGTATCATTGTGATTTCTGTGGGAGAGATGGACACTTGAGCGAGTTCTGCTTTAGGCGCAAGAGAGAGGCGCGCCGTGCTAGGGAGATGAACAACACGGACATGTACCATCCTTTTCATGATGTACATGCGCCGAATGTTCAGAAGAGAGCTCCGAGGAGAGCAGCTAGGCCCAGAGGTCCAGAACCTCAAGTTCCCAGGCCTAGGCAGCAGAGAGCTCCGAGGAGAGACGCTAGGCCTAGAGGCACAGTGCCTCAAGTTGCTAGGCCTAGGCCTCGTAGAGAACGTGCCCGGCGGGAGCCTGCAGTTGTAGGCTATGGACCCCGTGGCGGAGGCTTTGTAGTTGAGCGTTTTCCCCCACCGCGTTTTGAGTATCGCGATGGACGCTCCTCCCTTAGCGGACCACGTTTTCCTCTACGTGGTGATCGCTCCTCTCGTAGACGTGCGAGGAATGGTTTTTCTGCTAACCGTTCTTTTGAGCAGCCGGCCCAACACTGGTATTCTTCCTACTTCACTAACCCCAGTGTTGGACCGTATGCTCACCCTATGTCTTTTTATTGATGTAGGTAAAACGGTTGGAGGACATTTGGTTGGTGGATTCCGGTTGCTCGAGGCACATGACCGGAAACGCCAGGTGGTTCTCCAGCCTTAGTCCTGTTGCCGGAAAGGAGTTCATAACCTTCGGCGACAATAGCAAAGGTAAGGTATTGTCTCGCGGGTCTGTGCGGGTTAATGAGCACTTTGTGTTGCGCGATGTTGCTCTTGTTTCTAACTTGCATTTTAACCTTCTTTCTGTTTCGCAACTCTTTGACGACGACTATGAGATTCGTTTTAAACCGAATCTTAGTCGTATTTTGGATCCTCAGGGCAATCTTGTATGTTTGATTTCGCCCTTTGGAAAAGTCTTTCGTGCGAATTTCTCAGAGTCTTTTGGCACTTCTCGTTGTCTTGTGGCTGGACCTTCTTCCTCTGATCTTTGGAAGTGGCATAGGAGACTTGGACATTTGAGCTTCGACATGCTTGCAAGGCTTAGTTCACTTGGCCTAATCCAAGGATTGCCCAAGTTGCATATGGAGAAGGATCTTGTTTGCCACTCTTGTAGACACGGGAAGATGGTTGCCGCTCCCCACCATCCAGTGACTTAGGTCATGACCAAGCGCCCTGGAGAGCTTTTGCACATGGACCTTGTTGGTTCGGCTCGGGTGAGCTCGGTTGGGGGGAAGTGGTATGTGTTTGTTGTTGTTGATGACTTTTCGAGATATTCGTGGGTCTTCTTTTTAGCTGAGAAGACTGAGACTTTCTCCTTTGCTCGCAATCTGATTTTGCGTCTTCAGAACGAGTTCCCTTTGAACTCGATGCGAGCAATTCGGAGCGATAATGGTTCCGAATTTAAAAATTCTGATTTTGAGAGGTTTTGTAATTCTTTGGGTTTAGAGCATCAGTTTTCTTCCCCCTACACACCGCCACAAAATGGTGTTGTAGAGAGGAAGAATCGGACCCTTGTAGAGATGGCCAGGACGATGCTCGATGAGCATAGGACTCCTAGGCGATATTGGGACGAAGCTATGAGCACTGCATGCTATATTTCCAATCGCATTTTTCTCCGAGCTTTCTTGAAAAAGACTTCCTATGAGTTGCGTTTTGGAAAACTGCCCAAGGTGAGTTATTTTCGAGTTTTTGGTTGCCATTGTTTTATACTCAAAAAGGGCAACTTGGACAAATTTGAGTCTCGTTCTTCTGACGGAGTATTTTTGGGTTATGGCACTCACACTCGCACATATCGTGTACTTAACCTTGATACTAACCGAGTCATGGAGACATCAGATGTCACCTTCGACGAGACCATGGTTTGTCCCTCTTCTCATTTTGAGCGTGCAGGTGATCATGAGGTTGGCGAGCCTCTTTTTGATGATGATGAAGAAAGTGCTGAAGGGATAGTTGACCCAGCACCTCCTCCACCTGCAGTGCCACAAAGAGCGGCTTCTATGACGACTCACGGCCCCGACACCTCCTCTTCCTGGGGGCCGTGGGATCCGCCACCCCGAGCGGTACCATTTGTACCCGGGGAGGCACCAGCTGCTGTTGAGGGGGAGGCCACTTCGGCAAGGGAGGCGCCACAACATATCCAGCGCCGGCACCCGCCTCAGCAGATGATCGGCAACATCGACGACCGAGTCACTCGGTCCAGGTCACAACAAATCTCGCACTTCGCTCATTCTGCTTTTGTTGCTAATTTTGAGCCCCGAGATGTTGGACACGCTTTAACGGATCCGGATTGGGTCAATGCCATGCATGAGGAGTTAGAAAATTTTGAGAGAAATCGGGTTTGGGTTCTAGTTCCACCTCCTCCAGACTGTAAGCCTATTGGGACAAAATGGGTTTTCAAAAACAAGCAAGGAGAGGATGGCCACGTTGTTAGAAACAAGGCCAGGCTTGTAGCGAAGGGTTACAGTCAGAAGGAGGGGATAGACTATGAGGAGACGTTTGCTCCTGTAGCTCGTTTGGAGGCTATTAGGATACTCTTGGCTTTTGCTGCATCCAAAGGTTTTAAACTCTTTCAAATGGATGTCAAGAGTGCCTTCTTAAACGGCTACATAGAAGAAGAAGTTTATGTTGAGCAACCCCCCGGTTTTGAAAATCCCAAGTTTCCAAACCATGTTTTTAAACTCCACAAAGCTTTATATGGTTTGAAACAAGCCCCTAGAGCCTGGTATGATAGGTTGAAAACCTTTTTGCTTGCTAAGGGTTTTAAAATGGGATGTGTAGATAAAACGCTTTTTCTCCTCAGGCAAGGCAAAGACACACTCTTGGTCCAGATTTACGTGGATGATATCATTTTCGGTGGTTCTTCTCACGCTTTGGTTGCCAAGTTTGCAGATACTATGAGCAGGGAGTTCGAGATGAGCATGATGGGCGAGCTGACATTCTTTCTCGGGTTGCAAATTAAGCAATCCCGAGAGGGGACGTTTGTGCACCAGGGCAAGTACACCAAAGACTTGCTGAAGCGGTTCGATATGGGTGAGGCCAAGCCTCTTCCAACACCCATGTCGACGACGACTGCCCTGGATGCGGATGTGGATGGAGAAGCAGTGGACTAGAAGGAGTACCGCAGCATGATCGGATCGCTCCTCTACCTGACGGCGACACGCCCGGACATCCAGTTCGCGGTGTGTCTGTGCGCGCGCTTTCAGGCGTCGCCGCGCACTTCTCACTGTCAGGCGGTGAAGCGGATTTTCAGGTACCTTCGTTTCACACCTGAGTTCGGGATTTGGTATTCTGCCTCCTCCACTCTCTCCCTTTGCGGTTATTCGGATGCCGATTTTGCTGGTTGCCGTATTGAGCGCAAGTCCACTTCTAGGACTTGCCAGTTTATTGGTTCTTCTCTTGTTTCGTGGTCCTCTCGCAAGCAGTCTAGTGTCGCTCAGTCCACTACAGAGGCTGAATATGTTGCTGCGGCTAGCTGCTGTTCCCAGTTGCTTTGGATGATGGCCACTTTGCGTGATTTTGGTCTGAGTTTTTCTCGCGTGCCTTTGCTTTGTGATAGCACGAGTGCCATTAGCGTTGCTAAGAACCCCGTGCTTCACTCGAAGACCAAACACATTGATGTGCGCTTTCATTTCTTGCGAGACCACCAGGAGAAGGGTGATATCGACCTTCACCATGTCGATACTCATCATCAACTGGCTGATATTTTCACCAAGCCTTTAGACGAATCAACCTTTAATCGGTTGAGGGGTGAGCTTGGTGTGTGTTTCCCCTTTTAGATGGGGGAAACATTTTGGATCTTGTATATTTGACTGACTCTTTTGTCTTTCTTTTCTTTTGCATTTCAGCATACGCATTTATATTCTGAGCTTCATGTTTATATTCACTAGAATGTACCTATGCTCTATGTAGTATGTCCTGATGCTTATGTGGATGCTTGTAGCTTATGCTCTGTCTGATCACTAGCACATGTTGTGAGCTGAGCTATTTTGATATGGTGAATTTGCTTAATGTAAATGAAATCTGAAAATGTTCACCATTGAGATATGCAACTAGCATGTGTAGGATGTGTTGAGTTCACTCGTGCTTTTCATATATGCTAGGTTGCTATGTCTCTAGTTCTGAGTCACTCACTTGCTTGGTCTGTTCATATCATGTTTAAAATTTGAACCAAGTTTTAGTGAATTGAAAAGATCGAGATGGGATTGCTTGTCAACACCTCACGGTATCGAGACTGTTTCTCATTGCACTTTGAGCCAAACTTGAGCCGTGTAGTGTAAGACCGAAACCGTAGCTTTAAGCTTCTGATTGCTTCGGCATAGGCTTCGCTCGGTTGAAAAGTTAGGCAAAGACAAGTCTTTAACCTCTCGCACTCACATGCTGTAATTTAAACTTGTGAAGTTTCACCGCTGCAAACTCCGATTAAAAATTGAAAATCACAAGTATTTTCTTCAATTGATATCAGCATGATGTTTGAACTTTGCTAGGGGTAGTTCACCTTTCGTACATGCTTAGCACTTGTTTGGATTCCTGCTTATACATGTGAAGTGCTATTTTGATGGTGACTATTGTTTGACTCAAAACTGCTCACTTTTGCTCATATGGCTCATATTTCGTATTCAGTGATCAGTCTGAGCCTTTGCTGAGCCTGTATGCATTTGTTGAGTCCTTCAGTCATACTGTCTAGAGCATCCTTACACTCTCCTGAATATATGCCTGAAGCTGCTAACTTGCATTCTGACTCATATACATCTTAGAAGGAGGGAGAGCTTCCCTTGTTGGCTACGAATTTTTACTTGATTCGTGCATTTTCAACTAAGGGGGAGAATCAGCAAATCATTCTGTGTTTCCTGTGTGTTCATTTGAGCCTCGAACCCATTCTGTGTTTCCTGTGTGTTCATTTGAGCCTCGAACCCCAGGGAGAGTTTGCTGTTTTGTCGAGCCTCGAGCGGTCGAGCCTCGAAGTCTTGAGCCTTGCTTCGAGCCTGCCCGAGCTTTTGTTGTTTTCTGCTTGGCCGAGCCTCGAGCCTCGTTTCGAGCCTGACCGAGCCTTGCTGCTTGCTGCTTCTTGCTGGCCGAAAGGCACTGGTGTCGAGCTTTCTTTGCTAGTTGTGTTGAGCCTCTGTGCCTCTATCTTGAGGGACTAGCATCTTGCTTCGATTTTCCAATTAGTGTTTGCTAGTGGTGTTGAGCCTGTTCTACCTCTTCTTGAGGGCTAGCTTTGCTTTGCTTGGTTGCGTCGAGCCGTTGCCCATGTCTTTGGGGACCAAGTTCTTTCGCTCTTTCCACTTGACCTTCTTCGGCTTTGCTATGCTTTTGGGTCATTTGGTCGAGTTTTCTCTTCTTCTTCTTCCTTCCTTCTTCTATTCATTATGATTTGTGTGAGTAGTTGACAATGCACTCATCAAGGGGGAGATTGCGGATACATGGGTGTATGCCGGGTCTCTGAGTGATGAGTGATTGTCAACTGAGATGATGCGCATGTTCTTTGGCTTGTGTTGTGCAGGTGTCGAGCACGGATACAGTGATCGACGGCGAGGTGAAGGTCAAGTTGAGACGTGCCGTGCTGACGGACCGGGTGCGGTGAAGGATGGGCGTGCCGTGCGGCGGACGTGCCATGCTGAAGTACCGAGCGGTGAAGGGCGGACGTGAGGCTTGGACTGAGGGACCAGAGGCCCGAGGATCAGCTGTGGTGGCTGGCAGCCTGTGACGACGACAAGTGAAGAAGTGCGGTCATGTGTTGCCTGAGTCGTGGACTCAGGGACACGTGTCGGTGGACGGGGTGCACGGGAGGTGCATCCCATCTACGACGTCGGTTTGGTGGTAGAGCCAGGGAAAAACCATCGGATGGATGGTTTCCAGGTTTGGGCCTCAAAACCTGGGCGTGGACGGTTTCCGAGTTTGGCCACAAAACTCGGGCTGAGGACGGTTTCCAGGTTTGGGCCTCAAAACCTGGGCGCTGAGGGTTTGCTGAGTTTGGCCTCAAAACTCAGATGCTGGAAAAGGCTGGTTTCCCGGTTTGGGCCACAAAACCGGGGGTGCAGAGCGAGGGCGGCACGTGGCGGCAATCGGAAGGTTGCGTGGAGGCAACGCGGACGACTTGTGCGGGCGTGGCCGTCGGATACACCTACCACCGAGTTGGTCCAGAATAACACTAGGGTTTAGCTGGTCCGCTCTGTAATTAGAATAGAGAGGGGTAGAGTAGGAAATAGACTTAGGCTAGTAGTAGGATAAGTAGTTGGGAGACACCCTCCTCCCACTCATCTCAGTTAGTCATTTTCAGCCACTTGCTTTTTGCCTTCTAGGTTTTCCTGCTCTCCCACACCCCTTCTGTAGCAAGCTGAGATCCATAGGGAGACTTGCCTCTGTGTTCTGTTGATTTGAGGAAGTGAGGCCGTATCCTCACAGTTGCAAGTGCAGATCGAAACTTGGTTCGCGCTTGGATCTGTGTTCGTCGCGTTCTTCGTTTTCCTTCGATTTTCCCATCGATCGATCTCTCTCTCCAGTGTGTCTTTGCGAAATCCGTTTGAATCAGTTTGTTCGTATCATTGAGGAGGTCATTTCGACCAAAGGAATTCATCTAACTCCTCATGATCGAATAGATCGGGACGATTTTGTTTTCGTGGCACTTTTTCGTTCATCCACTTTCCCTTTTGATTTCCCGGTGTTTTGGTTGTTTTGAGAGGATGATTTCTTGGGATAGTCTCCTAACTACCCTGTGATCTTCTTCTCCATGTTTGGAAACTTGGGATTGTGATTTGATCGAATTTTGGAGAGATTCGCTTTTCGGGAGAACGCGCTCAGGTCCGAGCTTCTGTGGGGAACAGTCCGCAGTAGGCTCGGGTGTCGGAGCGTGCCGAGGCCACCTTCGAACCGTGCCCCTCGAGCGAGCTGAGGCCTCCCCTCGGGCGAATCGGAGTTTTTCCCCGATACCTCTCTCGAGCCTCGGGCGAGTCGGTGTTTTTCCCGAGGCCTCCCTCGAGCCTCGGGCGTGGCGGAGTTTTTCCCCGAGACCTCTCTCGAGCCTCGGGCGAATCGGTGTTTTTTCCCGAGGCCTCCCTCGAGCCTCGGGCAAGGCGGAGTTTTTCCCTGAGGCCTCTCTCGAGCCTCGGGCGAATCGGAGTTTTGTCCTGAGGCCTCGTGGCTCAGTTTTTCGCCGGCTTCTTTCGTGTTCTCTGGTCAGTGGTGCCTCGCTGTGATCTCAGGGATCATCCACCCTCCTTCCAAAGGGTCGTGGGCATCGCTTCTAAGAACGAAGCTTTCGGGGTTGATTTTATTGGGACTGAGGCCGTAGTTTCTGTAAAGAAATTCTGAGGCTCCCATTCACCCCCCCTCTGGTCGCCTTGGTTTAGCACTTTCGGTCCTTCAACTATAACTACAGCTGTATTATATAGTACGTAACTGATATCTCTATCATATAACAAGGAATATGTAAAACAGGTTTTTCCAATTAGGTCTGCAAGCCCTTTACTATCAAATGCAATTGTACGTGTGGCTGCCAAGTCTTCATCATATTATTGCCTATATATAGTGCTTCTTTTTTCTTGTTGTGCTGCAGGCTATGTTTAGCATGTTTGTGTATAGAAAGAGATGGAGTCAGGCTAGGTGACATCTTCCTAGGACTAGGTGACATCGGAATTGGAGGCAAAAGGGAATTAGTGCCCAACCGAGAAAATAGCCATGGCACCTCGTCCACTTCTTACTGACCACAAAGTTTGATAAGACACAGGCCCATGGTTTTTGCCGTCGTTGATCCTATTAATTAGATGAAGATAACAGCGCGCCTTGTGATGCTCACATTGCCGGTTCATCGAGCAGAGTAGCCTGAGCATTGAACTTTTGACGGCTGCTATTGAATCTTAGAGCTTGCACAAAAACAATGTCGAACAGCATGAAGGCGGCCATGGATCGCAGCCCTGGGACTGGGAAAGTAACTGCATGAAGGCAGCCACGCCGCGTGCAGCCCTCAGACTCGAAATGTTCAGATTTGACCGGTTTCCTAATCAAAATCATGTATGTTTTAGAGGACATCAGTCATCCTACTGATGAAGAACCGTGGAACTATCCATGCTCACAGAGAACTTTTGAGTATCTCATCAAAGGATGCAAAAAATCCGATCTGTTAATCTAAAAGCCAAGGAGAATTATATCAATGCAGTCACACTGTTTCTTTTGAAACTTGTACTCATTTTTTTTGTTATTACCTACTCTGTGAAAGAGTATTATCTATAATTACAGGGTGTAGATACGGCACTCCCACTAATCTGTAGAAAGTAATAGCTCAAATAAATCACAGCTACTGGTTTTAAATTTTTTAAAACAAATCAATAATTACAAAACAGGAAAAAGAAAAAAAAATCCCTTAAATTAATGTCAGTTGATGCCAAACTACATTTATAGTCTGCAATAGTTCACTAGCTGTCATTATTTTTAATATGCATGTGTGCTACAATGCTCCAATTAATCAAATTATTTCATATTCCAGGCATACATATAAAAAGCTCACACACTCTATCATCTAATCAAAACCAGTCACGTTTCAAAGTTTGAAAAAAACACACAACCATTATTGCTACCAGCAAAATCGACCATTGAGTAAATTTCAATGATCCATGGAGGACAGAGCAGATCGAGGGTATCGATCTGTGAAAGATGTGTGCATGCAATTCGAGCTCAGATGGGATGGGAGCCAATGCTTCCATAATCTGGACACCGGTGCTTGCATCAACAGTCTGGCTTGGCAAATCTTTCTAGGTGACAAACATAGGAATCTGAGGCTAAAGGGAATCAGTGCCCAACCGAGAAAAGAGCCTTGGTACCTCCTATTTTGGCTGACTTCCAAGTCTGATAAGTTGTGGGTCCATGGATATTGCCGTCATTGATCCTATTACCTGAGGATCGCAGCCGTGTGATGCTCAGATCAGGTTGCCGGTTCATCCAGCAGAGTAGCTAGAGCATTGAACTTCTGATGGATGTCGATGAACCTTGGAGCTTGCATAAACAACATCCAATTGCATGAAGGCAGCCACAAATAGCAGCCCTAGGAAAGGAAAAGTAACTATTAGAATCTGATATCCCTAGTCGTATGTAACTGTCCTCGGATCATTAAAAAGATATTGTGAATGCGACATAAGCTTATATTACACATTAACAAGAATGATGTAGTCGAATCGCACAGAAAACCCTAGATGATGATGAAGCAACCACGACAAGAGATTAGGTTTTAGCGAAGTCGACTGCAAATTCTATTAGCACAACTCCAAAGGATACAAGTGATTGTCGCTCTCACAACCATACTTGAGCCTCTAGGGTTGTACCGCAAAACCGCATACGGTCTCTTGACAAGTGATCGACATGGCAGTTATATATATAGCATCAGACTATGTAAAGCAGGAAATGTAAAAAAGGGTTTTCATATGAGGTATTCAAAACATTTACTATATATCAAATGTAAATATATGCATGTACCAAGTCTTATTGCCTATATATATATATTGCTTCTTTCTTCTTGCTGTTTCAGGCAATGTTTAGCAGTGTGTATGAAAAGAGATGGGGTGCGTGGCTAGGCAAATCTTTCGAGGCAACCATATAGGAATTGGAGGCAAAAGGAAATTAGTACGTAGCTGTCAAAAGAGTTGATGTACCACTGATTTTCATGGATCTGGATAAACGGAGTTCGCTCTTTTTGGTAATATAAGCAATGGCGTGCAGTTGGCATCTTTTATTTGGACCACTTCCAAGTTTGATAAGTTACAGGTCCATGGTTCTTGAGTAGGCTTCTGACAGCTGCTGGTGAACTGTATACAGGTGGCTATGAACATAGCTGATGCCTTGGAACTGTATACAGTTCGTTGCTGACATGATTTTATTTTAAAGTGTGCAGATTTGACCTGCTCTTACTCAAAATAATGTACAACTCAGAGGACGTCAGTTGGTCTACTGATGACGAACCATGGAACTCGATCGACACTCATAAAACTTTTGAGTATCTCATGAATGGATTTAAATTCCGATTGGTTAAAATGCCAAGGAATTTTAAAAAATTCGTAGTCACTATTGATGTTTTTATCTATTCTGTGACAGAACATTATGTGTAGAATCTCGTTAATCTTGGGAAAAGAAAAAGCACCTTAAATTGAACTCAATTGATGCCAAGAGGCATTTAGCCTGCAGTAGTTTCGTGCATGATGGCAGGTATAGGCCTTGGCCGCGCCACTTCATATTTGGCACAATCTCGTTAATGGTATATATAGAGTGCGCTACTAGCTAGCATTTTATATAATATGTTAGGCTAAGCGTTATAATTGTTGTATCCTACTATAAAATTCAAGGGTGTAGCTAATTATTTTGGCCTCTTATCACACAACTAGTTTTGGTATGATACACTCACTCCATTCTAAATTATAAGATGTTTTGGCTTTTCAAGATTCAACATTTAGCTGTGCACCTAGATATATATTATATCTAGATATAATTCGGGATAGAGAAAGTATATGTACTTTCCATCATAGTTACGTTGTCCCTTGACCATGATATATATAGGAGGGAGGCTGCTATTCAGGGGAACCTACTGGCTTCGGCAGTGGGCAAAGCTGCAGCGGCATGAAGGCGTCCGGGATAGTTTGGTCGCTGCTGCCAAAAGCTTGGAGACCGCCGCCTTGCAATTTTTTTAGACCTTTTGGATGGTTATCTAGTAGTTTGATTGGTTTGTAATTGCCAATACTCCTTTCGGTTCTGTGTTGCCTGTTTACAGTGGTTGCAACTGGCTTGTAATAATTGGCCTGAGTCTATCTATTGATAGATGAAGCCGGATATTTTTTATCCATTATCTTAAAAAAAAAGGAGGGAGGCTGCTGGTGCACATCGATTTCTATGTGCAAGGCATAGGTACTCAGGTGCATCAACTTAGCATGTGAAAGATATATCAAGTATACCCTCTGGTAGATGCATGGAAATTAAAGGTTTATATCAAGGTTTTGGTATTCGGAATGCAAAATATTTCGGTGACCACCGAATTTGACGAAATTCGGAAATTTAAAAAATTTCGGACAGGTTCTCAGTTAAGTTGACTGGTCAAATTTTTCATATTTTTTCCGAATTTTGACCGAATTTTGACAAATTTCATCCGAACTTTTTTAATAAAGTACATAACAGCACATAAATCATTTAAAAATACTTAAAACATGTACCATGATCTAGATCAAGGCTTCAAAGGCTACAACCATCACAGATTCAATCTCACAATAGCCTACAACAAATATTTAGACAACAGACTTAGGAGTTTGCTCACAGAACTCCAATAATAGTTCACAGTCCAAATTAAATACAAACATAGGCCAAATCACAGGCCACATGAAGTCTAGTTCATCACTCATTAAAGTCCAACGGAGTAGAACTTTAGTTACAGTCCAGCCAGCCATACATACACATACACTAGCAGCATCAAGTCACTCACAATTAAGCAACCCAAAAGAACATGTCAGCAAGCATATTGTCAATGTCAATTGCCACTGGCACCTTTGTGTTTCATGGCAGTCATCCACCCATCACCATGTACACACCAAAAAGTTGCTTCCAGAACCAATGGTGGAGAACTGCTGCTGGACTGTACCTAAAACCATGCATGAAACAACATTTATAAGCTTTTTTAATTAATCAACACAATTCACTATGTAACTTTCAGATTTCAGATAGTTCTATTGACAACTATGAATTGTTGTCCAGCCAAACTGGAACCACCAATCAGCTACCAAAATAAGAATGGTAGTCAGCCATAAGGAATACACAGATTCAACAATCCAATGGACATGTAACTAAAATAGTGAATTAGTATTTGGCATGTTGATAGATTCAACAATCTATAGCATTAAGCTATTGTTATACCGTACTGGTTACAGTAAATTGAGAGAGAAAGGTGTAGTTGCAGCTCCCAACACCTTATTATTAAGAGAGAAAAAGGTGCAGCCAGCCCCAACACTTTATTATCGAGACAATAAAAAAGTTGCAGCTACCACATGAGACTTACATGGGGACATAGAAGATGCTCCTGCTCGTGCTATGGGGCGATTGAACCTCCCTAGGCATTCCCGAAAGACTGATACTTCCTTGATTGCTTGAACAGCTTCATCGGAAGTTTGTGCCATCTTCTCTATTGCATCTGTTAAAGCTAAAGAAAATTCTGGTTTGCTGCAAAAATTGTGTTTGTAATGGGTCTCGGGATCAAGAGCAGCAGCTACATAAGAAGGTGAGCAAGAGTTAGATTTTATGACAATACCACACATGTATTAATGAAATTGAGTGATAGTATCAATACCTGCAACCATTAATGTGTTTTTCTCCATATTGTTAATGGTCCCTAAACCTTGTTGCACCTCCACCCTTGTTTACAACCTTACAGTATCCACATTTGAAACCTTGGCCAGCAAGCTTTGTGCCATGCATCCACACCTTGTTAATGTCTCCATCATTATGATCTACATTCCAGAAACAAAATATCAACACTAAAAAACATGGAAATTCAAGTAATAAATTGTCTAGAGTAATGCAAGTTACTTTCAGTCATACGACATTTAATAAAAAATAAGCTAAATGAATCAGTATGCTAAATAGGCAGTATGCTAGCTAAATAGGTAGTCAGTCAACCAGTCCATTGCAACTTAAGTAATAAATTCGAATTTTTTCCAGAGCAGTGCAAGTTACTTCCAATCATACATAAGTCCACAAACATTTAAGGAACAAATTAAACCTAAAGAATAGATTTATATACAAACAGTATACTAAATGAATCAGAACAATGGTCATCAATTCATAAATTAATTACTTAACAAAATAACATGCCTATTGGACCATTAGTTATCATTTCACAAGGATACAGAACATACTTGGCAGAAACTACAAATCTAGAATATGGCAGCCAGAGATTTACCTCATTTTTTTATGATACAAAATAACGTACTAAATCTAAAAGGGGCAATGCTTAAATTTGATGATATAAATTAGCAAAATCAGCATGCTAGCTATAGCTTCATGAATGTCTGTTAATACAAATCGTAGATATGCAGTTATAATGTCCATCTCTATAAAATAAGGTACTCTGTTTTACATATACCTTGAGCCGGCAGTGGTGTTGTAGGTGATGCCGCTTGTGCTGTTGTAGCCCTCGCATGGCCATCTGTAGCATCACCAAGGCCAACGCTTGCACTACCCCTGGCACTCATCTGGGCGAGGCTGCTGCCACTGATACCCGCCCCGCGCCGAAGAAGGCTACTCTCCATGAGAAGATCCTGCAAAACAAACTGATGAGCATAAAAAACACGGCCAACAAGTTCCAGTCTTGGACGTCTGATGTTGGGTGCCAAATCAAAGGGCAGGGTGCGTCATGCCTGCTCCGGCCAACAAGCGCATGGTGGACAACAAAAACCAGAGACAAGGACATACGACGGTAGAAGATAAATCCTATTTAGAAATTCATAAATTCCAATTTTTATTTACTGTTAAATTATCCAAACCAAAAATCCTTCAGAATGTGTCCTTATCGATTTTGTAGGATTGAACAATATAATTGATCTGAACAATGAAAATTGATCTGCACAATGTGTCCTCATCTCAAATCCTCCTCAAATCAATTGGTAACTACGCGTAACTACTACTGTGCAACCAGCGATTGGGTGAGGCACCAGCCTTTGTTTCGGAAAAATAAACTACAGAGTACTACCGTACCTTGGGAAGGCACCAACGATTCAGATTGGGGAGGATTTGGAATATGGCTGCAGTGGAGGAGAGGAGTGGAAGGGGAGACGTTGCGGAGGAGTGGACTGGAACGGGAGATCCGCCGCCGCCTTCGCCGGTCGCTCGCCACGAGCCCGCGCCAGGCGCGAGCCGCCGCCGCTGCCAACCAGAGGAAGAGGTGGAGGAAATATGAAACCCTAGGGTTTCCAGGGAAGTGTTTGAGCTTTTATAGTACTCGGAGGTTTCAGCAGGCTGATATGGACCTTGGGCCGGACCGCAAATTCAAACTGGGCCGAATTAATTTGCCCGAGTCAATTCTTTTTCGGGCCAGGCCGAATTTGACGAAACCCACCGAATTTCAGGAATTTCGGGCCGAATCCCAAAACCTTGGTTTATATATCTCCCTTGGTTTGATAGAAATGGGAGGCAGGAGGGAAGTTACTAGATGAAGTGAAATAGCATGTCGTCATACTAGCCAGGCTAACGCACAACAGCAATCGCCTCATGCCATCGGCTTGCTCAGGTCTTGTGCTGACTGGTGGTGGCCTCGCACAGCAGGTCCCACACTACTGGCCTCTACATTGCTATGCATCATGCTATCTGGTCTCATACCACTAGTCTCCGCGCCGCTGGTCCCGAATTTCGTCGGAGCTCCTCGCATTTACAGGTTCCACGCAAGCGGTCCTCCAGCTCATGCCACGCGCTGGTGCCTTTGACTTGCGTCTCTAATGATCTTGATGTCAGTCCCTACATTGTTCTTAGTTGATTCACCAGAGGAGTGGTGTGAATACTACTCAATGCGAACATCACTCATGTTTTCTCTCTATGCCAAAAAAACTCGAAGACCATACAATTTGAAAAACTTTATGCACTTGTAGTCCTGAAATGTCAGCAATGGTATGCTCCTGTAGTCCTGGATATAACCAAAAACAAATCTCCTGAGTCCTGAGTGAAAAGAGAGCACAGACATGTCACAAGGACGTATACAAATATATAGGACGGGCTATACTATCCACTGTTTCTTATGTCTTTCGATCTCATCTGCTTGTTTCTTACTGCATAATACAGACGAGGGAGAGGCAAGAGAATATAATAATTGTCTGATCGTAAACAGCACTAAGCTGTTAATGGGTATTATATGTGTCGGCTATTGGGCCTGGCATAGTGGTGTAGGGGCCTTTTTCGGTGATAACAATGTGAAGTCATGAAAAACAATGAATGTAATGTAATGGAGACATGCACACATTTGCGAACCACGAAGTTCATTAATTATTTTTTCAATTTAAAAATAACACAATATCAATAAAAACTATCTTCTGATGTATTTTTGGTGTCATGTTTTAGTTGACATCGAATCTATAAAACATGAATAGTTCACTGCTTCTAGGAACCTATTGGGTGCATCTTGTTAATTACATCAAGTTGAGCATGCCAAAAACCTCCAATTAAGCTGCGCTTTGTGGTCATGGTCAAATATTCATTATTAATTCATTGTCATCCATATGCATTATATGTCAAAGTAATGGTTATTTGGGTGCAACATATGTAATGTGAGTGGCTTGATACCGCTGATGCCCGGTCATAGCGTTGCCACCACTCCATCATCGGAACAAATAATGGAACAATGAATTCAAGGGGTCATAGCTAGATATGTATATATGCATGCTTTCACTACATAGGTGATGTGTTTGTCTTATCAATGCCCAACAATGATGTGTAAGATCTTGTTAATTGGGACATGTCGATGTGTGCTGACCTCACCGCACGTTGACACTTGCCAAAGTTTAATTTCATCTAGCATCAGCTCGTTGGTGATACACATGTGGTATTTTTTTTTGAGAAGTCGGGAGGAGCCAGAGGCTCCTACTGTTAATTTATTGAAGAAAACAGAACAAGAAACAAGTCTGAGAACAAGGCTAAGAGCCAGAAAAGAGAAAGAAAGGAAAGAACTACCGAATGGAGGCTAAAAAAATACAAAGGAAAAAAAAGAGAACAGGTAGCTAGGGAAAAGGGAAGAAACTCCCCCCCCCTCCCCCCCTTCTTATCCCAGCAATCTAGAGATTGTTATTGAGCCAGTTTACAAAAGCAGGTGCTAGACTTAATTTCATTCTGTGAATCAGCAGATTGGATTCAGAAGTGACATATCGGCGACACTCTTGAACTCTTGGAGCCTTGTTTCTGAATATTACATCATTTCGTACCATCCATATTCCCCAACAAAAGAGTATGAAAAGATCCAGTGCGAATGTGACATTCAGATGAGTCCTCCAAGCTTGAAAGATTGATGTGATTGGCAGTTCCTCATCAAACTGAAAGTTTAAAATTTGCCAGCATTGTTTGGAGAAAGAACACTGGAATAGCATATGATGCACAGTTTCTTCAAGGTTTTGTTGGCACAGTGTGCAATGTAACTCGTTTAAGTGCATACCCCTTTTGTTCGTAACATCTCTAGTACTGAGTTTATCCCACAAAATCAGCCAATTTTTTTTTTTATGTTTGCCCTGACAGGAGGTTTTCCACGGCCAATTAAAGATGGGGTGCACCTGTTGCTGTCCAGAAAGCTGCTTGTATGCCTTTGAGGGGGTGAAGAAGCTCGTTCCCCAAATATATATCCATTTGTCTCTTGTTTCAGATAAGGCCAGATCATAAAGTTCATTTTGAAGTTGTAAGAACTGCTGGTAAGCTTGGGAGGAAAGGGGCAAGTTAAACATGGAGATTAGACTTTCAAGTTCAGCAGTGCTCTTCAAGTTTGCTTTTTTATTCTTTGCAAATGAGTATAGTTACTGAGTTATTACATAGGTCATCCCATAGCAAGCAGGTTTGACCATCTTTTATTTGCACACTTGCCATTCCCTTAAACTTGTCCAAAATTTTCAGGATATCCTTCCACCAGAAGGAGCCTTTCCTATTGCTTGTATCTGGAAGTTTACCATTTTCTGTAGTGTTTTCCCCACACTAGCTCTACCCAAGGCAATGGTTCTCTGTTGTAAAATTTGTGTAAGTGCGTCAAAATTAGAGCTTCATTCTGGGTTTGGATGTCAAGCACACCCAAACCACCTTGATTCTTGGCTTTGCAGACTAGAGTCCAGGCTGCCTTTGATACCTTTTTTTATTTGATTTGGCCCCTCTCCATAAGCAATGCCTTCTATATTTGTCCAGGTGGTGCAGCACAGACTTTGGCAAGGCTAAAGTGCACATCATGTATGTTGGTAGGGCAGTGAAGACTGAGTTTGTTATTTCTGATCTCCTAGCTTGACTTAAAAAAGGTGAGACATAGTTTAGCCTTCTCTCACATTTGGACAGTAGTGGCATGAAATCATCCAGTTTTGGTCTATAAATTCCCAAGGGCAGACCCAAATATGTAAATGGGAAGGATCCAGTTTGACACCCAAATGTGGAAGCAAGGTGCTGCAACTTCTCAGGAGTGATATTTATGGGTACCATTTGTGACTTAGAGTAATTGACCTTCAAACCCGTTGACTCAGAGAATGACTATAATATGCCTTTAAGGAAGAAGAGTTGAAGTCCAGAGGCCTCCATGATGGTCAGGGTATCATCTGCATATTGTATTACAAGGAAATCTGCACTTGGGCCTGGGATTGGCAAATGAATCAAATTTAAGTTAACAACTTTGTTCAGGATTGATTGAAGTAGATCTGCTGACAAGACAAAGAGAAGTGGTGAGAGTGGGTCCCCTTGTCTCACCCCTCTCCTGCAGTGAAAAGTCTTTCCTGATGTTCCATTCAGCAGGACTGAAGATGTTCGAGTACACAGGATTGCTTGAATCCAGGAGATCCATTTTGTTCCAAAGCCCTTGTGAGTAAGTATGTCTAGGATTACTTGATGCTCTATTCTGTCAAAGGCCTTCTCAAAGTCAAGCTTCAAAACTATCAATTCTTTCTTTGAGTGATGGCATAGATGAATATACTCAAAGGACCAAGCCAGACAATCTTTAATAGCTCTTGTTTTTATAAACCCATATTGGTTTTTATGGATGCTGGAGCCTATTTGCAAGCAGTTTTGTTATGAGCTTGATTGAGCCATTCAGCAAAGAAATTGGTCTGTAATCTCCAACTGAGCTGGCACTATCAACCTTGGGTACCAAGGTGATATAAGAGTCATTTATGCTTTGGAGACCGACAGAGTTTCCTTGAAAAGCATCACATAGATGATAGAAATCCATTCTGATAATCTGCCAGCATGCTTTTAAGAATTCATTATTTATACCATCCAGGCCTGGTGCTTTATCGGTTGGTAGATTTTTAATAACTGCATCTATTTCCTCAGTTGAAAAGGGCTCCTCTAGCCATTCCAGATCATTGTGGGAAAAACCATTCCCTCATGAAATCTCCTTTTTTCTGGTAGTGATTGCAAGATGTATTAAAAAGAGAAAATTACTTCCTTCAGGGAGTCCTTGAATCTCATACCCGTCTGTTCATCACTGACTCCCCTTTATTTGTTCTTCGTACATTATTTGCTGGAATTTGGAGCCGCAAAATCTTTGCTGGCCTTGCATGACTGTTGTCATTACCAAGCCGCCTGCCCAGGTCTGTGCACATCACCGAGCACTTGCACGCATATGACACTTTTTAATTTTATACTTTATTAAACTCCCAATAGTTGCATGCGCACACAATAATACCATCCTAACCAAGTGGAGTCAATCCGGCCTGTTTCTTGTTTAAATTTAAAGGGGCAGTAGTCAGTATTGCAATCATGCAAAATAGTGATTTATTGACCAAGTAGTTTACGAGGTCACAACTTGTGGGACCCATGTGTCATGCAGCAAGAGCAGGTCTTTTTTTTTTCCTTTTCAGTTTAAATGCAGACCATATGTCTTGGGAGGAAAATGGACTTGTGACCCTATATATAATGCCTCTTTGTCCCCATTGCACAGCAAAGACTAGCCTAGCTAATAAGAGGTAAGAACAGAAGTATGATACATCTGATGAAATGACTTAGAAAAGCTTTCGGGTAACATGGGAATAGGAGGCAAACGGGAATCAACTAATAGCATGATGGACTGAAGCAGTAGTTCAACATCTTGAGCATCCTGCGATTTAGATTCATGAATCCATGGCATCAAATCGGCTTTTAATCCCTTATTTGCTGCATGCAGCTGCTCACTTCTACCTCCTCCATTCACTTATTGTTAGGCTTCAATGGCAGAACACTACAGAGAACCCTGGCCTTTTAATCCATCTTGCCCTGGTTCATCACATTCGTGTAGAATCGGTGTTGAGGAAGGCCAACAATAAGTGCCTGCCATTCTGGTAACATAACACAGCTTTTCTTGACTGTATTTATGAACCTAAGGGGGTCACTACTACAGAAACATGCCTTTAGCCCCGGTCGGCAAGGGCCTTTAGCCCCGGTTGCCGAGCCGGAACTACGCTTCCGGGACCACTACTACAGAAACATGCCTTTAGCCCCGGTCGGCAAGGGCCTTTAGCCCCGGTTGCCGAGCCGGGACTACGCTTCCGGGACTAAAGCCCCCCCTAGTCCCGGCTCCGGCCACCGGGGCTAAAGCCCCCCCTTTAGTCCTAGTTGGTAATACCAGCCGGGACTAAAGGGTGCTGCCAGCGGTGCCCCGCAGCAGCACCCTTTAGCCCCGGCTGGTATTACCAGCTGGGACTAAAGGGTCCCCTGGTTTTTCCTTTTTATTTTCATTTCAGTTCTGTTTTCAGTTTTGTTTATTTATTTAATAGGTTTTCCGATATATATTCTTTGCTGCTAATATATATAATTTATATATATTAGCAGCATAACACAATAAGCTTATTGCATGCATATATAGAACTACATATATATATATATAAATATATGTACATAAAATTACAAGCAATATACATATAGAAGTTGTCCAAATATCTATCTACACAAGTTGTACTCCAAAGTTAGTACTGTAAACCTATTACAAGTTGTACTTCATCTAAAGATCTACAGGGCATACAAATGATCATCATTGTTTGGAATCAACGACTCGTTGGTATTATAGTAGAACTCGTCGTTTGGATTTATAACTTGTTCCTGAAGAAATACTGCTATTGTCTCTTGTATTGCTTTCAATTGGCCTTCTAGCATCACTTTTTGCTTCAACCAGTCAGTCTTCAATTGGAATTAAAGAAGATATTAGTTATATCTATATTATCACTATTAAGTCTATAAAAAATGAAAAGAAACATGTTACGTACTTTGATGATTTCTTCAGGAATTCTATTTGATTCTATCAACATGTACTCGCAAACATAGAATCCGCATAAGTTGGTGCCCTGTTTTTGTCTCAAAATCCACTGTAGAATGAAAAGATTCATCTCGTAATAAAGATATGATATATGACATGATATTTAAAGATACACGTACATTGACGAAGGTGTAAACTTACGGGTAGTCGTGGCTTTATTGTAAGTGGGGCCTTACACTGACTCATATATTCCCGAGTAATGAATTTTTCCCAAACCCTAATCCGGCCAATGAAACATTAATAGTTGGATCATTATTTAATTAGTATACATATATACAAGCTTAGTCTATACTTTGAGCATGCAAGCTAGGGATCGAAAAATTACCTTTGGAGGATGTCTATCATATCTTGGTAATCTGCTTGCGGTTTGCTCAACGAGTCATAGATTAACACATTGCTTTGTTTGAGATCGATGAGCATCAATATCCAGTGATAGCTGTTCATACACATGATTCATATATATTATTAGGGTTAAGTAAAATAAAATGTGCACATACTTATTATTAACTATATATGTCTCACGCACTTAAAGTTGTATGGGAAGAGAATTCTTTCTCTATCTTTTTGGTTCACGAAGAACCTCATGAGATTCGTACACGACTCATCGCTCCAAGTCGCTGAAGGGTTTGGAGCCTTGAAAACAACATATGGATCAACAAACCCAACAGAATTGTCATGTTTATCTCTGAGCTGAGTCATCTGATACCTGCAAAATATCGAGTCGATCCACAAGTATGTGTGTAAGAATATACTACTATATACACATACTAGAGAGTTCTATGAAAACTATAAAAGAAACACTTACAAACAGTAGTAGCTAAGGAGCGATTTGTCCAGTGCGTCCATATGACATAGCTGGTGTAATTCCTCCATCTGGACTAAGATTAGGTCATCGCCATGGAAGTAGTGATGGTTCCGAATTTGGACAGAAATCCAATTGACATCACCGTCTTTGGAAGCCTCCATGCACCATTTGTTGATTGCAAACATCTGCGTACCAAGTACATGTAAGTGATTGGGGTTCATTAGACTCCTGCCCGGTGCAAAATTTCTCCTCCATTCATCAACTACTTCCGCTCGTGGAAACTCCAGCCCAGTAGCAATATTTTTAATGGTGTCGTACGGGAGACCGCTGTCAATGAAAATTTTTTCCATTGAGTCCATCTCAGACAAAGTGGTCTCTCCAGATTTCCTCTGTACTCTGCCCATGTTTGAACCATACTGATTTTGCACAACTCACGGGGACAAAGGTCTTGATGTTTCCCCGAGCTGTGCAACACCCTTTCCCACTTTCTTCTTGCTGCATTGTTGTTCTTTTGCGGACTTCATAAGAGAGCGTTCGTAATCTGATTTTCGCGGAGCCTTTCGGGCTTCACGCATCTTGATACCATGTTGGTCCACCCTTTTCCTTAACTCCTGTGGGTTTAACAAGAGGTAAGGCTTCTCCGGGTTCCTCTTCGCTTTAGCAGCCGCGTCACATTCATCTAAAAACTTTCGCACATCTTTTTTCACCGTAATTTCTAACTCCTCATCGGTCTTTTCATAAGCTAATTTCTCTTGGTCTTTTTTTCCTGATGCAGGAGCCTTCTTCTTTGGAGGTGCGGCCTTTGGTTCTGTGGCGGCAGACCGCTTCTTAGGGCCGCGCGGTGGAGGCGGCGGTGTTGGAGCCCGCGGTGGAGGTTGTGGTGTTGGAGCCCGCGGTGGAGGAGATGGTGGGCCCAGTGGCGGTGTTGGAGCCCGCGGTGGAGGTTGTGGCGTTGGAGCCCACGGTGGAGGAGATGGGAGCCCACGGTGGAGGAGATGGTGGGGCCAGTGGAGATCTTTGTGCAGGAGATGGGCTTGAAGCCGTGTCCTCCAACACATCGTCTCACCGCCCGCAGCACTCTGATGCGCTGGAGAATAATGACGAACTGGACTATAGTTACTGCTACGCAAAACAACAAATGATGTGAGCATCCAACTAATATATACATATAGGAAGTTAGTGTAATAAAAATTGTTTCTCGTTCACGCGCACACTACCTATGGTGACGATCTTGATCAGTGAGGATCTTGATCAGTAGGAGGAGGTTGCGGCGGTGACACTCCAGGAATAATAATGAAGCGCTTGCGCCAGCAAATAAATGTCTTCTCTGCTTCACCTAAAGTCTCCTCCCCATCTCCCCCTTCGATTTCCAGTGCCACGCTGCCACAACCTGTCTCAACCCTATCCACAGAGACGCTAGCGTATCCGGCTGGCACTGGTTGACCATGGATTCTTGGTGTTCTTGTGTCGTCGATAGGGTTTACAACACCGACAGCCACCTTTTTCGTGGCATTTCCATCTGGAATGTGCAGCTCACAAGTAGTAAAAGGTTCTTTAACGTCATCCACGGGGAAGCGTAGCTTGGAGTCATCTTGAATGGTTGGTACTTCCGTAGAGGTGCAGCTGCTTTTCATCTGACCTGGGGGGCTAATGTTCGCTTGAGGCTGTTGTGATGATGTACCTTGCCCACTCGTCATTTGACTAAGTGCCGCTTGCACTTGCCTTTTGATTTCCTCCTGCATCCATTCTTCACGAGATTTCTCACGCTCTTGTGTTTGAAGAACATACTCCTCCAACTTGAAGAGTCGCTCTGCCTCCTCGTCCTTCTTTCTCTGGCGGCTTCTGTAACTTTCTCGATCCGCTTCGAAGGAATGCAGCCACGAAACGGCCCCAAAGCCTCTCGTACGCCCACCGTGCTCAGGATTCTCCAGCGCGTACGTGAGTTCATCCTTCTCTCTGTCAAAATAACATATATTCGTAAAGAGACAATTCAACATTAAAAATAACACGAAGAAGCATGTCTGTCAAAATATTTCTAAGTGTAAATACATGTTTAAACATATCTAAGTGATTTTATATGGCATTCCAACATGACACATGATTTTCTATGAACACATATTTCTAATAGTAATAAATACATGTTTAAACATATCCTTGTCACGTGATTTACACACCGTGGACGAGAACGACGACGGCGGACAGCAGCGAGGATGACGACGGTGCGGATGACAGTGGACGGCGGCGAGGTCGGTGCAGCGGTCACCAGGACTACAGGTCGAACACATATTTGTTAGGTTAAAAAAACATATATATGATTTTCCTTTTTCTATAAATATATCTATTCATTATTTGTATATATCTATTTCTAGAAAAGAAGAAATGAAAAAGTTAAATAGAAAATAATCTATAAATATATATATATATATATTTATATTTATTTTATATATATCACTTTCTATTTCTAAATACTTATATATTTAGTTTCTATATATATCTATTTATATATCACTTTCTATATTTAGTTTCTAGATATATATTTCTTTTTCATTTCTTTTTTTTACACTCTCACACACACCCACTGCTGGACACTGCTACACACGCACACCATGCACACTGCACACGCACACACGCACACGCACAAGTCGTACGGCGGCGGCGCGGGCGGCGGCGCGGAGGACGGCGGCGAGGACGACGCGCTGTACGGCGGCGGAGGGCGGTGAGGCCGAGGAGGACGGCGGCGCGGAGCTCGACGGCGAGGAGGACGGCGGCGGCGGCGCGGGCGGCGGCGCGGGCGGCGGCCCGGAGGATGGCGGCGAGGACGACGCGCTGTACGGCGGCGGAGGGCAGTGAGGCCGAGGAGGACGGCGGCGCGGAGCTCGACGGCGAGGAGGACGGCGGCGCGGAGCTCGACGGCGAGGACGACGGCGGCGCGGACAGAGGCTCGACGGCGAGGTGAGGGCGGCGGCGCGGGGCAAACGTCGATCTGGCCGGAAAGATTGGAGGGCACTGTGCCCTGTGCCCTATATACCCGGGAGGGCCTTTAGTCCCGGGGCGTATTACGCACCGGGACTAAAGGGCCTTTAGTCCCGGTGCGTAATACGCCCCGGGACTAAAGGGTTGGACTTTTAGTCCCGGTGCGTAAGACGGCCCGCGACTAAAGGGTTCTTTCCCGCCACAGTTTTGGGTTTTCAGTATTTTGGGTTTTGTATTAAGTTTCCACTATATAAATATGTTGTAATTCTTGTTAATTGCATAGTAAATTAAATAGTAGGTATAAAATTACTTAAAAATAACAGTTGTATATCCTTTAACCCTATTGTATAGTAAAAAATTTTGTAGCATAAATTCTTTTCTTTTTTTTTATAATAACGAATATAAATGTAAATAACCATTCATATTTGGTTAATGCAAAAATGTAATGTTCAATTTAAATTTAAAAAATTGTTGGTTTCAATAGAAAATTTATTTTCATATCATTTGGACGTTAATCTTTTGTTTAAAACCTAAAAAATCATTGCCCAATTTCTTTCTACGCGACAGATGCAGTAGTTTTAGATTTTTAAATTTAGTTTTTTTAAAATATATCTTAAATCTTTCTAATTGAACAGAAAATTAAATATTTGATATACTTTCTTTTAAAAATTAGTAAGAGATTCTTTTTGCTTTAGTTTACAGAAGAAAATGTTAAATTTTAGTATCTTCTTATGTATATATAAATCCATTATCAAATAAATGAAGTCTTAATTAATTAATTATTACATAATATATTTACAACCCACTATTAAGCGGGCACAACTGCGAACCTCCTTTTGACATATGTCCCTTGGTTATGATCATTCCTTAACCATGGAGTTTTCTCATTGTTTAACAAAATGCTTGGGTCTTTGTTCACTTTGAATGGCGGAATTCGATCATCTCTTTCATAATCACCTGACATGTCTGACTTGTCCTCAATTCCGACAATGTTTCTTTTCCCTGAAAGAACTATATGGCGCTTTGGCTCGTTGACGATCGAGTTGTTATCATTTTTCCATCTTTTTGGTTTTGCAGACATGTCTTTCACATAGAACACTTGACTCACATCTGCGGCAAGGACAAATGGTTCGTCTTTGTACCCAATATTGTTGAGGTCCATTGATGTCATCCCATACTCCTTGTCGACTGTTACCCCACCTCCGGTACCGGTCATCTTGACCCATTTACACCGGAACAAAGGGACTTTAAAATTAGGTGCGTAGTCTAGTTCCCATATGTCATGTATGCGGCCATAATATGTTTGTTTGTTCCCATTTGGATCCGTGGCATCCACGCGTACACCACTGTTTTGGTTGGTGCTCCTTGCGTCTTGGGCTACTGTGTAAAATGTATTCCCATTGATCTCGTACCCTTTGTACGTGTTGATATGCCACGATGGTTGTCTGGCCAACAAATAAAGCTGCTCATCTATGTTGTCATCACTCTAACATTGTTTTCGCAACCAATCGCCGAAGGTTTGCATGTGCTGACGTGTAATCCAAGATTCACTCTTCCCGGGCCACTTGGATTGAAGGAAATCCTTATGTACCTCGATATATAGATCAACCAATGAGGAGTTCTGTAGAACTGTGTAGTGTGCTTTATCGAAGTAATCGTCTCCTGTACCGATATATGTTTTCTTCCCTAGTGTTCCCTTGCCACTGAGTCTGCCCTCGTGTCGCGATTCGGGAACGTCAATCGGGTCAAGGTCTGAAATAAAGTCCACACAAAACTCTATGACCTCCTCTGTTCCGTAGCCCTGGGCGATGCTTCCTTCAGGCCGAGAACGGTTATGAACATATTTTTTCAGGACACTCATGAACCTCTCGAATGGGAACATGGTGTGTAGGAACACAGGACCGAGAATAATGATCTCCTTGACCAGGTGAACTAGGAGGTGTGTCATGATATCAAAGAAGGATGGAGGGAACACCAACTCAAAGCTGACGAGACATTGAACGACATCATTCTGCAAAGTAGAAAGTTCCTCTGGATTGATTGCCTTTTGTGAAATTGAATTGAGGAATGCACATAGCTTCTCGGTGGCTAGACGTACATGTGGAGGTAGAATTCCTCTCAGAGCAACAGGAAGCAATTGGGTCATAAGCACATGGCAGTCATGGGACTTCCAAGTTTTGGAACTTCTTCTCTGGCACATTAATTATTCTCTTTATATTGGAGGAGAATCCAGATAGGACCTTGATGCTGTTAAGGCATTCAAACATGCTTTCCTTTTCTTCTCTGCTAAGAGTGTAGCTAGCAGGGCTTAAGTACTGGCGCCCGTCATCTGTCTTCTCCGGATGCAAGTTGTCTCGTTCTTTCATGCGCTGCAAGTCCTGTCGTGCTTCAAGTGAATCCTTAGGCTTTCCGTAGACACCCATGAATTCAAGCAGGTTCACACAAAGGTTCTTTGTCAGGTGCATCACGTCGATCGCATGCCGGACCTCTAGGACATGCCAGTAGGGTAGCTCCCAGAATATGGACTTCTTCTTCCACATGGGTGCGTGTCCCGAAGCGGCTTTGGGAACAGGTTCGCTGCCCCGTCCCTTTCCAAATACTACTTTCGTATCCTTCACAATTTCGAGTATATCATCTCCGGTTCGGTTACGAGGCTTGGTTTGGTGGTCTGCCTTACCTTTAAAATGTTTGCCTTTCTTTCTTACTGGGTGGCCCACATGAAGAAACCGACGGTGCCCAACATACACGACCTTCCGACAGTTTTTCAAAAAAAAACTGTCAAGGTCTTCAAAACAGTGTGTGCATACATTATATCCCTTGTTTGTCTGGCCTGAAAGATTACTTAGAGTCGGCCAATCATTGATTGTTACGAACAATAATGCTCGCAGGTCAAAGTGTTCCTGTTTGTACTCATCCCACACGCGTATGCCTGGTTTGCTCCATAGAAGTAGAAGTTCCTCAACTAATGGCCTCAGGTAGACATCGATGTCGTTGCCAGGTTGCTTCGGCCCTTGGATGAGCAACGGCATCATAATGAACTTCCGCTTCATGCATAACCACGGAGGAAGGTTGTATGCTATGACTACTGCTTTGCTCCCCAAAAGGATTAAAACCATCTGTACTTAAAGTGAACCTCAAGTTTCTAGCCTCATCCGCAAACTCTGGGAATTCTCTGTCTATCGCTCTCCACTGGGATCCATCAGCTGGGTGCCTCAGCATATTGTCTACCTTACGGTCTTCTTTATGCCACCGCAACAACTTTGCATTGTCCTTATTTCTGAACAAACGTTTCAAACGTGGTATTATAGGAGCATACCACATAACCTTGGCAGGGATTTTCTTCCTGCTTGGACGTTCTTCACCCTCTACGTCGCCAGGATCATCTCGCCTTATCTTATACCATGATGCTTCACATACCGGGCATGCATCCAAATTCTCGTATTCCTCCCCATGGTACAGGATGCAGTCATTAGGACATGCGTGTATCTGCTGGATTTCTAATCCCAAAGGGCAGACGACCTATTTTGCTTCGTACGTAGTGGTGGGCAATTCGTTCGCTTTCGGAAGCATCTTTTTCATTATCTTCAATAACTGTCCAAATGCCTTATCGGATGTACCATTCTTTGCCTTCCATTGCAGCAGTTCAAGCGTAGTACCCAGTTTTTTTGGCCATCTTCAGCAGTGGGATATAGCAATTTTCTATGATCCTCTAGCATGCGCTCAAACTTGACCTTCTCCTTGTCACTTTCACATTCTCTTTGTGCATCATGAATGGCATCACCAAGAGCATCAACATCAGCTGTCACATCTTCTGTCGCTGCCGCATCTTCTTCACCATCTCCCCCCACTGCATCATCATCAAAGGCACCGTACTGAGCAATAATATCAGCGTGAGCCAATTCTTCTTCACCTTCTTCACCATCATCCATTACAACCCCCTTTCTCCATGCTTCGTCCAATAAATATAGTTTGTTACGAAACCCGACTTCAACAAATGCGTATGAAGAGTCCTTGGGCATGAATATTCATTTAAATTCTTACAGACGGCGCATGGAAAGCACATGAAACAATCTTGCTTGTTTGCTCAGCCACACCTAAGAAATAGAGCACGCCAGCAATGAACTCTTTGGAGCGGCGATCGACATTATACATCCAATTGCGTGACAACATCTGCATTAAATATTACAACCATGCACTTAGTAGTTTCTCATGTTATTGCACAACACTCATGACATCACATGATTGATTAATTCAAACAAGCTTGACTACAACGAAGACTATCGCAGCTAGCACTAAAAAAACTAAAAATAAAATGCACTTAAGCAACATAATTAGTTCGCGTCCGATCCCAACTAAAATAGACACATCATTCGCTTCATCAGCATGGATGGGCTGCTGCCGCTGACTCACTGCCTCATCACCTTCAGCGGCAACCTCCTGTGCAACAGAATTTCGTGCGTGCTGAACGTACTCTTCCTCCCAGTACCAACCTTTACATCCGCCGGTGCCCTCCCACTGCAATTAGAACAAAGAATAAGAAATTTAAACAACATCATCAAGCAAAACCGATACGAATGAACCATATTAATCAAATGCGGGTAAATAATAAGCCACCTCATGGTCCGGACACTTGTAGAATATACGACCCTTGTTGATTCCCTCTTTTTCACTCGGTACTCCTTCACAATCTTCTGCTTACACTCGCCGCAAGCAATGAGAGGAAGATCCGGCCGCAAACGCTTCGGATCCCGATGATGAGAGGCTGAGGACCCGGTCACGGTTGCCATCTACTATATGCATGCTCATTTTTTAAACTATTACATGCAAATTCCTAATTTTCTAAACAATTATAAATAAAAAAGGCTCTAAATTTATCTATTTGTTTAGATAATACCAATTTCCACATTATCTACTCTCTATATTTATTGTTGCAAACTATTATAAATTCCGCATTTTTCTATTGAAAATAAACTAAAAAGACAATAAAATTCAATATTACTCGTCTTACATAAGTATGAAATATAGAATGGATACTACCTAATAGTAGAAAACTATCAAGTGATTGTGTTGAACCAATTTAAACTACTCAACTCTCTATGCTTGTTCTTGCAAACTATATATTTTAATTAAATTCCTCTCATATTGAAAAGACAATGTAGGAGATGAAAATAGTTACCTCTAAACGCAAAGAGACTATGACGGAGTCGAAGAAGATCACCAATTGACGCCGGAGACGAAGAACAATGAAGAACAAGCAAGAACAAGCAATAGCAACAGCAAGAACAAGCAAGAAGCTCACTGAAATTTGAATCTCTCTGGCTCGGGGGAGGAAGAAGTTGGCAGGTTATAAACCGGGGAGCTTTAGTCCCGGTTTGTATTAAAAACTGGGGCTAAAAGGTGATCATTTATCCCGGGGTAAGCCACAAACCGTGGCTAAATCTTTTGTCCCGGCCCGTGGCACCAACCGGGACTAAAGAGTGTCCTTTAGTCCCAGTTGGTAACACGGACCGAGACTAAAGGGTCCCTGCCCCGACAGCTCTGCGCAGTAGCCGTTGGGGCAGACCCTTTAGTCCCAGTCCGTGAAACCGACCGGGACTAAAGGGTCTATTAGTCCCGGGCGGCAAAAACACCGAGACTAAAGACGATTTTGAGAATCAGCCTATGACCCTGTTCTGTGGTAGTGGGTGTTCGTTTCGCTGGCAAAATTTTCTTGCCTGTCACATCGGACATTGCGACACTAGTTTAGTCTATTTAAAATAAATTAATTATAAAACTAAGTAATGGAACTACAACTCCTACACGGCCTTTTTTCTCTGCAAACGAGCACGCTTGCGCCAGCTACTTTAATTTGACATGTGCCATCCTGCACATCACTCCACGTCTTGTGCGCCAACCACAGTACCACACACAGTCTAGTGCGTGATAGATATATTTATTTATTTAATACTAATAAAATACATTGTCACCACTTGGTTTAGAAGAGTACGACTGATCCTCTAGGCAGGACTGATGGGTAAAGAGCGAGATTTTGCAACAAGAGAAGCTATAGTGAGTAATGGTAGACCTCACGAACGTGTTGTACACAATGAAGACATCCATTCATAGACCTCGGATCTTTAATACTGTAACAGAACTACAGAACACAAACCGTGTGTTTGGTTTGGGGACCTAGTGGGTTGGGTTAGGTCGAACCCAGTTTTTGGTTGGGTTGAACTCATCTCATGTTTGGTTAAAGGGATGAGTTCAACCCAGTGACGTGTTTGGTTGCAAGGTTGGGGATAGATAAAATGGATGATATTTTTGACACCGTTAGCTGCTAGTGGGGCCTATTTATCATTTTTCCTCTTTCCGCATCTCATCCCTCTGCTTCCGTCCTTTCACCCCGATGGCCATCGCCTCTGCTCGCGCCGCCCCATCGCCCGAGCTCGCCTCCATGGCCGCCACCTGCCCGCACCCGAGCTCGCCCCACGCCCCACGCCCCGAGCTTGCCTGCCATGGCCGCCACCGCCCACCCCGCACCCTGCACCCGAGCTCGCCCACCATGGCCGCCGCCGACCCGAGCTCGGCATTGCCTGCCATGGCCGCCATCGACGTGACCTCGACTTTGGCCGCCATGGCCGCCACAGACGCGACCTCGACCTCGCCTGTCATGGCCGCCACCGATGCGACCTCGACCTCGACCTCGCTCGCTCGCCATGGCTGTGACCGCCCCGAGCCCAAGCTCTCCCCCATTGCAGTTGCTCGTCCAAATCTACACGTGAGGATCGGATCCGTCGAGGCCGCGAGCCAGGGACAGACGACGGAGGGAGGAAGAAGACGGAGGTCGACGGCTTCCATCTGGGTCGAGTTGGTCCGCTCAAATCGAGGGGATCCTTCCGACCCGCATCTGGGAGGAATCTGGCGACCTGGGTTGACCCTATTCCACTCAACCCTCAATCCAAACAACAATCCATCTGGGTTCAACCCGGGACGACCCGGGATATCCCTCAATCCGGGGAATAATATAGATTTTGAAAACAACGTCACAGAAGCGACAAACACTATACTGAGAATGGGGGATAAAATAGAAGGATGTAGCGCTACCAACAGGTATACATTTAGAGGCAATATGACCATAACACCACATGCAGTCCACTATAAGAGAAGTGAACAGAAATGAGGAAAGATGATCCAGTGTAACATGGGAATATAAAGCTTGGCAACTCCATTACTGCCTTCCAAAGCCATCGTCACGAATGGCTTCGCCTGCTCTGAAGAACTGGTTTCTTCAGTTTTTTTTGGCCTGAGAGATGCTTTCTGTGTGCCTCCTCTTCCCATCAGGGAGATTTGAATGAAGATATGTACAACTTCTCCTAAATGATCTATCACTTCACACTATGGTCCACTCTGCTCCTGTTTGCTTGTGTTCTATTATATATATGACATGTTGGTAGATGGTAGGGTGGCAAGGTTATTACAGGGCCTTTAATTTGTGTCCATGACGTTTGTCATTTTGGTCGGTGCATTGTGATGACATCGATTCACAGCCGTGACCCTGATCACATATATATCACATCTTGTGTCACTCACTAGTACAAAGTTAATTTCTAGAGTTGGTTGAAAAGTAGAGGCGGCTAGCCAGTTGCCTCTCTGCTACTACTTATCTATCCCAACAGGCTATATATGGCATCACTCCTTGAAATCGATTTGTTGAAGTGGCTAGAAACATGAGTCACCTCTTAAAACAAACTGTTGGGATAGATAAGTGTAGTGGCTAAAGCATCTTCCAAACACGAGCCATTTGGTTGCCAACCTTTAGTCCCGGATTGCTAGCCCCGGTTGGGAAAACCGGGGCTAAAGCCCATATCTGTACTAGTGACAACTTCAAACAGAATTTTAGTGACATTAAATAAAAATGTTGCCAAGTACAAAGTTATAGATATCTTGAAGATGTACAGGTTTGATATAACGTTTGTCGTTATCGGACTTTCCTGTGAAAATTTATAGATTTTATTCGATTCTACCTTCTAGATCCAATCGCTCCTAGAAACTGATTTCTACTGGCAACTCTAAATGCATGTAGCAGCCTCTAAGATAGGGGCATCTTTAGAGGCGACTGATGAGCTGTCTATAAAATCGATTTTAGAAGTCAGACGGTCCAGGAACCATTTTAGAGGGACGTCATGATAGGGTCGTCTCTTAAAGAAACAAAAAATTTCATTTAATCCCTGTGAACTATTATTGGTGGTTGTCTACTTACTGTACCCTTAAATTAAGTATTAAAAACCACCCAAATAACCCCCTAATAAGGCGATTTTGATGGTGGTGTCTCTGACGTGGCATATTAAAGTTTAAATAAAACCCTAACTATAAAACATAATATTGCAGCCTTTAAATTTCTAGTAATTATCAAATGACCCCATGAATTAATGTGCTTGTAGGGTCCTTTAGGGCACTCACAATGCAGACTCTACTTAGAGTCTAAATTTATTTATTACCTCGAAGTTATCATAGACTTGAAGTCTAAATAAGACTTGGAGTCTTGCTTTTTTACTCTCTCTTTTCAATAACTACACTGTCACATCAGCAAAATACAATAAATAGAAGTGTAATAAATAGGTTTAGACTCTATGATAGAGTTTGCATTGTGAGTGTCTTTATTACGGCCTGAACACCCTTGCTTATGCGCTAGCCTATGGGTTGCCTACTTGCCTTCCTTTTCCTACAGAACAACCTAATGAGAATCACCATGTCTCCTACTCCACCTCATGACACTACTCGACGACATCGAGCTCATGTCGTGTGCTTATGCACCTGTCTATCTGACACACCTCTCACATCTTGCCCCCTCCTCCCCTCTCTTTCTCCTATAATATATGGCTATCTAAGGCCTCCTTTGGGAGCTCGGGGCAGCTCAACCCAGGGAGCAGCAGCCCCTACGGGGATTTTTTTTGGATCCTCATATCCCCTCCACGCCAGGGGAGCTGAGCCCTGTTCCCTGTTGTTGTTTGGAAGCAAACAGAGGGAAAACTAGCCTTGGGTGGCTGCCGACTGTTAGCCCAGGGATAAAAGGAGTTTTTGATTGTTTGCCTATCCTTTGCCGTTTACTTCAATTAAAAAGAAATAAAAAAAGGAATAGATCATACGGGACCAAGGTAAAGAAGCCCAAAAATTTGATAATAGATGTAAAAAATTGAGAAAAATACACAAGGTTCAGTACATATTCAATAATTTAATACTATAATAAAGTCAAAAATAAACAAAGATACAATTATAACAGAAACCAATTCTTCCAAGAACCTGGCACCAAGTACCTACATATCAAGAACCAAACTAAAAGGCAGTACAGAAGCTAACATCCAAATAACAGCTTGTAATAAACTCTACTAATAATAGTCACTATTACATCGGATCATTCATGAACCATCAGATCATTCAAGAATTAAATTCCAGAATCTCTAGACCTAAGCTACAGAGCAGCTTGTACCTACATATCCCTGATGGCAGTTCAGTTTCTGTTCTAAATGGCGATATTTAATAATAGAATATATGTCTTAAATGGCAGCAATAAATAATAATACATGTTCCTCACTTTAAGTCCCTGGACAGTACACTCTACTAGCAAATAGTAATAACAATTATTACATCAGATCATTCACTGGGACATCTGCAGTAAAGATGAAGCAAGCATCAAATTAGTTTCAGTATACAAGTTCAGAGAGAGAGAGCAACAAATTAGTCAATGAAAAATTATCGAAAGCACATCAAGATACAAACTTTGAAAAAATAGGACGCAAAATTCTCATGTTAACTACTACAATAATGGTCCAGTACTGAAGTGAACATGATCTAACACTGCACCACGGTCTAAACACATCTTTACATCATAACACCACCAGGTCATGTTCTAACACTGCACCATATTTAGATCAGTTCTACACCATAATTACAAAGAGGAGAAAACTAACACAAGAAAACATACCTTTGAAAGTTTTTTCTTTAGCCAAACGAGTTGAACAGCAGGATTTTTTGTCACCATAAATATCTTTCGATACATCTCAGATTCAAAGAGTTCATTACAATCTGCCTTCTGCTCAATAGTTAGGTCTTCAATGCTTTCCACAGTAGCAATGCAGTTTTCTAAAGAATAGTCCTCTTCTTTTTTCTTCTCGTCTAGTTTTTCCTGATTTTTATCTAGCTGGGTCTTTCTGAAATCTATGAATTCACCGAGTTTAGCTGCCATCTGACTTTGCTTGCGTTTTTTTTCCATTACCACTTTCTTGCTCCTCTATATTGAGATAGGATGGTGTAGATTGCACTTCTAGACCATCAATTTGGGAAAATGGATTTGTACCAAAATTAATGCCAACAGAATCAGATCCAATAGTGGTGTTTTGTGTACTTTGCTCAGAGTGACTTCTTTCAATAGGAGGTTGTGTGGTCATGATAGGAGGCTCGGTTGATGTAAAATTAAGATCTCCAGTGGCTATACTTCCTATTAAGAAATAGGGAAAAACAGATTTATCTTGCTGGATAACAGAAAAACAACTAGTTATCTCATTGGACAACAGATTCAGATTTAGATTCAGATTCAGCAGTCAAAATTCGTTCACATTCAGATTTATCTTGCTGGATAACAAATTTTTCTACAATTAATATAACAAGCTCATGAAACAACCGGTCTTAAAATGGACCAAAACAGCAAGCTCAGGAAAATTACCTGCATATAACGATGCTAGATGTTCATAAAGAGGAAGTGGCTTCTTCTGGAACTTACTGACTTTGGGATTCTTCTATTAAATACAACAAAGCAATATTTTGGTTAGCTTCTTAAAATAGTGAAAAATATAGTACTATATAATTGACAGAAGAAAGTGACTAACATCAATTAGGTCTTCCCATTTCTTTGGTTCAGCAATTATCATGCCTAATGTGTCATTCCAACCAACACCACTCTCTTTTCTGGCATCTCTTATTGTCCTGTAGTTTCCTTTCAATTCCTTCTCCTTCTCTTGCATTTGTTGTTTAGTAAAATGAGCTAAAGGGAAGGTCTCATTGAACTGTTTAGCGATATTTCTCCAACCCTCAGCAGTCCAGCCATTTTGTCCCCTACACATTGGGATATTCACATGCTCCTTCATTACATCCACTAGCCCTTTCTCATACGTGTAGTTCCATACAGCCCTTGTACCCTGGGACGTTGACATTGCTGAAAAATAGTGAAAGATAAACATAAGCCAAAATTCTAAAAATATAAATGTATGGTAAAATACTGAAAATGATGAACAATGCTCCAAATTACCATCTAATTATTATAGGCAGCCCACATCGCTTGCGCGATTTGATCTCGTATTGTGTTGCCACCACTCGATTCTATCTCACTTGGATAACTGTTATCCCCCTCCGGCATATCAACAAAAGTGGTTGGATTGATATGTTGTGGTTGCTGATCTAGCCAATTATCTTGCCCATTGTGCCCTCTAATTATATTGTGAAATACCGCTGCTGCTGCAGGAATCTTGATTTGAGTCTCAATTGGATAATGTGTTCCCACTTTCACGATAGGAAACCGTTTTTTCAACACCCCAAATGCCCTTTCTATATGATTTCGAAGTTGTGCATGCTGATGATTAAACAACTCCTTATAGTTTGCATACTCATTTCTCTGTGATGATCCACGCCTTCTAAACTCACCAAGGTGGTACCTAACACCTCGGTACGGTGCTATAAATGATGGAGTGTTAGCATATCCGCCATCTACAAGGTAGAATTTCCCTGGCGGTACATGAAACCCCTTCGTAAGAGCAGAACGTAGGACTCCTGCATCAGACGCAGATCCTTCCCACCCACAAGAGATGAAAGTGAATTTGAGATCAAAGTCATAGGCAAACATAACGTTCTGGGACAATGTCCCTTTTCTATTTCTAAAAGGAGGGGCCTTATCTTCATTGATAGTAATAGGGATATGTGTCCCATCGATGCGCCAATGCAGTTCTGCACGTAAAAAGGAACCTAAGATTGTTGGAATAGTGTGTTTGGAATGATACAAGGGCAAACAAGATATATGGCTAACCTGGAAGAACGGCATAAACCGAGGGTTAGATAAAATCTTGGCATGTGTTTGGTTTGGATTTGGAAGCTTGATGAATCTCTGAGTCAATGTTGGAATTATATCAAAGACCTCATTGATTTTCCTATGTATTGTCTCACCACTGTGTTGGAATGCTTTCTTCAATGTGTCAATGCTAGCATTATGGGAGAGCATGAACAGAAACATTCCTAATTGCTCCTCGATCTTAACACCGCGTGTGTCACGTAATAAGTTTTCTGCTCCGAGAAGATTTGCAATAGCTCTAAATATCTCAACCTCCATTCTAAACTCTGACTTGCACCAATTTTCATGGCCTTCTAAGATTTCTTTGACCTTTATGGCACCAGGAAGAGATGACGTGTGTTCCGGTATCCTTTCATCATACATACATAACATGACAGCATGGACCATAATAAAGAAAAGTTCGTCATCCAATTCTTCCTCATCTAACATGAACTGCCTAACATCCTCCTCCCAAGAACTCATTATCTATTATATAGGGAACATGGATAATATTATTAACTAGATATAGTATAACTAATAACAAGAATTATTACTGATGTGCCAAACATAAAAGAAGAATTCAGAAATTGATATGGTCTCATTTTCAAGTAGACCAAAATGAGATTTGCAAGCACCTATTACTCAGGTCACTCAAGCATAACAGAGTTTAATTTCAGAAATTACCATGCTATGTTAACTCATGTCAAGTCACTAATTAGGCAAAACATGTGTATGAGTACTTTGGGACAAATGGAAATTATTAGTCTGCATTAACATGAGATCCAAATTAAATGCGGCCAAAAAATCCCTATAAATCATTTTATCTTCACATGCAAGTATACTACAGTAGGTAATAACATAGTACTGAGTAGTAACAACCTTGAAAAACAAACTAGAGGTTATGCCACAAGAAAGCACAGGAATATAGTGCACAGTATGGGAAGGTGACCATATATGTTCAAAAAAAAATTCGACACAACTAGCTGGTGGAAGAGACCATTATAGTTCAAATGTACTATAGAGTAGTTCTTTGTTTTCCACAGACTGATCGAGTACGCCAAATTAGACTGCTTTTATCTTCTACTTTACTGTACAAAGAAGAATATTTAACTACTAAGTATTTTTTATGGGTATAAGAAAACAAGTAGAACCAACTAGCTACACCATGCATGCATGAAGTAATTACTACTATTTAGGCGCATGGGATCGATGCCAGTTCAAGACTCCAATCTAATAAAACAATAATAAACTATGTACTTGCAAGATTTTGGCACCAGATTATACTAGGAAACACAAGGAAAAAACAGAATATACCAACATACTATATCTGTCATCTGCAAATGAGCCTATATAGGGACGGCAGCATCTCGATAATTTACCAACCAAATGCAAATAACCAGCTAGCTAGCATGCAGCATGGCTTTATTTGCACATGGGTATGCACTAGACAGTGGTGGCCGTTGGGAGGTGGGAGTTGTGAAGGATTTGCAATCATGCATGTATCCCACAGGAATATAGTGCTATGCCAGTAAGAACTAATTAATCTAATAAGCACAGGAAGATAAGGAGCCAAAGAACAACTGCTGGACATAGGTACAAGGGCACAGGACGAATCATAGAGAAAGCAGACCTAGGTACAAGGGCACTAATCAGTAGATTAATCATCAGACCTAGGTACAACTGCTGACATCAAACCAAAAAAACTGCAGAATCAGTAGATCTAGGAGATGGACACCATAATCTACCACAACATCGTACGAATCAGACCTAAGTCAGATCTGGGAGAGGATCTTGGATGGGTTCCTAGAGCTCACCTGGTACGATCTTGAAGCTCGGACGGAAGTGTTGCTGGTGGTGGACGCGAGACCGGCGACGGAGATGAGGAAGAAACCCGGGGGAGAGCACGACGATGGCGGTGGGGACGAGCACGCGGCGGCCGCAGGGGGGGGGGAGCTCGGTGGCGATGGTTGGAGGCGACGATGACGGGGGATGTGGAGGGCGACGGCGGCGGTGGTGCTCGGAGCGATGGCGGCGCCGCTTCCTCCTCTTGCGCGTCGCCCTTGCTCCCTCGAGTTCGCTCGGGGGAAGAAACTCCGGACGTCTGCGTGAGGGACGAGCCGCCCCGGGGAAAGGATAGGGCTCGGGTCGTCCTCTCCCGACTATTGGACTTCCAAATGCAAGGGTGCTTCTCCCCGGGGCCAGAATTCGCGTGGGGGCGTGGCCCAGGGAAAAAGCAGGGATGTCCCCGTGGATTGGGCCTTCCAAAGGAGGCCTAAAAGTTGAAGGACGATCAAGTGTTGGGTGTGGGAGGAGTTGGGTGTCAAAGGTAGGGGACTATTTCGGTGATAACAAAATGAAGAAAAAATAAATGTAATGCCATAATGGAGACATGCACACATTAGAAAACCACATAGTTCATTATTTATTTTTTGAAATTAAAAAAAAAAATATCATTGAAAAATAATCTTGTACGTCCTGTCTTTTGTGTCGTCATTTGGAATAATGAAGGGGGTGACGTTTATGTCATATATATCAGTAGCTAGTCATGTATATGCATGCGTGTTCACTGCATGCAGAAGAAATAATTGGGACACGTCGATGTGTGTTGACCTCACCCTCGTTGGCACCTTGCCAAACTTTCGTCTAGCCTACAGTTTAGTAATAGACATGTGGTAGTTATGATTAAAGTGTACGCCACAGTTTGGACTGTTCAAATAATAATGCTTGATCGATGCTTGTAATATTAAAATCTCAAAAATCTTTACATAATGCAAAGTCCGTGAAAGAAAATATAGTCTCCAGCCTTCTGCAACTAATCACGAAATTTCTGATCAAATTCATAGCTCATGGGAAGAATAGACTTCATAGCCAGATTCCCTTTGAACATGTTTAGACATTTGTCAGTAACTAAAAGAGCAAATTTTGATCTTAGTACGATGAGCCTAGACTTTCTGTTAAGACGATGTATGCAGAGCTCACAATGTGTGCCGCTGTTCCCTAGGCCACGTACATAAGGCTCCTGCAGTGTGGTTAACATGCATGATTATTTTCCTTTGCTTGTTGAGGTATTAATGTTTCATCCAAGCAAGGGCCATGTAGCTCGCTGGTCCGGGTGGATAGATTGACTGTTACGAGAATTGGAGCATAGCCTTTGTCTCTATCAGCTTCTCTTGAAGAAACTGCTTTGATGTCTGACATCAGTGGACATGGACACGAGCACCATCTGTCATTTCTAGGGTTGTGCCTACATATGGGATCCATAGAAGGCACTGGGTGATGTGGTATGTGCACCGGTAGGCTTCCTAATAACTCCCAGCCCTAAAACTAGCTTAGATAAAAGGCATCGCTGATGCATTTCTTCATTTTGTGTTGGTTCTACTTGGTTTGCTTTGGCTTCCTAAGCACACACATATATACAATCGAATGAATTCTGCCACCATACATTATGAGGATATACTTTTATAACATTTATGGCATAGGACATTGGTTTGGTGGGTATATCACTCTCTTGATTTGCTTTCTAAATACATAATGAAATTTTCTGCAATTTAAGATATTATTTAGTATAAACACCATTTCATACAGTTTTTATTCTTACAATTAAATACATATACACTTCTACTTCAGTATACACTAGTCTCTATATGGCATATATAGCTCCTATATCTGCTCGAGCAGGTATTCAGACTTAATTTATGACAAACTAGTTAAAATAAAAACAGCTGTACCTGAGCAGTCACTAGAACACAAAAGCACTATACAGGGGATTGGCAACCCATTTCCACTGGGTTTTTGAAAACCGACAACGCTAGGGGCTAGAGGAAATGAAAGCATTGTACAGGCGGGCACATAAGAACCGCGAGTAAAAAATGATTTTAACAGCTCTTGATGAGACGTGCTCTCACACGAGATGGATGAGACATAGAGCTAAAAATAGTAGTAGCTTCTCCTAGCTCCTGGTTGCTCTGGGATTTTATGAGAGCTTGTTTTTAAGAAGCTGCATATGTAGAGCTGTTTTGCCAAAAAAAAAGTTCAACAAAATAGATTCAGTCTGTTAGTGGAGCTGGAACAAAAAAAAATACAGCTTAACTATTGACCAAACAATTTTACCGTGTGTTTGGATACCGGGATGGAGTGGGTTAGGATGGGTTCGACCCAGTTTTAGAGGTGTCACTACTACAGAAATTATTTTGCGTGATACTTTGCATTAGTTAACCGTGACGGGCTTCTGACCTAGCCGTCGCGGTTATTGGGTGGATGGCCTGGCCACCTGGTCGCCCAGGCGCCCGTCACGGTTAATGGGTTAACCGTGGTGGGCGACCTAAGTGGACCGTCACGGTTAATGGTCTATTAACCGTGACGGGCTACTTAAACCATCCGTCACGGTTAATATTTTAACCGTGGCGGGCGACCTTAGTTGCCCGTCACGGTTAATAGACCATTAACCGTGACGGCCTTCTTAGTATGCCCGTCACGATTAAGATTTTCCATATAAACAGCAGGCAACCCTCTCTTCTTCCCCACGAGCTTTCTTCTTCCAACATTTGGGGGAGGAGGCTTTGCCCTAAAATTTGACAAACTTTTTGAATTGAGGTCTAAGGATTGAATTTGGGGGTGGAGGGCAACACAAAAGGTTCCTAATGGCTCTCTCCCACCCTTTATCTCTCTTTTCCCCTCTTTTTGGCTCAAGTGTTCTAGATCTAGATCTAGATCTAGATCCATTCTATCTCTCTCTATGCATGAATCTACCATGTTCTATGGTTGACTTGACCAATCGTCAGAGAGATAACGAACGCAAAAAGGCCATCGATGCCGAGAAGTTGAAAGTGGGGACATACATCTTAGGAGTCATGAAGAAGGTCAGGAGAGATGGTTGTATCCTCGCTGCCGTCCACTTTGGGTAAGTCAAAAACATGTATGTTTATGGGATAAGTGGCTACCTAAGATCATCCATGTTCATCAGTCTTTGTTTTGTTCGAATGGTGCAGCGAGGGCCTCCATGGGCACTGGATTGCATTTATCATCTATCCTCAGGAAGGCAGGGCCTGCATATTTGACTCATTGAGGCATTCAAACAAAGCAGGGTACAAGCACTTTGAAGATTGCTTGAGATTGTAAGTCAAGGATCTTCAAATTAGTTCATTTTTATCATATGTTTTAGAACTGTGACTAACACTAGTGGAGTACATACAGCGCTTATAAGTAGTACCTAAAGGAGCCAAGTGAATTTGATCAAAGGACAGAGAAGTTCAAGAAGAAGCATGGGAATAGAATCAAAATCAAGCGTCAGCTCCCGGTACGTGTACTTGAAGCTTCACTTATGCTTTTTCCCACACCATGCATATATTATCGATCTATACCAAAGTGTTGTAATGCTTGTGTATCATGCAGTGTGCCAAGCAACCACCTGGGACAACTTTGTGTGGGTACTATGTCTGCGAGTACCTAAGGGCCTGCAGGAAGTACAACGGTAGCTGGCGGCAGCTCAAGAAAGCAACTGAATGGTGGGAAAGAGAGCAGAGCAATCAACATAACTTCGATCAAATAGTGGCAGACATGTGCAAGTTTTTCACTGACCGTGTAGCGCATGAAGGGCAACCGTTCTTTGATACAGATGCCCCGTTAGCACTGCTTCCCGAGTACGAGAAGCTCAGGAAATGGACCACCATGCTACGCGACGAGATGAAGGATTACAATTTGAACATGGACTTCGTCAATTAGTTTGTTTGCAAACTGACATGTAATATAACACTTTAACGATTTCGTCAATGTTCTATGGATGACAATGAGAACAAGTTAATGTATGCATGTATACGTATGTGTCATGTGTTTTGTCTATGTTTAACCTGTTAAATACGGATTCGATTATGCATTCAAATATGTGCTGCTGTATTTTTTTTAAACCTGAAAATATTTAACCTTGACGGGCAAGTTAAATATGTGCTGCTGTATTTTTTTTAAACCTGAAAATATTTAACCGTGACGGGCAAGTTACGCAGCCCGTCAAGGTTAATGGTATTAACCGTGACGGCCAAGTTACGCTGCCCGTCAAGGTTAATGGTATTAACCGTGACGGGCATGTTAAGCAGCCCGTCACGGTTAATACATTAACCTTGACGGCCAAGTTACGCTGCCCGTCACGGTTAATACCATTAACCATGACGGGCACGTTACGCCGCCCGTCACGGTTATTGGTATTAACCGTGACGGGCTCAACTGCCCGCCGCGGTTAGCCTCGATTTTCTGTGATGAGGCGTGCGCGACGGGCTCAATTGCCCGTCACGGTTAAATAAAAACGACCGTCACGCAAAAGAATTCTGTAGTAGTGTGTTTGGTTTAGGATTGGGTTGAACTGGGTCGAGCCCGGCTTGGTATGCGGGTTCGTCTGGTACTTCCGAATCGAGGGGATCGCGCCGACCCACATGGACGCTGTTCGTCTCCGTGCCGACCCACAAGGGCTTCCTGCGTTGCAGCGCAGACCGGCCCCGTGCCGTAGCTACGATGGCGCGAGCGGGATCCTTCTCCCGGTGCGAGTGAGTTCGGACCAGATCGATGGGAGCTGGTGGCAGTACAGGGATGGGCACCGTGTTGTGCGGTGCGCTGTTTTTTTTTTTACGAGGTCTGTACGTTGCTCCGTTGGAAGGGAGGTGGAAGAAGATGAAAGTTGACTGACAAGTCGGTCCCATGCCTAACAATAGCTCACCGTGTCTACAATTCCATCCATTCCAACCCAATAACCCATCCAATCTCTCATACCAAACAAAAAAATTGGCATAACTCCACCCCCCCTAACCAAACGCGAAGTGGGTTTAATCGAACCCTAAAAAAATGGAATGGATCCAACCTATCCCAGATGGTTCCCAAACCAGTTTATTTTGTTAGTTCTACACTTAATCTTGTCTCGACCGTGCACTACTACAGATTGCTCATCACTGCTCGTTGTAGACCCCATAGAACGATGTGCGAATTCACCAATGCTGAGATGAGTTTGATGATGTATCGATCCCATATAATGACGATGTTTGTGGCGTCCATTTTATACTTAAGTAGGAGGGGGCAGGGAAGTACATGGATCCTTGGGCAGTTGGGCAGAATAATTGGTCCTAGGTAGATGTGTGGCGTTCCAATGTTGCATTGGGAATTCTGGAGCAGATCCTGCCATCTTGGTCTTCAAATTGAATTTTGTTGAGGTACTCTACCGAACATGGGCGACACGTCAAACTACTACAGTGTGCATGGGGATGCTAACACAAAAGAGGCGGGCGTGTACGTCCATCCACTGTGTGGGCCACACTGTCAGGGTCCGTCCACTGGCACAGTAGCAAATTCATAGAATGTCATATCACTGTGTGGACCGACCACACTGTCAGGGTCTATTGATTTATTTCCCCAACCATACGATGTAGGGATGCCATGTGGTGGTAGCCCATGCGATCCAGCTTGGTCATTGTCGGACTAAGGGGGTGTTTGGTTCCCACCCCTAGAGTTTAGTCACTAAAATTTAGTCACTTTTAGTCACTAAAGTTCCAAACACCCCCACTAAAAGTTACTTTTAACACTACAACTGTAGTCACATCCACTAAACTTTAGTGGCTAAACTCTAGGGGATGTGAACCAAACACCCCATAAGTGGTGGAAACTACTCCCTTCGTCCCTAACTAAATAAGTGTGAGTTCTCGCTTCCCGACAAAAAGTTACCAGCAATTATATATTAAAATATATTAATATTTATGTTAAGTAATTAGTATCATCGGAAAGATCTTTATATCTAGTTTTTTACAAAATTATTTGGAAATATAAATATACACATATTTTCTACAAATTGATTCAAACACGTGACACGCACACCAACAACGACACTTATTTAGGGACGGAGGGAGTAGTATAAAAAAATAAGTGAGGCGCTGCTAAAACTTTAACCCAGACGGTCACAAAATCCAACTGCTTTGAATAATGTTAGACGATTACCGGAGGCGGTCATTTTATTTACCGAGGCACCAAGAAATAACTACCTCATAAAATTGATTAATAGTGGTTGTTAGTTTATTTATGGAGGCGATCAGTAAATGCCCGCCTCCTTAAATTGATTTAGGGATGAGAGACATGTCTACGAAAATGACCTCCATTTTTAAAGTTGGAACTCCTAAAAGGCCCACTTGCGAGAAATGATGAGCCCTAAGCGCAGCCTAATAGTCATGTTTGAGTATAATTACGTGAACTTAAGGTTTCAGGTTTCATTCTCTCCTCTTTCTCTCACTCTGACTCCTCTCCCTTGAAGTATTGAGATAGCGCCACTCCTCCCTCTCCTCTCTCAGCGGCAACCATCCTTCCTCGCTTGCTCCCTTGGCATGCAGGGTGTGGTGCCCCCTCCACAACAATGGAACGACGCCTCTCCCTATGCATATCCCCCCATAGTGGTAGCGATGCTGCCTCTTCCTCTCCAGAGTTCAAGCGGCGACAACGGCCAGCCAGAGGAATGGGGTGGATGATCCGACCACCATAGAGTTTGACAGCGTCGGATCTAGCTCAACCACGCTCGACGACAGCAGATCTGGTTCCACAAAGATCCACGACAGCAGGGGCAATCAGTAGCGAGGACCCTCAAGCTACCCCAAGCTCCTCGGCAGTGGATCAGGCCACCCTCGAGCTCCACGGTGTCAGATCTAGCTCCCCCGAGTTTGGCGGTAGTTGTGATCTAGATCAATTGAGCTCCAGGGGTGTGGTGTTGAATAAATAATGGAGTGGGGAAGGCAGATCTGGCCACCACCAAGCTTCACAGCGGTGGATCTAGCTCGACCACCATGCTCTAAGAGGACGAATGTTGATGCGCCGAGCTCCATGGAAGTTGGTGTCATGCCCTTGCGTTAGCGTTGGCACAACACAGTCCACGAGGGATGGACTCATGTTTGGGCTTGTGTATTTTTTGTTATTTTTTAATTTTATTAACCAAGGAGGGCAAAGTGCTCACCTTTCTCTTGGTTTGCATTAACTTAGACCTTTTGATGAAGGCGGTTTCTTTGCACACCTCCGAAAACAAAAAATGACCACCACAAACATTTGTGTGTAGTAGTGGTTTTCTTGGTCGAGCTCTCTAAAGATATCATAACATAGGGTTATGTCATACCTTGACATAAGAGGTCCCCGACTAAGAAACCCCTAAGTGATCATACAAGGATCACTCAGATGCCCGGGAGCAACACTCCTCAGGTATGTTCGCATGGACCATCAGGCCAAGGTTGGGATTGAACCCAGGCATGCCCTCTGGCTCCGCTCGGGGCTCGGGCAATCGCCCGTGGTGAGGTGCGTTCACACGCACCTTTACACCAAGGACGGGACTAAACCCAGACATACCCTTCTGCCTCCGCTCGGGCCGGGGCTCGGGACTCGCCCGAGCCTCAGGCTCCTGATCGATGGCAGCCCTGAGCTTGAGCCTTTGCCCCCAGCCTTCAGTGCCAGCCAAGGCCTAGGAAAAAGATGGCCCCCTGAAGCCACCATTACTCTAGGGCTCTCTTGCTCCACCAATCAAGCTTGGTGCTACCAACCACTCCTGTCACAAGGCCCCACACATATCCACTAGCATCCTCAAACGCATCTCTGGCTCAACATCGAGAGCAGCGCGACCCCTAAGAGGAGCACCAAGAGCTCCTTCTCCTCCACTCAAATCTTCTTCCTCTTCTCCTACGTAGAGGAAGCAGCCACTCTAGTGATGAGTCCAAGGATTAGCACCGAGTGATCCTCTACCAAAACTCTCTCTTACACTTGGTTGTAGCCCCCTAATTTTGGGTGCTCTTGAATATAAGGATCATCAACTACTAAACTTAGGCCCTTGATAGCCCGAACAAAGATAAATTGTGCATTCTCTCTGTGTTCTTTGTGTTATTGAGTCCACCCAAGCGATCGGTGACACACACTTAGTGACACTCAATGAACAACGATGTATGCTGAGGTTTTCACCCCTCAACACTTTCCATGCGACCAATGGAAGTTTCTCCTAGTCCCTTGCATAACAAGGGGCTTCCTTGGCACATGTTTGGTTCAATGTCCCAAGAGGGAGCCTAAGCACAAGTTAGTAGCTCATTCAGAAAATCATTGATGGTGTTAGTCCACCATCATGCCCATCTCAAATCAGCAATCATAGCCTTGGGACAAAGCTATGGTCCAATTTAGATAAGATCTTAATAAAGCTTTGCATCCAATATTGGTTGTCCATTTAAAATCAACAAAGGGCACAAATGGCATGCATCGATGTTATGAAGGCACTTGATTGTCGAATAGTGCTTGACTATTACAAGTTTAACAATGAAGATAAGAAAACTACTATAAGGCATTGTAGTTTGTATCTTGCACAATTGGTTGAAGCTAGTGCGTTCGATTAGGTGCATTACTCATAATTTTTGGTTTATGTCTTGCTAATATAGCTTTTTCATGCTTTTCTTCTTTGCCTACCTCTTTCATTGGTTATTGCTAAGTTACAGAGGAAACATTTGAAGGGTATTTCTATAAATGAAATGATGTTGTCCAATTTGATATTCAGCAAGCACAGGTGTGAGGAGTCCATTCTTGATTACTTCAAATGATTTAGAGATATGAGAAAGTGATGCTTTAATTTCATGGTTATTGTGAAACATCCCACTGATTTTGTTTTGTTGGCTTTGGCACATTAAAGGAAAACTAGGGCATATTGAATTTGTTTCTATTAATCATTTTTTCAGAAGGCTTCGATCAATGAAAGTTGAAGCATCACAATCTATGCGGTAACAAGTTACTATCAGAGGAAAATCTAACTATACATATAGCAAAAAAAACAAGCATCAAGAGAAGTGATGAAATGTGAAGCTTTCTTTACATACTAAATATCATTTGCTACTTCGTGTTTTATTAGTCCCATTGCAGTACAAAACAGTATAAGGTATCGTTAGGGCATGGACGTAAATGCCATACAACCTATTATTTATCAATTCATAGACAGATTCTGTTGATTCGCTGAAAGGTACAAGAGAAGCCAGACAACGTACTAGTCTTTTATATAGGTGCACATAATTTCTGAAAGATACTTTGTTGTATTTTTGGTCAACTCTGAGGAATTTATATGGCATATTTTATAGGTCAACTCTGAGGAATTTATATAGCATACACTAGTACAAAAATCTTTTGCGTGACGGGCGTTTTTCTTTAACCGTGACGGGCATTTGAGCCCGTCACGGACGCCTCGTCACAGTTAATCGAGGCTAACCGCGACGGGCTCAAAAGCCCGTCACGGTTAATAGTATTAATCGTGACGGGCAAATTAAGTGGCCTGTCACGGTTAATTATTTTAACCGTGATGGGCGCCTTATGTTGCCCGCCACGGTTAATATTTTCAGGTTATTTCAAAAAAAATACAACAAGCCCAACCCGAGCCCATCCAGGCTCGACGTCGAGCCTGTCTGCACCGCGCGCCGCCACCGGCCGGATCCACCCTCCCCACGCCACCACCGGCCGGATCCGGCCACCACGAGCCGCCACCGGCTAGATCCGGCGGCCACCGTGTGCAGCCACCCTGCTTCGGTCGGTTCCGCAGCCGGGGAGTGCGCCGCCTGCTGCCATGGGAGGAGGGGGAGGAGAAGGAGAGGGAGCCACCAGCCCGATCCACCCTCCCCGCGCTCACATCGGCCGGATCCGCTTCCATCACGTGCACCGCCTTCGGATCCGCCTCCTCGACGAGCGTCGCCGCCGGATCTGCCTCCTCGACGAGCGCCGCCGCCAGATCCGCGTCCAGCACGCGCGTCGCCGCCGGATCCGCATCCAGCACACACACTGCGTCCGCGTCCTCCACCGGGGCCTCGCACGGCGCGAAGGGAGGTCCCCACCTCCACTGGTGCCTCGCGCGGCGTCCGTCTCCTCCACCGGGGCCGGCCTCGCGCGGCACTAAGGGAGGTCCGCCTCCTCCGCTGAGGGCCTCGCACGGCGCCCGCCGTGGCCGCGCGCCACCTTCGTCGGGCCACGCGCCGCCGCTGATGGGGAAGGCGGATCTGCCTCCAACGCTCGAGGGAGAGGGTGATAGGGAGACGGCTGGCCTCCACCGGATCTATGGCAGACTGAGAGAGAGAAGGTGAGAGGAGTCTAAGAGGCGTGAGGCTGAGGGAGAGCTGCGGAAGAGGAGAGGGTGCACGCGAAACCCTAAGTCTTCGTATTTATATGGAAACACTTAACCGTGACGGGCAACCTAGGGTGCCCGTCACGGTTAATAGACCATTAACCGTGACGGACAACTTAAGGCGGTTATTAACCGTGACTGGCTGGTTAGGGTGCCCGTCACGGTTAATAGACCATTAGCCATGACAGACAACCTTAGGTCGTTCGCCACGCTTAACCCATTAACTGTGACGGGCGCCTGGGCGACTGGGTTGCCAGGCCGGCCACCCAATAACCGTGACGGCCGGGTCAAAGGCCCGTCCCAGTTAATTATTGCAGGGTGTCACGCAAAATATTTTATGTAGCAGTGATATTTTAGTTACTTGTATATTAGATGAACAAATAATAGTGTTTGTTTTTTATGTATTGTGAGGCTAATAATTTACTTATTTTTCTAAATGGTAATTAATGAGAAGATTTGACTTGCAAACATTAATATATATAAAACAACAAAGTTTATACGTATTGCTATATATAAGGCCACATTAATTACTAGCCACATTTGAACGGTCAAAAGGCTTTGAGAAACATTATTAACATGGGACAAAGGCTAACAATCCATCTCTAATACAAGCCCAATAAGAGCCCACAAACATCTAGGGTTTCTGCCCCACCTACTATAAATAATTAATACCCCTCCTTCCATGAAGCATTCACACCTTTTTCCCATTTCCCATTCTTTCAACTACTCCACACATACCATTTCTTTTGGAACAAATAGATCTACAAGCATCAAGGTGGAACTTCAATCTGCAGGAAAACACCACAGGTGAGAACTCATATATGCATGATTCATTAGCTTGATTTCGCAGTTGCATACCATCTCCTATATATCTTGTTAAGTGCAAAAACTAGCTAGATTATAGTCTTGTTGAAATAGTTTTTTATTTCGTTTCTGTTGGCAAAAATCAATCTGCACAAAAGTTTATCTCCACCAACCATTCCTGATAACGGCATGCATGAGTTTTGGGTTTTTTCTATCTGTTTTCTTGAACTATGGAAACCAAGATTTTTTGAATCTCACAAGTGTACGTTGAGCCTTATAACTAGGGCACTCTGGATGGCCTTATCTTGGGGGCGTATTTTTTAGGAGGATGGTTGGGGGATGGCATGCCATGCGCCCATTCCCAAGCTAGCAGCTGGAGGTATTGGATTCAGCAAGGAAGTAACGCTGCTAGTCTCGAGTGATGGCTGGTGGAGTTGAAGTGTTGGGCAACAAAGGATTAAGGTTGCTGGAGGTACCTAGGCCGGGTTGGTTCGTGGGGGGGGGGCACTTTTTCTCAAAATTAGAATTCTTGATTCAAACGTGAATACTTCTACCTGTATTAGTTTGTTACATGTGAGAACACATATATCCCAGTTTCGTCTTGACGAGGAACCTGATCTGGTGGGATTGGGAGAGAATAAAGTAAATAGGGATAGTAATGCATCTTCTCTCTCATTTGAAAAAAAAATGAAATTAGAGACAATGAGATATTTTCTTCGAACTAATTTGAGACAATGAGAATGAAATGAAAGACACTGAAGAAAACATAGATGGCAGAGCATCTTCAGTCTCATATGAAAACGAAAAATAAAATATAGAAGATAACATGCATGGTCTAGCAGCTGTCATCTAAGACATTTTTTAAAAACTCATTATATATATAGAAGATAATGAGACTGAAGAAAATGAAATTTGGGTCACCTTTCGATACGCTTAAAATTTTAAATTCCTCTTCTGAATGATATATGTATAGAATCGTTAAGATTCAGTTGCTCTGCATTTATAAAAGTATGTTATGTCTCTACCATCTATCTAATTTCTATCCATTTTTGTAGTGTTGAATCCATCTAGCTAGTTGTGTTCATTGCATGCCGTGAACTGGGAGAAGGATTCTTCTTGACGACGCGTCATATAAATGGAGCAACAAGTTGGTTCTGTCACTACAGCAGTCCCTGCTTCAGATAACCCTGCAGTAGCATCCCATGCCATCACCAAGCCTTTTTCCAACAATCATGTTCCAGACTCGGTTGCTCACAGAGATGACAGAAAAATTATAGTACTCGCCCTTGCTGCTCTTGACAATCCAGTTCCTGGTCCATTATCTGCAGAGCGCAAACAGCGAACATTCTGGACAGCATGTGCAAGTTGCAAGAAAAAGAGCAAACATTCCATAGAGTATCTTAGTTGCACCATATCGTGCTGTCATTGCAGTGAGACATTCAAAGCCACTGAAGTGTCAAGACCTCGAAATAACCAACGTACAACCCCTACAGAGAATGTTCACTCTGGAGCAATTGTTACACCTTCAGGGACCTTGGTGGAACCTATCAAAATGACACCAACTGTGGAGACTCCTCTCCGAAAGAAGGTTAAAAGGGAGCAGCCAGTTCAAATAAAAATTAGAAAGAGAATCTCCATGGATGAGATAAAGATGTTTTTGATCTCCAAGGGCAGGAATAAGGTCACAGAAGCAACAATCAAAGGAAACAACCTGAAAAAATGAATTGAGAAGCCAACCCCAAGGTAATATTTATATGTGTTTTAAATGTACTATTACAATTGTTCTAGAAATTTGTGTTACTGCTATTACAAATGGTTTTCTGTTCAAGCTTCATTGCTGAGTAATTCTAAAGGAAAATTCAGCAATATAAATATATCTTTCTTTTACTGGTTGTCTTATTGGTGTATCTGTACAAATTATCTAGCTCTCGTACTGTCCCATGAGTAAAAATGCATGTTTTACAAGCAACCACATGACATGTTTTGTCTCTATGATCCTAATCAATTACTCTTATGTTACACTACTTACTTCGCAATGAAAGCCTGCAGTGTGAAACAACCGATAAGTACTTTCCACATCTCCAGATTAGACACATCTTATTACTTTGTTGTAATACAATTCTTGTTACGGTGACTATTTTTGTGCTATGCGCATGCATTGTACTATTTGTGTGGTACGGGTATGAATTATTTCATATATTAGACTAGATTTGTTATTTATCTACTACTTTAGACACACGTACTGGCTTCCATAAAAATACGAAAGGCATTAATGCTGACTTATTTGTTTCAGAATTTATATTGCATGGAATAACATTGATAGAAATGTACTTATTATATGATATCATTCATTGACACCTTTCAAGGAGTCATGTGCCCTGGTTATGATTATACGCAGCAATCTATAGTTAATTCTAGTTCACATTTTATTTTTTGTGTGTAGATGGAGAGAACACAATGGCAAGACTGAAGGACCTGTATGTTCTAGTCAGTTTGAACACCCCAAGAAGTAATTCTCAGTGAAAGATTCTGCTATGAGGAATGCTGAACTCTAGTTTCTAAAACAAAAACTTTTTTACATCCAATAGTTTGGATTTTATTACAAGGTTGCTGTGTAGGGGTATAAATGAATTTAATACCCTCGATTATGATTTTGGATTTTTTTGCAAGGACATTGTTAGGTGCTTTAATCATGAGAAATGATTGGTCTTGTTTGGATGTTGCCGGATCCACCTCAATCCACATGTGCTGGTGGTGAATTTGACTGGAATTTAGTTAAAATTCCACTCCAATGCACTCTTGGGCACAACCAAGTTTTCCTAGTTGGCTTTGAAGCCATTGGACAAATGCGGTCCGAGCCTAGTCCGACTACCCCTCAGGCTCGATCATAGAGAGCATACAATAGCTACGGCTGTTGATTCTTGCTACTTAGTATAAAACAGGATGTTGTCCCTGCCTACTGCCATACAATGGCTATATGTCGTTGATTCCAGCGCTCCTCAAAGGACATAGAACAGCGATGCTATGTTACTTGCTGTCCATACATATGTGACATATAACTAGTGAGTTACTTCCAGTCTCCACGCACTATGTTATTTACTGCCTCAAAGTGACAACCACATTGAGGTATAACAAGTGAGATGCTTCCTGTGCAAAACCAAACTGATACGTTTGGAATCACATCAAGTTGCAACCACATCGACATGTAACCAGTGAGTTAAGTTACTTCCTATCGAAATCCAATGTGATACATTTGGAACCGCGCCAAGCCACGACTTAACATTCGATCGACTACAATACGAGAGACTAAGTCCTTTACTCGGACAATCGACTACTATAAGTCTGATTAAGATTTCTTCTCTATGAGCTGACTACAAAGTACAGTGAGACACGGCTCAATGGGAAAGATAATTCTTTCATTAAATATTGATATAACATTTATATTACATGAGTCAATAGGATTACCAAATAAAAAGAGTGACTGACGAACTCCTCCGCGTGATACCGTGATGAGTGCCGCCACCAAGATCCGCCTTCAGCCGCCAGATGCGGCCTCTCCTATAATTGGATCCAGCGCCCAGGTGTGCGTCGGTTTAGGATCTGTGCCCCGCGTGCCCACCATGACCAGATCTGGCCTCCCTCGTCGTTGAGGCCCCCACCACAGTTGTGAGATGGTTAAGAGAATGGTGGAGAAGAGAGACGGGTGGAGTTATTCTACACGAAACAGAGGGACAGATCTAATTGAAACTCTAATAGCTTACCATATATACATGAACATAGGTGTTGGGTTTCATGGGTCTATTGGCATTTTTATAGTAGAGACCTGCCTCCGAAAATGGCCTCTATTTTCAGAGACAGGCCTCTTAATTGGCCCTCAGTTAATCTATTTCAGGAGGCAGTCACTTCTTGATCGCCTTCATAAATCAATTTTATGAGATGGGCAATTTTCAACCGTCTGAGTACATAAAACATTCGTCTATGAAAATCCCTAGCTATTTTAGGAGACAGTTGTATTTTGTGACCGACTGCGTTAATATTTAGGCGCAGTGTCTCTTGAAACCATTTTTACCGTAGTGAAGGAAGAGATGAGATTGTTAGGAATACAGGTAGGTGACGAACCGAACATTACGTAGTATTTAGATGATTTTTGCTGAATATTGCTATTTTTTTATTGGCAGTTCATAATGTATAGATGCCAATAAATATAAAATTGTGGGTCCACACCATGGACGGTGAATGCAAAATCATATTTACTGGTTGTTTTCTTGGCGCTACCACCAAGATTCACTACTGGAAACTTGAAATTCCCCCACGGTGCACTATCATCAGGGAAAATAAAAATATTTTCATGAAAATGTACGTATCGTCATAAAAACTAAAAATATCGCCATGAAATTTTTTAGGATGCACATACCGTCAGGGAAAATAAAAATACCGTTAGGGCTAGCTCGACAGGGTAATTCCAGTTTTCACTGACGTTGGTCAGGGAATTTCAAGTTTCCAGTAGTGATTTCTACTTGCGGTAGCGTTAAGAAAGCAGTCTTTGGAGCTTTGAGCTAGTGTTGTTGAGCCTGTTATGCCTCTTCTTGAGGACTAGTCTTTCTTTGACTTGGTTGTGTCGAGTCATTGCTCATGTCTTTGGAAACCAAGTCTTTGCTCTCTTGATTGAGTTTTGCTCTGATCTTTTGATTGGTTGCTTCGAGTCGTTGCTCATGTCTTTGGGGACCAAGTTTTGCTTATTTCAAATTGCCCTCCTTCGGATTTTTCCATGGCTTGTGGGCATTTGAGTGAGGATTCTTCCTTCCTTCCTTTTTTTTCTTTCTTTCTTTCTTTTCGTTCTCTTGATTTGGTGTTTGTGTGTTGTGTTGACAATGCACTCATCAAGGGGGAGATTACGAACATAAGGTTGATATGTGCCCTTGTGGTTCGGCCCTTTGTGATGAGTGATTGATCAATAGGCTCACGGGTAGGCGTGCGTGGACAACATGTCTCTTGGATATGTTGTTGTGCAGGTGTGGAGCTCGGAGGCAACGGTCGATGGCGAGGTGAAGATCAAGTAGAGACGTGTCGTGCTGGTGGACCGGGAGTGGCGAAGGGTGAACATGAGGCTTGGACTAACGAACCGGATGGCCAGAGGAACAGTTGCGGTAGCTGACACTTGGCAACGACAAGCAAGAGTACATGGGATGTGCGACGACATCGGCCGAGTCAAGACGAAAGGCGATGGCGTCGTGGCACCTGGCGGAGGCTAGACACGGGCTTGCATGGGAGATGCAAGTGTCGTCGGTCGAGTCAGGGAGGAGGGCGAAGGCATCGTGCTTGGCAGAGGCTGGACATGCATCGACATCGGTGTCGACGGTCAGGGTGTGAGATCCACACTCCGTCTTTGGCGCGGGTTTGGTAGTTGAGCCTCAGTAAACTACTCTAACAGTTTGCAGGTTTAGGCCGCAAAACCTGGGGTGGCCGGTTCTGAGTTTGGGCCTCAAAACTTAGGATGGCGGGTTTGCCGGTTTGGGCCTCAAAACCCGGCAGAGGTTACTATGCGAAATGGGATGACACATGGCAGCACCGCGAGGCTTATGTCGAGATGAAGCTAGCAGTGAGAAGGCATGACGGTCGTCGGGATGGCACGTGGCGGCATCGGGGAGCTTGCGTCGAGGCGAAACTACCGATGAGGAAGGCGCGTGACCGTCGATGAGAATTCCTGACATAGTTGGACTAGAATACCCCTAGGGTTAGCTAGTTTTCTCTATGTATCTAGGGGTAGAAGGAGTATAGTGTAATAGGCTATAAATAAGGCATGACACCCCTCATCCCTCCCTATCATTACAACATTTCATTTCAGACTCCACATATTCATCTGTCAAGTCTTCTCTCTCTAGTTGCTTGTAATCCACAGAGACAAAATCATTCCTCTTTTGATTTCAGCAAAAGAGACTGTAATCTCCTTGTCTCCTCGCTGGGGATTTTGGATGAGATCTTTGGAATCACGTTTCGTTCTTCGCATTCATCTTTTTCTCCCTTTGGCTCTTTCACGAGATTTCTTGTTTCAAGGGATGGTTTGAAAATCTGTTCGAACCATCTTGTGTTGCATCATGAGAGTCATCACTGAAGGATTTTCTCTAATTCCTCATGAGCTCACAGATTGGGCAGATTTTGTATTGAATCTCGTTCTTGCCACTTTCCATTGAATTTCTTCGATCACTGATTTATGGTTAGGCTCGAGCCATGATCTCTTAGGAGTAGCTCACTAATCTTCTTGTGACCTCTCACACAAAGTTTGAGCTCAAGTGCTTTTGATATTTGAGGGAGATCAGAACGAATTGGTGGAAGAACAGTGTTGCGTCTAGGCCATCGGACGCTCGTGTTCTTGGCATCGGACATGTGTTCGACTCCTGCCACGTACTGTCCATTTCTGTATGTGGCATTGGACACTCCGAGCCTGAGCATCGGACGCTACAGTACAACATTCGATGGTCACACAGTGAGGTTCTAGAAACCCTCATTTGGTATCGCACGTGTTAGGGAGACATACATCGGATGCTGCCAGAGTCCAAGGCTTTTCTGACTAGCATCAGACGCTGGCATCAAATGCTGAAGAAGCACTGTTCTTGTGTCCGATGTCCATATAGTAAGGTTCCAGAGAGGTCCTAATCACATCAGACGCTGCCAGCGTCTGATCGTCCTGGAACTTCACTATTTCGTCTGTAGCTTGTTCGTTTCACTTCGGATTTGAGTTCCAGCTTTTGCGTTGGGTTCCTTGACTTGTGTAGTGTCCCGCTGTGTTCCTCAGGAGCATCCACCCTTTCTCTAGGGTCGTGGACATTGCATCATTTGGCTATGCTTTTAGGTTTTGAACTTGGGACAGAGGCTATAAATTTCTGCAAAGAAATTTGGGGCTCCCATTCATCCCCCCCTATAGTCGCCCTTTTCGGTACTTCACACGGTAATAGTGGTATCAGTGTTGTATATCCTATCGACCCTACAAAGACACTAAGATGTCATCGGGCCATAATGTCAGCTAGATATGCTAGCGTCTTGGTGGATAGAGTTGTGAAAGGTCATAGCAATGTGCCTCTTGACATTGAAGGAGGTGATGGTGCAAAGACTTTAGGAGAAGTGGAGAAGACATCCATATGTTAGCGCAAGCACTATATCATTATTCCTAGGACATCACCTCCTCCTCAACAACAACCTAACCCTAGGTGCGGATGAAAGTGAATGAAACATCTTTTCACTTGTATTGGATTAAATAATTATTTACTCATACCACATTGTTTTCACAGCAGGACCTCCCCAAACCTAAGTCCAATTATCCTTTCACCACCTGGTCATAGTGCTACGGGCGATGACAATGCAATGGAAGACACAGCTGCATCCCCACCGGGCCCATCTCCACCACGACGAGCTCCATCCCGCCACCGACCCCATCTCCTCCACGACGGGCTCCATCCGCGCCACCGGTCCCATCTCCTCCACAACGACTTCCATCCCTGCCACCGGCCCCATCTCCTCCACGACAGGCTCCATCCCCGCCACCGGCCCCATCTCCTCCACGACGGGCTCCATCCCCGCCACCGGCCCCATCTCCTCCATGACGGTCTCCAACACGCCATCACCGACCGCCCAATCGCCTCCACAGCGAGCTCCAACTCCGCCACTGGTCGCTCGATCGCCTCCACGGCGGGCTCCATTGCTAACACCAAAGAAGAGGCCTGCCACACAAATGAAGGCACTAGCCCCACCGCCGCTGAAGAAGAAAGCCTCAGGGAGAATACGAGCTATTCCTAAGACGATGAAACTTGCATATGAGAAGTTTGACAAGGAAACTGATGCTTCAGTGCAAACATAATTGGACAAATTCTTCACGAACGCCATGGCCAAAAGACAAGCGAAGCAAAACCCGGACAAGATGTACTTGTTCGTACGTCCTGATATGCTAAGGCAAAAGGTGGACGCTTACTAGAAAAAGATGGGCGATTCTCATAAGGCTTCACCAATATCAGACTATGACTGCACTATAACCAAGTCGATTGAGGAGACGAAGAAGAAAGAGAAGAGAGCACGAAAGGGTGTCCCACAGCTCGGGGAACAATCGGTGCAATCAGTGCCCCCGCTAGTTATTAGAAATGAATATGGTTCAAACTTGAACGTGCTAGAAAATATATTTGGAGATGTGAATCTTGACCAACTAGCTGTATTTTGCACAGAAACTGGTCTAAGGTTGTCCCAAATCCTCGATGGAGCAGCCATCGGAAGTGCTCCGGAACTTGAACATTGGAAGAAGGAATTGTATATGGCAAGAGTCTATACAACCTTGCGGTCCTCAAAGAACTTGGTACACAAATGTACGTGGTAAAGCAATGGTACATTGCGACATGTCACAAAAAAGTGGATGAGTGGATTTCCGTCAGAATTAGAGACCATCATTACTTCTGTGGTGATGATATTTTACTTGTTCAGTTTAATGAGTTACACCACCTATGCCACATGGACGCTCTAGGCAAATCTCTCATCAGTTGCTTTTGTCTGTAAGTGATTCTTTTTTTAATAATCTCACTCTAGCAAATGTATATGTGTAAGTAATTATCTCCACACTAGCAAGCATGTCTATACATATGCAGAGACATGATGAGACCTTAGACGTAGAAATGACAAGGAGATTGGTTTCGTTGATCCATATATCGTATTCAATGACCCAAAGACTCCCAACAATATATGGAAACCTCGGACGGAGAGGAATCTCTAGAGGTTCTTGTTGAACCAAAAGGACAAAAGACATATATTATTCCCCTACAACTTCGGGTGAGTGTTGTTATCATGTGCACATTTTATTTTACTTACTCAATTTAGCGTAAAGATATATATGTTGACTCTATAATTAAATACAGCTTTCACTAGATACTGATTGTCTTCGATCTCTCCAAAACTCATTTGCTAATCTATGACTCGTTGAGAAAACCGCATGAAGATTACCAAGATATGATAGACATTATCCAGGGGTAACTTTGATCTATAAATATTGATTTCTGCTCTTTAACTATACAATAGTTAATTAACGATCCAATTATTGTGCTAGGTTTGGGCTTGGTACCCCTTATATATAGTTTCATACTTTATTTGTGTGTAATTGTAAATTTTATGTGCATACATATATATATATATATATATTGATTATAGGTGTGTATACATATATTAGAATCGAAGAATACGTATTTGAAACTGTAATGTAATTGTAAAACCCAAAACAATAATCAATTGGAATGAAAAGAAAAAAGAAAAAACACCTTTAGTCTCGGTTGGTAATACCAACCGCCTTTTTAGTCCCGGTTGGTATTACCAACAAACTGGGACTAAAGATCGGACATTTAGTCCCGGCTCCGGAAATAAAGACCAATTTCGCCTGGGACTAAAAGCCCATCGTCCAGTAGCGGTTGGAAATTAATCCAGGTTGCCTTGACTGGGACTAAAGGGGATTTTCCAACAAGAAATGTAACCTAGTCCCGCACTAGTGAGTTAAAACTTTTTATGTTTGAATTTGTTTAGGGCTTTAAATCATTATTTCCAAATCTTCCTAAATTGACACTAAGGGAATATTTCTGCTCCTAAGTCATAAGTTACTTTAGGGTGAAGTGGTAAGAGGTGTAACGTGCTAGTCTTGAGATATTGAGTTTGATTCCTAGGTGATGCATATGCACTGATGATTTATCCCAAAAATTAAAGAAAACGTTAATAAAAATATTTTTAGAACCGTCAATACTAATATTCAGTGTCCTAATGGAATGTTGGGCCCATATTTCTAAGTATATGGGGGTGTCACTAGTAGAATACTGCTCATAGCTGGCGCCCCCTAATCATAGCACAGGCGGTTCTAGTTATCACGCGCCTGTGATATAAAAGGGGGTCGTGAACAGTTAACAACCGCCAGTGGAAATGCATTTACACTAGCGGTTGGCCTCATCCAACCGCCAGTGTAAATGGACCATTCATACAGGCGGTTGGCTAAGCCAACCGCAAGTGTAAATGCATTTCCACTGGCGGTTGGCTTAGCCAACCCGCCTGTGTAAATACCACCATTTTCACAGGCGGTTGGGTTAAGACAACCGCATGTGTTGTCTCTGGTATAAATACCCCCTCTTCCTCCCCGAGCAGCACTGTTTCTCGCAGCCACCTTCCATTGGAGGCGATTTTGGAGGTCCAGATTTTACAAAATACAAGGGGAGAGGTTTTGATCTTCATTTCTTGGAAGGAGATTAACAAGAAAGGTTAGTTTGTGTCCCTCTTGCCTCAATTTGCTCATTCTTGCTCAATTTGATGATTCACTTTTAGATCTAGGGTTTCACCCATGAGTGAGAGAGAAGAATACCTAGGTTAATGAGTGAGCTTGCTTAAGATGGTTAAATAATGTCTCTCATCTATACTGCTTCGTATTTACTTTTAAATTTTGTTTATGCATGATATCTTTCCTTGTTTCCATGTATAATGGTGTGTTCTTGAGTATTTATGTAGAGAGCGAAATGTAGGTTTTTATGTAATATTTATGTTTTTTATTATGTTGTTTATTTCTCAATTGTTTTTTCACTATGTTTTTATGTTTTATGAATATTGTGTTTTTTATTTAATAATGATACTTAGGTATTTTAAATTATGGTACTTAGTTTTTTTACTTTAAACCCCAGTAAACTCTAAACACTAGCTAATAATAATTCCTAGCTAACCATCTATGCTATCTCTGGTATAAATACCCCATCTTCCTCCCCGAGCAGCACTGTTTCTCGCCGCCACCTTCCATTGGAGGCGATTTTGGAGGTCCAGATTTTACAAAATACAAGGGGAGAGGTTTTGATCTTCATTTCTTGGAAGGAGATTAACAAGAAAGGTTAGTTTGTGCCCCTCTTGCCTCAATTTGCTCATTCTTCCTCAATTTGATGATTCACTTTTTAGATCTAGGGTTTCACCTAGCAAATATATAATCTCTAGATATGGTTACTTTTTTACATTGATTTCAATGAATTTATTGTTTTTTACAGGTAATGATGGAGAGGTCATTCTGGATGTATAAGTTATCAAGACTAGATCCATTATACATACTCGAGGTCCATAGGTTTATTGATGCCGTTAAGAATCATGCTTGGAGAACAAAGAAGACGCACATACATTGTCCGTGCATGGACTGCAGAAATGTTGTTGTATTTGATAACACTCAACAAATCCTTTCTCATCTGGTCCGCCGAGGATTTATGAATGATTACTTGATTTGGACAAAGCATGGAGAGGGTAGCTCTGCGCCTTATACAACTGGAAACCCTGCGAACATCGACGTCGATGGTGAAGATATGGTTGATGGTGGGTTTCAGTTTGTACAGGAGACACAACAACCTGCGTCGAACATGTTGTGCCAAATGTTGGAGATCATGGTTTCGCAGGAGGAAATGAAGATGTCAGAACTAATGTGCTACCAAATAATATGGTTGCGGAAGATGCAGAATTTCTAGAGGCAATGTTGCGTCGTCATCTGGACGATCCATCAATGTTCTTCATGAAAGGTATGAAGACATTGATGAAGGCAGCAGAAGAGCCTTTGTATGATGAGTCTAAGGGTTGCACCAAAGAGTTCACGACGCTGCGGTCTGTGCTTAAGTTGTTGGTGTGCAAAGCTAGGTATGGTCTTTCTGATGCTGGCTTCGATACGTTCTTGAGTATTATTGCAGACATGCTTCCTAAGGAGAACAAAGTGCCTGCTAACACATACTATGCCAAGAAGCTAATCAATCCACTGACGATGGGTGTTGAGAAGATCCATGCGTGCAGAAATCATTGTATCCTGTATCGAGGTGCTGATTATAAGGATTTGGATAGCTGTCCAAATTGTGGTGCAAGTAGATACAAGACGAATAAAGACTACAGAGAGGAAGAGTGTGTTGCCTCCGTGTGTAAAGAAACCAAGAGAAAGAGGACCGAACAAAAAACCCTAAAGAGTAGTTCAAAATCCACCAGGAAAGAAAAACAAGAAGTAGACTATTACGCGCAGAAAAAGATTCCTGCTTTGGTGATGTGGTACCTACCTGTGGTCGATCAATTGAGGTGTTTGTTCGCTAACCCAGAGGATGCCAAACTTATGAGCTGGCATGCTTGCGATGACCACAAAGACGATGGGAAGCTTCGGCACCCAGCCGATGGGCAGCAGTGGAAAGATTCAATGAAAACCACATGGACTTTGCAAAGGAACCAAGAAATGTTAGGTTCACATTGAGTACTGACGGAATGAATCCATTTGCTGAGAGGAGCAGCAAGCACAACACATGGCCGGTGATCCTCACCATCTACAGCCTTCCTCCATGGTTGATGCAGAAGCGAAAGTACCTTTTGCTAACCATCCTTATCTCTGGACCTACACAGCCTGGAGTTGACATGGATGTTTTCTTGGAGCCCTTAATGGAGGACATGAAGATATTGTGGGAAACAGGTGTTAAAATGTTCGACGAGTACCGCAAAGAATCATTCACACTGAGAGCAATTATCTTTGTTACGATCAATGATTACCCTGCTCTCTTCACATTATCAGGGCAGTTCAAGGGAAAAGTTGGTTGTGTGGTATGCATAGATGAAACCGCTTACGTGTCCCTTAATGCATCTAAGAAGATAGTGTACATGAGACACAGACGCTTCTTATCGAAAGGACACAGGTACCGCCAGAAAAAGATGGATAAGTATTTCGACAATAATGTTGAACTACATTCTACTGCTCCATCAGGTAACAGTAAAGGCAAAAGAGTTTTCAACCTAGTCAGCAAACTCAATTTTGTTTTTGGGAAGAAGACAAAAGACGGAAAACCAAGAAAGGATGTCAAACCAACTCCAGGGGCTACATTCAAGAAAAAGTCTATTTTCTTTGAGTATCTGTCATACTGGCCAGAGTTAGACGTTCGCCATGCAATCGATGGTATGCATGTCCAGAAGAACGTGTTTGAAAGCCTAATTGGAACCTTACTAGACATGAAGGGGAAGACAAAGGAAGGACTGAAATCACGCATGGACATGGTACAGTTAGACATAAAAAATGAACTTCACCCTGTGCTTCAAGAAAATGGGAAGTAGCACCTCCCGGCAGCAAGCTACAACCTCAACAATGAAGAAAAACATGCGATGTGTGCGTGGTTCAAGCATTTAAAAGTCCCATCTGGGTTCTGCTCTAGCATACGGAGTATTGTGTCAATGAAAGACCTTACACTCACCAACTACAACTCACATGATTGTCATGTCATGCTGACTACTTTCCTCCCTATTGCCATCAGGGCTATAAATCCAGTGTGGATCAAGGTTGCTGTCACACGGTTGTGCTACTTCTTCAACAGGATCTCACAAAAAGTGATTCACCGTGATGAGTTGGCGTCCCTTAAGGAATTCGCAGTGGAGACAGTGTCACAGTTTGAGATGTGTTTCCCCCCAGCATTCTTTGATATTATGGTTCACCTTGTGGTCCACTTGGTTCCACAAATAGAGGCTCTGGGTCCCATGTACTTCCATGAGATGTGGACATATGAGCGTTTCATGTCAATACTAAATGGCTATGTATCAACTCGTGCTCGTCCTGAGGCGTCCATGGTAGAGGGGTACTTAACCGAAGAGGCAATTGAGTCCGGAGGTCCTTTCTGCAACAAGGTCCTAAAAGACCAGGTTGCAATAGGTTTACCTCCGTCGAGACATGAGGGCAGGCTGAATGGAAGAGGGAGGATGGGAAAGAAAACAATCGTCCCTCTTGATTACAATACAATCCTCGAGGCACATCACAGCATCCTACATCAACTCTCGATAATGGAGCCTTGGATCGAGAAACACATTAATGAGCTTCACGAACATAATCGTGGGTGCACGGATGATTGGTTAACGAAGGAACACAAAAAAAAAGTTCACCTCATGGCTTCGGGAGCATGACATACCAGATGGGGAAACAACTAAGGACCGCACCATCAAGGTGTTGGCATCTGGACCATCACGCCAAGTCACGACATGGCAAACTTATGACATTAGTGGTTTCACGTTCTGTACGAAGTCCAAGGACAACAAGAGCATGGCACAGAATAGTGGTGTTCGGTGTGAGGCCTTAGACTCTGAAACTGGTAATGAGACTACATACTTTGGCTTCGTTGAGGACATATGGGAACTTGACTATGGTTCATTTCAGATCCCTGTGTTTCGATGTCAATGGGTTGAAGACAAACATGTTACAGTGGACAACTATGGGGTCAGAGTTCTTAATCTAAGTAAGGTTGGCTACAAAGATGATCCGTGGATAATGGCTAACCGTGCGGCATAGGTCTTCTATGCCGAACAAATCCTTTCTCGTAATGAGAAGAAAAGTACTGACAAGCCAAGGCATGTAGTTTTTCCTGGAAAGCAACAAGCTATAGGAGTTGATCGTGTATCTGACCTGGATGAATTTAATGAGTTCAGCGATATGTCTCTCTTTGTAGACGACCATCCAGTAAGGATAAGGAATGTTGAGCGAAGCATCCCACATAAATCATTGCCCTGGGTGTGACATGATGGAGAAGGAAGAATAGTGGTTGCCTAGATTATTTTTCTTATTTGCCTTGTAATCCATTTATGTAATCTTTATGCCACATTAGTTGTAGATCATGGTGTCCCCTTCAACTTTGGTATTCAAAACTTTCTCATTAGAGCCATTTTAAATCCCTAAGCCGCACAAAACTCTCTCAAAATTTGAATTTCAAAACTCAGAACATCAAAAAGGTAATAAATGAAGGGATGTCCTATACAAAAGATGTGCACTATGTTGTTACCTACAACTTTGGTATTCAACAGTTCCTCACTAGAGGTCATTAAGTGTGCCATATTTCATCTGCGAGTTGTCGGGCTATTAAATTCGTATAATTAAAAAAACAGTAATTCACTAGATTTTCAAAAAAATCCTCAAATTTGGTATGGTGGCATGTATTGGCCAACTAAACTCCAGGAAAAAGAATGAAACGATTTGAACAAAGTGAAAACATAGATGCTTCACAAATGGTCACATCTCTTAGAGAGTTTGAGTGAGTTTTACGGAAGATTGGAGTAGATGTGGACAACGTATGGTACAACAGTGTCAAATGAAGTATTGACCAAAACAAAAGTTGTAGATCATGGTGTCCCCTTCAACTTTGGTATTCAAAACTTTCTCATTAGAGCCATTTTTAAATCCCTAACCTGCACAAAACTCTCTCAAAATTTGAATTTCAAAACTCCGAACATCAAAAATGTAATAAATGAAGGGATGTCCTATACAAAAGATGTGCATTATGTTGTTACCTACAACTTTGGTATTCAACAGTTCCTCACTAGAGGTCATTAAGTATGCCATATTTCATCTGCGAGTTGTCGGGCTATTAAATTCGTATAATTTAAAAAAAAATCAGTAATTCACTAGATTTTCAAAAAATCCTCAAATTTGGTATGGTGGCATGTATTAGCCAACTAAACTCCAGGAAAAAGAATGAAACGATTTGAACAAAGTGAAAACATAGATGCTTCACAAATGGTCACATCTCTTAGAGAGTTTGAGTGAGTTTTACGGAAGATTGGAGTAGATGTGGACAACGTGTGGTACAACAGTGTCAAATGAAGTATTGACCAAAACAAAAGTTGTAGATCATGGTGTCCCCTTTAACTTTGGTATTCAAAACTTTCTCATTAGAGCCATTTTGAAATCCCTAAGCCACACAAAACTCTCTCAAAATTTGAATTTCAAAACTCCGAACATCAAAAATGTAATAAATGAAGGGATGTCCTATACAAAAGATGTGCACTATGTTGTTACCTACAACTTTGGTATTCAACAGTTCCTCACTAGAGGTCATTAAGTGTGCCATATTTCATCTGCGAGTTGTCGGGCTATTAAATTCGTATAATTTTAAAAAAAACAGTAATTCACTAGATTTTCAAAAAATCCTCAAATTTGGTATGGTGGCATGTATTGGCCATCTCAACTCCAGGAAAAAGAATGAAACGATTTGAATAAAGTGAAAACATAGATGCTTCACAAATGGTCACATCTCTTAGAGAGTTTGAGTGAGTTTTACGGAAGATTGGGATAGATGTGGACAACGTGTGGTACAACAGTGTCAAATGAAGTATTGACCAAAACAAAAGTTGTATATCATGGTATCCCCTTCAACTTTGGTATTCAAAACTTTCTCAGTAGAGCCATTTTTAAATCCCTAAGCCCCACAAAACTCTCTCAAAATTTGAATTTCAAAACTCCGAACATCAAAAATGTAATAAATGAAGGGATGTCCTATACAAAAGATGTGCACTATGGTGTTACCTACAACTTTGGTATTCAACAGTTCCTCACTAGAGGTCATTAAGTGTGCCATATTTCATCTGCGATTTGTCGGGCCATTAAATTCGTATAATTTTAAAAAAAATCAGTAATTCACTAGTTTTTCAAAAAATCCTCAAATTTGGTATGGTGGCATGTATTGGCCAACTAAACTCCAGGAAACAGAATGAAACGATTTGAACAAAGTGAAAACATAGATGCTTCACAAATGGTCACATCTCTTAGAGAGTTTGAGTGAGTTTTACGGAAGATTGGAGTAGATGTGGACAACGTGTGGTACAACAGTGTCAAATGAAGTATTGACCAAAACAAAAGTTGTAGATCATGGTGTCCCCTTCAACTTTGGTATTCAAAACTTTCTCATTAGAGCCATTTTTAAATCCCTAAGCCGCACAAAACTCTCTCAAAATTTGAATTTCAAAACTCCGAACATAAAAAATGTAATAAATGAAGGTATGTCCTATACATAAGATGTGCACTATGTTGTTACCTACAACTTTGGTATTCAACAGTTCCTCACTAGAGGTAATTAAGTGTGCCATATTTCATCTGCGAGTTGTCGGGCTATTAAATTCGTATAATTTAAAAAAAAATCAGTAATTCACTAGTTTTTCAAAAAATCCTCAAATTTGGTATGGTGGCATGTATTAGCCATCTAAACTCCAGGAAAAAGAATGAAACGATTTGAACAAAGTGAAAACATAGATGCTTCACAAATGGTCACATCTCTTAGAGAGTTTGAGTGAGTTTTACGGAAGATTGGGGTAGATGTGGACAACGTGTGGTATAACAGTGTCAAATGAAGTATTGACCAAAACAAAAGTTGTAGATCATGGTGTCCCCTTCAACTTTGGTATTCAATACTTTCTCATTAGAGCCATTTTTAAATCCCTAAGCCGCACAAAACTCTCTCAAAATTTGAATTTCAAAACTCCGAACATCAAAAATGTAATAAATGAAGGGATGTCCTATACAAAAGATGTGCACTATGTTGTTACCTACAACTTTGGTATTCAACAGTTCCTCACTAGAGGTAATTAAGTGTGCCATATTTCATTTGCGATTTGTCGGGCTATTAAATTCGTATAATTTAAAAAAAAACAGTAATTCACTAGGTTTTAAAAAAATCCTCAAATTTGGTATGGTGGCATGTATTGGCCAACTAAACTCCATAAAAAAGAATGAAACGATTTGAACAAAGTGAAAACATAGATGCTTCACAAATGGTCACATCTCTTAGAGAGTTTGACTGAGTTTTACGGAAGATTGGAGTAGATGTGGACAACGTGTGGAACAACAGTGTCAAATGAAGTATTGACCAAAACAAAAGTTATAGATCATGGTGTCCCCTTCAACTTTGGTATTCAAAACTTTCTCAGTAGAGCCATTTTTAAATCCCTAAGCCGCACAAAACTCTCTCAAAATTTGAATTTCAAAACTCCGAACATCAAAAATATAATAAATGAAGGGATGTACTATACAAAAGATTTGCACTATGTTGTTACCTACAACTTTGGTATTCAACAGTTCCTCACTAGAGGTCATTAAGTGTGCCATATTTCATCTGCGATTTGTCGGGCCATTAAATTCGTATAATTTAAAAAAAATCAGTAATTCACTAGATTTTCAAAAAATCCTCAAATTTGGTATGGTGGCATGTATTGGCCAACTAAACTCCAGGAAAAAGAATGAAACGATTTGAACAAAGTGAAAACATAGATGCTTCACAAATGGTCACATCTCTTAGAGAGTTTGAGTGAGTTTTACGGAAGATTGGAGTAGATGTGGACAACGTGTGGTACAACAGTGTCAAATGAAGTATTGACCAAAACAAAAGTTGTAGATCATGGTGTCCCCTTTAACTTTGGTATTCAAAACTTTCTCATTAGAGCCATTTTGAAATCCCTAAGCCACACAAAACTCTCTCAAAATTTGAATTTCAAAACTCCGAACATCAAAAATGTAATAAATGAAGGGATGTCCTATACAAAAGATGTGCACTATGTTGTTACCTACAACTTTGGTATTCAACAGTTCCTCACTAGAGGTCATTAAGTGTGCCATATTTCATCTGCGAGTTGTCGGGCTATTAAATTCGTATAATTTTAAAAAAAACAGTAATTCACTAGGTTTTAAAAAAATCCTCAAATTTGGTATGGTGGCATGTATTGGCCAACTAAACTCCATAAAAAAGAATGAAACGATTTGAACAAATTGAAAACATAGATGCTTCACAAATGGTCACATCTCTTAGAGAGTTTGAGTGAGTTTTACGGAAGATTGGGATAGATGTGGACAACGTGTGGAACAACAGTGTCAAATGAAGTATTGACCAAAACAAAAGTTGTAGATCATGGTGTCCCCTTCAACTTTGGTATTCAAAACTTTCTCAGTAGAGCCATTTTTAAATCCCTAAGCCGCACAAAACTCTCTCAAAATTTGAATTTCAAAACTCCGAACATAAAAAATGTAATAAATGAAGGGATGTACTATACAAAAGATGTGCACTATGGTGTTACCTACAACTTTGGTATTCAACAGTTCCTCACTAGAGGTCATTAAGTGTGCCATATTTCATCTGCGATTTGTCGGGCCATTAAATTCGTATAATTTAAAAAAAAATCAGTAATTCACTAGATTTTCAAAAAATCCTCAAATTTGGTATGGTGGCATGTATTGGCCAACTAAACTGCAGGAAACAGAATGAAACGATTTGAACAAAGTGAAAACATAGATGCTTCACAAATGGTCACATCTCTTAGAGAGTTTGAGTGAGTTTTACGGAAGATTGGAGTAGATGTGGACAACGTGTGGAACAACAGTGTCAAATGAAGTATTGACCAAAACAAAAGTTGTAGATCATGGTGTCCCCTTCAACTTTGGTATTCAAAACTTTCTCATTAGAGCCATTTTTAAATCCCTAAGCCGCACAAAACTCTCTCAAAATTTGAATTTCAAAACTCTGAACATCAAAAATGTAATAAATGAAGGGATGTCCTATACAAAAGATGTGCATTATGTTGTTACCTACAACTTTGGTATTCAACAGTTCCTCACTAGAGGTCATTAAGTATGCCATATTTCATCTGCGAGTTGTCGGGCTATTAAATTCGTATAATTTAAAAACAAATCAGTAATTCACTAGATTTTCAAAAAATCCTCAAATTTGGTACGGTGGCATGTATTAGCCAACTAAACTCCAGGAAAAAGAATGAAACGATTTGAACAAAGTGAAAACATAGATGTTTCACAAATGGTCACATCTCTTAGAGAGTTTGAGTGAGTTTTACGGAAGATTGGAGTAGATGTGGACAACGTGTGGTACAACAGTATCAAATGAAGTATTGACCAAAACAAAAGTTGTAGATCATGGTGTCCCCTTCAACTTTGGTATTCAAAACTTTCTCATTAGAGCCATTTTTAAATCCCTAAGCCGCACAAAACTCTCTCAAAATTTGAATTTCAAAACTCGGAACATCAAAAATGTAATAAATGAAGGGATGTACTATACAAAAGATGTGCACTATGTTGTTACCTACAACTTTGGTATTCAACAGTTCCTCACTAGAGGTCATTAAGTGTGCCATATTTCATCTGCGATTTGTCGGGCCATTAAATTCGTATAATTTAAAAAAAATCAGTAATTCACTAGATTTTCAAAAAATCCTCAAATTTGGTATGGTGGCATGTATTGGCCAACTAAACTCCAGGAAAAAGAATGAAACGATTTGAACAAAGTGAAAACATAGATGCTTCACAAATGGTCACATCTCTTAGAGAGTTTGAGTGAGTTTTACGGAAGATTGGAGTAGATGTGGACAACGTGTGGTACAACAGTGTCAAATGAAGTATTGACCAAAACAAAAGTTGTAGATCATGGTGTCCCCTTTAACTTTGGTATTCAAAACTTTCTCATTAGAGCCATTTTGAAATCCCTAAGCCACACAAAACTCTCTCAAAATTTGAATTTCAAAACTCCGAACATCAAAAATGTAATAAATGAAGGGATGTCCTATACAAAAGATGTGCACTATGTTGTTACCTACAACTTTGGTATTCAATAGTTCCTCACTAGAGGTCATTAAGTGTGCCATATTTCATCTGCGAGTTGTCGGGCTATTAAATTCGTATAATTTTAAAAAAAACAGTAATTCACTAGATTTTCAAAAAATCCTCAAATTTGGTATGGTGGCATGTATTGGCCATCTCAACTCCAGGAAAAAGAATGAAACGATTTGAAGAAAGTGAAAACATAGATGCTTCACAAATGGTCACATCTCTTAGAGAGTTTGAGTGAGTTTTACGGAAGATTGGGATAGATGTGGACAACGTGTGGAACAACAGTGTCAAATGAAGTATTGACCAAATCAAAAGTTGTATATCATGGTATCCCCTTCAACTTTGGTATTCAAAACTTTCTCAGTAGAGCCATTTTTAAATCCCTAAGCCCCACAAAACTCTCTCAAAATTTGAATTTCAAAACTCCGAACATCAAAAATGTAATAAATGAAGGGATGTCCTATACAAAAGATGTGCACTATGGTGTTACCTAAAACTTTGGTATTCAACAGTTCCTCACTAGAGGTCATTAAGTGTGCCATATTTCATCTGCGATTTGTCGGGCCATTAAATTCGTATAATTTTAAAAAAAATCAGTAATTCACTAGTTTTTCAAAAAATCCTCAAATTTGGTATGGTGGCATGTATTGGCCAACTAAACTCCAGGAAACAGAATGAAACGATTTGAACAAAGTGAAAACATAGATGCTTCACAAATGGTCACATCTCTTAGAGAGTTTGAGTGAGTTTTACGGAAGATTGGAGTAGATGTGGACAACGTGTGGTACAACAGTGTCAAATTAAGTATTGACCAAAACAAAAGTTGTAGATCATGGTGTCCCCTTCTTCTTTGGTATTCAAAACTTTCTCATTAGAGCCATTTTTAAATCCCTAAGCCGCACAAAACTCTCTCAAAATTTGAATTTCAAAACTCCGAAGATCAAAAATTTAATAAATGAAGGGATGTCCTATACAAAAGATGTGCACTATGTTGTTACCTACAACTTTGGTATTCAACAGTTCCTCACTAGAGGTCATTAAGTGTGCCATATTTCATCTGCGAGTTGTCGGGCTATTAAATTCGTATAATTTAAAAAAAACAGTAATTCACTAGATTTTCAAAAAATCCTCAAATTTGGTATGGTGGCATGTATTGGCCATCTAAATTCCAGGAAAAAGAATGAAACGATTTGAACGAAGTGAAAACATAGATGCTTCACAAATGGTCACATCTCTTAGAGAGTTTGAGTGAGTTTTACGGAAGATTGGGGTCGATGTGGACAACGTGTGGTACAACAGTGTCAAATAAAGTATTGACCAAAACAAAAGTTGTAGATCATGGTGTCCCCTTCAACTTTGGTATTCAATACTTTCTCGTTAGAGCCATTTTTAAATCCCTAAGCCGCACAAAACTCTCTCAAAATTTGAATTTCAAAACTCCGAACATCAAAAAGGTAATAAATGAAGGGATGTCCTATACAAAATATGTGCACTATGTTGTTAGCTACAACTTTGGTATTCAACAGTTCCTCACTAGAGGTCATTAATTATGCCATATTTCATCTGCGAGTTGTCGGGCTATTAAATTCGTATCATTTAAAAAAAATCAGTAATTCACTAGGTTTTCAAAAAATCCTCAAATTTGGTATGGTGGCATGTATTGGCCAACTAAACTCCATGAAAAAGAATGAAACGATTTGAACAAAGTGAAAACATAGATGCTTCACAAATGGTCACATCTCTTAGAGAGTTTGAGTGAGTTTTTCGGAAGATTGGAGTAGATGTGGACAACGTGTGGTACAACAGTGTCAAATAAAGTATTGACCAAAACAAAAGTTGTAGATCATGGTGTCCCCTTCAACTTTGGTATTCAAAACTTTCTCATTAGAGCTATTTTTAAATCCCTAAGCCGCACAAAACTCTCTCAAAATTTGAATTTCAAAACTCCGAACATCAAAAACGTAAGAAATGAAGCGATGTCCTATACAAAAGATGTGCACTATATTGGTACCTACAACTTTGGTATTCAACAGTTCCTCAAAAGATGTGCACTATATTGTTACCTACAACTTTGGTATTCAACAGTTCCTCACTAGAGGTCATTAAGTGTGCCATATTTTATCTGCAAATTGAATTTTAAAAAAATTAGAAATTATTTAATACAGGCGGTCTTCAATACCAACCGCCTGTAGAAACCATTTCTACAGGCGGTTGGTATTGACCACCGCCTGTAGGAGCCCATTTCTACAGGCGGTGGTCAATATCAACCGCGTGTAGAAATGGTTTCTACAGGCGGTTGGTATTGACCACCGCCTGTAGAAATGGGCTCCCTATATAGGTCAACTCCTCACCCCGAAAATTTTCTAAGTCCTGGCGCCAGTTCTTTTCAAAGAGACGCCGACAGGCTGCCAAAATTTTCCACCACCGCCGCCTCATCGTCGCGCCACCGTCCCCTCTCCTCTGCGCTCGCCATTGCCGTCGTTGTTGTGAGTCCTCTCCTCCTCTCTCTCTACGCATTTGGCGGCGGCGGCGACGCGGCGGCGGGAATGTCGTGGCTCCTCGCGGCCACCGTCGGTTCCGTCGTCCGTCTGGTGAACGGTGGCCGCGGACGGCACAGTGGAGACCGCCGTTGTGCGCCCGCGCGGCGGCGGGCGCACTGCGTTGGCAGAAACGCATGGCGGCGGCGGGCGGCGGGCGCGCGGCGGCCGTGACCGGAGAGAGGGGAGAAGGGAGAGGAGGAGGCCGGGGTGGGCTACGGCGGAGTTGGGCCGGCTAGTTGGGCCGGAGAGAGGGGGAGGGGATTTGGGCCGGGAGAGAAGGGGACGGAGAGGATGCTCGGGAGAGTTTTTTTTCTTTTTTCTTTTATATAATCATTCAAAAATTTCATATCTTGGGAAATATTGTTCCAAAAATAGTGAAATAAATTTTGTGTTTTGTTTCTCTAGAGAAATATATACATATATAAATTGAAATAAATTTTGTGTTGTTTACCTCGAGAAATATATATTCAAAATGATTTAAATTGAATATGTGCCTCATAGTTTATTTAATACATAGATAATTCTAGGAATACCAAAAAAATATGAATCCAATTTTGTTAGCTTTATTGAACTGTGTAGATGCTGTGAATAATATATTCGTTGGTGGTGAGATCATTTTTTCTTTTTTCTTTTATATAATTATTCAAAAATTCATATCTTGGGAAATATTGTTCTAAAAATAGTGAAATAAATTTTATGGTATTTCTCTCGAGAAGATGTACATGTGAAAAATATGAAATGCCATGTTTTTTTTCTTTTTTCTTTTATAAAATCATTCAGAAATCCATATGTTGAGACAATTTGTTTTCGCTATGTTCTCGCCATGTTAAAAAATATGAAATGTCATAGCTAGATCTCTTGCAACTTCTTCATAGCATAGCATAGCTAGATCTCTTGCAACTTGTTCATAGCATAGCTAGATCTCTTCCATATGAAATGTCATGTTAAATAAAATGACATAGCTCGATCTCTTGCAACTTCTTCATAGCATAGCTAGATCTCCTTGTGATATTATTATATATTTATGTCAGTTTGTCGCGATGAGTTCTCCGCGCAAGGACCAAGCCCCAGGATCTGAACATACGGAACAAGCCCCAGAGTCCGACCCCATGACGAAAGAAGTGACCCACCAAACAAGCAAAGTCCTGGGGTCGTCCGACCCCACGGAGAAGGTAGAAGGGACCCACGAAACGGGTGAAGCCACAGGGGACGAAACTCCGGAATATGAAAGTGTTAGCGATGACATGGAGCCTCCCGAAGTGAGGAAGGCTCGTCGTGAATTGCAACGTGACCCTGATTATAATCCACAAGCCGATGAGGTAATCCTTGTCTATTATACATGATTTGGATCTATAATGTTTGTATGTAATTACATGATTTCGATCCATAATGTCTATATATATAAACCCATATATACGATTCACAATGTCTATACTCAGGAGGCAATGTCTCAAATGCAAGAACTGATTTGGCAACACGAAGTGGCACAAGCCGAAGATGCACCGAAACCGACCACGACGACGAGCACTGAGACATCAAGGAAAAGAAAGCGGAGCAATTTGAAACGAGGCGAGAGAGGATTAAACAAGTTTCCAGACGACGTATATGCTATCTCAGATGTTAGCCCGATCGGACAACCCCTAGCTCCTGAGGAGGCCCTACCTAAGTACCGGAACACCAATGGTTTCTGTGTTAGGGACATTCTTGACATCACTATTCGACAGTGGTCTAGTGTGTCAGATGATGACAAGACAAAAATTTGGGATAAAATCAAGTCGAGGTTCTTGTTTCCTCGAAACACACCAGAGGCACTAATAAAGGAATACACAATGAAGCAATGTGCAATCAGTTTCCGAAACTGGAGGTCGGAGATGAATACCAAGTTTGCAAAGAGAGGGTTGGACCCTACAAGCAGATACAAGATTACTAAAGGACAGTGGGCGGTCTTTTTAGAGCAAAGGAGAGAGTCAGAGTTCTTAACTATCAGCGAAGCCAACTCTGCTCTCGCTAAGAAGAACAAGTACCACCACCGTCTAGGCACAGGTGGTTACCAGCGTCAGGTTCCCAAATGGAGGCAAGAAGAGGCTGCGAAGAAGGCGGCAGGGTTGCCAGCGCTGTCCGAGCAAGTTGGTGAAAGGTCGGCAAATTGGATTCTTGCTCGAAAACCAAAGGAAACTGAGAGCGGTGTGTCCTTTGACGACCCAATGTTTGAAGAAGCAACAAAGAGCATCTTTGCGATGGCGGCCAAGACACAGGAAGGGAAATTCAAGCCACGAAGGGAGAGGGACATCCTTACTGCGGGCCTCGGTAACCCTGAGCATCCTGGCCGTGTTCTGGGCATCTCATCCAAAGAGGGATGGAAGGATGGATTCGGCCCTCAGTGGCAAGGTGAGTATAAGAAACGTGATCGATACAAGGAAGAAATGGCAAGTTATTTAAAGCAAGAGGCTAAGAAAGAGTTCACGGAGATGATGGCAAAATTGCTAGAAAATCCTCCTCCTGAGTTGATGCAAAAACTAGCGAGTGCGGTTTCAAATCAACAGATTAGCGTTTAGGCACCCTAGATGCAACTAGTCCCAGTGGTGTCACAATGTGCAACCAACATTCCAAGCAGTGTTGCGTCTACGCGCGAACAAGGTTCACTATCCGGTTGACGACATTGTTGGTCCCATGTCGTGCTCCCTGGTCATAAGATATGGCATTAACAATCATCGTACAAGGGAAGTAGCCAAGGGCAAAGCAATCCCAGGACGCAAATACCATGGATCTGACATTCCTGAAGACTACTGCAGGGTAGAAGTATCGACCGTGGTTCAAGGATATGAGGATGAGATTCTAGACATCCCCGGTCCAGAGGACATTGAGAAACTCGGACATGCTATAAACAATTTCATCCTTTGGCCTAGGCGGGACATCCAGCTGATATAGCAACCCACTCAGGAGTCATCAGGACCTACCGATCCTCTTCATGACCACCCACCATCACCTCCCTGGTCTATTCCCGACCCTCAATCATCACCTCCGCCAAAGTCAGCACCATCTCCGCCACAGTCATCACCTCCGCCACAGTCAGCACCACCTCCGCCACAGTCGTCTCCTCCACCACAGTTAGCACCATCCCCGCCACAGTCAGCACCATCCCCGCCACAGTCATCGCCTTTGCCACAGACACCACCATTGAATTCCCCACCTTCCCCACAACCTGAAGATCCTCTGCCACAAAGCAAGGAGCCACCACCACCGCCAAAAAAGAAATTTCCGGTACCCAAGTTGGTTTCCGCCTACGAGCCAAAGAAGAAAATAGCTGGGACAGCCAAATTTTTAAAAGGAATTGGACAGAAACGCACTTCAGAAGTCGTTGAGTTGTCTGAGCTTCAGAAGTCAACGAAGCCGGTGCCTAAGGTGATTCCTTGCACTATCAAGGTCCCAACTGCTAGGAAAAATTAGCGTTCAGGCAAGTTATTTAAAGCAAGAGGCTAAGAAAGAGTTCACGGAGATGATGGCAAAATTGCTAGAAAATCCTCCTCCTGAGTTGATGCAAAAACTAGCGAGTGCGGTTTCAAATCAACAGATTAGCGTTTAGGCACCCCAGATGCAGCTAGTCCCAGTGGTGTCACAATGTGCAACCAACATTCCAAGCAGTGTTGCGTCTACGGCGAACAAGGTTCACTATCCGGTGGACGACATTGTTGGTCCCATGTCGTGCTCCCTGGTCATAAGATATGGCATTAACAATCATCGTACAAGGGAAGTAGCCAAGGGCAAAGCAATCCCAGGATGCAAATACCATGGATCTGACATTCCTGAAGACTACTGCAGGATAGAAGTATCGACCGTGGTTCAAGGATATGAGGATGAGATTCTAGACATCCCCGGTCCATAGGACATTGAGAAACTCGGACAGGCTATAAACAATTTCATCCTTTGGCCTAGGCGGGACGTCCAGCTGATGGAGCAACCCACTCAGGAGTCATCAGAACCTACCGATCCTCTTCATGACCACCCACCATCACCTCCCTGGTCTATTCCCGAAGCTCAATCATCACCTCCGCCAAAGTCAGCACCATCTCCGCCACAGTCATCACCTCCGCCACAGTCAGCACCACCTCCGCCATAGTCGTCTCCTCCACCACAGTTAGCACCATCCCCGCCACAGTCAGCACCATCCCCGCCACAGTCATCGCCTTTGCCACATACACCACCATTGAATTCCCCACCTTCCCCACAACCTGAAGATCCTCTGCCACAAAGCAAGGAGCCACCACCACCGCCAAAAAAGAAATTTCCGGTACCCCAGTTGGTTTCCGCCTACGAGCCAAAGAAGAAAATAGCCGGGACAGCCAAATTTTTAAAAGGAATTGGACAGAAACGCACTTCAGAAGTCATTGAGTTGTCTGAGCTTCAGAAGTCAGTGAAGCCGGTGCCTAAGGTGATTCCTTGCACTATCAAGGTCCCAACTGCAGAAGATTACAAGTCTATCCTTAAAAATTTTGTGTTGGGAAGGCCTCTACTCAAGCGGAAAACACTCTTAAATATTCCAAGCAATATAAAAAGGTTGCATGACTGGTATATGAGAGCCGCTTCTGTTGGTGAGAATACATATGATGAATGATTGACTGTGTTGAGGAAGGTTTGAGGCTTTTACCCGGTTGAGTCATTATCTTGCTATGCGCTTAATGTTATGACTAACCGGTGGCGTGAGTTGTGTGGTGTTTATGTGTTGGTGTGTGTGTACAACATGTGTCTCTTGGCTGTGTTGATGTGCAGGTGTGGAGCTCGGAGACAGTGGTCTATGGCGAGGTGAAGGTCAAGTTGAGCCGTGCCGTGCTGACGGACCGGGTGCGGTGAAGGATGGGCGTGCCGTGCGGCGGACGTGCCATGCCGACGAACCGAGCGGTGAAAGGCGGACGGGAGGCTTGGACTGAGGGACCAGAGGGCCAGAGGACCAGCTGTGGTAGCTGGCACGTGGCATCGGCGAGCAAGAGCACATGGGGATGTGCGGTGCATCGGCCGAGTCGGGAGGAAGGCGCTGGAGTCGGGTCGCTTGGCGGGAGGTCGGACATGGGCTTGCGTGCGGCGCAAGTGCCGTCGGCCAAGTCAAGAAGGAAGGCGAAGGCGTTGTGCCCGGCGTGGAGGCTGGACATGCATCGGCATCGGTGCCGGTGGTCGGGGTGTGAGAACCACATCCCGTCTACGGTGCGGGTTCGGTAGCTGAGCCTCAAAAAGCTACCATCGACGGTTTCCGAGTTTGGCCTCAAAACTCGGGATGGACGGTTTCCAGGTTTGGGCCTCAAAACCTGGGCTGAGGGTTTCCGAGTTTGGCCTCAAAACTCGGGGTGGACGGTTTCCAGGTTTGGGCCTCAAAACCTGGGCTTGCGGGTTTCCGAGTTTGGGCCTCAAAACTCGGGGTGGCCGGTTTGCCTGGTTTGGGCCTCAAAACCAGGGGGTTGGTCCGAAAGGACGGTCGACGCGTGGCGGCACCGAGAAGCTTGCGTTGCGGCGAAGCTATCGGTGAGAAGGCGCGGCGGTCGACGGTGGCGGCACGTGGCGGCATCGGGTGAGGTCGCGTCGAGGCGAAGCTACCGGATGTGCGGGCGTGGCCGTCGGATGAAGATTGACCGGTTTGGACGGTTGTACCCCTGGGGGGGTATTTGGTCGAGTGCTTAATGTAAGGGCGTTTGTGTCATTGGACGTGCGCCTATATATATGAGGCGGGCTGCTAGGGCAGCCGCATCCTTGGCAGACCAGTGGTGGTGTCTCTCTCATTTTGTTCCTGTGAGAGTAGGCTAGGGTTAGGAGAGTTGGCTCTTGTTCTTGAGCTTTTCGCCATCCAAGCTTTGATCTGTTGGAGTGGCTTGTAGCCCATACACCAAGTGCTTAATGAATCATCCATTCCTCTGAGTCCAAGGATCAAATTCGTGCTTTGATTTGTCTTGCGATTTTGTTCTTCGCGTTTGCACGTTTTCCCTTCTTTTGTTCTTCACGAGAATTCTTGTTTCGAGGGAAGATTCGCGAATCCGTTTGAACCATCTTGTGTAGCTTCGTGCGTGTCTTCTTTCTACCGAAGGAATTTCTCTAATACCTCACGAACTCACAGATCGGGCGGATTTAGTTTTGGGGTAAAGTTTTCTCCCTTCCCCCGATTTTCTCCGATTCACCGATTTGGAGTTAGGTTTGAGCCATGATCTCTTAGGAGTAGCTCACTAACATCCTTGTGACTCCACTCACCAAGTTTGATCCCTAGAGGATTCGTTTTGGGTGAGTTCGAGTCGAATCAGTGGTTGAAGGTTTGCTGCGCGCGGATTTTTCCCTTGACCGGACACTCGGATCGTGATGACCGGTCACACAGTTCAAGAGTCCGGTCGTTGATCTTGTCACGTGTTGATTCTGTTACACGACCGGACGCTGGACTGAGGGTGCGACCGGACGCACTGAAGGCACTGTTCATTGCCCCCTCGGTGCTTGACCGGACGCTCAGTTGTAACGACCGGACGCTTGTTCCCGTGAGTCCAGTCGTGAACAAAGAGCTCCCAAATCGGGTTTTTGGCGACCGGACGCGTCCGGTGTTGACTGACCGGACGCACCCAGGGTCCGGTCGAGCCAGTCTCGCGCAGCAACCCTCGCGAGCGCCCCGAGGCCTTCCCTCGACCCTCGGGCGAATCGAGCCGAGGCCACCAACGCTCGAGGCTTTCCCGAGGCCTTTCCTCTAGCCTCGGACGAGCCGGAGGCTTTCCCGAGGCCTTTCCTCGAGCCTCGGCTGAGCCCTCGAGCCTCGGACGAATCCGAGCCCTCGGCCTCGGGCGAATCGGACGTCTCCCGAAGGCCTCTTCGTCAGCCTTGGCCTCGGGCGAATCGGACGTTTCCCGAAGGCCTCTTCGTCAGCCTTGGCCTCGGGCGAATCGGACGTTTCCCGAAGGCCTCTTCGTCAGCCTCGGCCTCGGGCGAATCGGACGCTTTGTTTCCGTTGACCGGACGCGTCCGATCGATCCTGACCGGACGCTCCAGTGAGTCCGGTCAGTGCAGACGGCGCACGTTTTCGTCCGTATCTTTTGCGTTCGAGCTCCGATTTGAGATCCGCTTTTTGCGTTGGATTCCCGACTTTGTGCTCTACAGAAATCGGGCTTCCCGCTTTGTGAGGTTACCCAAACTCCATCCTGTCACTAGTTGACTTGCGTGGATTTGGAAGAAGGAGCTTTTGTGGTGTCCCGCTGTGTTCCTAGGGAACATCCACCCATACTCTTGGGTCGTGGACATCACTCGTGTCGGCTTTGCTCTCGGGGTTGATTTTGTTGGGACAGAGGCCGTAGTTTCCGAGAGGAAATTTTGAAGCTCCCATTCAACCCCCCTCTGGTCGCTTTCGGCTAGCTTCACGGTCCTTCAATTGGTATCGGAGCCAGTGAAGGATCTCTATACCTTAACCGGTTCCGGATCCGCGAAGGCGACCCTTTTGAGAGCGGTTCTGTTTCCGACTTTGCTTGTCGAGGTGTTGAGCTTGTGTTTTGGCTAACACTAACGGTGCTTTTCGAGATGGCACCAAGTTCTTCTTCCAGTGTGTCTTTGTCCTTAGGTTTGAGTCTTGGACATATGATCGAGGATGACATTTTGGCAAGAAGGAGGAGTACGACTCTTGAGGTGGAACGTGAGGTGGAAGCTTTGCTGGACTTCCTAGGAGATGATGAGCATTCAACGGAGGATCGTATACGTGAACTTGGCAAGGCCAAGAAAGGTACACTTCTCGCTAGTCTTGGGATTTTGTCCCAACGATTTGAAGCTTGTTGTGATGATAACCTGAGATATGATGAGCTTTGTGATACCCTGCATAGAAAGATCAAGAAGTTGAAATGCTCCATTGCTAGGTTGAAATGTGGCCTTTTTCATTGGAAGTCTAGTGCTTCTTTACCTTGCACCTCTTGTAGTGACATGGTTAGGAAGAATGATGAGCTATGCTTTTCTCTTGCTAGCTTAAAATCTGAAAATGAAATGTTGAAATCAAATGCTTCCATACCATGTCTTGTTTGCTTTGACTTGCGCAAGGACCTTGTTTATGCTAAATCTGAAATAGCCTTGCTTAGGTCAAAAGCTTCTTTACCATGTGTTTCATGTGAGTCTTTGCATGCTGAAATTAATGAATTAAAATTGACTCACACTACATGTGTAGATAAACTTGAGCATGCTAGGGCTGAAATTGATGAGATAAATGCTAGGCCTTGTAGCTTGTGCTCTTTGAATAAAAATGCTTGCCATGCTTCTAGTGCTACTCATGATTCTTTGCTTGATGGGAATGGTGATGTTTCTTCCACCGATTTCATGTGCACATCATGCATTGATTTGGAAAAAGAAGTTTTGGTTTTGAAGCAAATGCGCGATGATATGAGCGCTAAGTTGGTTGAGCACAATGATATGAGTGCCAACCTTGAGAGTGAAGTTGAGCTCTTGCGTACCACATATGCCGAGTGCATAAAGGAGGAGATGGAGAATCTGAAAAACACTCCTTGTGGTACTTGTGATCGCCTCATGTTTGAGAATGAGGTTTTAGCCAAAAGGTGCAAGAGCCTTTGTGCTAAGTCGTTTGAGTCACGCATTTCTTGCAACTCCGATGTTGATGCTTCTAAAATTGCTTCTTTGCAACCGGAGTTGAGTTCTTGTGTTGCGCGTGAGTCTTTTGACATTAGCACTAGTGCCAAGGTTTCGGATAGCTCTTTCATAGCTACTCCTAACCTTGCTAGTTCTTCGAGTGATGTCCAAGGGACTTCTCTTGACAAGGGTGCTTCTCATATTTTTGGGACTCGTCCTCCCAATCCGGTTTTCCATTGCACCTTTTGCAAGAAGGATGGACATTCATTCGATTTTTGTTTTCGCCGTGTCAAGCACGAGCGGCGAATTCGAGCTAAGGCTTTTAGGAAGCCGCGTAGCCTTTCCCATGGCACGTGTGCTCCTAGAATGGGCACCAAGTTGGTGGTTGATGCTTCTTGTTCTAAGTCCCAAGGGACTTCTCACTTGTCGGAGAATGGTGTGCCTGCCAGTAGGCCTTTGTACCATTGCTCTTTTTGTGAGAAAGATGGGCATCAAGAAAGCTTTTGCTATCGGCGTGCCAAACGTTTGCGCCAAGCTCGCTCTTCTAGGAAGATGGTGATTCATAGCCCGTCTCATGGCATGAACGCTTGTGCTCCTAGTAAGAAGCCCATTTTTTTGATGGGATTTATGACTCCTTTTCTAGTGGGATAAGTCATGGTCGTGGACATGCTTCTAGTGCTTCTTCTCTTCGTCCACGTCATGCTGTTCATGATGCTTCTATTGGTTCTTCTACAAAGACCTTGGAAGATGTTTGCCTCTTTTCCCGTGGTACGACTCGTTCTTCTCCTCGAGTTGTCCTTTTGAGGAATGCTTCCAAGGGTGTTTCAAAATCGCTTTTGAACCAGCATTTGCATCATGCTAACCCACATGAGAAGTTGAGATTTGTGACCAAGTCCTGGATTCCCAAGTACATGCTTGCTAACCCTTCGGGATCCAAGGCTCGGGTTACTTTGTCCTCTTGTGTGTAGATATGAGGACGCGGGGTGGAGGACATGCGCCGAATGGAGCTTGATCTTTTAGATGTGATCAAGTTTTGATGGTTCTCTGCATCCCGCTTAGATTTGCCTCCAAAGAGGTTTGTATAGCTTGGTGAGCTTTCTTATACACTCATACCTTGTTCATCCATGATTTATGTCTTGTGGTATGAGATGGTTCTTCAGGTGCTTACTTGTATAGCTTTTACATGTACATTTTATTTTGTATCATGTTTTGCTTTAGTCTAGCATGTGCTATCTTGTATATCATGTCATGCTAGCTTTGTGTATAGCTTTTGTGGATTATCCACTTTTCATGCTAGTCTGTGATCCTTATGAACTTTATGCCATGTTTTACCATACCTCTCCATGAGCTTTACTTGTAGAGGTGTGATGTTCATTAGGTGTCACCTTTTAGGTGCTAGTTTTGGTTAGCTACATGTATCCTGTTGGTATGATTAGTTTGAGCACTAGTCTTTCCTCGATTTTATCATGTTACATGCTTTTGGATCTATTGCTATCATTATCTTGCATTGTAGCATGTGTTGAGGTTTAGGCTGCGTTTGAGTTGGTCATGTCCTTAGGATGCATTTTGCTCCATAGTGCTTTATCCTGTTGCATGGTAGTCTTGTCTAGTTTGGATTCATATCTCCTTGCGGTATCATTCATGGGTAGACCTCTTTGTGTTGAGAGCTTACCTTATGCTTTTATGTGACTAACCATTTTCGTGGAGACCTTGAGGTCACACTGGACGAGACAATGCCTTGTGTTTTCTTCTGCTTTTGAGTGTGCAGGAGAACAGGAGCCTGGAGAGAGCATTTCGGCTCACGGACCCGATCCCACTTCTTCCACGACTTGGGGTTCCGTTCGAGCAGTTCTCCAGTGAGCACCAGCAGCACCTGGGCGAGCGACAGCATCAGGCGTCCCCTCGGGCATCACACCAGCAGGCGGTCATGTGCTTCATGAGGTACCTCCGACACACTTCTGAGTTCGGTTTTTGGTACACTCCTTCTTCGACCCCTTTTCTGCTGTGTGGTCTTTCCGATGTGGATTTTGCTGCCTGTCGCTTGAGCATTTCCTGGCTCTTCGCTTGTGAGCTGGATGTGTGTTTCCCTTTTAGTTGGGGAAGCATTTTGCTTATTGTATCATAGTTGGTCATCTCCGATACCCTTTTGTTTTGGGTGCTCCTTTTAGGCTAGTTTTTGCTTTGTCTTTGATAGACTAGCTTTTGCATGCATTTCATCATGTACATCTTGCATTTTAGAGCTTCATGTATATAGTAATGAAAATAAGACTATGCTCTTTTTGGTATGCCCTGTTTATTCATGATGATGCTTGTAGCTTAGGCTCTTTTTGATCACTTGATACATGCTATGAGCTAAGCTATTTTTGCAAATGGTGAACTTGACTAATCAACTATGAAACCTTTAATTTGTTCACCATTGAGATTGGCAACTAGCATGGGTAGGATGTGTTGAGATCACTTATGCTATCTTTTGTATGCTAGGTTGCTATGTCTCTTGCACTGAGTCATTCACTTGCTTGGATTGTTCATATGTACATTGTGCTTAAAATTTTGATCCAAGTATTAGTGAAATGAAAAGATCGAGATGGGTTTGCATGTGTCAGCACATCACGGTATCGAGACTGTTTCTCATTGCACATTTGAGTTAAACTTGAGCCGTGTAGTGTAAGACCAAAACCGGTGCTTTAAGCTTCTGATTGCTTTTTTTGCATAGGCTTAGCCCGGTTGAAAAGTTAGGCAATGACCATGCTTTCAACCTCTCGCAATCACATGCTTTAATATGAACTTGTGTTAATACCGCTGCAAACTCCAATAAATTTTGAAAAAAAAATAATAACACAAGTCTATGCTTCATTCTATTGCATGATGATTGAACTTTGCTAGGGGTAGTTCACCTTTTATACCTGAGTTAGCACTTGGTTGATTTCCTGTCTATCCATGCTAAGTGCTATTTTAGTGGTGAACACCTTTTCGAATGGCTTAAAACTGCTCATATGCTTAATTGTTCATATTTCGTATTTATTTGATCAGTTTGAGCCTTAGCTAGCATTTGTATTGATTGCTACACTTTCAGGGCAGCACCCCATTGAGCATCTTTTTATTCTGATTGCTATACACTTGAAGCTGTTGCATTGTACATTTCATGCATTTTAGCTTAGTGTGCATACCCCCAGCTCCGTTATTCTTTGTGGTCACCTTCAATTGGTTTCGGGCTCTTTTAATGCTTCTCACTGCCCCCATATGCTTTTGGATGACTTGTCTTGTGTTTGTGTCAATTTTGTAAAAAATGTCAAAACCCCTCAGCATGTTCCCTTTTGTCAAGGGGGAGAAGCTGTTTTCAAGGGGGAGCTTGAGTGTTGGCACAAAGGGGAGAGTCATGCATTTTGGGGAGAGCTTTGAGCGAGGGGGAGTTTTAGCTTTTTGATTTCTTTTTCAATTGGTATCTTCACTCGGTATAGCTCTTTTATGTGTTCCAATTGGTATCCATCTTCCGGTATGGAATGCAATTGATGTCTTGAGTTGTATTGCCTAGCTTTTGTATATAGGCTTGCTTTCAGGGGGAGTCGCTTTTGTCTTGCTGCTTCTCCGCATGCTCCGAGTATTTGTGCTCCATTTCGACTTGAGCCTTTTCTTTGGGCTTTTTCAATTGGAATTGAACCTTCCTTGTGTTCCTTCATTGGTACGCTTCGATTGGTTTTCCATTGGTGCGGAGCATGTTTGGCCGTAAGGCATTGGTATCGAGCGTGCTAGTCATGTTGAGCCGTTTTGCCTCTCTCTTGAGGGACTAGCAGTTTTTGCTTGGTATTTTTGATTGGTTTGGAGCCTTCAGCTAGTTGTGTTGAGCCGTTTTGCCTCTGCCTTGAGGAACTAGCTGTTTTCACCAATTTGTGGCTGATTTTGAATGGTATCAAATTTTCTGCTAGTTGTGTTGAGCCTCTGTGCCTCTATCTTGAGGGACTAGCAGTTTTGCTTCTTATGCGCTGTTTCAGCCTCATTTGGTGTCGAGCCTTGAGCTAGCGGTGTTGAGCCCTTTTTCTGCCTCTTCTTGAGGACTAGCTCATTTTTGACTTGGTTGCGTCGAGCCGTTGCCCATGTCTTTGGGAACCAAGTCTTTTGCTCTTTGTTAAGTTGTTGCTCCGATCCTTTGCTTGGTTGCGTCGAGCCGTTGCCCATGTCTTTGGGGACCAAGCTTTCGGTGTTGGTATCTCAAACCATCTCTTGTGCTTAGTTTTTGTCAATTCAATCATCAAGGGGGAGAAATTTAGAAACCCAAGTAAGGGGGGGAAATTTAGAAACCCAAGTAAGGGGAGTAACCCAAGTGAATCCAAGTGGATAAGTACCTTGGTTTCTTTTTGTGATGATGGTTTGACAATTTTTGAGATTGGTTTTCGAGTGCCTTTTGGGATTCATGAAACTCTTGTCTTCTCTTGACTCTTCGGTTATGTGGAGGCTTTGCCCGCTTTTCCCATTTCTTTTGGGACCGAGAGCTTTTATTTGGAGTATTCATGATCCTCCCTCTCTCAAGTGGCCTTGTGTTTGCTTTTACCTGGCTTTTGGGCACTTGAGTGAGACTGGCCTTCAAACCCTTCCTTTTTGATTTTATTGTCAGTCAATGCATTCATCAAGGGGGAGATTGAGAATACATATGATGAATGATTGACTGTGTTGAGGAAGGTTTGAGGCTTTTACCCGGTTGAGTCATTATCTTGCTATGCGCTTAATGTTATGACTAACCGGTGGCGTGAGTTGTGTGGTGTTTATGTGTTGGTGTGTGTGTACAACATGTGTCTCTTGGCTGTGTTGATGTGCAGGTGTGGAGCTCGGAGACAGTGGTCTATGGCGAGGTGAAGGTCAAGTTGAGCCGTGCCGTGCTGACGGACCGGGTGCGGTGAAGGATGGGCGTGCCGTGCGGCGGACGTGCCATGCCGACGAACCGAGCGGTGAAAGGCGGACGGGAGGCTTGGACTGAGGGACCAGAGGGCCAGAGGACCAGCTGTGGTAGCTGGCACGTGGCATCGGCGAGCAAGAGCACATGGGGATGTGCGGTGCATCGGCCGAGTCGGGAGGAAGGCGCTGGAGTCGGGTCGCTTGGCGGGAGGTCGGACATGGGCTTGCGTGCGGCGCAAGTGCCGTCGGCCAAGTCAAGAAGGAAGGCGAAGGCGTTGTGCCCGGCGTGGAGGCTGGACATGCATCGGCATCGGTGCCGGTGGTCGGGGTGTGAGAACCACATCCCGTCTACGGTGCGGGTTCGGTAGCTGAGCCTCAAAAAGCTACCATCGACGGTTTCCGAGTTTGGCCTCAAAACTCGAGATGGACGGTTTCCAGGTTTGGGCCTCAAAACCTGGGCTGAGGGTTTCCGAGTTTGGCCTCAAAACTCGGGGTGGACGGTTTCCAGGTTTGGGCCTCAAAACCTGGGCTTGCGGGTTTCCGAGTTTGGGCCTCAAAACTCGGGGTGGCCGGTTTGCCTGGTTTGGGCCTCAAAACCAGGGGGTTGGTCCGAAAGGACGGTCGACGCGTGGCGGCACCGAGAAGCTTGCGTTGCGGCGAAGCTATCGGTGAGAAGGCGCGGCGGTCGACGGTGGCGGCACGTGGCGGCATCGGGTGAGGTCGCGTCGAGGCGAAGCTACCGGATGTGCGGGCGTGGCCGTCGGATGAAGATTGACCGGTTTGGACGGTTGTACCCCTGGGGGGGTATTTGGTCGAGTGCTTAATGTAAGGGCGTTTGTGTCATTGGACGTGCGCCTATATATATGAGGCGGGCTGCTAGGGCAGCCGCATCCTTGGCAGACCAGTGGTGGTGTCTCTCTCATTTTGTTCCTGTGAGAGTAGGCTAGGGTTAGGAGAGTTGGCTCTTGTTCTTGAGCTTTTCGCCATCCAAGCTTTGATCTGCTGGAGTGGCTTGTAGCCCATACACCAAGTGCTTAATGAATCATCCATTCCTCTGAGTCCAAGGATCAAATTCGTGCTTTGATTTGTCTTGCGATTTTGTTCTTCGCGTTTGCACGTTTTCCCTTCTTTTGTTCTTCACGAGAATTCTTGTTTCGAGGGAAGATTCGCGAATCCGTTTGAACCATCTTGTGTAGCTTCGTGAGTGTCTCCTTTCTACCGAAGGAATTTCTCTAATACCTCACGAACTCACAGATCGGGCGGATTTAGTTTTGGGGTAAAGTTTTCTCCCTTCCCCCGATTTTCTCCGATTCACCGATTTGGAGTTAGGTTTGAGCCATGATCTCTTAGGAGTAGCTCACTAACATCCTTGTGACTCCACTCACCAAGTTTGATCCCTAGAGGATTCGTTTTGGGTGAGTTCGAGTCGAATCAGTGGTTGAAGGTTTGCTGCGCGCGGATTTTTCCCTTGACCGGACACTCGGATCGTGATGACCGGTCACACAGTTCAAGAGTCCGGTCGTTGATCTTGTCACGTGTTGATTCTGTTACACGACCGGACGCTGGACTGAGGGTGCGACCGGACGCACTGAAGGCACTGTTCATTGCCCCCTCGGTGCTTGACCGGACGCTCAGTTGTAACGACCGGACGCTTGTTCCCGTGAGTCCAGTCGTGAACAGAGAGCTCCCAAATCGGGTTTTTGGCGACCGGACGCGTCCGGTGTTGACTGACCGGACGCACCCAGGGTTCGGTCGAGCCAGTCTCGCGCAGCAACCCTCGCGAGCGCCCCGAGGCCTTCCCTCGACCCTCGGGCGAATCGAGCCGAGGCCACCAACGCTCGAGGCTTTCCCGAGGCCTTTCCTCTAGCCTCGGACGAGCCGGAGGCTTTCCCGAGGCCTTTCCTCGAGCCTCGGCTGAGCCCTCGAGCCTCGGACGAATCCGAGCCCTCGGCCTCGGGCGAATCGGACGTCTCCCGAAGGCCTCTTCGTCAGCCTTGGCCTCGGGCGAATCGGACGTTTCCCGAAGGCCTCTTCGTCAGCCTTGGCCTCGGGCGAATCGGACGTTTCCCGAAGGCCTCTTCGTCAGCCTCGGCCTCGGGCGAATCGGACGCTTTGTTTCCGTTGACCGGACGCGTCCGATCGATCCTGACCGGACGCTCCAGTGAGTCCGGTCAGTGCAGACGGCGCACGTTTTCGTCCGTATCTTTTGCGTTCGAGCTCCGATTTGAGATCCGCTTTTTGCGTTGGATTCCCGACTCTGTGCTCTACAGAAATCGGGCTTCCCGCTTTGTGAGGTTACCCAAACTCCATCCTGTCACTAGTTGACTTGCGTGGATTTGGAAGAAGGAGCTTTTGTGGTGTCCCGCTGTGTTCCTAGGGAACATCCACCCATACTCTTGGGTCGTGGACATCACTCGTGTCGGCTTTGCTCTCGGGGTTGATTTTCTTGGGACAGAGGCCGTAGTTTCCGAGAGGAAATTTTGAAGCTCCCATTCACCCCCCCTCTGGTCGCTTTCGGCTAGCTTCACGGTCCTTCAGTTGGCATCGACACCATCAACGTGTGTATCCCCAAAAGACATTTCTAAGTGAAAATAATATGTGCATCATTAGCTTTGAAGACATTTGGTTGATGATGAACCTCGAGAGACTGGACGTACAGATCGTAACGACGTTTGCACTGTAAGTGTTACATAGTTTAAAATGCATTATAGTAGCGTCAATGTTGAATATCTGACTTGCACATGTGCCTTGCAGAATGCTATATGATCAGCAGGAGTTGTATTATGGGCAAGATTTCAATTATTGTGCCAATGAAAGGATTGACTATCTAAACCCAATTGATATATGCGAAGAACGACACACTTTCAGAATCGGAGATGACAACATAGAGTTACTGGGCTTAGAAGGTGAGGAACGGGACAAGAAAATCGCAAAGTTGAAGTTGGCGTATGAATCCCAGTACGCCTTCTACATTGGAATGTCATTGCTAAAGTATCAACATAGGGAATCGGTAGTGGCCCCGTACCACTTTGGGTAAGTGTGAGTTTCCAGAGATGCATCATGAATTGGATTCCAATACACAAATGCATCATGAATTTGATTCGTGCAGGGACCACTGGATCTGCCTTTTCATTTATCCTAGGGACGGAAGGGTGCTGGTACTAGACTCCGCAAATTACCCGCCATCAAGCTATGCAAAATTCATTGAAATGTTAGAGTTGTAAGTCGAGATATGCATTCTTACTTTTGTATTTTGAGAGTTTGTGTATAATTAACATAGTGATTCTTCTATTCGAGATCATAGGGCATATAGGTTTTATAAGATAAAAGGTGGAAAGTGCGAGTCCAACATTCAAGGGCAGCCATTGCAAGTTTTATATGACTGGCCGGTAAGTTGGTGAAAATTTACTCTTATAAATACAAAGCATATATGTACTATACATAGGACCATGGTTGCATGTATAAATATTCACTTTCCCATTATATAGTGCCACAAGCAACCACCTGGATCTTTCCTCTGTGGATACTACGTGTGTGAGCACATGAGAGAGACTGGTCGATACGTCAGCAACCCTTCCAAGGTAATACAAGTAATAGTCGTGTATGCAGTATTGTACACCATAGTATTGACAAACTATGTACATGCAGGAATATATAAGGCATTGACAAACTTTCTTTGCAGGAATATAAGACAAGGCAAAGCGCATCACCGAACGTACTTTGTACAACATAGTTGAGGACCTGAGCCTTTTCCTATTGAAGCACGTCATTTCAATGTAAGAGAAGTATCATGATCATGAGAGTGAATTATCGAAGCCAGAGTACCGAGTGCTAACAGAGATTTTTAGGCTAAAACTAACTCGGAATGGTTATTAGACCACCTGTGCAAACTTGGATGTATGTAATGTGCAAACTTGCAACTCTATGTTTGTGAGCACGAAACTTTGATGTATATAAGTGTATGTATGAAATATGTAAATTGCATGTTGCTATATTAATGTATATGCATATATTTAATTTAACAATATAATTGCATGTTCCTATATTAATGTATATATTTAATTTAATAATATAATAATTATAATTAACAATATATATATAAAACTGGTCTACAACAGCACAGACGGTTATTTGTGAACCGCCTGTGGAAATCGATTTCCACAGGCGGTTCAAAAATAACCGCCTGTGCTGTTGTTCCATTTTCACTGGCCCCCAGCGCAGGCGGTGCTAGAAAACGCCTGTGAAAATGGGTTTTCAACCGCCTGTATAGTATATCTTTGTACTAGTGTGTTTTGGTTCTATCCCACTAAACTTTAGTCACTAAACTTTAGATATTTTTAGTTGCTAAAATGTCAAACACCCCTTTTAGTGGGGGTGTTTGGTATTTTAGCCACTAAAAGTGACTAGAGTTTAGTGACTAAAGTTTAGTGAGATAGAACCAAACACCCTCTAAAAGCAAAAACGTTAGGTAGCAACAAATGCTTACTTGTGTCATTATCCAAATATAGAAACAAGCTCACTTTTTTGTCTTTAGCTTTCATTCATAGTTGTCATGTCCTCGTCACTACAAAAGTGAAACGTCTTAGGGCACTCAGAATGCAGACTCTATCGTAGAGTCTAAACATATTTATTACACTCATATTTATTGTATTTTGCTGATGTGGCAGTGTAGTTATTGAAGAAAGAGAGAGAAAAACTAAGACCCTGTTTGGTTGGGCTGTGGCTTTTGGAAAAGCAACTGTGAGCTGTGACTTTCTGAAAAGTAGCTTTTCAAATGTAACTGTGAAAAAGCCAAAAGCCCCTTTGGTTCTACAATTGTAGCTTCTCAAACATAGTTCTCACTGAGAAGTGGACCCCGCTTGTCATCTTCTTCCCTCTTCTTCCTGTGTGTGCAGAGGAAGTTTTGCCGGCCACCGCGCAGGGGACGACGCCGCGGCGGTGAGGCGCTCGCGCTGGCCCCGCGAGGCTGCGGAGGAGCCACGCTCGTGCCGGCCCGCAAGGTCACGGCGGAGCCGTGCTCGCCCGCGGCGGCGAGGCACTCGCGCCGGCCCCGAGGCCGCGGTGGAGCCACGCTCGCGCCGGCCCGTGAGGCCATGGCGGAGCCGCGGTCGCTCGCGCCTGCGAGGCCATGGTGGAGGCCGCGTCGGCGTGGTCGAGGCCGCCCTCGCCTGTGCTCGTAAGAGGGGCACGAGGGAAGGGGAGGGAGGGCGGCGCCTGTGCTCGCCTGGGGGCACCGGGAAGGGGAGGCCGGGCGACGCCTATGCTCGCCGCTGACGACGCGGAGGAAGGGGAGGGCGGTCCACGCTCCTCCGGTTGGGAAGAAGACGATGTGTTCGAGAAGAAAAGAAAAAACGAATCACTAAGTTCATAATCAGTTGGAGGTGCGTAATTTTTTTACCCCAAAAGCAGCTGAAAGCAGGGGGTGAGGTGCTTTGAGTTTTGTACAAGAGCAAAAACTGCTTTTGGCCTAAAGCAGGTGTGACTTTTAACCCCTTTGGTTGGCTTTTGACTTTTGCAAAAGCAAAAGCAGGTTGAAAAGGCCAACCAAAGGGGGCCTAAGACTCAAGTCTTATTTAGACTTCAAGTCTATGATATCTTCGAGGTAATAAATAGAACTAGACTGTAGGTAGAGTCTGCATTGTTGCATTATGAGTGCCCTTAGAATTTGTAATGGAGGAGTATACCATTACAAATCTATCGTTATTAAGGCCGCCATATATGATTGCAAATCTATCAATATTAATACCAACCGGCAGACATGTTCATTCCTGAAAAAGAGAGTCCCAAAGATCGACTGGAATTTTAGTATCAACACATAGTGGTACATCGATCTAGCTATCTCCAAATAACTGCCACATTATCTGAATTTCTTTATTTGTGCATGGCCTTTTCAAGCAGTAGTACCCTTTCCATTGTTGTGGAAAAACAACTCAAAAAATTCACCTTTTTTTTCTGCGTTCAGTTTCTTCTGAAGCATGAGCATCCTACGCAAATATAAGCATACCATTATTCCAGGTCCAATAAAGCACTTGATTTCACACATCCTGCAACTCAAATCTTGTTGAGCATGACCACAGCCTCCTCCATTGTGGGCCTGTTCTTCGGAACACTGTCGATACACTTGCGTGCAATCTCCAAGAGACCCTTGGCCTCCTCCATCTCCTTCCCTTGCGCTTGGATGCCCATCCGACGGTCCAGGATCTCCGACGCCTGGCCTGCACCTATCTTCTCCCTTGCCCAATCCACCATGTTCACCTCCTTGTCGCCCATGCTGGCCTTCATTGGCCAACTTGGCCGGTGCCCTGTGACAATCTCTATCACCAGCACGCCGAAGCTGTACACGTCCGCTTTCGCTGTCGCGCCCACGCCGTCCCATATCTCCGGTGCCACATACCTATTTGACATATCCCACAAACATCATGCCCAAATCCTTATGTAGACAAAATTTATCATTGATCATGCATTTGTTCATGTACTGTTTTTTCTTTAATTTGGACATGGTATAATTGCAATAATCCAAATTATGAATTTGCAATTTCTTCTAATAAGCAAATGTTTGGACTGTCTATATGCAGCATAGACAGACATGTTGAGAGGAGAATTTAATTAACTTACCCGGCGGTACCGGCGGCTTGGGTGCTGACGTGTGATTTTGCAGGGCTTCCTCTGACGATCCTGGCGAGGCCAAAGTCGGCGAGCTTGGCCTCGAAGCCTTCACCGAGGAGGACGTTGCTGGACTTGACGTCGCGGTGGAGCACGGGCGGGCGGCGGCCGTGGTGCAGGAACGCGAGCGCGGCGGCGGCGCCGCGCGCGACGCGGAGCCGCGCGGGCCAGGGGAGCGTGAGCGTCGTCCCGGCGGTCGTCCCTCCGCCGCCGCCACCGTGGAGCCAGGCGTCGAGGCTGCCGCGCTCCAGGAGCTCGTACACGAGGATGCGGTCGCGGCCGGCGGCGCAGTAGCCCAGCAGGCGCGCGAGGTTCGGGTGGCTCAGGCTGCCGAGCACCTCCAGCTCGGCGCGGAACTCGCGGTTGCCGGCGCCCGCGTCGCCGTCGCCCGACAGGCGCTTCACGGCCACCGCGGCGCCGCTGGGGAGCACGGCGCGGTACACGAACCCGAAGCTGCCGTCCCCGATGATGTTGTCCGGGGAGAAGCCCCCCGTGGCGGCGGCGAGGTCGGCGAGCGAGAGCTTCTGGAGCGAGGCGTCCGGGGTGGCGGTGCCGTAAATGGACCACGACGAGCTGTCCTGCGACGACGGCGCGGTGACTGGGAGCGTCGTCGACGACGCTGCCGCCGCCGCCGAGCAGCAGCGCTGGCGGCTGTGCGGCTTGAGCTGGCTCTTGCTGTAGTGGCGGTGGCGGCGGCAGAGGAAGGCGAGGAGGATGCAGGGTACCGCGACGGCCAGTGAGGCCCCGGCGACGACGAGCAGCGTGACCAGAGGGGCGTCCATGGCGTGGCCCGGCGGCAGCGGGCGTGGAGATTAATTTTGTGCGCTACCGTTGATTGGATCTTGGGTAGAGAGAGTGGGAGAGAGGGGAGTGGAGGAGGACGAAGTCGTCCATGGAGTCAACTGTCGTGGCGTACGTGGCAGGCAGGAGTTGACTTCGTCGCGCGGGGCAACGTCGGCGTCACCATGGATGGCGACTGCGGACCTGGACGATGACTTTGACTGATGTCTGCTAGCTAGTGGAGTCTAGGTTCCACATTATTGCTCCCTTTTTCCACGTCCTCCTTTAGAATTCTCTTTTTAAAAGATGGCCTATTTTAATCTCTGCAATCCAAATTAAAAGAGGTTTTGGTTTTCTAATACCTCGATTGGCAACAACTTAGCTTTATTAGTGAAACTCTTTTTTTATGTTTTATCTTGATGAATGGTTTTTTCTGGAAGTTAAAGTTGTTTTCGAGACCTATTTGACAAAACAGTTCCATACGGTAGACAACAAAAATAAGAAGACCTTAGAGGATGTTCGTTTCCTAGTAAAAATTTTAGCCTTGTCATATCGGATGTCACGACTAATATAATCTAATGAGCTCCTCGGGGTCATGCTTCTTCTTGAACTTTCCATCGGTCACGCGATTAAAGTCATCACCTAGCATGTTCCACGTGTCCATCGATGGCATGATCACACTGTACCTTCTCTGCACATCTTCCTGAAGCTGTGGAGTTTCAACCTCTTCCTCTCGCTCAGGTAAGGTGAACGGACAGGCAACTGCAATTCCACTATTAAATGTCCACGGTCAGGGAAGTTTTCCGAGTCGCAAGACCTCCCCTCCTAAAAAAACATAAATCAGTGAGTGAGGAAACAATATCAAGTGTGTAAGTTGAATCAATAATTTAATGATGGTTCAATGAACTCACAAAGCGCTCATTGGACCCTCCATAAGCATTGCCGGTAGTGGCCCCAGCCAAGCTCGGATGGAACAACTCCTTCACGAGCCAAGACACCACACTTGCACTTGATGTCCGCCACACTCAAGCCGTATGACGCCGAGCCACACCACCTCGGCGTCATTTCGATTGACGCCGACCAGGTGTCCCATTTCTAGACAAAGTTTTTAAAGGGGTCTATTTGCAAAAAACATAGATTAAAAAATGTGCTAAAATGCAAAAATTTCGCGTATTGAGTGAAGGGCAATATATGGTTAATATGGGAAAATATTTGAGATGAGAAATATGATTAAAAGGACCAAATGTCATATGAAACGAAGTGTCAATGTTTCAGAGGTTATTTTAGCGAAGTCAACGATAAAAGTCCTATAATAGCAAAGCACATTGTTTGGAGTCCTATAATAGCAATTTTCTCTAGTAAAACATGCCAATCCAAACCTAAATATGTTTCTTTTGCTGTTCTCACAGATATATATGTGTGCCTTGTGCGCAGTAGTTTACAGCAATAAAAATAAATATTTTGAGCCAAGTTGGGCTAAGAATTTTTTTTTAAAAGAGGATCTGTGCGTAGGCCCTATCAACTAAGGTTCATGGATGGGCCAAAACAGCAGCCTTTTGCTACACACTTTGCCGGATGCTGGAACTTTGTGGAGCTCAAGGGCGTGTTGATGCCTTTTTGAAGTGATGCCAAATTTATTGAAAATCCAGTGCATCATAATTATGAATCTGAAAATAATTCCTAATTATCCAGCATATGAAACTGAAATGAAATATAATTCTCAAGGCTTGGTAACAGAGCATGCCATCCACTCTGAGGAAGTGAGGACTGACGAATTAAAAAAAAACAAGAAATTATACTGGTTGACTGCATGCAGCAAAAAAAATTGGGTCACTTGTGCTGCAGCCCCCACATCGGCAATGAAACAAACACTACTGCTCACATGTCCCCCAATGCTCAAACAAATGCCTGTCATTTCAAGATGGCTGTGTGTAGTGAGGTTATACTGATCTGATGTTCCAATCACTTGTACTGCACTGTCTCTACTGTGCCTCCAGTTTTTTTTTTTTTTTCATAGAGACAATCCGTATTTCAAGATGGTTGTGTATACTGAGATTGTATAGAAAACTACGAAGTACTAGTCTGCTATAGGTGGAGCTCTCATTTGTTTACGACCACACCGGAGTCCTAGTACGAAGTGTGTTATTACCAGTACTATACTTACACAATCCAACTTGGCACCATCTTCCTCTATTCTTCACTTTCCAATATAACTCGGCTCCCACTCAATTTGGTTCTTGACTTTCCTTGGTTCTCAACATTTGGTCGTCTCATGTGTGTATTTCCCTTTTGCCTCGTATTCCCAACCTCACCGCAGTGGCTTTTCTTGATGGACATTGTCTCCTCTCCTCTCCTTGTTGTCTAATCTTTGCTGAATGCCGGAACTTTTTGGATCCTACTGGCGTGACGAGGCCTTTATAATGTGACGTCCAATTTTTTTTTTGACGGCAAAAACTGTGGGGGAGGTCCCCACAGGAACGAGAAATTTATATAAATACAAAAAGTAGGAGTACAGACATACTTACATTAACTGAAAGCATCAAGCCAAGAGCAAAAGGATGACCTAAGGTCTTCCTTAAATCTAAAAGAATGAAGATAGCACTGATTTTTGAAATTGTGAAGCCATAAATCTAAGGTTGGGTCATTTCTTTGAAAAACTTTATCATTCCTCATCTTCCAAAGCTCCCAGGCTGCTATCAACGTTACCTCCGTGAAGAAAGCCAGGCTTTGATTGCGTGACGTCCAATTTATTGGTGTAAGTTTAGGAATGATTGATTGTATTCCAAGTATGGTCACAGGGATTACATATAGGGCCAGCCAGGGCGGCTCACAGGCCTGCCGCATGGGCATAATTACATTCTCTAATACAGGCCTAATTACATCATGCTAACACTCCCCCTCAGTCTAATCGGGAGCATCGCTAACGGTCAGGCTGGACCGAAACTCCTGGAACAAGGAAGTGGGAAGCCCTTTGGTGAAGATGTCGGCGTACTGTGATGTCGTCGGGACATGAAGAACTCGAACGTGACCGAGGGCAACCTTCTCTCGAACAAAATGGAGGTCGATCTCAACATGCTTCGTCCGCTGATGCTGCACAGGATTGCTGGAGAGATAGACAGCACTGACGTTGTCGCAATAGACCAAAGTAGCACGGCGAGGGGGGCGCTGGAGCTCAATGAGTAGCTGTCGTAACCAAGTGGCTTCAGCGACGCCGTTCGCCACAGCACGATACTCGGCCTCGGCGCTGGACCGAGAGACGGTGTGCTGTCGCTTGGAGGACCAAGACACCAAGTTGTCTCCAAGGAAGACTGCATAACCGGAGGTCGACCGTCGAGTGTCGGGACATCCAGCCCAATCTGCATCTGTGTAGACAACAAGCTCAGTAGGAGGGGAGCGGCCCAAGGTCAGGCCAAGTGTCGTAGTGCCATGTAAGTAGCGCAAGATGCGCTTCAGAGCAGCGAGATGAGGCTCTCTAGGATCATGCATATAAAGGCAAATCTGCTGGACGGCGAAAGCAATATCTGGCCGTGTGAAGGTCAGGTACTGAAGAGCCCCTGCTAAGCTGCGGTACTGGGTGGCATCACCAACAGGAGTTCCATCTTCGGATAATTTGGAGTGAAGATCCACAGGTGTGCTGCATGGCTTGCACTCACTCATCCCGGCGCGCTCCAAAATCTCCAAAGTGTACTGCCGTTGGGAGAGAAACAAACCCTTAGCAGAGCGAGTCACAGATATACCCAAAAAATGATGAAGCTGGTCCATGTCTGTCATAGCGAACTCACGCTGAAGTGCCTCAATCACCTGGCGAAGGAACTTAGCCGAGGAGGCGGTGAGAACAATGTCATCCACGTACAGCAGCAAGTAAGCAGTGTCAGATCCCCCGCGATAGATGAACAGTGAGCTATCGGACTTGGTTTCAACAAAGCCAATGGAAGCCAAGTATGAAGCGAGCCTGTGGTGCCATGCGCGGGGCGCCTGCTTCAGTCCATAGAGTGATTTGTTGAGACGACAGACCAATCCAGGACGAGAGGAATCCACAAAACCAGTAGGCTGAACACAGTACACTGTCTCCTCGAGGGTGCCATGTAGGAAGGCATTCTTGACATCCAACTGATGAATGGGCCAATCCTGAGAGAGAGCCAATGAGAGAATGACCCGAACTGTCGCTGGCTTGACAACGGGGCTGAAGGTCTCATCATAGTCCAGACCAGGTCGCTGTGTGAATCCCCGAAGAACCCAACGAGCCTTGTAGCGATCAAGAGACCCGTCGGCGTGCAATTTGTGCCGAAAAATCCACTTGCCGGTGACCACATTGACGCCACAAGGGCGAGGAACCCAGCTCCAAGTGTCATTACCAATGAGTGCATCAAATTCAGCTTGCATGGCGGAGCGCCAATTGGGATCTGACAGGGCGCCACGAACAGAACGTGGTAGCGGCGACACAGGCGCAGCGTGGAGGTTGAGACGATCCACGGGCTGTGCAAGGCCGGCTTTTCGACGGGTGCGCATGGAATGCGCATTGGCGACCGGAGCGACGGAGATTGGCCTCGTGGCCAGGGTGCGTCCCGTGGCCGCGGCGCTACTGGCAGCAACCTGTGCGTGGCGCACAGGCGCAGCAGCGCCGGCCGGGGGCGAGGGGGGCGCCATTGGCCCAGCAGCGGACGAGTCGTCCGGGCCTCCAATGCTCGGCGAGCCAGGCGACGGCGGCCCAGCACCTGCAGGCGAGCCGTGTGCCTGCGGCCCAGCACCAGCGGGCGAGCCAGGCGCTTGCTGCCCGGTGCCAGCGTGCCGAGCTGGAGACGCAGGGGCAGCCAAAGGAGAACCTGCATGCACAAACTTGGCTCCAAGAATCGGAGCGGTTAGTTCATCATCCTCAAGAAAATCCAGGGCAGAGGATGCCATGGGGGTGGTGGACATGTCGGCGAACGGGAAAAAAGATTCATCAAAAACGACATGTCTAGAGGTGAGGATGCGATTCGACTCTAACTCGAGACACAGATAGCCTTTGTGCTCCGAGGAGTAGCCGAGGAAAACACAGAGGGATGAACGAGGAGCGAGTTTGTGGGGAGCTGTGGAGGACATGTTAGGATAACAGGCACAACCAAACACTCGGAGATGATCATATGTGGGTGGAGTGGAGTAAAGATGAAAATACGGGGTGGAGGAGGCGAGTGTTTTGGTGGGGAGCCGGTTAACTAGATATGTGGCAGTGTGGAGTGCCTCAACCCAGTAGACCGGAGGAAGGCTTGCCTGAAATAACAAAGAACGCACAATATTATTAATGATGCGAAGTGAGCGTTCGGCCTTGCCATTTTGCTAGGATGTGTAGGGACACGACATGCGAAGTGCAACACCGTGAGAGAGGAAGAACGTGCGGGTCACAGAATTATAAAATTCACGACCGTTGTCGCACTGGACGCTCTTGATGGTGGTGCCAAACTGCGTGCGCACGTAGGCAAAGAAATTGACAAGGGTGGAAAAAGTTTCAGATTTAAGGCGAAGCGGAAAAGTCCAAATGTAGTGTGAACAATCATCGAGAATAACCAAATAATATTTATATCCCGACACACTAACAATAGGAGATGTCCAAAGATCACAGTGTATTAAATCAAAATTATTTGTAGCTCGAGAAGTGGAGGTACTAATGGGAAGTCTAGTATGACGACCGAGCTGACAAGCATGACAGAGATGATGGAGATCATCTTTATTACATGAAATGACACTGGAACTAATGAGTTTGGACAGAGCTTCGCGCCCAAGATGACCGAGACGGCGGTGCCATAAGGAGGTGGGTGCAGCGAGGAGTGCGGTGGCGCTGGTGGCTGGTGGGTAGAACGGGTAGAGGTCGCCAGAGCTATTGCACCTGGCGATCACGTTCCTGGTTTGTAAATCCTTCACAGAAAGACCAAATGGATCAAATTCAATAGAACAGTTATTGTCGGTGGTAAAACGACGAATGGAAATCAAGTTCTTAATAATATGTGGAGAGACCAAAACATTTTTAAGAACGAGATCACGATGAGGAAAGGAAAGAGTATGAGATCCAATGGCTGTGACAGGAAGTAAAGCACCATTGCCCACAACGATAGATGAAGGTGTAGATAAAGTGGGCAAAGAGGTAGTGGAGAGTATACCAGCGTCCGCAGACATGTGAGAACCAGCACCAGAGTCGGCGTACCATTCCGACTGCGGTTGCTGAAGCGTCATGGTGTTGAAGTTCTGCACCAAGGAGTCCTGGTTCCAGGCGCCGCCGTGGAGGGGGTTCCAGGGCGTCGACTGGCCCTGGAAAGTTGGCATCGATGGCGCGCCGTTGCCGTAGGGGTAGCCGGCGCCGTAGAAACCGCCTTGGGAAGCACCACCACCGTAGAAGCCGGCCCCTGGGGTGGCGTGGTAGTGGTACTGGGGGGTAGCGGTGAACGCCGGTGGGGGCGGTGGGCGGCCATAGGGCCACATCTGAAGCTGACCGGCCCATGGTTGCGCAAACGAGGGGTGCATGCCGCCCTGGCCAGGTGCACCGTATCCTCCTGCTGGTGGTGCACCATGAGGTGCGTATGGGGGACCCTGGCCATGGGCGCCCTGGCCTTGTCCACGGCCACCCTTGCCCCGGCGACGGTTGCGCTGCTGGTTGCCAGGCGCGCCACCGGACGCGGGCTGACCAGGGCGAACGGGAGCAGGGGGCGCCGACCCCTGGCGAGGAGTGGCAGGAGCCGGGGGCGGCGTGTTGGCGAGGAGGGCCGGCGGTGGAGAGGGTGGACGAACATCAATGTCCACCTCCTCGAGCAGCAGATGGGTGCGGGCTTCGGTGAAGGTCGGGAACGGGCGATGCATCTTCAAGATTGACACCATATGTTTGAACTTGCCGTTGAGGCCGCGAAGGAGAGTGAGGACCATCTGGCGATCGCCGATAGGGTCGCCGAACTCAGCGAGAGACGCGACCATGGTCTCCAGCTTACCGCAGAAGTCAGTGACGGTCATGGCGTCCTGGCGAAGGTTGCGGAACTGCGTCTCCAGGAGAAGGGCGCGCGACTCCTTCTGCCCGAGGAATTCATCCTCGAGATAGCACCACGCCTCTCGGGCCCGACGTTGCCGGATCATGAGGGACTGCTGCAGGTCGCCGGAGACGGTGGAGAAGATCCATGAGAGGATGACGCAGTCCACCTGAACCCAGACGGAGCGCTCGGGTAGCGCGACGTCGTCGAGGACGTGGGGGGTGAGGGCGTACTTGCCCAGCACCGTGAGGAACATGCCGCGCCACTTGTTGTAGGTGCCGGTGGCCTTGTCGAGGATGATGGGGATCATCGCCTTGATGTTGACGACGGCGGTGGCCGTGGCCCAGATCGCCTCATGTGCGGCCTCGTACTGGTCGAGGGCCACAGAGCGGAGGCGCGCCTCCTCAGCACGGCGCGCAGCCTCTGCGCGGGCGTTGTCCTCGGCCTCCTTGGCCGCCTGAGCCGCGGCGGCGGCAGCAGCGTCGTCGTCCTCCGCCATGGGAACGAGACAGGCGGACGGGGGCCGACCGCGATCACGAGGTCGCGATAGGGATCAGCGACGCGATCGGGTGGGCGATGGAGCGGGATCAGCGGCCGGACGGCGAGGTCGGGCGATCAGGTGGTGGCGCGGCGATCAGGACCGGCGGCGTTCTGGCGCGAGGTGCGGCGGCAGGAACGGCGATCGGGACCGGCGGCGCGCGTAGGTTAGGGTTGCGGTGCGGAAGCGGATCGTAACCGCGGTGATACCATGTAAGTTTAGGAATGATTGATTGTATTCCAAGTATGGTCACAGGGATTACATATAGGGCCAGCCAGGGCGGCTCATAGGCCTGCCGCATGGGCCTAATTACATTCTCTAATACAGGCCTAATTACATCATGCTAACAATTGGAACCCAATGCACGATATCTACAAATGTGAAAAATTATTTAAATCTATCTAATATATCTGAAAATTAAATGAAATATAAATGTGAAGGCTCAGTAACAGAGCATAGTCTGAGTAAGTGAGGAGTGACCAAGTAAAAAAAAGTACTTGTACTGGTTAACTGCATGTGGAGCGAGAAAAAATTGGTCATGTGCTGCCGCGTGCAGCACATCCACATAACATTACTGCTCAGTTTTTTTTTTCCTGATTAAAACACTAGTACACTACTGCTCTGCTACACCAAAGCTCATACAAAACTTTTGTTTCAAATGTACTAAATAATGTAGGAGTATTTGATAAAACCCCAAACCACTGCCAAGCTTTTGGTTTTGAACTGATTCTTGTTTTGAAGAAAATACCTATTTTTAACTAATACTATTTTAAAACTATTTTTGAGCCAAGTTGTTTTAGGGTGTGTTTAGTTAGAAGAATTTTGGGTGTAAAGTTCCTGTAGCACTTTCGTTGTTATTTGACAAACTTTGTCCAAATATGGACCAACTAGACTCAAAAGATTCGTCTCGACATTTACAAACAAACTGTGCAATTAGTTATTTTTTTACCTACATTTAATACTCCATGCATGCATCTAAAGATTCGATGTGATGGAGAATCTTGTAAATATTTGGGATCTAAACATGCCCTTAGTCTACGTCAAAAGAACTTAAAGCCAATTTATTAAAAACTTACAAAGGTTTGGATTCCAAAAATGGCCCACGCGATCTGAATCTCTCTTCGACTGTTCCTTTGCCCCACGCGATCCGGATCTCTCGTCGACTGTTCCTTTAATTTCTATTCCAATTCTAGTCACCCAACTTTGAATCCAAGGCTATTGTCCCAGGCCGATCCCATGGAGCCCTAGTAGAGCCAAAACCATGTCCTCCAGAGTTCCCGAACACCCAAATCATAGAGAGCCACCACCGCTTCACGTCGAAAAGAGCTACCTCTCGTGCTTCACACATTTGGGTAGCAATGCGCCGACACATCTGTTCATCTCTCTATCTCTCTCACACTCACTCGCTCTCTGGTGTGTGGTCATAAGTTCATATAAGAGCCCCTAATATAAGATAAATTTATTTTCAAGTCCTTTATCTTCCGTTCAACCCCTATTTTTCCAAAATAGAATCCGCCATCCATAGAGGTCGTTCATTTTACAGGTTGTGGACCTCAAAGTTATATGTTTAATTACATATATGTCCTTATTTTTAACAAATAAGGCCCTGAAGTCTTGATATCTTGTAACCTTACCATTTTAGGTTGAGTCAGCATGATTCTTGCTTGCACTACAGGAAACTGGAGCTTTCCCGAGTGCCTGGAGGTTTGTCGAGAGCCAAATATCGGGCACTGGTCACGTGGCACTCGGCAAAGAACGACACTAGGCAGAGGCCACCTTTGCCGGCAAAGATGGGCACTCGGTAAAGAGGCCTCTTTGCCTAGAGTCAGGCACTCGGCAAAGAAGGGCACTCGGCAAATCTCGCCGGAGCAAACGACATCCATGGCCGTTATCTTTGCCGAGTGCCAGCCGTCTGGCAAATGAGTGTTGCCAGACGGCTGGCACTCGGCAAAGAACCAATCTTTGCCGAGTGTCAAGCCTGACACTCGGCAAAGTGTTTTTTTTAAAGATTTTTACCGCCAATTTTTTTAACACTTTTCAAATGTTGAGATGTACTGGTTTGTAAGCATCGTACTTGATAACTTGCTCGAAACTTTCTCAATTTTTTTTCACGGCATACGCATATGATGTAACAACATCTCGCCAAGTTTTGCGATTTTCGGAATTAATTTGCATTTTTTATAATTAACAAACCGCCCACACGTAATTTGGAAGCGTTGCCCCGTGAGCACGTTGATCGAGACGTCGGGTCAGTTTTTGGATTTGGCCTCAACATACGGTTAAGAATAAGAATAACATTTTTTGAATCATCAAAATCCATTATTCGATGCACCCGCAGATCAAACTAGCGTCTTTTAGGAAAGTTCAAGAAATTAAAATAAAGTCAAAAAATATAACAAAAAGTTTTGAAAAAGTGTCAAATTTGAACATGTTGACAGTGGTAGTGTGAAAGTGCCTCAAAAAAAATTTGGTAGCAAAAACCAAAAAAAAATAAAAACTTCGTCGAATGTCAGCCCTGGCACTCGACAAAGTTTCCCTCTTTGCCGAGTGCCTAGCCAGGTGGCACTCGGCAAAGAGGTCCGCAAGCGCTTGCACGTGTCCACTCTTTGCCGAGTGCCAGCCGACCTGGCACTCGGCAAAGACGTTCGAAAAGAAAAAAAATACAAAACGGCCCGGCCGCCACCCACACACTCACACACACCACGCGCCCCGCTGCCAGCTCGCACGCCGCCCCGCCCGCCGCCGTCACCCCCGCCCACCGCCGTCGCCCCCGCCCGCCGCGCCGTGCCCGCGCCGTCCAGGCCCCAGTCGCCGCTCCCGCGCCGTCCCGGCCCCGGCCGCCGGCCCGCGCCCCCACGCTGTTGCCCGACTCAAGCCGCGAGGAGGAGGAGGAAGAAAGGAGGAGGAGGAGGAAAGGAGGAGGCAGAGGAGGAAGAAGAAGAAGAGGAGGAGGAGGAGGAGGAGGAGGAGCAAGAAGAAGAAGAAGGAGAAGAGGAAGGAGAAGGACGTCCCTGTCGTCATTTTGTCGTTGTCAACGTCATTGTCCGTCGCCGACAAGGTAATTAGTAAGTAAGTAGTTAGTAGTAGTAATTAGTAAGTAGTTAATAGCAGGGACAAGGTCTGCAGGTCCCGGCTCGCGGATCTGTACCACGAGGCGCGGATCCAGTGCGTCATCAACTACAACGCCGACGTGTTAGGGAAGGCGGTGAAGAAGGCGGACGCCAGACAGATGATGCTCACCAGGGAGACCGACCTCACTAGGGAGCAGTACATCCAGATACGTACAAAACTGTAATACTGATTGGTCCATCCATCACTTAGCGGCTCTTTTAACATATTAAATACTTATTGTCTTGCAGTTCTGTCCTGGTTGGTGCGTCAATCACCTAGACTGCTGGTTGTCCATTGTGGACAAGTGGAAATCGGACGACTGGTACGAGAGGCACGGTGCCCGCCGAGACTGCCGCCTGCAGATGCCTGGGGTGCCACACCACCAAGGCAACCTTAGCCTCAACGTGTACGCTGACAGATGGGTATGCACTACTGATTTTTTTATTCTAACACTCAATTACTCATTACTTGTAATCATCTGTGTGTTTTCCTCGCAGTCCCAGTCACATGGTGGTGAGGAGTGCCCCCCTTTCAAGGCGTACAACTTGTCACACCAGGGCAAGGCGACTGCGGCGAGCACCCAGTACAACCTGAACGCCGGGCCCGAGGTGTACACCAACGCGAACGCCTACACCAAGGTCACCGAGTACACCTCGGCGGCTCGCGAGCGCCAAGGGGAGGACTTCGATCCGGCCACCCAGCCCCTAGATACAGACCTGGTGATGAGGCTAGGAGGAGGGAAGCAGCACGGCCGGTACTGGATAGCCAACAGCGCAGTTGACTCGTCCTCTGTTCCCAACCTCGCCGAGATTCGAGCTGCCAGCACGAGCTCCTCCGTCCCCATACGACCTCGGCAGCCGACCTCACAGCAGATGATGGCACAACTTCAGGTAAGTACTGTTCTATTCGTCGTTCATTGCTTTTACACATATACCGCCTTTCCATTGTTTAAACCTTGCGGGAGGAATATTGTAGGCCCAGATGCATGCCCAGGCGGACCAGGTGCAGAGGTTGCAGGCCCTGCACGAGGCCCAGGCGGAGGCCCATCGCCGCGAGTTACTGGCCGTCCTCGAGCGGGAGGCGCAGAGGACGCAGGACATAGCTCACTTCTTTGGGAGCCTGAACATCCCGGGTGTTGTCGTGCCTCCCTCGCTGCTCACTCCTTTTGTGCCTCCTAGTACTCCTTCGACAGAGACTCCGGTGAGTATATATGGTTGTTTATATTGCCTTAACTTTTACGGCCGTCCTCCAGGTGCTAACGAATTTGCTTCTCCTTTGTGCACTCACAGTCGGAGGGTCCGGTGCCAACTCCTCAACCTGGCCTTCCTCCGCACACTCAGTACATCGCTGGTGGCTCTCCTCCGCAGTCTGGGTGGCTCCCCGGTGGCCCTCCTCCGCCCTATGGGTGGCCAGGTTACCTTCCTAGCCAGTCGGGGTACACCGGGTGGCCATCTGGACCTCCACCGCCCGGGTGGCAAGGTTGGCAAGGTGGTCCTTCGGGGGGGTCGTCGCATGGGTGGCAAGGTGGGGGTTCTTCACAATCTGAGCATCAAGGTGAGCAGTGATGACCGACTTAGATTTGTCATTGACTTGTGAGACGGATGTGATGGACTTGTGAGCTTGTGATGGACTTGTGGACTTGTGATGAACTTGTGAGCTTGTGATGCATGAAGACAGAACGTGTGATATTTGTCTGAAATGGATATGCATGTGATATATGGATGTGTGATATATATATATGATTGTCTGAAATGGAATATGGATGTGTGATATATATATATATATATTATGTTTTCGGTGTAGCAAAATGAAAACAGAAAAAAATTCAATTTTTCCGAGCTTTGCCGAGTGCCACACTCGGCAAAGCTGGGCAAATTTTTCCCAGCTTGGCCTCTTTGCCGAGTGCCGAGACCATGACACGTGGCACTCGGCAAAGAGGGCCTCTTTGCCGAGTGCCGGCCCACGTGGCACTCGGCAAAGGAGGCCTCTTTGCCGAGTGCCGGCCCATGTGGCACTCGGCAAAGAGGCCCCCTTTGCCGAGTGCCAGTCCATTCGGCACTCGGCAAAGAGGCCGTCAGTTGACGGCTCCCGTTTGCTTCGCCGAGTGCTGACCTGGCACTCGACGAAGCTTTTGCCGATTTTTTCTTTGCCGAGTGTGGCACTCGGCAAAGCCTTCGCCGAGTGCGAGGGGCCCTTTGACTCGGCAAAGCCTGAACGTCCTGTAGTGTTGTGTCTGTGTGTTTATTATAATCCTAAACTTAAACTTTTTGCACTTTCCATGCTACTCATGGGATGTGTGGACGATGCTCGCGTGGTGCTTTTCTATGTTGAGTAGACGCTGAGCAAAGTAAGTCGGTAAACAACTACAGTTATTTCAGCATGAGGATCAGCACATGCAGTGGTTCACCATGAAAGACAAGTATGATACAAGGCTCCTTGGATCTAGCGCCCTTCGCCACCGCGGTCATCTTGAGCTTTTCTATGTCGCCGCATGCTCGCAATGCTGGTTCCACACCTTCGAAACAGGCATCACCGTTTCCTGGCAAGCTTCCCATTGGCCTCGTATTCCTAATACTTTGAAATTATATGAAGAAGCATGTTCCCAACTCATTTGATGGTTCTTCTTCCCTCTGCTGTGAGCTTGCATTCTGTGATGACAAACTGACAGCTAGCTTGCATTCTGTTGAGTATTTTTGTCGCAGATGTTTAGTAATTAGTGGAACAAGAGGCCGGAGACTAGTATTATTATTACAGGATATATGGGAATACATATACGGAGTATATATAGACGTTGCTGCAGCTATGACTTTGCTCCAAGAACTGAAATACTCCATATTCACTGCATTCTGTTGAGTATCAAGCATCCACACAGAAAATTTAAAAAGGTACGTACTCCGTACACCATAAGAGTTATTGATCCATGTGCGCCCATATTTTTATTGGTTAATAGCTCATAAATGGTGGTAGGTCCACAGTTCTGCTATAATTTCTCGTGCTGCATTTTCTGATTGGAGCTTAGAACACTGGCCAGGCCGTCATTATTTCTGCATGCATCAGCACCGAACTTTGGTCATTCTGGCAGTTCCTGTACAGAATGCATGTAGTATAGTATATGTTTAAACTGTATTTCAAACATTTCTGTTGGGCACTACGAAACTTTAATAAGGCTTCCTTTGGATGCAGAGCCGAACTAACCCAAGGAAGAGATTCCTGGCACGGGGATTTCAGCGGATACTCCTTTCCCAGGCCAGCGTTCCCTCGTCCGCTATTTATCTGTTTGGAGACATGTTCGAGCTACGGACGCTCGTGGCTACGAGTTGGTCATAAGCTGAACGTCGCCTTGTCCGGCACTGGTGTTGACACTCAAAAGTGTCTCAAGCGTATAATAGACTCCACCATCAAGTTTCTATCGTCAAGATGGCTGAGACATCTTGAGAGACTTCCGACCAAGTCTCTCGAGAGACTTCCGACCAGGTAAAACTGGTCGGAGGCGGCGAGGCAGCAATGGAGACCAGCTCGTATTGTCAAAATATGAAATGGACTTCACCATTGTGTTCCTCTCATCGAGATGGTCGAAAAACATATATGGAACGTCCAATTTGGAGCCCGGATGGAAGAGTTATGACTTAATAGAGATAGCTCGCTGTTGGAAGTTCTGACCCTCCGAGTCGGAACTTCTGACCCCCGGAAGTTCTGACCTGAGTCGGAAGTTCTGACCCCCCCGGAACTGCTGACCCTCCGAGTCGGAACTTCTGACCCCCGGAAGTTCTGACCCGAGTCGGAAGTTCTGACCCTGTTCGGATCTGTCCTTTTGGATTCCGATCCGAACTGTTCCAAACTCGTGGGAAACATGGAAAATAAGGTTTGGAAGGGTTTCCTACTGGGATAAGACCACCCCCTCTATATATATGAGAGGATCATGGCCGATTGAGACCCAACTATCCAATCGTCAAACCAATCTAATACAACCATTTTACCCTCTTCTCCAACCTCATGCTGTTCATCCCTTGATCCGACGACCAAGGATGGCGCCCTAGGCTCGTCGGCCGACCTAGGGCAACCCGGCGATGTCCTTGCCCTGACGGGGTCCCTCCCGGGCGAGAGCTTCGACGGTTCCTTTGCTAGTTTGCCCGAAAACTAGTCGTTCTTCGCCACGTAAGTGCGATAGCTATCCTTTGCCGGTTTGCTTGTAAACCTAGCCGTCCTTCACCGCGTAAGTGTGACCTCCTCGCTACGTTCTTCAGTCCGTGGCGACCCGGGCGTCCAAAGCCCTAGCTGGTGTGTGATCCGGAACACGTTTCGGCGTCAACATACTTTTTGGCGACTCCGCTGGGGAACGAATTTGCTTCGGCTATACTTTGCAGCCGAATCTTCTTGCCCTAGCCCTATTCTTCACTGATCTATCTTCTTGTTCTCGCCATTACCGTCGCATTCGGCCCAAAAGGCCGATCGCATCTGGTTTTGACCCCTTGTGATCTCGTTTGCTATTTTGCAACACAACGTTCTACATATTAGAAAATTCAGCAAGGCGGTCAAGCTCTAAATCATGGAGTACCAAGGTGTCACGTCACAAAACTACTACAATTACCCCGAGGTACGACTTGCAAATACATCTTATGATTATAATAATTATTTTGCAAGTTCTATGAACTCTTATGTTGGTGTTGCTAGTCATAATGATAGTAGATATGTTGCATCGGTTAATACTTTTGCTAATGCTCCTCATCATACATATCATGATTATACATATTATGGTCAAAAACCGTTGTCAACTAAGAATTCTTTGAGTTTTGATGCTACTAGCAACATGCAACATGTAAATTCTAATTCATCGGCTATAAGTTTACAATACGTGGCACCACCACAAGACGTGTCGATGAATGAGGGAATTGGCTATGACAATAATAATTAGTTAGCCAATTGCTCTCAAAATTCAGCATCAAATGCAAGTGCTACTACTCATAATTCGGCCTCGTATGTTGATAATAACTATGACCGAATGCATGAAAATTCAGCAAAGCATTTAAGTGCAAGTACTTATGATTCAGTTTTACGTGTTACTAGTAACCATAGCCGAATCAATGGAAATTCAGCACCTTATGCAAAGATCAATGCTCACAATTCGGCTTCATTTGTCACCCAGGACCATAGCCGAATTAGTAAAATTTCAGCAAGACATTCAAGTGCTAAAACTTATGATTCGGCTCCACATGATACTAATAACTATAGTCGAATCAATAATAAATCAGTAATGGGTGTGCATGCTAACAATCGTGATTCGGCTTCATATGTTGCTCTTAAATCGAGCCGAGTCGATGAAGATTTAGCCCATGCCAGAAATCCTTATGGCTCCTCTAAATGGAAGGTTCCTGCTTATCATAGACCATACCCGTTACACTATGATTACTTGGAAGATCCTGATGGTTGGTGGGTACCAGATTTTTATGAATTTAGTGGTGAAGATGATAAGACCGCTATGGAACACATTAATATTTATCTCTCGCAATTGGTTTTTGCCGGTAAAGAGGACTATATGAGAGTGCAGAATTTTCCTTTATCTCTCACTGGTATTGCCTTTGCATGGTTTATGTCTTTACCCGAATGAACTGTTTGGTCATGGTCTAGATTAGAGGAGTTATTCTATGAATACTTTGGAAAGACCAATGACAAAAGACCGATCATTACTGAGTCATCGGCTAAAAGGGGATTGTTGATGGGCATAAAAGAAAAAGTCAGTTCAGATGTAAGCGAAGGTTCGGCTACCAAAGCCGAACAACATAATATCCATTCCGAACCAATCGCAACTCAAAAGGCAAGTCTTGCTACAGAAAAGCATGAAAAGCGCCAGAAAATGGCTAGACTTGATTTTTCAAGAGCTGAAGGGGTTATATGCTTATCCAGTGATTACCGCATCATTGATGGAGATCAAATCCCTACAAGCGAGAAAGAAGAACCACTTGCCTGCCCAAAATCGGTTAAACTGACTTTAGAGTCGGCTAAGCCGATTACTACCTCCCTAGAGTCCGCTAGGTCGGCTTCTAAGTCGGCTAAGCCAACTCCCCCTGTTGTTGCCTTACCTGTTAGTGCCCATGTCGGCCGAGCCGACTTCCGATCGGCTAAACCGACTTCCTCTGTTCCAGCAACTACCGAAGCGCTTTTGGGTGATTCAACACCTATTGTTGATCGTTCTCTGGAGATGAAGGACAACGTCATTCAAACCAAGAACCTACGCTTCTCTGGCATGATCAATAATGTACCAAATATGAATATCTTGCTTAAATTTTAATCTGGTCATACAATTTCACTTTTTGCGTCTATTAGAGATATCCTTGCTAGTAGTTGTAAAAGACCAATTGAGAATAGTATTTTATTTGGTAATGTTAAAACAAATTCAGATTCTATCGGCCAACATATTGTGCCATATGGCAAGGTCGGTAGTAGTAGTTTGCCAAAGATAAAGTTTCCCAAAAGCAGTTACAAAGGTGTGGCCGAATGGATTGATATTAAATCTGATCCCTTCGTTTGCCTAGCTTTAAAGCCAACTCCTCAAAAGAATCGGCTGAAGAAATGAAAATACACCTTTGACTTTACTTTTTGTGATCATGTCTTTGATATCTTGTTAAAGAATAATTTTATTAGAATCATTGATCACAATGTTTTGCCATCTATTCAAAACTTAGAAGAGCTTACATATTGCAAGTGGCACAATTCTTTTGATCATAACACTTCTGATTGCAATGTGTTTCGTCGAGTGATCCAATCGGCCATTGATAAAGGACGATTGAGATTTCTTGAAGCTCAACAAATGAACCAATTGGATTCAATTGGTCTTGATGGCAAGCAAGATTCAAATCGGTTTGCCTTAGCCGATTCACTCAAAGCTCAAGGCTCGAATGCCCAAGAGAGAGATGTGGAGCCCTCAAGTGAAGATAAGGATGTTGTCCGTGAATTGCAAATTGGAGATATTCTAGAGGACAACAAAGTTATCACAATTCCAGAAGACACTGGGGGCAGGTAGAATCTCTCCAGCTAAAGCAAAAGTCGGTTCATCCCGTTTAGCAAGGGGAATCGGCTAAGGATCCTCCTTTGGAGCATGTCTATCAAGATGAAGAAAATAAGGAGGATGCTCATAAAGCTTTTGGAGGTAAAGGATGTGACAAGCAAAAGAGTGGAAGACCGAAGCTTAGCTTCGAGGAGCTTCTAGCTAAGTATGAGAACTTAGCAAAACCCAATGTCACCAATCGGCCAAAGAAGGTCCGAACACCAAGATTACCTCCAAAGCACAAATCTCAAGATTCGAATTGGCAAGGGAATAAATCTCAAACAGCAACAACACATTTCCCTTTTGAGCAACTAATTCCTATGTCATATGGACTGCAACCCACATATTTTCATCCTTATTCATCTTGGGTCTGGTTTGATCAAGAGGCACACATTCCACTATATTCTCGGCCACAATATGCAGCTCCTAGACACTTAGAGAGGTCATCATCTTACAAAGACCGTTTTGATCTAAATCGGTCCGGAACCCAACATAAGAAGAAAGTGGTAAAACAGGTTTACCGTGTGAAATATGATGGCCGCAAAGATAAAAGTTCAGATCTAAACTCAACTATTGAAAAGTCGATTGCAGTGCTGAAAAATCTGGCTATTGATGGCACAGAAATAGGAGAATCATCTACCGATATTCTAGGTGCCAAATCTGAACAAAAGAAAGAGAGAGTGCCTAAAATCAAGAAAGATTTGTCGTTGTCCAAAACAGAAATAAAACCAATATGCTCAATTGGTTTATCAAAGTGGCAAGAAAGGAAGTTGCAGAAGCTTAGTGCAGAGAAGTTGAAAGAAAAAGGCTTGGTGTGGGTTCCTAAAGGAAGTATCCAAGTTCAAAAAGATGATGCTCAAGCAAGTAGTGCAACAAAGGCAAAGGAGAGAAGAAGATTCAACAAGCAGTTGTCAAGCTGGAGATTTGCACCGAATCATCAAAATCAATGGTTTTGGCATCATCCATATTCTCTGCCTATGTCTATGCGGAATTCATCCCAAGGTATGCATGATTACCCCTTAACCCCTTATTTCGATCATTGGTATAAATGTCTATATTATGGAGAGTTGCCAAATTATTTTGCTTACCAATGATCTAGAGCCGAACTGCTTTTATTTCGGCTATGCATACTCACCTGGATGAATTCATATGGTCGATGCTTTGCTATCTCCCTTAGTGTAGTAGTATAGCCGATGAATGCTTGCAACCATCGTGCTATTAGAAAAGCCCCATAGAATTCACTTCGATGGCTTTAAGGCTCGGGGGGCATGATATGTGATCTTTTATTTCATGGGTGTGACAATATGGTTAATCGGCTTACAAAAGGGGCCAAGGTGTTGGCATGGTTGTTATTTCCCACAGTGGTGCTATGTGAGACATTGAGCCGATTAAGACTACATTTGCACCAAGATTCAAGCCGAATGTGAACTTTTCTTATTCGGCTTGGCCATATTATGATCCATGAAGTATGACATGTTGAAGCCTGTGGTGATTCATTACTAGTGGTACAACAAGTCACTCATATGTTTTGGGGTTTTAAAGGATCACATAATGCATATCTTGATGAGTGTCTTGCCATCATTATTTACAAGGCATGATAATTTTAAGGCCAACATGCTAGCGTGATAAGCATCTGGCTATGGCGTTAGTAGACACAACTTTCACATAAAGGAAAAGTCGATGCATCTAATTTTGTGAACATATTAACTCAGTCGGCTTGTCCGACCGACCAGGTTGAATCTGAACCAACTCAGTCGGTTTGTCCGACCGACCAGGTTGAATCTGAACCAACTCAATCGGTTTGTCCGACCGACCAGGTTGAATCTGAACCAACTCAATCGGTTTGTCCAGCCAACCAGGTTGAATCTAGACCAACTCAGTCGGTCTGCCTAGTCAGCCAGGTCGACTTTGAACCGATTTAGTCAGTTTGCCAAATCGGCTTGGTCGGCTCCAATACGGCTAAGCTTAGTTGATTCATCCATAGAACTCCTAGATCGGCTCGAATTAATTCTTAACAAAAGTAAGGCTGATTTGGAAGATTGGAGAACTCCCTTGTTGAAATATTTTCGTGATCCAAGCGCTAAAGATGATGACAATGTTCGGCGGAGTGCATTTAAATATGTATGTGTAACAATAGCTCTATCAAAGGATTGGCGAAGATTCATTGCTTAAGTGTTTGGGATCTGATATAGCAAAACTAGCTATGGGAGTCATCCATGCACTTTGATTAAACTCAGCAAGAGAGAAGATTGGGATAATCCAAGGAGGTGACCTTGAGCAAGCACCAAGTTGGAAAGTCTTGTTTAGAGTGATCAAAGTGATGTTTGAAAATTCATGTTTGCTGGAGACGTTGCAGGGTGAAAGTCTCACAAGAGCAATGAGCGGGAGGTATTTGAAAAGGTACTTTCCAAGTGTTTGGCAAGGAGCTCAAGTGCTCACCAAACAATGGCCGACCATGTGTCGCCCTTAGTACAAAATATGGTCGATGCTAGGTAGCCGATGAGTTGGGTATCGTTGCTATTTAGTGCTTTAGTTGTGTTTTTAGGTTCAGTGCATCATTCACCTAAAAACAGGGGGCATATGTTGACACTCAAAAGTGTCTCAAGCGTATAATAGACTCCACCATCAAGTTTCTATCGTCAAGATGGCTGAGACATCTTGAGAGACTTCCGACCAAGTCTCTCGAGAGACTTCCGACCAGGTAAAACTGGTCGGAGGCGGCGAGGCAGCAATGGAGACCAGCTCGTATTGTCAAAATATGAAATGGACTTCACCATTGTGTTCCTCTCATCGAGATGGTCGAAAAACATATATGGAACGTCCAATTTGGAGCCCGGATGGAAGAGTTATGACCTAATAGAGATAGCTCGTTGTTGGAAGTTCTGACCCTCCGAGTCGGAACTTCTGACCCCCGGAAGTTCTGACCCGAGTCGGAAGTTCTGACCCCCCCGGAACTGCTGACCCTCCGAGTCGGAACTTCTGATCCACGGAAGTTCTGACCCGAGTCGGAAGTTCTGACCTTGTTCGGATCTGTCCTTTTGGATTCCGATCCGAACTGTTCCAAACTCGTGGGAAACATGGAAAATAGGGTTTGGAAGGGTTTCCTACTGGGATAAGACCACCTCCCTCTATATATATGAGAGGATCATGGCCGATTGAGACCCAACTATCCAATCGTCAAACCAATCTACTACAACCCTTTTACCCTCTTCTCCAACCTCATGCTGTTCATCCCTTGATCCGACGACCAAGGATGGCGCCCTAGGCTCGTCGGCCGACCTAGGGCAACCCGGCGATGTCCTTGCCCTGACGGGGTCCCTCCCGGGCGAGAGCTTCGACGGTTCCTTTGCTAGTTTGCCCGAAAACTAGTTGTTCTTCGCCACGTAAGTGCGATAGCTATCCTTTGCCGGTTTGCTTGTAAACCTAGCCGTCCTTCACCGCGTAAGTGTGACCTCCTCGCTACGTTCTTCGGTCCGTGGCGACCCGGGCGTCCAAAGCCCTAGCTGGTGTGTGATCCGGAACACGTTTCGGCGTCAACAACTGGGAAGCTGCGTCTGGACATAAGAGGTGGGGAAGCGCCGCCCTGGGAAATAGCGTGGGACAGGTCTGCTCGGCCCCTTCGCATGTGTTTCCAAACGCCAAGACAGTCTGACCTGTGCTTACGTTCCATGTGGAGACTGGAGAGCCTGCCCGGGGAAACGGACGGGATAGCCCCGTGGATCAGGTCTTCCAAAGGAAGCCTATTGTTTGGCTGCACATGAATACACCTCAATCCACGTGGGTTATAGTGAATTGGAGTGTAATTTGAACTAAATTACACCTCAATTCCTTCTAAACCACTTGGATTGGAGTGTATTCAGATACAGCCAAACAAGCCTTAAGGGTGATCCAAATGCACTTGAGGGTTCCCCGCCCAAATGTCAAACAAAATTAAAGTTCCTCAATTTCGAGAAGTTGTTCCTTAAGTTGCAAAGCTTGTGACTGCTATTAGAGTTGGTCGATGCTTTCGCGTTGCTCATGCCTTCTATTAATTATGCTCTTGACTGCTGTTGATCGACCTTGTGGACATCTGAGTTTTTTTTCATGTTCTAAATTTGGATTTGAATATCTGAAAACTTAAAATGAATAGAGACCACAAACAACTTCAAATAAAAACTTATATACTACTACTGAGTTCTATATCACGTTGAAATCTAAAACTTTGTTATAGGAAATGTCAATATTGGAGGTCTATCCAAATACTAAAATTCAAATACAAACTCAGAGAATTTATAACAAATGATTGGGACTCTTGACAATTTGAAACAAAAACTAGTCAACTAAGAGTTTATAGTTCGCATCATAGGACTATAATTTTGAAATAAATTTCGTCTTCTCATTCCACTGCATAATATAAAAATTTGAATTTATTTTGAAAACTATTTGTTATGGTGGACCTCTTAAGAGTGTTGCCTCTATATATGTCGTCTTAAACATATATGTTACACTCTTAAGAGATATGAGTGTCCAGCCTCTGTAAATAGCCATTTGCACTGGCGAGACTTAAGAGTGCTACATTACAGGGGATTATATGTCACTGGAGAGACTTAAAAGCGATATCAGTGGATTTATAAATGAGGGGATGAGTCACCGAAAACCAATTGACGTTTAGGGTTCATTTCACATTTGTAAAATCATTTCCTACTTACAGGGGTTGGTAGTAGTAAGAACTATTTCATACACGTTGCCCTCACGCTAATAAATATATTTTTGGAAGATTCAAGGGCAAGAGGTTATTTTAATGCATGGAGGGTAATCAAGACATTACTACTAGTCCGAAAGCCCTAATCTTAACCTTAAATGAAGCATTATTGGAGTGATGTTCTTTGTGCTGTGTTCCTTGGTTCTTCCAATCATTGGGGACGTTAGGGTCAGGTTCACTTTGCACCTAATATTTTCACAAGACACGTGCTTTATTGATCCACATCACTCTTTGATCTCTGTGTTGCCGCACGCCCTTCGGCAATGGTACTGCTGATGTTCATGTGAGACTATTGTCTTGGTGCTTCATGGTCTCCCACCAAAGATCATTCCGTACGAAGAGCTTGGCTTCGCTTCATGGCATATCGCGAGCCCTCACAAACCATAGTTGAGAAGTGAGTGTGAACTGCGAAAAGAGTTGAAGACATATTTCCCTTTTGCCTCCTGTTCCTGGACTCTATTCAATATCCTGCATGGCAACCGTCACAGCTAGCTTGCTTGCTTGCATTCAGTTGAGTATGTGTCTGTGGAACAGGAAAGTACTATGTGTATATGCAGTTCAATAGGTACATTGTGCAAGTGACAGTGAAACTAGTTTCTAAAGCAAGATTTATAAAGCCAGTGTTTAAGACCATGTTCAGTCTAAAGATTAAGATCATGTTCAGTCTACGATTAAGATCCACTTGCTCCAGCAAGATTTATAAAGCCAAGACGCATTGTATCTCCAGGCTCTGGTTAGTATCTCAGGTTAGTTTTCCGCAAAGATGACTTAGTGATCATGTTCAATCTAAGATTAAGATCTTGTTTAATCTAAATTTTATTTCAACACTCTCAACCGTCACAGCTAGCTTGTTTGCTTGCTTGCATTCAGTTGAGTATGTGTCTGTGGAACAGGAACACACTATGTGTATACCAGTGCAATATAGGTATATTGTGCAAGTGACAGTGAAACTAGTTTTAGGCGTAACACCATGTCATTATTCACCAATTTGGGGGTCGGAACTCGTCTTTTTTTTTATAACTTTTCAATAAAGAAATCTCTATTGATCTTAGACTATCAGTTAAGTCATGGTGATAGAATAGACCCAAGTGCAATTCAGACGACCTCTCTAAAAAAGCTAGGGTATACATAACTCATATTGCAACTAGTATCAATGGACAAAATGAGATGTGCAAGTGTGTTGTACGTGTCTGATCTAGATGAGGAGGCAATGATCGACACCACACTACTGGAAACGGCTGCTTTGCCGAGTGCCTCTAGCACTCGGCAAAGACCATCTAGCGCTCGGCGAATCCTATGCCGAGGGCTGCTCTCGGCAAAGAGCTCTCGGCAAAAAACCTCACGGCAAAGGAGCCTTTGATGATGAACCTCGAGAGACTGGACGTACAGATCGTAACGACGTTTGCACTGTAAGTGTTACATAGTTTAAAATACATTATAGTAGCGTCAATGTTGAATATCTGACTTGCACATGTGCCTTGCAGAATGCTATATGATCAGCAGGAGTTGTATTATGGGCAAGATTTCAATTATTGTGCCAATGAAAGGATTGGCTATCTAAACCCAATTGATATATGCGAAGAACGACACACTTTTAGAATCGGAAATGACAACATAGAGTTACTGGGCTTAGAAGGTGAGGAACGGGACATGATGGCCTGCAGTCTCGCCTCGTAGATCATGTCGGTGACGAGCTTCCTACACGCCCGGGTAGCCGTCACCTCTGCCACTGCCTCCTTCCCCGGCTCGCACTTGAAGTAGTTCTGCATACAGACACAATACGAGACGAGACAATAATTAAAGAAAAAATATGATGAAATTGATATTGTTTGACGAAGACTTACCCACAGCTCCGCTCTAACCCGCGCCGCCTTGTTGGGGAAGTCTGGGTCTGGGGCGACGCTGTAGTGGTCAAAGGTGTAGGCCGGCTCGTGCCTCCCGGCATACTGTACTATGCCGGGGTAGTGCTCGCGGCACAGGAGACCCAGGATGCCGTTGGGTTTGCGGCCTTTAGGCCCCACAAAGTCCCATCCCCTGCACAAGTGATTAAAAAAGATTATTAGCTTCTATTTCTATTTTGAGTCTCATCGTACGAACAAGTAGTTAGAACATGTACTTTTGTCCGATGGGCGTGATCACTGGGCGTCGGGCACGTGGCGGCAATGCCGGGAGGCTGGCGGGACCTCTCAAGTAGGGCGTGGACACCCCTGAGGCACCCGAACACCCGTACGCCTCGTCCTCCTCCTGCTCGTCCTCCTCCTCTGCCTCCTCGGCCAATGGTGCCTCCTCCTGCCGTTGGGCCTCGGGCGTGGCCGGCACCTCCTCCTCGACCTCCTCCTCCTCCTCCTCCTCCTCCTGTGGAGACGGCTCCCTCCGGCGGCGACCACTCCTCGTCGAGGGCCCGTCGGCCTGCGAGCTGCGGTACAACCAACTCAACCGCCTCTGACGTCCTCCCGGCATCTTGCCTCGACCTCCTGCATTTAAAAAGAACAAACAATGTTGTATTAGAAATAACATAACCAAATATATGCAATATAAATAAAACAATAGATCCTAAAAATATAACATAATATTACATGTATTAGAAATAATCTGGATCATCCGGATTAGCACCTCCCCGATGTTCTCAAGATACACGTCCCTGTAGGGAGAGTGTGTATCCGGAGAACAACAGGGAGGTGATGCCGCATATCATCTCGAATCGGGCCAGACCATGGGAACTAGCCTCATCGACGCATCTGCGGGCTGTCCAAGTAACGTGGACAATCCGAAACAGATACGGTTATCGATATGCAGAGACCTGCATACCTCCAGCCGTATCTCTTTCGGACGGGAGACGCCTAAGTGGGTTCAATGACCTACGACCCTTTTCTGGGAGGAGACGTTATTTATACCTAGGGTGCCGGTGGAGTCAGGCTAGCAGCGCAGTGGCGAGTCGGTGCAGTGGCGAGGCGAAGCGGTGCAGGCAGACCCGCGACGGTGACGAAGACGATCGTGGTCGCCGAGGATCTCCGGCTTGGCCCCGACAGGTCCTCCTCCTACAGAAAAGACAAAAAATATAGTATCCATTAGAAATTTCGGCAGAACCTCCCCTGTACGGTGAGGATTCAAAACCTGCAAGAAACAACGGCACGATGGCCGACATCCACATATATGTCAAGGCACGATGGCCGACATCAACATACATTAACAAGCATACCACTACTACTAAATAATACTCGATCGCCGCATACATTCACATTCATCCACATATATCGCCGTGATCGAGGACGACTACTACTAACAACTACTACTTACTACTACTACTTACCACAACTAAGTTGCAGAGGTACAAGGACGACGGGGCGATCGAGGACGACTTACAAGTGACGACGCGGGCCGATCGACGACGACGGAGCGGGACGGGGCAGGGGCGCGTGGCCGAATGGGGTGGCGCAGGGCTCCTCCTCCTCCTCTTCCTCTCCTCCTCCTCCTCCTCCTCCTCTCTTCTTCCTCTCCTCCTCCTCCTCCTCCTTCTCTCCTCCTCCTCCTCTCCTCCTCTCCAACCGGGCGTGCAGGGGGCGGGGGCGGCGGCGCGGCGCGGGGCGGGGACGGCGGCGCGGGGCGGGGCGGAGGCGGCCGAGGCGGCGCGCGGGGCGGGGGCGGCGGCGCGGCGCGGGGTCGGGGCGGCCGCGCGGGGCGGGGCGGAGGCGGCCAGGCAGGGAGGGGCCGGTGGGGAGGGCCGGGCAGGGAGGTCGGCGGGGAGGCCGCCGGTGTGGAGGGGACGGGCGGGGAGGCGGCGGCGCGACGGCGGAGGCGGAGGCGAAGTGGCAGGCGTGTGTGTGTTTGTGTGGTGTGTGTGTGCGGGGCGGGCGCCGCGGCGGGCGTTTTATTTTTTTCCCTGTTTTGCTTCTTTGCCGAGAGCCAGATCGGGTGGCTCTCGGCAAAGAGGAAACCTTTACCGAGAGTCGTCTGATCCGGCTCTCGGCAAAGATTTTGTTTTTTATTTTTTTTTGGTAAACTCTATGCCGAGAGCCCTGGCCCTGGCTCTCGGCATAGGTGCTCTTTGCCGAGGGCTTTAGGAAGCTCTCGGCAAAGCATATTATTTTTTTGTTTTTTTTTCTCCCAATTTTTTTTGTGGCCTTGCTACAGTACTACCAGCCAAGATTTCAAATTTGAAGTGTTTTCCATAAATCTTGCTATATTTCGCGTATTTTCTTTAATTTGATGATTTTTTCCACGGGACGTACGTTTGAACTGCACGTGCATGAAATAATGAAACTCAGCGATTCGAAAAATGGTATTCATTCTTCAGAGGGTATTTCGACACCGTATCCAGGGACAGGCGCGGAGACTCGACCGTCTCGTGCACGAGAAACGGCGACCAAGTTGCGTGATATTGGATTTAAAATTATTAAAAATACAAACGAAGTCAGAAAATCATGAAAATGGACGAGTGACCTTGACATCGCATGTAGAGGCTATGAAAAAAATTTGGGAATGTTTGGAGCAAGTGGTGGCGCAAGATGGTTGAAACCCTGAGATCATCGCATATCATCACATGTGACATCTTGCGGAGATCTCAGGGTTTCAACCATCTTGCGCCACCACTTGCTCCAACCATTCCCAAATTTTTTTCAGTCTTTACATGCGATGTCAAGGTCACTCGTCTATTTTCATGATTTTCTGACTTCGTTTGTATTTTTAATAATTTTAAATCCAATATCACGCAACTTGGTCGCCGTTTCTCGTGCACGAGACGGTCGAGTCTCCGCGCCTGTCTCTGGATACGGTGTCGAAATACCCTCTGAAGAATGAATACCATTTTTCGAATCGCTGAGTTTCATTATTTCATGCACCTGCAGTTCAAACGTACGTCCCGCGGAAAAAATCATCAAATTAAAGAAAATGCGCGAAATATAGAAAGATTTATGGAAAATACTTTAAATTTGAAATATTGGCTTGTAGTACTGTAGCAAGGCCACAGAAAAAATTGGGAGCAAAAAAACAAAAAAAAAATAATATGCTTTGCCGAGAGCTTCCTAAAGCCCTCGGCAAAGAGCACCTATGCCGAGAGCCAGGGCCAGGGCTCTCGGCATAGAGTTTACGAAAAAAATAAAACCTTTGCCGAGAGCCTAACAGAGGGCTCTCGGCAAAGGTAACGGCGCAGGGGGAGCCGTTTGCGAAGGTTCCGTTTGCCGAGGTGCAGTCTACACCGAGGGTTCGACTCTCGGCATAGGTTATCTTTGCCGAGAGCCAGATGTTGCCGAGAGTCCGACCCTCGGCGTAGAAATCGTCGCCGAGTTCCGTATGGTGCCGAGGGTTGGCTCTCGGCAAAGAGCTCTCTGCCGAGCGCCCGTGTTTTAGCCCTCGGCAAAGCGGCGGGCGCTCGGCAAAGAGCCCGTCTCCGGTAGTGCCAATAGCTCTGTAGATGATGGCCTAGCATGTGTGCACTCACACCAACATACACCACACCAGCGGGACACCCCCCTCTAGCCAAAGGAATGAAGGGAAAAAGGCGCAACCAGAGAAGGACCCGAGAGCCCGCTTCCACCTTACTTGCATGATCCAGATTTGGAAGTGGCAGCGATTGTGTGCACTTGTGTTAGTCCTCACACTAGGTATCTAGTGCTTTCACCTTAGCTAGTGTCCACTTTCCTTTTGCCTCCCGTTCCAAACATACCATACACACATCTTATTTGTTCGCAACACTTCGACTCATCCATCGATCTCTCACATTCTTTTAGTGTGTATCGTGATATGCCAGAGGTGGATGCGATACCATAGTGTTTATATAGGTACTTTTCTATTATTTTGCTTTTACTAGTCTGAATAGTCATATATATCTTGCAATGAAGGTTTGCTCGTGAGCACCATTATTTATGTAGCTGTAGTCAAAAGATAGTTTTTGCTCCCAGCTGGCTGCATGTGTCAGCTAGGAGTAAGGATTTGGACTTGTCACCGCCTTATTTATAAGATCGAACATGTAACTAGCTTAGCCAACCCTTCTCAACAACACCAGGGATCGTCATCTGTATCCAACCAAAAGAGCTTGTCATAATAGTGAGAAATTAAATTATAATGGTTATTGTTAAAAAAATCATTGCTCCAACCTGCACGTACTAGGTTCCAGCAACAACATCTATGTGAATTGACTTGGTAGCGCAGTTGTGCTGACTTGTTCCGGAATGCACAACTACCGAATCTTTAGCAGTGAATGGTTGTAGAAAGCAGCTCCAGCGACTTGAATCAGATCAAACCAGTAGATGCAGAAATTTTTACCATTTCAGATTGAAATCAACTCTTTTCAAATTGCTTTGTGGACTTTGGATGGAGAATATTGATTAGAATTTGCTGGGCGTTATATTGTGAGCTGCACGTACTTTGTGCTTGCACCCTGCACACATAGAATGTGTTTGTATTCAAGAATGTGCAGATATTAACAGGAAGATTATGAGTTTATTATGTTAGTGTGATGGATGAAATAGTTTAGTAAATGTCTAAATGATTCATTTTAATATATATGTTTGAATATTCGTACAACAAATTGTGAAATGAAAATATTTCATCCAATCAAAACTATAGGGAAAGAAACTTTCCAGAAATGCCACGTAGATCAGGTTCGCTACCATTCAGATCGTAGTGTAGCTTCTGTAGCTCCAAACTGCTATGGTGGGTGAGTGAGGGACAGCAAACCTAGTGACCCAAGATGACCGTCCCTAAAAATCTTATTTTCAGGTTGGGTGGTTGTCTAAAAAGAACCGTCACTTGAAATGGACACATTTGGGTGGATTCATTAATGGAACTGCCCCTAAAAACTGATTTCCAGCAACGGTCATGAAGCTACAGGGCCTCCCACGAAGGTTTGAGACGGCGTGCTAAAAGAACTCTGTTAGAAAAGGGAGGCGCCTGTGTGGTGGCAAATAGAACATCAAAGACACACATGGGCAAAATTTGGAGAACAGAGATGTCAAAAGAACTCAAGCACAAATCCCTGATAAAGTAGAGATAGGCTGATACACAGGCACCAACACATGCACCACTAGCGCCACTGGGGCCGCGCCAAGGCCTGCGCTTACCATGGTTGGCTGAAGGGAAGGCGATGCTGGCAGTGCACCTGCTCACCATGGGTGGATGTGACCACCCACACAAGCTCGACGAGGATGCCTTGGATCACAACTGCTCCAAGTGCAATATGGAGCAACTAGCGGTGGTAGTTTTGAAGCCAGTGTTGATAAAAATTATGTAGAAGTAACAAGAACAAAATTGCTTCAAGGTGACGCGTCAGATCTAAATGAGCAGAAAAAAAATGCTCGACACCAATGTCTTATATATAATGCACTAGCATGTGTCCACTGACACCAACACACACAACACCTATGAGTCATGAGGGGCCAATCCAGCATAATTTATCAGGGTCCGGTGACCTCGACAAAATTTCTAAATCCTTTAGGAAATTATTGTTCAAGTTCAAAAAAAATTGGTATCATGCAACGAAGTTGACCCCAATGATATTGCTGCCTAGATTCGCCACTATGAGTCATCCCCCTGACTCGTGCAAGCCTCTAGCCAAAAGACCCATGCGAAAATTGGGGGCGCCATCAGGGAAGGAACCCAAGAGCCATCTTCCACCTTCCTTAGGATTACCAAATTTACTGGTACCAGCAGTTCCCTCTACTCCAGTTAGACCACACACTTGTTGTCAAGTAATTTCATCTTATCTAGCGCTCACTTTCCTTTTGCCTCCCATTCCAAACATACCATACACACAGCTTTGATCCCAACACTTCTAATAATCAATCTCTTAGATTCTTTTGGTGTTGTGCCAGAGGTCGAGATACCATATATATACCAGTATATATCAGTGATTATTTACATTCTTTTATCACTGCTTGTGGGAATCACTTGTAGGGTACTTTTCTATTATTTTGCTTTTACTAATCCGAATATTAATATATATCTTGCAATGAAGGTTTGCCCGTGAGCATCATTTATATAGGTGTCACAAGATAAGTTGTTTTCCGGCTGCGGCATTTGTTTCCAGATTCGATCGTGTCATCACCTTTATAGGATAGAACATGTAACTAGTAGCATAGTGACAAAATTAAATTTTATTGGTTATTTATTGTTAAATAATCATAGCAATAGGGAAAGAAACTTTCCAGATATCCCACATAACATTACTACACAAAGGGTTTGTAGCAACGGTTCCTTTTTTTGTAGGGGCGGCTCTATTCACAGCCGCTCCTATAGTTGGCTTCACGGGCCCCGCTGAAGGAACCGCCCCTACAAATCCCACTATAGGGGCGGTTATTGTTATAAACCGCCCCTACAAATGTCTTCATTTGTAGAGGCGATTCTAATAAGAACCGCCCCTATAGTTGGATTTGTAGGGGCGGCTCTATCAGCAGCCGCCCCTATATAATTCCTCACAGAATAATAGCCACGATCCCCTTCTTCCTCCTCGGGCTGCTCCTACTGTAACCCGAGGAGGAAAAGGAAGGGGGCCTTGGGCACCTCCCAAAATTGCTCTTTCAAGGGGAGAAGGTTTTTCTCTCAAATCCTTTGATAAAGAGGTTGTAAAAGGTAAGAAAAAGCTATTCATGGTCTTTTTTTTTTAAGTTTTAGTGGTTGGTTAATGTTTAATTAGAGTTTTGTTTTTCTCTCTCTTCCATCGTGCTTAAGCATTTATGAAGAAAATTAGACCAAGATTTTGAGGATGCTATAGTCAATTAGTTAGTACAATATGATTATACCATATTCTAGTGAATCTCCTTTGAGTTTAGTGGATTATTAGTTAGTTTTATGGATGTTTCATTTAAATCTAGATCTAGATCTAGAACTAGGGTTTACTTTTTTTTTTAATTTTAGTATGGAGACTAAAAATTATACAATATTATTAGTTAGTTATAATTATACCATATTATACAATATTATTTATTTGTAATTATGGAGACTAAAAATTGTTAATTAATTTTATATATTTATTTGTTTATACTTAGTTAGTTATTATGTCTACGTACATTTAATTACTCTTTATTACCTCAATTAGTAGGCTGCTAGTTAAATATTCCTTCAATTAATTATTATGTTGATTTGTGTGTATCAATAATTAGTGTTTTAATAATACTCTTTCCTTTGATTGATGTCCTAAAAGATGGAGTACAGGAACTCTTGGATGTATGGTTCATTAAGGTGGAAAGAAGCTTTTCGTGAGGAAGTGGATAAATTTCTTGAAGTCGTCGAGAAGCATGCAATGACTTTGACACAGAATAAAGATTCAATTATTTGTCCATGTAGCAATTGCAAGAATCATCTCGCATGGAAAGATGTGAGTATTATCAGATCACACTTGATTATGCGAGGATTTGTTAAGGACTATGCAGTGTGGTTTCATCATGGTGAAGAGACTGTTAACGTTGATCCAGATGAAGAAGTGGAAATAGACACTGAAACCTATGTAGAATATCTTAACCAATATGTAGCACAGCTTGATGCAGAAATAGATGATAATGACCATGATCTAGGTGGTGACAATACTATCGGTGGTGATGGTAACGATCAAGGTGGTGGCGGCAATGATGATTGTGGAGGACGTGACGATGAGGAAGATGGTGATTATTTAGAGGAAATGCTTCGAGCCATTGGTCCAGAGATTTTACTAAAGAGCCCAAAAGGTCTAGAAAATTTAGAAAGAGTTAAAAAAGCATCAAAGGAGACTGTGTATAGTACTGAAAAGGGTTGTCCGAAACACTGGACAAAACTACGATTTGTGCTTGAGCTACTAATCTTAAAGGCTAAGTATGGTTGGTCAGACTGCAGCTTCAATGATCTATTGCGTCTCTTGTCGTGGTTGCTTCCACAGCCCAACTCAGTTCCCACCAACACATATCAAGCAAAAAAGGTTATAAGTCCATTGACAATGGGTGTTGAAAAAATCCATGCATGCCCCAACCACTGTATCCTTTTCCGCGGCGATACATTCAAGTTACTAGACAAATGTCCTAGGTGTGGTGCCAGTCGGTACAAGAACAAGAACCTTTACAACGGGGATGGAGCATCCACACGGAATAAAAGGAAAAATTGTGGGAAAAAAGTGGTAGACAATTCAGAACTCCTAGAGGACACTCCATTAGGCAACGACGAGAAGCAAAGAACAATTCCTGCCTTGGTAATGTGGTACCTTCCAGTTGTCGACCGCTTGAGGCGTATGTTCCTAAACCCTAACAAAGTTGCACTCATGACATGGTGGGATGTTGAGCGCAAGATGGGTGATGATAAGATTGAACGCCCGGCCGATGGTACCTAATGGGAACCATTTGACGCAAAACACATTGAGTGTAGTTCTGACCCAAGAAATGTACGGTTTGGCTTAAGCACCGATGGAATGAATCCCTTCAATGAGAGGACCAGTGAGTACAACACATGGCTAGTGATCTTGACCATCTACAACATCCCAACTTGGTTGTGTCAGAAGAGAAAGTATCTTCTACTCACTATTCTCATTTCAGGTCCGAAACAACCAGGTATTGATATAGATGTGTTCCTCGAGCCTTTGATGCAAGAAATGTAGAGGCTATGGCGGCATGGGGAACCGATGTATGATGCATTCAGATAGGAGGACTTCATATGTAGAGCCATTATCTTTGTTACTACCAATGATTACCCTGCGTTGTTTGCTTTATCTAGACAGATCAAAGGAAAGACAATATGCTTAATATGCTTGGATGATACTACATGGGTGTACCTGGATGCATCCAAGAAAACAGTTTACCTAAGATACCGACGCTTCTTAAAGACAACTCACAAATATCGTAGCAAGATGTTCTTTAGATTGTATGACAATGCCCCGGAGACAGACCCCCCTCCAGAGAGACGTCACAACGCGCAACACGTGTTCGCAATGGTGAAAAACATACATGTCATCTTTGGGAAGAAGAAGGCTGATGGCACAAACAGAGATAGAAGTACACCTCCTGTCCCTGGTGTACCTTTTAAGAAACAGTCAATCTTCTTTAAGTATCTGCCTTATTGGCCGGATTTAGAGGTCCCCCATGCCATTGATGCTATGCACGTGCAGAAGAATGTATTTGAGAGTCTCATTTCTACCTTGATGGACACAGGCAAAACAAAGGATGGTCTGAAGTCATGGAAAGACATGGTGCAGCTAAATGTAAAGCCCCAGCTTCATCCTATACCCTTAGGGCAATGGAAAATATGTTTTGCCTCCGGCTAGCTTTAACCTCACCCTAGAAGAGAGGAGAGCAATGTGCACTTTCCTAAGGACGGTTAAAGTTCCAACTGGGTTTTCAGCGAACTTGAAGAGGCTAGTGTCTACGAAGGACTTGTCAATAACACGCTTCAAGGCCCATGACTGTCATGTGTTGCTAACAGTGTTCCTACCTATTGCAATCAGGGCTATACAACTAGAGTTTTTGAAAATGGCCATCACCCGCATGTGTTACTTCTTTTCGAAGATCTCACAGAAGTCGATTGGTAGAAAAGAGCCGAGTGGCCTACATAATTTTGTGATGGAGACCCAAAATCAACTAGAGATGTGTTTACCTCCTGCCTTTTTTTATATCATGCCACATCTCATGATTCATATGGTTCATCAGATACAGGCATTGGACCCTTGTTACTTGTATGAAATGTGGTCCTATGAGCGGTTCATGTTGGTTCTTAATCGATACGTACATAACCGAGCATATCCAGAGGGCTCCATGATAGAGGGTTATAGTACTGAAGAAGTTGTTGAGTGCTATCAAGAGTACCTAAAAGAACAGAGAGCAATTGGCAAACCTGAATGTCATCACAAGGGTAGGCTGGCTGGGAAGGGGACCAAGGGGAGGAAAGTGTTCATTGACAGGGATTATAATGAAGTGATTCGGGCGCATTACAGTGTTTTGTAGAGTACAGAATTAATTCAACCATACATTGATGAGCACTTGGCTATCATTCGAGACGAGAGTAATGGGCGCACAGATGACTGGGTAATGAAACAACACAAGCAACGATTCACAACATGGTTGAAGGACCAAAACATACCTGATGGAGAAAGCACAGATGATATTATCATCGCAAGGTTAGCGGCAGGCCCATCATGACAAATAACATCATGGCAAGCTTATGAAATCAATGGGTACACGTACTATACCCACACAAAGGATAGTAGTAGTGTTAACCAAAATAGTGGTGTTCGGATCGAAGCTCTCGACGAAGTTGGTCGAAAGATCCCATTCTTCGGCATCATTGAAGATATATGGGAACTTGATTATGGAATGGATATACAGATGGCCCTCTTTCGATGTCGCTGGATCAAACAACACCAGTTGAACGAGATTGGTTACACAATCGTTGACCTAGACAATCTAGGCTACCAAGATGGCCCTTGGGTGCTTGCTTCACGTGTCGCACAAGTTTTCTATTTACCGGACCCATAAACTAACCTACCCCCAAAGAAGAAGACAAAACACGTGGTTATCTCTGGGAAACAACACATTATCGGAGTCGATGGCATGGATGATGCTGACGAGTACAATAACTACAGTGAAATGCATCTATTCATAGACTTTCCTAAAAGGATAATTAATGTGGAAAAGAACCTGCGTAAAGACATTGCCATGGGAACGAAATGGTAGCAAGGTAAAAGTTGTGACATGCTAATATTTATGTGTACAAACACTATATTTATGTGTTGTACTGTTTCAGTATATGTGCTAACAACTTTTATATTTTTCATGTTGTACAAGACTATATTTATGTACAAGACTATAACATTTATTTATGTGTTTCAATTTATGTTGTGCTGTCAACTATATTTTTCATTTCCTGTTCCAAATTTGTATTTTTTATAATTATACTATAAACATTAAAATAAAACATTTTGTAGGGGCGGCTATATCAGAAACCGCCCCTACAAATCCATTTGTAGGGGCGGCCTCTGCCTAGAACCACCCCTACAAATGGTGCTCAACATAAAAGCAGATGGCGCAGGTTCGAGTTTGCGGCTAAGTGTTGGGCGCTCTCTTCTTCTCCCGACGCCGTCAGGCTGCCCAAAATTCTGGCGCCGCCTCATCCCTCCGGTCCTCTCCGCCGGCGCCGCCTTCCCCTCCCGGTCCTCTCCACCACCGCGGGCTCCTCACCCCCGGCCCCCACTCTCGACAGTCCTCGGGCCGAGCGAGGGCTAGGGTTTGACCCCCGTCCGGACCCGCCGCCGCCGTCGCCCTCCTGGTCCTCTCCGCCGGGGCGCTGCCTCTCCTCGGGCCGAGGGGGCTAGGGTTTGACCCTACCGGTAAACTCTCCGTCGGCTCCACTTCCCTTTCCCGGTCCTCTACTGGTGCCGCCTCCCTCTCTCTGTCCTCTCCGCCGCAGCGTGCTTTGCAGGTATATGCTTGGTCTTGTTAACTATTGATGTTTGATCTTGTTAACTATTGAATGATTGCTGGTGATGTATAGAACTTAATAAGCTTTCCAAAATGTTGAAGTTGAATGTCAGATTAATCTGTCTAAGTCTGGACAGATTTGCTTGTTGGTGATGTTTGATCTTGTTAACTATTGAATCACCTTAGGTTGCTTATAACATAGATGTATACAACTTAATAAGCTTTCCAAATGTCATATACCATGCCTTCTACTGCTCTAGAACTCTAGTTTACCACTTGTTGAAGTTCAATGTCAGAATCTGTCCAAGTCTGGACAGATTTGGTTGCTGGTGATGTTTGATCTTGTTAACTGTTGAATCACCTTAGGTTGCTTATAACATAGATGTATAGTACTTAATAAGCTTTCCAAAATGTCATGTGCCATGCCTTCTACTGCTCTAGAACTCTAGTTTACCACTTGTTGAAGTTCAATGTCAGAATCTGTCCAAGTCTGGACAGATTTGCTTGCTGGTGATGTTTGATCTTGTTAACTATTGAATCACCTTAGGTTGCTTATAACATAGATGTATAGTACTTAATAAGATTTCCAAAATGTCATATGCCATGCCTTCTACTACTCTAGAACTCTAGTTTACCACTTGTTGAAGTTCAATGTCAGAATCTGTCCAAGTCTGGACAGATTTGCTTGCTGGTGATGTTTGATCTTGTTAACTGTTGAATCACCTTTGGATGCTTATAACATAGATGTATAGTACTTAATAAGCTTTCCAAAATGTCATGTGCCATGCCTTCTACTGCTCTAGAACTCTAGTTTACAACTTGTTGAAGTTCAATGTTAGAATTTGTCCAAGTCTGGTCAAATTTGCTTGTTGGTGATGTTTGATCTTGTTAACTATTGAATCACCTTAGGTTGCTTATAACATAGATGTATACAACTTAATAAGCTTTCCAAATGTCATATACCATGCCTTCTACTGCTCTAGAACTCTAGTTTACCACTTGTTGAAGTTCAATGTCAGAATCTGTCCAAGTCTGGACAGATTTGGTTGCTGGTGAAGTTTGATCTTGTTAACTGTTGAATCACCTTAGGTTGCTTATAACATAGATGTATAGTACTTAATAAGCTTTCCAAAATGTCATGTGCCATGCCTTCTACTGCTCTAGAACTCTAGTTTACCACTTGTTGAAGTTCAATGTCAGAATCTGTCCAAGTCTGGACAGATTTGCTTGCTGGTGATGTTTGATCTTGTTAACTATTGAATCACCATAGGTTGCTTATAACATAGATGTATAGTACTTAATAAGATTTCCAAAATGTCATATGCCATGCCTTCTACTACTCTAGAACTCTAGTTTACCACTTGTTGAAGTTCAATGTCAGAATCTGTCCAAGTCTGGACAGATTTGCTTGCTGGTGACGTTTGATCTTGTTAACTGTTGAATCACCTTTGGATGCTTATAACATAGATGTATGGATGCAGATACATGGGTGTATGCCAAGTCTCTGAGTGATGAGTGATTGTCAACTGGGATGATGTGCATGTTCTTTGGCTTGTGTTGTGCAGGTGTCGAGCACGAATACAGTGATCAGAGGCAAGGTGAAGGTCAAGTAGAGACATGCCGTGCCGATGGACCGAGAGTGGCGAAGGGCGGACGTGAGGCTTGGACTGAGGGACCGGTGGCCCGAGGATCAGCTGTGGTGGCTGACAGCCTGGGACAGCGACGAGCGAAGACTTGCGGTCATGTGTTGCCTAAGTCGTGGACTTGGGGACACGTGTCGGTGGACGGGGTGCACGGGCGGTGCATCCCCTCTACAGCTCCGGTTTGGTGGTTGAGCCAGAGAAAAACCACCGGTGGACGGTTTCCAGGTTTGGGCCTCAAAACCTGGGCGCTGATGGTTTCCGAGTTTGGCAACAAAACTCGGGCTGAGGACGGTTTCCAGGTTTGGGCCTCAAAACCTGGGTGCTGCGGGTTTGCTGAGTTTGGGCCACAAAACTCAGGCGCTGGTGGGCTGGTTTCCCGGTTTGGGCCTCAAAACCGGGGGTTGGTCGTGAAGGCTGGTTTCCCGGTTTGGGCCACAAAACCGTGGGTGCGACGTCCGTGAAAAGGACGCAGAGCGGTGGCGGCAATCGGTGAGGTTGCGTCGAGGCAACGCTACCAGTTGTGCGGGCGTGGCCGTCGGATCCACCTACCATCGAGTTGGTCCAGAATAACCTTAGGGTTTAGCTGGTTCGCTCTGTAAGTAGTTAGGGGTAGAGTGGGGATTTGGAATAGTTAGAATTAGGATAAGTAGGGGGAGACACCCACCTCCCCATTTATCTCAGTCATTTGCTCTTTTGCTTCTAGGGTTTCCTGCTCTCCCACATCCCTGCTGTAGCGAACTGAGATCCACAGAGAAAAGAACAATACCTCTGTGCCCGTGAGATTTTGAGGAAGTGAGACCGTAATCTCACTGTTTGAAGGACCGAGAGTGCTACCAGAAAGCGACCAGAGGGGGGGGGGTGAATGGGAGCTTAAAATTTCTTTTTAGACTCTAATAGCTTCTGTCCCAGAAAATCAACCCCAAGAGCAAAACCGATGCGCGTGATGTCCACGACCCAAGAGAATGGGTGGATGTTCCCTAGAAACACAACGGGACACCACAAAAACTTCCTCACCCAAGTTCACACAAGTCAACTAGTGACAGGATGGACTTTGGGTAACCTCAACCTCCCCCGAGCAACGCGAGGGGGATTCAGGCTATTTTGCAAAGCGGGAAGCCCGATTTCTGTGAAGCACGAAGTCGGAAATCCAACGCAAAAACCCAAAACCAAATCCGAAGTCGAACGGTCAAACTGCGGACGAAACAGTGAAGAAATCACTGCATCGGACGCTGGCAGCGTCCAATGCCCAAGCGTCGGACGCGTCCGATGCAAACAGTGCCTCTTGGGAACCTTACTGTATAGACATCGGACGCTGCTACAGTGAAAGCTCAGCGTCCGATGCTCGACCTCCGGTGCGTCCGATGGCAACGGACGCTCCGATGGTCAGCGTCCGATGCACCTTTAAAAACGCTGTCAGATGACATGTGGCAACGGACGCTCCGATGCGATGAACTCGGCGTCCGATGCCTACAGACTCAGCGTCCGATGGTCCCGAAACAGCACTGTTCTTCCACGAAATTCACTCGATCTCCTCCGAATCAAAAGCACTAAGGCTTAGACTTGGTATGAGGAGTTCTAAGGAGGTTAGTGAGCTATCCCAAAAGAATCATGGCTCGAACCTAACTCCAAATCGATGAATTGGAAGAAATCGGGACTTAAGGAAGCAAAACCGATCCAAAACTAAAATCGCTCGATCTCCTAGACCGTGGGGTTTGAGGTGAATTCCTTCGGTGGAAAGAAGTGCCTCACGATCTAGAACAACTTGGTTCAAACGGATTTGCAAAAGATGAACCGAGCAAAGAGATCAATCGACGGGAAAAACGTGGAGAAAAGTAACCCGCGAAGAACACAAGCAAAACGCGAATCACAACCACGAATTTGCAACCGTGTGGCTACCACACGCTACAATAGTGAGATTACGGTCTCACTTCCTCAAAATCTCACGAACACAGAGGTATGATTGTCTTCTCTGTGGATCTCAGTTCGCTACAGCAGAGGAGAGGGAGAGCAGGAAAACCTAGAAGGCAAAATAGCAAATGACTGAGATAGATGGGGAGGTGGGTGTCTCCCCCTACTTATCCTAATTCTAACTATTCCTAATTCCCACTCTACCCCTAACTACTTACAGAGCGAACCAGCTAAACCCTAAGGTTATTCTGGACCAACTCGATGGTAGGTGGATCCGACGGCCACGCCCGCACAACTCGTAGCGTTGCCTCGACGCAACCTCCCGATTGCCGCCACGTGCCGTCACCGCTCTGCGTCCTTTTCCTGGACGTCGCACCCCCGGTTTTGTGGCCCAAACCGGGAAACCAGCCTTCATAGCCAATCCCCGGTTTTGAGGCCCAAACCGGGAAACCAGCCCACCAACGCCTGAGTTTTGTGGCCCAAACTCAGCAAACCCGCAGCACCCAGGTTTTGAGGCCCAAACCTGGAAACCGTCCTCAGCCCGAGTTTTGTGGCCAAACTCGGAAACCATCAGCGCCCAGGTTTTGAGGCCCAAACCTGGAAACCGTCCATCCGATGGTTTTTCTCTGGCTCTACCACCAAACCGAAGCTGTAGAGGAGATGCACCACCCGTGCACCCCGTCCGCCGACACGTGTCCCTAGGTCCTCGACCCAAGCAACACCATGCCCGCAAGTCTCCGCTCGTCGCTGTCCTAGGCTGCCAGCCACCACAGCTAATCCTCGGGCCACCGGTCCCTCAGTCCAAGCCTCACGTCCGCCCTTCGCCACTCTCGGTCCATCGGCACGACACGTCTCTACTTGACCTTCACCTTGCCTCTGATCACTGTATCCGTGCTCGACACCTGCACAACACAAGCCAAAGAACATGCGCATTATCCCAGTTGACAATCACTCATCACTCAGAGACTCGGCATACACCCATGTATCCGCAATCTCCCCCTTGATGAGTGCATTATCAACTACCAACACAAATCATAATCGAAAGGAGGAAGGAGGAAGAAGGAGAAGAGAGAACTCGACCAAATGACCCAAAAGCATAGCAAAACCGAAGAAGGTCAAGTGGAAAGAGCAAAACAACTTGGTTCCCAAAGACATGGGCAACGGCTCGACGCAACCAAGCAAAGCAAAGCTAGCCCTCAAGAAGAGGTAGAACAGGCTCAACACCGCTAGCAAGAAAAAGGTTCGATACCAATTGAAAACCAAAAATCGAGGCAAAATGCTAGTCCCTCAAGATAGAGGCACAGAGGCTCAACACAACTAGCAAGAAAGCTCGACACCAATTAAAAATCCGAAAGGCGAATGCTAGTCCCTCAAGAAAGAGGCAAAGGCTCAACACAACTAGCAAAAACGCTCCGAATCAATTGGAAATTTCAAAAACTCATCATGAGCAAGCTCCCCCTTGCATGGTGCACACAACCGATTCCTCTCCCCTTTGAACATGGGAGGTATGATTTGTCCTAATTCTCCCCCTTAGTTGAAAATGCACCAACAAGCAAAAGGAACCGAAAGCAATTTTCTCCCCTTTAGAAAATGCACCATCAAAAGTGCCAAACAAGAGAAGTTCTCCCCCTTCCAAAATGCATATGAGTCATAATGCAAGTTAGCAGCTTCAGGAATATAATCAAGAAAATGCAAAGATGCTCTAAACAGTATAGCTCCAACGACTCACTGGAAAGCATACAAGCTAGCAAAGGCTCAAACTGATCACCAAATATGAAATATGAACATATGAGCAAAGTGAGCAGTTTTTAGCCAAAATGGCATTCACCATCAAAATAGCACAAAGCATGTATAGACAGGAAAACAGTCAAGTGCTAAACATGTATACAAGGTGAACTACCACTAGCACAGTTCAATCATCATGCTCTAGAAAGAAACATAATCTTGTGTATCCAAATTTTATCGGAGTTGCAGCGGTTTAAAATACACAAGTTTAAATTTCAGCATATGATTGCGAGAGGTTGAAAGCTTGTCATTGCCTAACTTTTCAACTATGCGAAGCCTATGCAGAAGCAATCAGAAGCTTAAAGCAACAGTTTCGGTCATACACTACACAGCTCAAGTTTAACTCAATGTGCAATGAGAAACAGTCTCGAAACTGTGATGTGTTGACAAGCAATCCCATCTCGATCTTTTCAATTCACTTAAAACTTGGTTCAGATTTTATTGACAGAATATGAACAGACCAAGCAAGTGACAGAATCAGAACTAGAGACATAGCAACCTAGCATATATGAAAAGCACGAGTGTATTCAACACATCCTACACATGCTAGTTGCATATCTCAATGGTGAACATTTTCAAGTTTTATGTTTGTTAAGCAGATTCACCATTCAAAAATAGCTCAGCTCACAGCATGTATCAGTGATCAGAAAGAGCATAAGCTACATAGCATCAACATAAGCATCAGAGCATACTAAACAGAGCATAGTCACATTCTCAAGAATATATACATGAAGCTCAGAATGTAATAGCGTATGCTGAAGTGCAAAAGAAAAAACGAAGACAAACGAAAAAGAGTCAGTCTATGATACAAGATCCAAAATGTTTGCCCCATCTAAAAGGGGAAACACACACCAAGCTCACCCCTCAACCGATTAAAGGTTGATTCGTCCAAAGGCTTGGTGAAAATATCAGCCAACTGATGACGAGTATCAACATGGCAAAGGTCGATATCACCCTTCTCATAGTGGTCTCGCAAAAAGTGAAAGCGCACATCAATGTGTTTGGTCTTTGAGTGAAGCACGGGGTTCTTAGCAACGCTAATCGCACTCATGCTGTCACAAAGCAGAGGAACACGAGAAAAGCTCAGACCAAAATCACGCAAAGTGGCCATCATCCAAAGCAAATGGGAACAGCAGCTAGCCGCAGCAACATACTCAGCCTCCCTGGTAGACTGAGCGACACTAGACTGCTTACGAGAAGACCACGATACAAGAGAAGAACCAATAAACTGGCAAGTCCCAGAAGTGGACTTGCGCTCAATGCGACAACCAGCAAAATCGGCATCGGAATAACCGCAAAGGGAGAGGGTGGAGGAAGCTGAATACCAAATCCTGAACTCAGGTGTGAAACAAAGATACCTGAAAATGTGCTTCACCGCCTGACGGTGAGAAGTGCGCGGCGATGCCTGAAAGCGCGCACACAGACACACCGCGAACTGGATGTCCGGGCGTGTCACCGTCAGGTAGAGCAGCGACCCAATCATGCTTCGGTACTCCTTCTGGTCCACAGCTTCTCCATCCTTGTCCGCATCCAGGGCCGTCGTGGTCGACATGGGTGTTGGAAGAGGCTTGGCCTCACCCATATCAAACCTCTTCAGCAAGTCCTTGGTATACTTGCCCTGGTGCACAAACGTCCCTTCCCGGGATTGCTTGATTTGCAACCTGAGGAAAAACGTCAACTCGCCCATCATACTCATCTCAAATTCCCTGCTCATAGTATCTGCAAACTTGGCAACCAAAGCGTGAGAAGAACCACCGAAAATGATATCATCCACGTAAATTTGGACCAAGAGAGTATCAGTGCCTTGCTTGAGGAGAAAGAGCGTTTTATCTACACATCCCATTTTAAAACCCTTAGCAAGCAAAAAGGTTTTCAATCTATCATACCAGGCTCTAGGGGCTTGTTTCAAACCATACAAAGCTTTGTGGAGTTTAAAGACATGGTTTGGAAACTTGGGATTTTCAAAACCGGGGGTTTGTCTAACATACACCTCCTCTTCTATGTAGCCGTTTAAGAAGGCACTCTTGACATCCATTTGAAAAAGTTTGAAACCTTTGGATGCAGCAAAAGCCAGGAGTATCCTAATTCCCTCCAAACGAGCTACAGGAGCAAACGTCTCCTCATAGTCTATCCCCTCCTTCTGACTATATCCCTGGGCTACGAGTCTGGCCTTATTTCTCACAACATGGCCATCTTCTCCCTGTTTGTTTTTGAAAACCCATTTTGTCCCAATTGGGTGACACTCAGAAGGTGGAGACACTAGAACCCAAACCCGATTTCTCTCAAAGTTTTCTAACTCCTCATGCATGGCATTGACCCAATCCGGATCCGTCAAAGCGTTTCCAACATCTCGGGGCTCAAAATCAGCAACAAAAGCAGAATGAGCAAAGTGAGAGATTTGAGACCTGGACCGAGTGACACGTTCATCGATGCTGCCAATCATCTGCTGAGGGGGGTGTTAGCGCTGGATGTGTCGTGGCGCCTCCCGTGCAGAAGTGATCTCCCCCTCAACAGCAGCTGGTGCCTCCCCGGGTAGAAAAGGTACCGCTCGGGGTGGCGCATCCCACGGCCCCCAGGAAGAAGACGTGTCGGGGCCGTGAGTCATCGTAGAAGCCGCTCCTTGTGGCACAGCAGGTGGAGGAGGTGCTGGATCATCCATACCTTCAGCACCCTCGTCCTCGTCATCAAAAAGAGGCTCTCCAACCTCATGATCACCTGCACGCTCAAAACGAAAAGAAGGACAAACCATGGTCTCGTCGAAGGTGACATCTGATGTCTCCATGACTCGGTTAGTGTTAAGGTTAAGTACACGATAAGCTCGAGTATGAGTGCCATAACCCAAAAACACACCGTCAGAAGAACAAGACTCAAACTTGTCCAAGTTGCCCTTTTTGAGTATAAAACAATGGCAACCAAAAACTCGAAAATAACTCACCTTGGGCAGTTTTCCAAAACGCAACTCATAAGAAGTCTTTTTCAAGAAAGCTCGGAGAAAAATGCGATTTGAAATGTAGCATGCAGTGCTCATAGCTTCGGCCCAATATCGCCTAGGAGTCCTATGCTCATCGAGCATCGTCCTGGCCATCTCTACAAGGGTCCGATTTTCCTCTCTACAACACCATTTTGGGGCGGTGTGTAGGGGGGAGAAAACTGATGCTCCAAACCCAAAGAGTTACAAAACTTCTCAAAATCCGAATTCTTGAATTCGGAACCATTATCACTCCTAATAGCTCGCATCGAGTTCAAAGGGAACTCGTTCTGAAGACGCAAAATCAGATTTCGAGCAAAAGAGAAAGTCTCAGTCTTCTCAGACAAAAAGAAGACCCACGAATATCTCGAAAAATCGTCAACAACGACAAGAACATACCACTTCCCTCCAACCGAGCTCACCCGAGCCGGACCAACAAGGTCCATGTGTAAAAGCTCTCCAGGGCGCGAAGTCATGACCTGAGTCACTGGATGGTGGGGAGCGGCAACCATCTTCCCATGTCTACAAGAATGGCAAACAAGATCCTTCTCCATCGACAACTTGGGCAATCCTCGGATTAGGCCAAGTGAGCTAAGTCTTGCAAGCAAGTCGAAGCTTAAGTGGCCGAGCCTCCTATGCCACTTCCAAAGACCAGAGGAGGAAGGACTAGCCAAAAGACAGCGGGAAGAACCAAACGACTCCGAGAAATTCGCACGAAAGACTTTCCCAAAGGGCGAAATCAAACATACAAGATTGCCCTGAGGATCTAAAATGCGACTGAGGTTCGGTTTAAAACGAACCTCATAGTCATCATCAAAAAGTTGCGAAACAGAAAGAAGGTTACAATGCAAGTTAGAAACAAGAGCAACATCGCGCAACACAAAGTGCTCATTAACTCGCACCGACCCACGAGATAAAACCTTACCTTTGCTATTGTAGCCGAAGGAGATAAACTCCTTTCCGGCGACCGGACTAAGACTGGAGAACCACTTGGTGTTTCCGGTCATGTGCCTCGAGCAACCGGAATCCACCAACCAAACGTTCTCCAATCGTTTTACCTACATCAATAAAAAGACATAGGGTGAGCATACGGTCCAACACTGGGGTTAGTGAAGTAGGAAGAATACCAGTGTTGGGCCGGCTGCTCAAAAGAACGGTTAGCAGAAAAACCATTCCTAGCACACCTACGGAGGAAGCGATCACCACGTTTAGAAAAACGTGGTCCGCTAAGGGAGGAGCATCCATCGCGATACTCAAAACGCGGTGCAGGGAAACGCTCAACAAAGCCTCCGCCACGGGGTCCATAGCCTACAACTGCAGGCTCCCACCGGGCACGCTCTCTGCGCGGTCTAGGCCTAGGAACTTGAGGTTTTGGACCTCTAGGCCTAGCAGCTCTCCTCGGAGCTCTCCTCTGAACATTCGGCACATGTACATCATGGAAAGGATTGTACATGTCCGTGTTGTTCATCTCCTTAGCACGGCGCGCCTCTCTCTTGCGCCGAAAGCAGAACTCACTCAAGTGTCCATCTCTCCCACAATGCTCACAATGGTACCTCACCGCTCTCAAAGGGGGTTGTTGGTACTCACGGTAGTGGGTGTGGATCACTTTGCCCTTCTGTGGCATAAGCTCCTCTTGGATGGGTGGCATGGTGTCCAGCTTGTTCTTGAGATGGTTTGGTTTGGGAGCCCATGTTTGTTTCTTGGGTGGAGCTCTCGGAGGCTCAACAAAGACCCCATCCTTGGTGTTAGGCTTGAGAGGCTCTTTGGGTGGAAGCTTGGTAAGTTTGGGAGTAGTGGTGGAGTTGGGCTTCTCACATGGGTTCAGACCACTCGACTCTCCAATCTTCCCAAAAGCAGAAAGATCAACACCCGGAGCGAAACCTACACCAGGACCTCCAGCAGCTCGCTTGAATTGGGAGATCATCATCCCGAGCTGCGGCTCACCACAAGACACCCATGACAAGATGGTCCGAAGGTATGTGTTTTCCTCCTCGGTTTGCATCTTGTCATGCTTCACGTTTGCGTTCTCCATCTCCAAACCCTCACAAAGAACACACCTAGCCACACATGTGCTACCTGAGTTGGCCTCTTCAAGAGACACAATCTTGGCATTCTTCTCTGCCAACTCAGATTGCAAGACAGGACAAGTCTTGCACGCACCCAACAGCGAGGGTGTAGCCTTCAGCTCATCCACCTCTCCTACCAACGCAGCATACTTACCTCTCAAAGTGAGAAGGTCAGTCATGTGCTTGGTGCACATCTCACACTCCACCTCCTCAGAAATGACCATGGTGGACTTAGCAAACTCAAGCTCCTTCATCGTGTCCTCCCACTTCTACCTAAACTTCTTGCGCTCCCTAGCAGCACGCCTAAGCAACTTGTCCTGACTAAGCAAGGCGGCAGTAAGCTTTTCGACCTCAGCTGAAAGCTCGTCGTGGGTGAGAGATACCTGAGAGGTGTCGTCGTCGTCGTCGTCGTTCCGAGGAGTGTGCTCCAGCTTGCCGTCGACCTCATCACCAAGGGCCATGGTGCAGAGGCCGTCTTCGTCGGCGAAGAAGCAGAGACCGTTCAGCTTGTCCTCGATCCTCTTCTTCTTCTCGGACTCGTCATTTCTTGAGCAAGCGGAGTCGTCATCCGAGCCGTTGACGTCGCTGAGCGTGGCAAAGAACACACGCTGCTCAGCCTGGGCCTTCTCCAAGTACTTCTTCTTGATGTACTCCTTGTCGAAGCCGCCCCTCCGCTTGTGCCTCGCGGGGACGTACTTCTCCTTGCGCTTGCCGGAGTCGTACTTGTGCCCATGATCGCCCTTCCCAGATGTGTTCTTATTCTTGGGACAGTTGGCGATGAAGTGGTCGGGGTCACCGCACTCAAAGCATCCTGAACGTCCTCCTCCGCGACGTCGGTTCATGCGGTTGTTGTGGAACCGCGAGAACCGGTTGGCGAGCATCGCCAACTCGTCATCCCCCAAAGACTCCAGCTGGTCCTCTGTGACAGAGAAGAGTGAAGAAAGTGCAAATCCTCCAGAGGGGTTAGCAGAAGAGCCAGAAACCAAAGCCATAGTCGGGCCAGAAGGATTTTCATAAGAAGCCCTCGACATGGCGTCAATCTCACTAGACTTGAGCTTACTAAAGAGCTCGTCGCAAGTGAGGGTCTCATAGTTAGACGATTCGATGATCGCCTGGACCTTTGAGTCCCACACCGACCGATCAAGAGTGTGCAAAAGCTTCAAAGCCCTCTCATGATCGTCAAAAGGCAACAGCTCCTTGTTCGCTCTCATCTTGTTGACAATGACCTAAAAGCAAGCGAATAAACTCTCTATGCTCTCGCTAGGCATGTGTCGAAAGTTCTCATACTCCCGCTTGTGCGACTCGTAGAGACGGGATTTGACTTGAGTGGTTCCCTCACGGAAGCGCATGAGGGTCGCCCAAATCTCACGAGCCGTGGGGAGGTGAGAAACGCGATCAAACTCGAACATGCTCAAATAGGAGAAAAGAGCATTACGAGTTCGGCTATTTGCTTCGTGCTCATCGATCTGAAGCTGAGAGACACGAGCAGCCAAGACAACGTAATCGGCCTTGTTGCAAATCTCCCACACAGAGGAGCCCATGCTCTGGAGATAGGCCGACATGCGTATCTTCCAATACGCATATTTCGTTCCATCAAAGAACGGCGGTTTGCCCACGTCGCGATCCATGTCGCCTTCTGTGGATCTGGAACCGGCTAAGGTGGAAGATCCTTAACCCGCTCCGATACCAATTGAAGGACCGAGAGTGCTACCAGAAAGCGACCAGAGGGGGGGTGAATGGGAGCATAAAATTTCTTTTCAGACTCTAATAGCTTCTGTCCCAGAAAATCAACCCCAAGAGCAAAACCGATGCGCGTGATGTCCACGACCCAAGAGAATGGGTGGATGTTCCCTAGGAACACAGCGGGACACCACAAAAACTTCCTCACCCAAGTTCAAGCAGCGGCCACCAAAGTCCATCCTGTCACTAGTTGACTTGCGTGAACTCGGGTGAGGAAGCTTTTGTGGTGTCCCGCTGTGTTCCTAGGGAACATCCACCCATTCTCTTGGGTCGTGGACATCACGCGCATCGGTTTTTCTCTTGGGGTTAATTTTCTGGGACAGAGGCTATTAGTTTTCGAAAGGAAAATTTGAAGCTCCCATTCACCCCCCCTCTGGTCGCTTTCTGGTAGCACTTTTGGTCCTTCAATTGGTATCGGAGCGGGTTAAGGATCTTCCACCTTAGCCGGTTCCAGATCCACAGAAGGCGACATGGATCGCGGCGTGGGCAAACCGCCGTTCTTTGATGGGACGAACTATGCGTATTGGAAGATACGCATGTCGGCCTATCTCCAGAGCATGGGCTCCTCTGTTTGGGAGATTTGCAACAAGGCCGATTACGTTGTCTTGGCTGCTCGTGTCTCTCAGCTTTAGATCGATGAGCACGAAGCAAATAGCCGAGCTCGTAATGCTCTTTTCTCCTGTTTGAGCATGTTCGAGTTTGATCGCGTTTCTCACCTCCCCACGGCTCGTGAGATTTGGGCGACCCTCATGCGCTTTCATGAGGGAACCACTCAAGTCAAATCCCGTCTCTATGAGTCGCACAAGCGGGAGTATGAGAACTTTCGACACATGCCTAGGGAGAGCATAGAGAGTTTATTCGCTCACTTTCAGGTCATTGTCAACAAGATGAGAGCGAACAAGGACCTGTTGCCTTTTGACGATCATGAGAGGGCTTTGAAGCTTTTGCACACTCTTGATCGGTCGGTGTGGGACTCAAAGGTCCAGGCGATCATTGAATCGTCTAACTATGAGACCCTCACTTGCGACGAGCTCTTTAGCAAGCTCAAGTCTAGCGAGATTGACGCCATGTCGAGGGCTTCTTATGAAAATCCTTCAGGCCTGACTATGGCTTTGGTTTCTAGCTCTTCTGCTAACCCCTCTAGAGGATTTGCACTCTCTTCACTCTTCTCTGTCACAGAGGACCAGCTGAAGTCTTTGGGGGATGACGAGTTGGCAATGCTCGCCAACCGGTTCTCGTGGTTTCACAACAACCGCATGAACCGTCGCCGCGGAGGAGGACGCTCAGGATGCTTTGAGTGCGGCGACCCCGACCACTTCATCGCCAACTGTCCCAAGAAGAAGCACACATCTGGGAAGGGCGATCATGGGCACAAGTACGACTCCGGCAAGCGCAAGGAGAAGTACGTCCCCGCGTGGCACAAGCGGAGGGGCGGCATCGACAAGGAGTACATCAAGAAGAAGTACTTGGAGAAGGCCCAGGCTGAGCAGCGTGCGTTCTTCGCCACGCTCAGCGACGTCGACGGCTCGGATGACGACTCCGCTTGCTCAAGCGATGACGAGTCCGAGAAGAAGAAGAGGATCGAGGACAAGCTCAACGGCCTCTGCTTCTTCGCCGACGACGACGGCCTCTACACCATGGCCCTTGGCGATGAGGTCGACGGCAAGCTGGAGCACACTCCTCGGGACGACGACGATGACAACACCTCTCAGGTATCTCTGACCCATGACGAGCTTTCTGCTGAGGTCGAGAAGCTTACTGCCGCCTTGCTTAGTCAGGACAAGTTGCTTAGGCGTGCTGCTAGAGAGCGCAAGGAGTTTAGGCAGAAGTGGGAGGACACGGTGAGAGAGCTTGAGTTTGCTAAGTCCACTGTGGTCGTTTCTGAGGAGGTAGAGTGCGAGATGTGCACCACGCACATGACTGATCTTCTCACCGTGAGAGGCAAGTATGCTGCGTTGGTTGGAGAGGTGGATGAGCTCCGGGCTAGACCCATGCTGTTGGGTGCATGCAAGACTTGTCCTGTCTTGCAATCTGAGTTGGCAGAGAAGAATGCCAAGATTGCGTCTCTTGAAGAGGCCAACTCAGGTAGCACATGTGTGGCTAGGTGTGTTCTTTGTGAGGGTTTGGAGATGGAGATCGCTAATGTGAAGCATGACAAGATGCAAACCGAGGAGGAAAACACATACCTTCGGACCATCTTGTCATGGGTGTCTAGCGGTGAGCCACAGCTCGGGATGATGATCTCCCAATTCAAGCGAGCTGCTGGAGGTCCTGGTGTAGGTTTTGCTCCGGGTGTTGATGTTTCATCTTTTGGGAAGATTGGAGAGTCGAGTGGTCTTAACCCATGTGAGAAGCCCAACTCCACCACTACTCCCAAGCTTACCAAGATTCCACCCAAAGAGCCACTCAAGCCTAACACCAAGGATGGGGTCTTTGTTGAACCTCCGAGAGCTCCACCAAAGAAACAATCATGGGCTCCAAAACCAAACCACCTCAAGAACAAGCTTGACACCATGCCACCCATCCAGGAGGAGCTTATGCCACAGAAGGGCAAAGTGATCGACACCCACTACCGTGAGTACCAACAACCCCCTTTGAGAGCGGTGAGGTACCATTGTGAGCACTGTGGGAGAGATGGACACTTGAGTGAGTTTTGCTTTCGGCGCAAGAGGGAGGCGCGCCGTGCAAAGGAGATGAACATCATGGACATATACCATCCTTTCCATGATGTACATTTGCCTAATGTTCAGAGGCGTGCTGCTAGGCCCAGAGGTCCAGAACCTCAAGTTCCCAGACCTAGGCAGCGGAGAGGACGTGCCCGACGGGAGCCTGCAGTTGTAGGCTATGCACCCCGTGGCGGTGGCTTTGTAGTTGAGCGCTTTCCTCCACCGCGTTTTGAGTATCGCGGTGAGCGCTCCTTCCCCAGCGGACCACGTTTTCCTCAGCATGGTGATCGCTTTTCCCGTAGGCGTGCTAGGAATGGTTTTTCTGCTAACCGTTCTTTTGAGCAGCCGGCCCAACACTGGTATTCTTCCTACTTCACTAACCCCAGTGTTGGACCGTATGCTCACCCTATGTCTTTTTATTGATGTAGGTAAAACGGTTGGAGAACGTTTGGTTGGTGGATTCCGGTTGCTCGAGGCACATGACCGGAAACGCCAAGTGGTTCTCCAGTCTTAGTCGAGTCGCCGGAAAGGAGTTTACCACCTTCGGCGACAATAGCAAAGGTAAGGTTTTGTCTCGTGGGTTTGTGCGAGTTAATGAGCACTTTGTGTTGCGGGATGTTGCTCTTGTTTCTAACTTGCATTTTAACCTTCTCTCTGTTTCGCAACTTTTTGATGATGACTATGAGATTCGTTTTAAACCGAATCTCAGTCGTATTTTGGATCCTCAGGGCAATCTTTTTTGTGTGATTTCTCCCTTTGGGAAAGTCTTTCGTGCGGATTTCTCGGAGTCTTTTGGCATTTCTCGTTGTCTGGTGGCTGGACCTTCCTCCTCTGATCTTTGGAAGTGGCATAGGAGACTAGGACATTTGAGCTTCGACTTTCTTGCAAGACTTAGCTCACTTGGCCTAATCCGAGGATTGCCCAAGTTGTCGATGGATAAGGATCTTGTTTGCCACTCTTGTAGACATGGGAAGATGGTTGCCGCTCCCCACCATCCAGTGACTCAGGTCATGACCAAGCGCCCTGGAGAGCTTTTGCACATGGACCTTGACACTAACCGAGTCATGGAGACATCCGATGTCACCTTCGACGAGACCATGGTTTGTCCTTCTTCTCGTTTTGAGCGTGCAGGTGATCATGAGGTTGGTGAGCCTCTTTTTGATGACGAGGATGAGGGTGCTGAAGGTATGGATGATCCAGCACCCCCTCCACCTGCTGTGCCACAAGGAGCGGCTTCTACGATGACTCACGGCCCCGACACATCTTCTTCCTGGGGGCCGTGGGATCCGCCACCCCGAGCGGTACCTTTTGTACCCGGGGAGGCACCAGCTACTGTTGAGGGGGAGATCACTTCTGCACGGGAGGCGCCACGACACATCCAGCTCCAACACCCCCCTCAGCAGATGATCGGCAGCATCGACGAACGCGTCACCCGGTCAAGGCAAATCTCTCACTTTGCTCATTCTGCATTTGTTGCTGATTTTGAACCCCGGGATGTTGGACACGCTTTGACGGATCCGGATTGGGTCAATGCCATGCATGAGGAGCTTGAGAACTTTGAGAGAAATCGGGTTTGGGTTCTAGTGTCTCCACCTTCTGAGTGTCACCCAATTGGGACAAAATGGGTTTTCAAAAACAAACAGGGAGAAGATGGCCATGTTGTGAGAAACAAGGCCAGACTCGTAGCCCAGGGATATAGTCAGAAGGAGGGGATAGACTATGAGGAGACGTTTGCTCCTGTAGCTCGTTTGGAGGCAATTAGGATACTCTTGGCTTTTGCTGCATCCAAAGGTTTCAAACTTTTTCAAATGGATGTCAAGAGTGCCTTCTTAAACGGCTACATAGAAGAGGAGGTGTATGTTAGACAACCCCCCGGTTTTGAAAATCCCAAGTTTCCAAACCATGTCTTTAAACTCCACAAAGCTTTGTATGGTTTGAAACAAACCCCTAGAGCGAAGTATGATAGGTTGAAAACCTTTTTGCTTGCTAAGGGTTTTAAAATGGGATGTGTAGATAAAACGCTCTTTCTCCTCAAGCAAGGCACTGATACTCTCTTGGTCCAAATTTACGTGGATGATATCATTTTTGGTGGTTCTTCTCACGCCTTGGTTGCCAAGTTTGCAGATACTATGAGCAGGGAATTTGAGATGAACATGATGGGCGAGTTGACGTTTTTCCTTGGGTTGCAAATTAAGCAATCCCGGGAAGGGACGTTCGTGCACCAGGGCAAGTACACCCTGGACATTCTGAAGAAATTCGATATGGGTGAGGCCAAGCCTCTTCCAACACCCATGTCGACCACGACGGCCCTGGATGCGGACAAGGAGGGAGAAGCAGTGGACCAGAAGGAGTACCGGAGTATGATCGGGTCGCTGCTGTACCTGACGGCGACACGCCAGGACATTCAGTTCGCGGTGTGTCTTTGCGCGCGATTTCAGTCCTCGCCGCGCACCTCTCACCGTCAGGCAGTCAAGCGCATTATGAGGTACTTATGCTTCACTCCTGAGCTTGGCATTCGGTATTCTGCTTCCTCCACCCTTTCCCTTTGTGGTTATTCCGATGCCGATTTTGCTAGTTGTCGCATTGAGCGCAAGTCCACTTCTGGGACTTGCCAGTTTATTGGTTTTTTTCTTGTTTCGTGGTCTTCTCGCAAGCAGTCTAGCGTCGCCCAGTCTACCACGGAGGCTGAGTATGTTGCTGCGGCTAGCTGCTGTTCCCAGTTACTCTGGATGATGGCCACTTTGCGTGATTTTGGTCTGAGCTTTTCTCGCGTTCCTTTGCTTTGTGACAGCACGAGTGCTATTAGCGTTGCTAAGAACCCTGTGCTTCACTCGAAGACCAAACACATTGATGTGCGCTTTCATTTTCTGCGACACCACTATGAGAAGGGTGATATCGACCTTTGCCATGTCGATACTCATCATCAGTTGGCTGATATTTTCACCAAGCCTTTGGACCAATCAACCTTTAATCGGTTGAGAGGTGAGCTTGGTGTGTGTTTCCCCTTTTAGATGGGGGAAACATTTTGGTTCTTGTATCATAAACTGATTATTTTTCGTTTGTCTTGTTTTCTTTTGCATTTCAGCATACGCTTTTACATTCTAAGCTTCATGCATATAATCTTTAAAATGTAACTATGCTCTGTTTAGTATGCTCTGATGTTTTATGTTGATGCTAGTAGCTTATGCTCTTTCTGATGACTGATACATGTTGTGAGCTGAGCTATTTTCGAATGGTGAACCTGCTTAATGAACTTAAAATTGAAAATGTTCATCATTGAGATATGCAACTAGCATGTGTAGGATGTGTTGAATTCACTCGTGCTTTTCATATATGCTAGGTTGCTATGTCTCTAGTTCTGAGTCTGTCACTTGCTTGGTCTGTTCATATTCTGTCAATAAAATCTGAACCAAGTTTTAAGTGAAATGAAAAGATCGAGATGAGATTGCTTGTCAACACATCACAGTTTCGAGACTGTTTCTCATTGCACTTTGAGTTAAACTTCAGCTGTGTAGTGTATGACCGAAACTGTTGCTTTAAGCTTCTGATTGCTTCTGCATAGGCTTCGCACAGTTGAAAAGTTAGGCAATGACAAGCTTTCAACCTCTCGCAATCACATGCTACATTCTGAACTTGTGTAATTTCACCGCTGCAACTCCGATTAAAATTTGAAAACACAAGTCTATGTTTCATTCTGCAGCATGATGATTGACCTTTGCTAGGGGTAGTTAACCTTGTATACATGTTTAGCACTTGTTCGAATTCCTGTCTATACATGTTCAGTGCTCTTTTGATGGTGAATACTTTTGGCTAAAAACTGCTCACTTTGCTCATATGTTCATATTTCATATTTGGTGATCAGTTTGAGCCTTTGCTAGCTTGTATGCTTTCCAGAGAGTCATTGGAGCTATACTGTTTAGAGCATCTTTGCATTTTCTTGATTATATTCCTGAAGCTGCTAACTTGCATTTTGACTCATGCATTTTAAGGGGGAGAACTTCTCTTGTTTGGCACTTTTGATGGTGCATTTTCTAAGGGGGAGAGATTTGCTTTCGATTCCTTTTGCCTGATGGTGCATTTTCAACTAAGGGGGAGAATTAGGACAAATCATACCTCCCATGTTCAAAGGGGAGAGGAATCGGTTGTGTGCACCATGCAAGGGGGAGCTTGCTCATGATGAAATTTTTGAAATTTCCAATTGGTTCGGAGCGTTTTTGCTAGTTGTGTTGAGCCTTTGCCTCTATCTTGAGGGACTAGCATTCGCTTTTCAGATTTTCAATTGGTGTCGAGCTTTCTTGCTAGTTGTGTTGAGCCTCTGTGCCTCTATCTTGAGGGACTAGCATTTTGCTTCGATTTTTCATTTGGCATTTGCTAGCGGTGTTGAGCCTGTTCTACCTCTTCTTGAGGGCTAGCTTTGCTTCGCTTGGTTGCGTCGAGCCGTTGCCCATGTCTTTGGGGACCAAGTTGTCTTGCTCTTTCCACTTGACCTTCTTCGGCTTTGCTATGCTTTTGGGTCATTTGGTTGAGTTCTCTCTCTCCTTCTTTCTTCTTTCTTCTTTACATTATGATTTGTGTTGGTAGTTGACAATGCACTCATCAAGGGGGAGATTGCGGATACATGGGTGTATGCCGAGTCTCTGAGTGATGAGTGATTGTCAACTGGGATGATGCGCATGTTCTTTGGCTTGTGTTGTGCAGGTGTCGAGCACGGATACGGTGATCAGAGGCAAGGTGAAGGTCAAGTAGAGACGTGTCGTGCCGATGGACCGAGAGTGGCGAAGGGCGGACGTGAGACTTGGACTGAGGGACCGGTGGCCCGAGGATCAGCTGTGGTGGCTGACAGCCTGGGACAGCGACGAGCGAAGACTTGCGGTCATGTGTTGCCTAAGTCGTGGACTTGGGGACACGTGTCGGTGGACGGGGTGCACGGGCGGTGCATCCCCTCTACAGCTCCGGTTTGGTGGTTGAACCAGAGAAAAACCACCGGTGGACGGTTTCCAGGTTTGGGCCTCAAAACCTGGGCGCTGATGGTTTCTGAGTTTGGCCACAAAACTCAGGCTGAGGACGGTTTCCAGGTTTGGGCCTCAAAACCTGGGTGCTACGGGTTTGCTGAGTTTGGGCCACAAAACTCAGGCGCTGGTGGGCTGGTTTCCCGGTTTGGGCCTCAAAACCGGGGGTTGGTCGTGAAGGCTGGTTTCCCGGTTTGGGCCACAAAACCGGGGGTGCGACGTCCGTGAAAAGGACGCAGAGAGGTGGCGGCACGTGGCGGCAATCGGTGAGGTTGCGTCGAGGCAACGCTACCAGTTGTGCGGGCGTGGCCGTCGGATCCACCTACCATCGAGTTGGTCCAGAATAACCTTAGGGTTTAGCTGGTTCGCTCTGTAAGTAGTTAGGGGTAGAGTGGGGATTTGGAATAGTTAGAATTAGGATAAGTAGGGGAGACACCCACCTCCCCATTTATCTCAGTCATTTGCTCTTTTGCTTCTAGGGTTTCCTGCTCTCCCACATCCCTGCTGTAGCGAACTGAGATCCACAGAGAAGAGAACAATACCTCTGTGCCCGTGAGATTTTGAGGAAGTGAGACCGTAATCTCACTGTTGTAGCGTGTGGTAGCCACACGGTTGCAAATTCGTGGTTGTGATTCGCGTTTTGTTCGTGTTCTTCGCGGGTTGCTTTTCTCCACGTTTTTCACGTTGATCGATCTCTTTGCTCAGTGCATCATTTGCAAATCCGTTTGAACTGAGTTGTTCTAGATTGTGAGGCACTTCTTTCCACCGAAGGAATTCACCTCAAACCTCACGGTCTAGGAGATCGAGCGATTTTAGTCTTGGATCGGTTTTGCTCCCTTAGTCCCGATTTCTTCCAATTCACCGATTTGGAGTTAGGTTCGAGCCATGATTCTTTTGGGATAGCTCACTAACCTCCTTAGAACTCCTCATACCAAGTCTAAGCCTTAGTGCTTTTGATTCGGAGGAGATCGAGTGAATTTCACGGAAGAATAGTACTGTTTCGGGATCATCGGACGCTGAGTCTGTAGGCATCGGACGCTGAGTTCAACGCATCGGAGCGTCCGTTGCCACGTGTCATCTGACAATGCTTTTGAAGGAGCATCGGACGCTGACCATCGGAGCGTCCGTTGTCATCGGACGCGCCAGGGGTCAAGCATCGGACGCTAGGGTTGCACTGTAGCAGCGTCCGATGCTGATCCAGTAAGGTTCTAGAGAGGGTCATTTTGCATCGGACGCGTCCGGTGCCTGGCCATCGGACGCTGCCAGCGTCCGATGCAGTGATCTCTTCACTGTTTCGTCCGCAGTTTGACCGTTCGACTTCGGATTTGGTTTTGGGTTTTTGCGTTGGATTTCCGACTTCGTGCTCTACAGAAATCGGGCTTCCCGCTTCGTAAAGAACGGCGGTTTGCCCACGCCGCGATCCATGTCGCCTTCTGTGGATCTGGAACCGGCTAAGGTGGAAGATCCTTAACCCGCTCCGATACCAATTGAAGGACCGAGAGTGCTACCAGAAAGCGACCAGAGGGGAGGTGAATGGGAGCTTAAAATTTCTTTTCAGACTCTAATAGCTTCTGTCCCAGAAAATCAACCCCAAGAGCAAAACCGATGCCCGTGATGTCCACGACCCAAGAGAATGGGTGGATGTTCCCTAGGAACACAGCGGGACACCACAAAAACTTCCTCACCCAAGTTCAGGCAGCGGCCACCAAAGTCCATCCTGTCACTAGTTGACTTGCGTGAACTCGGGTGAGGAAGCTTTTGTGGTGTCCCGCTGTGTTCCTAGGGAACATCCACCCATTCTCTTGGGTCGTGGACATCACGCGCATCGGTTTTGCTCTTGGGGTTAATTTTCTGGGACAGAGGCTATTAGTTTCCGAAAGGAAAATTTGAAGCTCTCATTCACCCCCCCCTCTGGTCGCTTTCTGGTAGCACTTTCGGTCCTTCAATGGAACGTAATAAGCTTTCCAAATGTCATATGCCATGCCTTCTACTGTTTGATGGTCCTGTTCTCTCTCCTCTCCTGTTTTTGGCAGCAGCTGCTACTGCTTTTTTTTGCTTACTATCCTCTCCTGTCTTTTGCCTATGATGAAATTGTCCAACTGCATATATTATTCAAAAAATAAGCTGATGATCAAGAATTTGTGAGCAACTAGGCATCATTTGCAGCCGCCCCTACTAGGCTGACTCTCCTCTCCTCTCTTGTTAACTGGTATGGTGCCAGATGCTCCAATTTCATGATCAAATGATGATTGACAACTTTCTGAGGCCCCTACTACTTCTTGAACTTCAACAATTGGTAAACTAGAGTTCTAGACCAGTAGAAGGCATGGCATATGACATTTTTGAAAGCTTATTAAGTTCTATAAATCTATGTTATAAGCATCCAAAGGTGATTCAACAGTTAACAAGATCCAACATCACCAGCAAACAAATCTGTCCAGACTTGGACAGATTCTGACATTGAACTTCAACTTCAGTACTACTGTAGTACTTTTACAGTTGCTCTCCTAGCCTATCCTCTACTGTCCTAAACCCCCACGAGAAAGATAAGGGGGGACTTTGTTTGGCAGTACCTGCTGCTTTTTTTGCTTACTCTCCTTTCCTCTTTTTTATTTGCCTATGATGAAATTGTCCAACTCCATATATTATCCGGAATATGAGCTGATGATCAAGAAATTGTGAGGAACTAGGCATCACTACCACCTGCTTCTACATGACCTTTTCTGTAATGATGCCTTGATGCTCCAATTCCATGATCAAATGATGATTGACATGTTTCTGAGGCCTCTACTACTACTTTTTTTGTTTTATCTGATTATTTTTTGCTCGATGATACAAAAGGGTGTAGTGAGACAACATGACAGTCAACTATATGCTCCAATTTGACCCTATGCTTCTTCTAGGCCATATTCATGTGGATGGAACTCATCTCAAATGGTGTGTCATTGTAGACGAGCCCCATCCACATGAATATGGCCAAGATGACCATTGGGTTTTTCTCCTCACCGATTAATGTATGTCATGTTAGTCTATGATCGATGATCACCACGAGCATTGGACGACTGTATCATGCAGCAACCCGCTCATTTGAGAGCAACCCGCTCATTTTCTTGCTGGTGCTTTATCGCATTTTACTTCGGCAAATTTCTTGCATGTATTATAGCATAAGACTAAATGACGCGAAGCACAGACGATGCAACCCCAAGCCCTGAGCACGGCCCAACCTATGAGGAGGCAGACCCGGAGCTCCTTACTAAGGAGCAGTTCGACGAGGAGCTAGACATGGACCGTGAAGTCATGCTTAGCCAGAGGGAACTAATAGACGAAGGTGGAGCAGAGATAAGACCAGGAGAGGATGCTCAAGGGAATGATGATGATGATGACGTAGAAGAAGAAGAAGAAGAAGAAGAAGAAGAAGAAGAGGGATATGAAAGTCCCGAGGATCCTTTCCCACCAGAAACCAGACAGAGACTGACCTCCAAGGAGTTGGACATGGACTATGACCCGAACGAGGAGGTAGGGAAAAAACCTTATAGTATCTCAATTTTGCTAACACTTTGATCATGTTAATAACATTTTGAGGTCCCAAATAGGCCCCTCGTCGAACGCGAAATAGACATCGGCGAATGGAGGAAGACGGTGCAGATGCAAGAGCCACAAAGTTGGATACTAATGCCTCTGCTCCAGAACCTGAAGCCACAAACTCGGGTAGCAAGCCTAAGAGGAAACGAGGGGATAAAAAAGGAACCAATATCCAGAGAAGGCACTCTTTGTGATAACAGAGGTCGGGGACACAGGAGAGATCCTTCAGCCCATAAAAATGAGAGCAAAATGGCGTAATGCAATTGGGGTGCTAGTAAGAGATGAGCTGAACCCAGCAGTCAAAACTTGGAAAGACGTATCAAAAGGAAAAAAGAAACAAATAACAGATAAGTTGTTCACCAATTTTAGATTCCCAGAGGGAACCTATGCAAGGGTACGACATCAAGCTCTTAAGCAAATTGGAGAGTCATTCCGACGTTGGAAGTCGGAGCTCAATGTCAAATACATCCAAAAGGGGTTAACTCCATTCCATGAGTATGGCAAGATAACTGAGGCAATGTGGGCAGAGCTTGTGGCTCAAAAGACCACACCAGAAGCATTGGCCCTTAGTGCCCGTAACACCGAGCTGGCGAAGAAGAACGTGCACCACCATCGTTTAGGGCCTGGTGGTTACTATAGGAAGGAAGCTGAGTTTAGAAAGATGGAGGAAGAGGCCGCAGCATCAGGGGCATACAACTTGCAGGGGGTATCAATCCGCACAAGGAATTGGATACTTTCAAGAAATAAAGAGGCAGCTAGTGCACTTAAGTTTGATAAGCCAGAGACCGAACAGGCAATATTGAAGATATTGCAATATGGTGAACACAAACAAAAAGGATCATTCAAGCCTTCTAGAGAGAGGGATGAGCTTAGCCTTGCCTTAGGAAACACCGAGCACACAGGTCGCACAAGAGAGCTAGGCAAAAGAACGACGTGGAAGTATGGATTTCAAGAGGACAGAGATATGTATAAGAAACATGGCAGAGACCGAGAGTCTAATCTTGAGGTCCAGGTGAAGGCACTAGTTGCGAAGGCGCTGCAGGAACAAGGACTGTCAACAGAGCCAGAGACGCCAGGGACAATAATGGTGCCACCAAGACAACTAGCATTAGTTCCTAGTCCTCAGAAGGTTCCTAGCAGCCAAGGCTCCACTACAGCTACAACCCCCATCGATTGCATACAAGAACCAACTAGTTGCACCTTAGTGGTTCTCATGGGCAGACAATCAAATATGGTTGAGGTGCCAACAGGTGTGGCACATCCTCCTGGTGGCTTCCATCACAATAATAGGATCCCGCCCGACTACACTCGGGTTGAGGTACATACTGTGAAGCCTGAATTCATGCAAAGGAAGATAGACTACCCAACTCCAGAAGGACTAGAGTTACTCGGAGAAATAGTGAATCAATTCATCCTATGGCATAAACGGGACATCTTTTTGACTGCTCGTACGATGTCTGTGCAAACACCTTTGCATTTGGAGCAAGGTGTTGAAGAGGGGGAGATACATGAACATCAATTTCCAAAGATGCCACACTCATCGCCGGCTCGCAGCGAGCATGTGCCTGAGAAAGCACAATCTTCACCGCCTCTTTGTGAGCACATGCCTGACATGGCACAATATTCACCAGCTCGCAACGAGCACATGCCTGACATGCCACACTCTTCACCGGTTCGCACTGAGCATGTGCTTGAGATGCCTCAAAGCAAGCATGTGAAAGAGGTCTCACAACAACAACACCAACAAGAGCTTGCAAAAGAACGCCATCCACAAGAAGGTGCCCACAAGGAGCCAGAGATTCGAAAATTGCATCCAATGTACATAAGGCCAGCTTATGTGCCAATTTTAGACGTCACGACATCGGCCAAGTGGTTTGCCCATGACCAGTTCAAGCCTGAGAACCAAGTAGCTGAAGTTGCAGCATCTAGCAAGGCCGTCACCAGCAAACAACAACCAGTCCAGGCCATGGCACCAAGCAAAGCGAAGTATGAAAATGTTGATTGCATCAAATGGTCAAAGGATTGTCCAAGAACATATGAAAGAGGCAAGCCTTTCCTATCCAACAGGGTAATCCAACAGCTACCTCTTGGAATGAGAAGGTTCCATGATTGGTATTTGCGTGCTGTCCAGACCGACATAACTATCATTGAAGCAAGGTACCCTAGCAAGACATTTGGAGGCCCGTCGGGAAAATTTGGCTTTACATTTGATGACATCCAGACAATGTTTCACCTAGGCGAAATGGAAACCAATCGAATTAGAACATGGTGCCTGTAAGTCCTTGCCATCTTGATTTCATATTAGTGTAATCTTTGGAGTCTGTTTTAACTAATGCACATTGTGATTTGCAGAATGCAAGTGCACATTGCAAAAAAAATGCCAAGTGTGCGATCAGGGTACGTAGACCCTCAACTAATAGCACAAACATTGTGGACTTACCCAAAGAACTGGAAATTAGATGACCAAAAGCTAGCCGCTGGAAAGACGCCTGAGGAGAAAGAGAAAATTCAGCAAAAAAAAAAGGGACGAGTCCTACAAGGTTGCGGCTTATATTGCAAGAGCTTTCTCCAGAATGCAAGATAGAAATCCTATATATCTACCCTACAACTTTGAGTAAGCACCATTATATCCTATAATTTAAATAATACACATTTTGGTAGATGCTAAAAAGGTTATCTATTTGTATGATAAAATTTCCGCAGCAACCACTGGATTTGTATGGCCGTCGATCTCTCCATAAGTATGGTGTGGGTCATGGATCCATTGGATAAGGACGAGAGAACGTACAAAGACTTCATAAGCATTGTTAAGAGTGCGTTTCGCTACTACGTTAATGAACTCAAAGGCGTGCATCATCCAGAAAGGAAGTGCAACATGTACGTCAAAACAAAGTGGTCGGTAAGTGAAAATCCATATTTCCATTTTGGTGTTGACAAAAGCATTTTTACTTAGCAATGTCATATGTCAACAGTGCCACAAGCAGGCGTGTGGGAGTGTACATTGTGGATATTACATATGTCACACCATGAGTAACACTAGTTCATACAGGAGACACCCCTCTAAGGTAAGTTAGATCTACTTTACTCACAATATATAACTTGATTGGTAGAAAATGCACGCATATGTTATGCAGTTCTAAACTTAACATTGTTTTCTTATAGTGGCCTGAAGAAAAAGGAATTACAACGACAACACTTCATTCTGATAACCTCATCGAGCTCGTCGGGAACCTTTGTAGTTTCATAATGGACCAAATTATACATCTTAAGGGTCTATACCATGAACTGGAGTCTGAATTAGGACGTGAACCTCGGTGCCAGGCTCTTCGTGAGTGGGAAAGACTAAGCTTAGGTCGTTAAAAAGAATGTAATGTTGTTGAACGAACTCTCCGTACACTATACTCTGTGATGGACTATATATTTATGTAATTTCATAATATATTATGTATTATGTCATTTTTGTGAAAGCATATGCAATGTGAATGTGTTATTCGTGATGAATTATGTATAAGTCGTTTCTGAACCTATCTATATATATTGTTTTGATTTATTATTTGGTCAGATTTGAAAATTGAAAAATTTAAACTTTTTTTTAGTTGCAAATCTGACTATAGGGGTGGCTGGTAACTCCAGCCGCCCCTACAAATACCATTTCTAAAGGCGGCTATGGTTACAAGCCGCCCCTAGAAATGATATTTGTAGGGGCGGCTATTGTTACTAGCCGCCCCTACAAATGCCATTTCTAGGGGCGGCTTGGGAACCGCCCCTACAAATACCTGATTTGTAGAGACTGTATGGTAGAGGCGGCTCGGCTAGCCGCCCCTACAGAGCTTTATTGTAGTAGTGGATGTCCATCAGCTGTGCATGCCACTTTTTCTTTTTGGCAGCTAGCAGCGCATGGAGGCATGGCTCCATGACTACCATCCAAGGATGGTGGTGGAAGATTAGGTATTAGAGGTTAGAGTGTGTTGGTGCCAGTTCCCATGTTATATTGAGCTCTGAGGCATCAGTGAACCGTCTCGGTGTCCCTTCGCTGCAGGCTCACCACGCCTTAGTTTTAGTTCCATCTACAGAGGAGGGCATCCAATTCGTAACTCAAAATGCATGTAAGTCGACCTTCTTGTAAATCAAATGTGTTTCCGATTAGGCAATACTACTCAACACCACGGTAGCAACATTCTTGAGCATCTAGAAAAAAAAAATTGTAAGGCGATTGCAAATTTATTTATGTTTTTGGTAATTTTATCTAAATATGGTCTAGCAACTTTGATATTGAGCATATCGACATGCAAAATTTTTAAAATTCTATGAAGACAAAATCCATATTCATTCAACTTCATGATAAAATGTTTTGAATCTTTTTTACGAGTACAACCTAGTGGATTAATATGGCCTAGGCAATCCAGCTCCAGCTACATACTATTATTTCTGGACCAAGAGCTGTGTACGAGTACGACTTCGTGACCTAGGTAAACCCTGACAGGCCATGACTGAAGTCTGCCAAGAGATTCACTAGCAAGGCACAAGCCGCAAGCGTCTTGTCAAGAGCTCGCTACATTATGGGGAAAGTAACTTGGCTGAAAGCTAATCTCCATCGGAACACAATTCTGGCAGTTTTCCTTTTGCCTCCTGTTCCCAACACATAATGCACACTTCTTCCCAACTCTATTGTATATCCTTATATATGGCCATCGGGCCGTGCCAGCCCGACACGGCGTCGTGCCACTACGGGCCGTCGTGCTTGACGGGCCGTGCCTGTGTCGTGCTCGTGCCTGGCCTTCGGCCCAAGGCACGGCCCATGGGCCGTTTTGCCGTGCCGGGCCGCCCGGTGGGCACGACTAATTTCACCGGGCCGTGCCGGCCCATGGCCCGGCCACAAAAAAACCCCTCAATTTTCAACAAATTTTCTAAATAATCAGTCACAAGCCACAGCTCACAGTATATACTATGATAAGATAGATAATATGATGATAATATCAGACATTGTCACATTGACACAGATCACAGCATACAACCATACACATCACTACATCAGACATTAGAGTATCAGACATTCACACAGATCACACATTCACACATTACACATAAGATAGATAAAATGATGATAATCAAAATGAGCTGTTTTTGTGCAATGCTGCCTCATTAAAAACCTTTAGGTAAAACTCACCCTTGTGAGACACCCTAAAGGAAAAAAGAGTGCAGCCAGCTCAAGTCACATAGTTTTAGTGTCTTATTACAAGTTTACAACGGCCAATCAAATTGGCAATCTGGAGTGTTAACAGAAGTACAAAACAGTCTCACTTTCACTTCTCAGTCATATGCTAACACTCACTCACCAAAACCAAAAGTATCTCACTCTCTTGTCAACAGAATACATGTCACTAGCCACCTGCAGTCCCACCGCTGCCGCTGTGTCCTTCATCAAGGAACTGCTCCTGGAATGCCTCCTCAATGTCTGGGTCTTCAGGTTTATGTTGCTCCCTTGTTGCTCCTAGTTCCCGGTCCTTGATGCAGATCAGCATCTCCACGGTCTCCGGCTTCAAGCGTCGTCGCCGCTCCTCTAGAATCCTAGTTGTGCAGCTGAAACAAGACTCGGAGGAGACAGTAGATGCAGGAACAGACATAATATCTCTAGGCATAATAGAAAGGACAGGATAGGTGAGCCTGTGTTCACGCCACCAGTTGAGTATGCTGAACCCATCCTCATAACAAGTGACAGTGTCACTATCCAAGTAAGCTGAGAGCTCACTTACAGAAGGAGATGGAGGTACAGAGGAGGAAGGAGAACAAGCAGGGGATGGACCAGGGCCAACAACAGTAGCACCACGGTTCCCACAGATCCTTCCCCATGCCTGCTTTGTCTTACCAGATGATGGTTGTGGAACCCTTTGAGACCTAGCTGCGCCAAACTTAATCTCATATTTGTAAAACAGTCTGTAAAGTTGATCTTTGACATCACCATAGTATTTATTATATGAGGCTCCAGTATATTCAGCAATCAATTCCAGCACATTAAAGAACCCTTTCATCTTAGCCCTAGGATCAAGGATGAATGCATATGAATAAAGCAGTGGAATGTTCTCCCAATATTTAAGGAATTTAAGCTTCATAGGATTAGCAATGTGTCTAAAGTTTTGGTCTCTTTCAGCTTTATGTAAATGTTCAGCAATATCAAGAATATGATGCAACATCAGTGGGATAGTAGGATAATACAATCCAGAAAGAACAACAGTAGAATCATAGAAGATTTCTAGAAAGATCATTATTTGTTCAGCAACATACCAATGACTTGGGGTTAACAATTCAGAACCATAATTACTGGTAATAAACACAGTGAAGACATCCTTATATGGCAGCAAGTGTTTAAGCATTAAATAAGTTGAATTCCATCTAACATCCATATCCAAGCCAAATTTCCTAGGCCTAAGACCCTTACACTCACAGTATTCTTTAAATGCAGCAATTCTTGTATTAGATGAGTTCAGAAAGTTAATTGAAGTTCTAAAATCTTCAAGGTAAGGTTTCAATCTCTTCAAGCCAGATTTTACAATAAGATTAATGATATGGCATGCACAACGTTGATGGACAAGCAAATACTTAACCTTGTTAGGATCATCACGTGTAGGTGCTGGATAAGAACCCAAGTAACCAAAGAACATAGCTTGCAAAATTTCATAGGCCTTAGAATTAGCTGAAGCATTGTCCAGACTCAGAGCAAAGACCTTATCAATCAAACCAAACTCCTCAACTATAGCAGCTATCTTTTCAGCAATATTATCAGCAGTATGACTACAATCAATAAGCCTAAAACCTATTACTCTTTTCTGCAACTCCCAATCAGCATTAACAAAATGAGCAACAACAGAAATATAATCCTCCTTAGCATTACCAGACCAGATATCAGATGTCAAAGAGATAGAAGATGCAGCAGGCAACACAGAGTTAATAATTATAGAACGTTGTTCAGCAAACAGTTTAGCCAGATCCCTACTAGTAGTTTGTCTAGAAACCTTTTGAAACAGAGGATTATGTGCACGTTTAATGTAATCTTCCCAAGCCTGTGACTGACCTATCCCTAAGGGAAGGTCCAACCTAGCAATCAATCGACACAGCTCAGTTCTACCAACAGCAGCATCATACACCCAATTTTTCAGTCCATCAGGGTTCATAGCAATTTTAGACTGTACCATACGAGCATTATCAATTTTTTTTCTACAAGTTTTCATATGCCTTTGCCAATGGCCAGTGCCAGCAGCTGATCTAGCAGTATATCTACTACCACAATGCTTACAGATAGCAGCAATCCTAACTTCATTCTCATCCTTAATCTCAGTGAAATAGGCCCAAACAGCAGAGGTTTTCTTACCAGTGGCACTGGAAGGAGTGTCAGCAGAGGCCACTCCACCATCGCCGACGTTGTCGTCGGCATCGAGAGGGATAGGCTGGGTCTGGGAGCCAACCGGGCCGTCACCACAGTCGATGCCGAACAGGACGGCTGCATCATCATGCAGGCCGTCATCGTCCTCAACCTCCAGGTCGTCGTTCGGGTGACGGGTGAGGTCCTCGCCGTCGCAGAGGGGCAGAGATGGCTGCGCCTCCGACCCTCGCGTTGCGATCCCAGCACCAGCACCGGACGGGGACGGCCGAGGCCGACCCCGACCTCCATCTCTAGCACCTCCCCTCAACGGGCGCTTTGGCGGCCTGGCCATGTCTACTCCAGAGGAGGAAGACAAGGCGTCAGGCACCAACCTGCAAGAAAAGAACAGAGGAAGAGGACAAGAGCAGAGAGATCAGATCAGAGATAGTTAGGGTTAGGGTTAGGGTTAGGGTTAGGGATGAGGAGGGAGGACGAACACGAACCTGCGCTCCGGAGCCCGGTGCCGGAGAAGAAGGAGGAGAGGCAACGATTAGGATCGACGGCGATGGGGGGAGGAGAGACCGCCAGGAAGACCAACTCACATGGTTCACCGAGAGCGAGAGGAGAGAGCGAGAGGGGAGGAAAGGAGGGAGGAAAAGGTTAGGGAACTCAGTTGTCGTCGAGGAGTGGACAAGCGCTGGCGAGGTCACCGGAGCCGGAGGGCGCAGACGAACTCGAACCGGAGCCGGGGACGATGCAGAGGAGACAGGCGACCTCACCGCCTCTCACAGTCTCACCGGAGCAGAGAGGTGAGAGGTCCACGGCGGGCGACGGTGGCGACTGCGACTCTGCGAGAGGCGACCAGGGCACCAGGCGAGAGCGAGAGCGAGGCGAGACCGCGAGACGGCGAGAGCGAGAGCCGCGGTGGAATGGAATGAGGATTGGGGAATAGGGTTAGGGTTAGGGCGAGAGCCGCGGCGAGCGGCTTATATGCGGCCAAGGGGGCGGGGCTGCGGGGCAGGCCGGCAGCGGCAGGCCTCTTGGGCCGGGCCGCCACCGGGCCGCCACCGGGCCGCCTACACCTACCGGGCCGTGCCCGGGCCATGCCACGGGCCATGGTGGCGGCCCAAGCACGACCTGGTGGCCTGTGCCGTGCCGGCCCAGGCACGGTGGCTAGCGGGCCGTGCCTTCTCCGTGCCGGGCCATTCCACCGGGCCGCCAGCCCGCGGGCCGGATGGAAATCTATATATATCCTGCATGCATGCTCTTCTCTGCAGTGGGCCTACTGCTTTGTGTTGTGGGGTTGCCAAGCTTGTAGGTATAGTCATATAGGCATTTGTTGTGTATATTGTGCTGTAATATGAAAGTTTGTTTTCTATTCAGTATTATTTATACTACACATACTGTTGGCAGGAGATTCAATTCGTTGCAATGCATTCCCTCTTCAAGATCTGCTCATTAAAACAACAATATCTCTTGCGCCCTCATATGCTCATTAACACTGACCCAAAAGACAGGAATTGAAGTTGATTCAAAAAGATATGGACTAATAATTGATTAAGTGTATAATACTATGGGCACCAAATAAGCCATGAATAGTAACCTTGATTAGTTCATGACTCCATGATCAGTTTATTAACTGATAGATATATATATGCTTGCCAGCAGAATATCATCTCTAGGCTAAAACCATGTAGTGCCCAGTAAATATTGGATATCACTGTCGTGTCTATACCTAAAGCCGGCAGTGATCACTACAGGAGACGTTGGCTTTGCCGAGTGCTCGCTGCACTCGGCGAAGGCCCTTTCGCACTCGGCGAAGGCTTCGCCGAGTGCCGCACTCGGCGAAAGGCACTCGGCAAAGAAGTTGTCGGCAACGATTTCTTCGCCGAGTGCCAAATATCGGGCACTCGGCGAAGCCTTCGCCGAGTGCCAGGTCAGCACTCGGCGAAGCAAACGGGAGCCGTCACCTGACGGTCTCTTCGCCGAGTGGCCACGTGGACGGCACTCGGCGAAGAGGGACCCTTCGCCGAGTGCCACGCAATCCGGCACTCGGCGAAGAGCTCCTCTTTGCCGAGTGCCACGCAGGCCGGCACTCGGCGAAGAGGGACCCTTTGCCGAGTGTCAGGGTCAAGGCACTCGGCGAAGAGGCCGAGCTGAGCAAAAATTTGCCCAGCTTTGCCGAGTGCCATGACCTCTTTGCCGAGTGTGGCACTCGGCAAAGCTGGGGAATATGGAATTTTTTTTTCCGTTTTCATTTCCCTAAACAGAAAATATATCACACATTCATATTCCATTTCAGACAAATATCACATGCATATATATCACACATCCATAACATACATATCCATTTCAAACAAATATCACATGTTCAGTCTCCATGCATCACAAGCTAACAAGTTTATCACAAGTCCACAAGTCCGGCACTCGGCACTCCTCAACAAATCCACAAGTTCACAAGTCCATCACAAATATAAGTCGGCCATCACTGCTCACCTTGGTGCTCAGATTGTGAAGAACCCCCACCTTGCCACGCGTCCCACGACCCGCCCGAAGGACCACCTTGCCAACCTTGCCACCCAGGCGGCGGAGGTCCAGATGGCCACCCGGTGTACCCTGACTGCGGAGTAGGGTAACCTGGCCACCCATAGGGCGGAGGAGGGCCACCGGGGAGCCACCCAGGCTGCGGAGGAGGGCCACCAGTGATGTGCAGAGTGTGCGGAGGAAGGCCAGGTGCAGGAGTCGGTGCCGAACCCTCCGACTGTGAGTGCACAAAGGAGAAGCAAATTCGTTAGCACCTGGAGGACAGCCGTAAAATTTAAAGAAATATAAACAACCATATATACTCACCGGAGTCTCTGTCGTAGGAGTAACAGGAGGCACAAAAGGAGTGAGCAGCGAGGGAGGCACGACAACACCCGGGATGTTCAGGCTCCCAAAGAAGTGAGCTATGTCCTGCGTCCTCTGCGCCTCCCGCTGCTGGACGGCCAGTAAGTCACGACGATGGGCCGCCGCCTCGGCCTCGTGCATGGCCTGCAACCTCTGCATCTGGTCCGCCTGGGCCTGCATCTGGGCCTGCAAAATTCGTCCCGTAAGGTTTAAACAATGCAAAGACAAGGTATATGTGTAAAAGCAATGAACGACGAATAGAACAAGTACTTACCTGAAGTGCTGCCATCATCTGCTGTGAGGTTGGCTGCCGAGGTCGTATGGGGACGGAGGAGCTCGTGCTGGCAGCTCGAATCTCAGCGAGGTTGGGAACAGAGGACGAGTCAACTGCGCTGTTGGCTATCCAGTACCGGCCGTGCTGCTTCCCTCCTCCCAGCCTCATCACCAGGTCTGTATCTAGGGGCTGGGTGGCCGGATCGAAGTCCTCCCCATGGCGCTCGCGAGCCGCAGTGGTGTACTCGGTGACCTTGGTGTAGGCGTTCGTGTTGGTGAACGTCTCGGGCCCGGCATCTGGGTTGTACTGGGTGCTCGCGGCAGTCGCCTTGCCCTGGTGCGACAAGTGGTACGCCTTGAAAGGGAGGCACTCCTCACCACCATGCGACTGGGACTGCGAGGAAAACACAGATGATTACAAGTAATGAGTAATTGAGTGTTACAATAAAAAAAATTAGTAGAGCATACCCATCTGTCGGCGTACGCAGCGAGGCTAAGGTTGCCTTGGTGGTGTGCCACCCCAGGCATCTGCAGGCGGCAGTCTCGGCGGGCACTGTGCCTCTCGTACCACTCGTCCGATCTCCACTTGTCCACAATGGCCACCCAACAGTCTAGGTGATTGGCGCACCAACCAGGACAGAACTGCAAGACAATAAGTATTTAATATGTTAGAAGAGCCGCTAAGTGATGGATGGACCAATCAGTATTACTGTTTTGTACGTACCTGGATGTACTGCTCCCTAGTGAGGTCGGTCTCCCTGGTGAGCATCATCTGCCTAGCGTCCGTCTTCTTCACCGCCTTCCCTAACACGTCGGCGTTGTAGTTGATGACGCACTGGATCCGCGCCTCGTGGTACATATCCGCGAGCCGGGACCTGCAGACCTTGTCCTGCACGTGAAACGCCTCGGCCTCTCTCCCCGCCTCGCACGCAAAGTACTCCTGCATAAAGACAACATGTACCCTTTCATTATTTCAGGAACGTCCAACAAATACGTATCATTGAGAAATGTTGTGCGAGCAAGACTGACCCAGAACTCGGCCCTAATCCGCGCTGCAACGGTGGTGTACGTGGGGTCCGGAGCGGCACCAAAGTGGTCCCACGTCCAGGGCGGTGACCTGACCCCAGCGTAGGTGACCAAGCCCGGGTAGTTCTTCCGAATCAGAAGACTTAACATGCCATTGATATGGCGTGTCTTGCCACCTGCCACAAGTTCCCAGTTCCTGCATGAGTCATTAAGAACAACTGTTAGTCGGAAGTTCAATTTTGAACATGCCATGTGAACAAGTAGTGAAAACATTAATGGTAACTTACTTGTCGCCGGACGGTCGAATCACCGGACGGCGGCTAGGTGCGAGACGCTGCTGCGGGAGCTGCGAGGGGCCGCGCAAGTACACTCTGCTCGAAGCAGAGGAAGTGGAACCCCCTCCGGAGGCACCGACGATCTCGGCACCATCGTCCCCCTGGCCACCCGTCGAGTCCGAGGAAGTGGTGTCGTCGTCCGACATCCTCCTGGACGTCCCTCTGGCGTCCCCCTGGTCGTCGTCCGAGCTCTCCGCCGGGTCGGGAGTCGGGTCGGGAGTCGGATCCGGAGTCGGGTCAGGAGTCGGCTCCCTCCTAGGACGTCCGCGGGGGCGGCCAGACCTCGCCCTCCTCGTGGACGGCTCCTCGGCTGCGGTGGGTGGTGAGCTGGACCTCTGGTAGAGCGAGTTGACCCGCCGCTGCTGCCGCCTTCCGCCCGGCATTTTGTCGAGTGCCTGTCATTACAAAGATAAAATCAATTAGCATATATAAACGATAAGTCTTTATAAACAGATACAAAATGAACAAAACATAATTGCAAAATAATTATAACAATATAGCATTACATGAATTAAAAATTATCTCCGCGATTGTCAGTGGCTAGTGCCCCTCGTGTGTTGGCATGTGGCACACGTGTGTCGTCATCACTGTCAATATTGTCAAAACAATCGGCGTCGTCTCCATCATCCTCATCACCCTCGTCCTCACCACCAAACCGTAATCGCTCAAGCATTCTTAAGTCCTTGGCATTGTGCACCTCATCACCCTCGTCCTCATCAATATCATTGTCATCGTCTTCTTCCATGTCCATCAGCTCAAAAATGTTAATGTCAAACCTCCCTTCTAGCCCCTCAGGTTGAAAGAACTCTCCGCTATATGTGTTTGGGTCGAAGTTGTAATCATCATCGTTTGGGAGAGGCGCTTTACCGTGCGGCGATACTAACTGCACAAGGTACCAACCCATAAGATTGTTGTCTTCTTGACACGCCCATGGGAGATAATAAACTTGTGTGGCCTGTTGAGCCACAATATAGACATCGTCTCCCTTGTAAACGGAGTCATGTCGAATTTCGACTAGCCCAATCTCAGGGGCTCTTCTCGTGACATCAGGATCGAACCAATGACATTTGAATACCACTGGATTAATAGCTTTGGTACCCTCAAAGTTGAGCTCATATATTTCTTCGACTATGCCGTAATAGTCGCGCTCATCGGTGCCGGGCGTACGAACTCCGGTATTCGTGGTCTTTCGATTGGGCCGACTCTGCTCGTAGCTACTTGTGTGAAAGCGATAGCCATTCACATCATAAACGGTGAATGACTTGACCCTATAGTCGAAGCCATTGGCAACCTGTTTCAACTCATCTATCATTTCCGCATCTGTGCGGGCCTGTAAGTTGAGATAGGGTAGATCGTTTCATCAAATGAAACAAGAAATGAAATGAAATACAAGGTTAGTTCAGTGGTACCTTCGTACTAAACCATGAAATGAAATCGGGCACACCATTTTTGAGAAGATGGTCTTGTTCTTCAGAGGAAGGTTCCCTATCCTCTCTCCAGTATTCATCAATAAATTTCCTTAAAAACAAGGAGGTCGAATCAATAGATTGAAGATAGTGACGGCGCATGTAACAAGCTCATTGAGAACTTACTGCACATAAGGAGTCACTTCGTCAAGGTTCAACAACACGTACAACATGATAGTGTGCCACTCATCATGCCGCAACATCTTGGTCCTCGATGCGCTTGCTCTTCCGAGTTGGCCTTTGAAAAGGCTGAGGTTCGATAAACTTTCGTCGACGTTGTAACGAGAGGGTGGATTGTGCACGCTAGGAAGGTTATCCTTATAATATGTTGTTGTGAAGTTGGACACCTCCTCCACAATAAATGCTTCTGCCACGGAAGCCTCTATTTTGGCTTTATTTCTACACTTTTTCCGAAGAACCTTTAGACATCTCTCGACTGGAAAGCACCAATGGCACTGCACGGGCCCCCCCATCCGTGCCTCGTACGGTAGGTGCAAAATCAGATGCTGCATCGGCAGGAAAAAGCCGGGTGGAAAGATCATCTCCAACTTGCAGATCAACACAGGTGCCACTTCCTCTAGGTTAGCAATCACGTCATAAGATAGCTCCTTGGCACAAAGCTGGCGAAAGAAGTAGCTCAACTCTGCCAGCACGCGCCACACAGGCTCAGGGAGGTATCCCCGGGTCATCGCAGGAAGGAGCCGCTCGATCCATATGTGGTAGTCATGACTCTTCATCCCTAACACTCGCATAGTAGACAAGTTCACTCCCCTCCTCAGATTCGCCGCATACCCATCAGGGAACCTTAACGCCTGGATCCACTGTAGGACTTTCTTCCTATGGTCTCTTTTCAATATATAATCGGCCGGACCTCTTTTCCATTTCTTGCCGGCACCAGGAGCCCTCATCACTAGCTTTGGTCTATCGCACATCTCTTGCATGTCCAGTCTGGCCTTAACGTTGTCCTTTGACTTTTCTGTGTCCATGAGTGTTGCAAAGAGTGCCTCAGCGATATTCTTTTCTGTGTGCATTACATCGATGTAGTGCGGACAAAGAAGGTCATTGAAATAGGGGAGTCTAGTCAAGCCCGATTTATGGGTCCACATGTGTTCCTCTCCGTACCCGAAAAAACGACCATTGTCTTCATTAAACTTTAGAGCCTCTATTTTGGCACGGACCTCGGAACCGCTCTTGAACTGAGGAATGGGGTTGGTGACTTGAACACCTTTCCTGAAGTGCTTGATGTCACTTCTGAATGGATGGTCAAGAGGCAAGAATTGACGATGCTAGTCGAATGAAGAATACTTTCCTCCCTTCTTCAACCAAGTGAACTTCACAGCTGCCTTGCATATTGGGCATGGGAACTTCCCGTGAACACACCAAGCGCTGAATAAGCCATACGCCAGGAAGTCATGCAGGGAGTACTTGTACCACACATGCATTTTGAAGTTCTTCATTGTTGCTCGGTCATATGTCAGTACCGGGTTTTCCCAAGCTTCGAACAATTCATCCAACAAAGGCTCCATGAACACACCCATATTGTTCCCCGGGTGTCCAGGAATTATCAGTGACAAGAATATGTTCTTAGGGTCAAACATAACACCGGGAGGGAGATTGAGGGGGATCACGAACACAGGCCAACAAGTGTACGGGGCCGCCATCATTCCATACGGGTTGAACCCATCTGTCGCCAGCGCAACACGTACATTTCGAGCCTCCATAGCTTTGCCAGGATGCATGGCATCGAAGTGCTTCCATGCTTCACCATCCGATGGGTGTACCATCTTGTCAGGATTGTATCTCTTGCCATTCTTGTGCCATGTCATCTGTTTCGCAGAGTCCTCTGTCATGTACAGTCGTTGGATCCTAGGTATGAAAGGAAGGTACCGTAGGACCATCTCGGGGATATTAAGTTGTTCCTTCTTGCCATCTCCATGGTCTACCTCCATATACCTAGAGGCTTTGCACTTTGGACAGTGTGTTGCTTTCTCGTGATCTTTCCTGAATAGGACGCACCCTTTTGGACAAGCATGGATCTGCTCATACGGCATCTTAAGTGCACGAAGAAGTTTCTGTGACTCGTACGTGTTCTTCGGCAGAATGTGACCCTCCGGCAACAGGGTGCCCAAAATTGCCAACATGCCATCGAAAGCGTCTCGACTCAAGCTATACTGGGACTTGAACCCCATTAGGCGTCCAATGGCATCCAGTTGTGAAACCATTGTCTTTTCATGAAGGGGCTTCTGTGCCGAAGACATCATGTCGTAGAACGCCTTTGCGGTGTCCTCTGGCTCCTCCAATCCTTCACCGAATTGAGCCTCTTGAAAGTCTCCCATCATGTCTGCTACCCCGGCATCTCCATCATACTCCTCGAGACGTTGTCTCACCACCTCCTCTCTAATTCGATCGGCTTCACCATGGTGGACCCAACAAGTATAGTTTTCAACGAATCCGTACTTGTAAAGATCTATCCCCACGTTATTCTTATATTTTCTTTTCTTGTTCCCACATTTGCTGCAGGGACACGGCATCCGACTCGACCCTTTAGCAGCCGGACCAAACGCATGCTCTAAGAAAGCATTGGTCTTAGTAACCCATTCTGTGCTCTTACTTGCGTGGCCCGTGTACATCCAGTCACGGTTATCCATCCTCTGGCATATACATATGTAAGCGAGTAATAAAACCGGCAATTGCATCTACATGGCGTTCCTACCATCTAATAGGAGAAGGATAGGTCCTAATCCCACCCGAGGATGCGCAGATGGGTTAGTTTCCATGTTCTACTCCTACCCGAGACAGAATTTCGGCAGCACCTCCTCGCTGTTCTCCCGATACACGTCCTGGCAGGGAGAGTGTGTATCCGAAGAACAACGAGGAGGTGGTGCCGAAACTCTGACTCTGACAGGAGCAGAACATGGAAACTAGCTCATCTACGCATCCGCGGGCTGTCCAAAATACGTGGACAATTCGAAAGAGATACGGTCGCAGATATGCAAAGGACTGAATATCTAAGACTGTATCTCTTTCGAACGGGAGACGTCTAACTAGGTTACGCGATCAAAGATCAGATACCTAAGGATACGGATAGAGGGGTTATACCTAAGGTGTCGGTGAGGTCAGGGTAGCGGGGCAGTGGTGAGTCGGAGCAGTGGCGAGACGACGCGGTGCAGACAGACCCGCAACGCCGACGAAGACGATCGGGGTCACCGAGTCCCTCCGACGGGTCCTCCTCCTGCCAAAAAAGAGCATATGGTTAGTCTCGACAGAAAATTTTGGCAGCACCTCCCCTGCACGGGGAGGTTCCCAAAACCTGCAGAAAACGTCGGCACGAAGGCCAACAACCACATGTATACCAGACATAGTCACGAAGGCCAACAATCACAATAGTACCAAGATGAGTCATGTACTTTACTTCTATTTCCATGCAGATAAAAGTATCGAGGTAGTACAACTACTACTAATACTAACACTACTACTAACACTAACACTAACACTAACACTACTACTAACTACTAAGTACTAACTACTAACTGTTAAGTACTAACTATTTACTAACTACATAGGGCATACCTTCGCGACAAGAATAGCAAGAACGAGCTTCGGCGACGTCAACGGGGACGACCGAAGCGGCTTGAGGGTCGACGGACCTAAGCTGGCACCTTCCTCCTCTCTTCTCCTTGTCCTTCTCCTTATCTCCTCTCCACTCCTCCTTCTCCTCCTCTCTTCTCCACTCCTCCTCTTCTTCCTCTTCTTGCTCTCCTCCTCTCCTCCTCCACCTCCTCCTCTCCTCCTCCACCTCCACTGGCCGGCCTAGGGGCGGCCCGCCGCTTAGGTGACGACGGCGGGCGGGCGGGCGGAGCCGGCCCGGACAGCGGCGGCGGGGGCCGGGGCCGACGGCGGGCGGGGCGGGGCCGAACGGCGGCGGCCGAGGCCGGGGCGGTCGCGGCGTGCGGCGGCGCGGGGGCTGGGTGCGTGAGTGCGTGTGTGTTGGTGTGTGTGGGTGGCGGTCGGGCCGACCGTTTTCTATTTTTTTTAGGGTTTCAATGGCTTTGCCGAGTGCCAGATCAGCTAGCACTCGGCAAAGAGGGGATATTTGCCGAGTGCCAGCCGATCTGGCACTCGGCAAAGGCGGGCCACGTGGCAGCCGAGCCTGGCCAGCAGACAGCACTTCGCCGAGTGCCAGCTGGCACGACACTCGGCAAATAAGTAGCCTTTGCCGAGTGCCAGCTGGCCTGGCACTCGGCAAAGTTTTTATTTTTTTTTAATTTTGACACCAAATTTTTTTTGAGGCACTTCCACACTACCATTGTCAACATGTTCAAATTTGACAGTTTTTCAAAACTTTTGGTTATATTTTTTGACTTTCTTTAGTTTTCTTGAATTTTCCCGAAAGACGCAAGTTTGAACTGCGGGTGCATCGAATAATGGATTTTCATGATTTAAAAAATGTTATTCTTGTTATTAACCGTATGTTGAGGCCAAATCCAAAACCTGACCCTAGGTTTCGATCAACGTGCTCACGGGGCAACGCCTCCAAATTACGTGCGGACGGTTTTTTAATTATAGAAAATGCAAATTAATTCCGAAAATCGTGAAACTTGGCGAGATGTTGTTACATCATATGCGTATGCCGTGAAAAAAAATTGAGAAAGTTTCGAGCAAGTTGTCACGTACGATGGTTACAAACCTGAACATCTCAACATGTGATATCTCATATCACATGTTGAGATGTTCAGGTTTGTAACCATCGTACGTGACAACTTGCTCGAAACTTTCTCAATTTTTTTTCACGGCATAGGCATATGATGTAACAACATCTCGCCAAGTTTCACGATTTTCGGAATTAATTTGCATTTTCTATAATTAAAAAAACCGCCCGCACGTAATTTGGAGGCGTTGCCCCGTGAGCACGTTGATCGAAACCTAGGATCAGTTTTTGCATTTGGCCTCAACATACGGTTAATAACAAGAATAACATTTTTTAAATCATGAAAATCCATTATTCGATGCACCCGCAGTTCAAACTTGCGTCTTTCTAGAAAATTCAAGAAAACTAAAGAAAGTCAAAAAATATAACAAAAAGTTTTGAAAAACTGTCAAATTTGAACATATTGACAGTGGTAGTGTGGGGATGACCCACAAAAAATTTGGTGTCCAAAATCAAAAAAAAAAATACTTTGCCGAGTGCCACTTAGACTGACACTCGGCAAAGAGCAGCACTTCGCCGAGTGCCAGACATGCGGCACTCGGCAAAGCACAGCTTACGTGGCATAGCCCAGGCCCGCACTCTTCGCCGAGTGCCACGTGGGCCGGCACTCGGCAAAGAGATGGTCTTCGCCGAGTGCCAGACGGCGGGCACTCGGCAAAGCTAACGGGCCCGGGTGTCGTCTGGTCAGCGAGACTTTGCCGAGTGCTCATCGTTGCCGAGTGTTCGGCACTCGGCGAAGAGGTGTCTTCGCCGAGTGCTTTTCTTTGCCGAGTGTTGGGCACTCGGCAAAGCTGGCTTTGCCTTGTGCTCATTCTTCGCCGAGTGCCAGATTACCGGCACTCGGCAAAGAGGCTCTTCGCCGAGTGCCCGAAATTTGGCACTCGGCGAACTCGCAGGCACTCGGCGAAGATCGTGTTTCCTGTAGTGGATCGTAAGGATGACATGATGGTTGCAATGCAAAAGCTGGCCACTGCCCACTGCAGTTTCGATATAGTCCTAACCCGGCAGTGATATTAATGATATCACTGCCAATAATTTAGGAGTAACTAGAAGTGATGTTGGATATCACTCCTAGGTTAGGGCCACAAGCAGTGATAGAAAAAAAACCATCATTGCACTTGCCCACTACCTGTTCATTTTCCAGCAGTGATAAGGGGTTCTGAGACAGTGGTGTACCATATGTTGTATCCACTAGAGACTTATATGGTTTGTTTGGTTGGAGAAATGGGTGAACCATTATCGATCACTCTCCTAATTAAGTTTTAATGGAGAAATGGCTATCAAGAGTTTCATTTTAAACTCAAAATTTGCATGGTTGCCTGCTCTGTCCATTAATATTTTTATTGCATTTTTTGCAATTTTAATGGGGAATTTTTGCCGGAATATGAGCGTTGATGAATGGGTAGAGCATAGTAATAGCGTGTAGATTGGCAGTTAAATGCAGACTGTGGGCAATTCTGTAACGTTTCTTGTGGATATGATGCTGAACTTTATGGTTACCCAATAATACATAGACATTTTTTTCTGTGTATGATTGATTTTGACGGGTGTTTTTCCAACCATTACCAAGTAAGTGTTTGTTGAAACAACTCTGATTCCTCAACAATGGTACAACCGTCCATTCTGCTCCCCACCATGTGACCAGCTCTGCACTGCAGGTAGCGAGCAACAACATCATGTCATCACCCATCAGAGCTCAGGATAGATACTGCACGATACAGCACCATGATCAACTCGAGCCACTCCTGTGTGCTGTTTCCGCATCAAGCACTGGAAACCTGCTGGGCGACTGCGTCCCTATGCCGTCGCTGGAAGTACCACATGCGAACTGGTGGGGCAAGAGATGAGCGTGATCTTGGAAGGGGAAGAATTTGGCAGGCGTGGGAACCCGTCTTGTGTGAAGAATGGCAAGTGCCGCGCGTGATCGGGTGAGGTCATCCATGAGAGGCGACGTTCTGATCTGTGATAGCTTGGCAGGCCACACACTACTCGAATTGTGACAGGAAAACACATAGGAAAATTGCGGAACCGACAAGGAAAATTAAATTTTCTGCCATGCGTGTTAAAACACACAGAAAAATGATAAATTTTCATATTTTATTTAGAAAAGGGAATATATTAACATTCCAACTTCTGCATTGACTAATGCAGATGACTGTTCCTTATTAGAATTTTTCATATGGTTGAAACGTAGTGAAATTATGACTTCAGTTTAAACCGAGTGGCCAACCTGGGCCTTGGGCTGCTATATGGTATGTCCCTGCCGGAGCTGGCAGACCTTGCCACACCGCACAGTACCACATCTCAAACAGCGCTCAATCTCTGGCCTACCAGAAACAGCAAGTGCCCCTGTCAAGGTCTGCTGAAGCGATGCCGCCAGCCCACCTGCTCGCTCTGGCTGGATGCCACCACCCACACTCACCCAGCGAAAATGGCTTGGAACACAATTTCTCCAAGTGCATTTTCGAACAATCAACCTGAGATAATGGTTTTGAAGCCAGTGTTGATAGAACTTCCGTATTACTTCAGATCTGAAACAGCAGAAAACAATGCTCAACACCAATGTGTCATGGATGATGCCCTAACTTGTGTCCACTGACACCAACACACAGCTCGTACAGGCAAGCATGTAGCCAAAAGACCCATGGGGAAATGATGCACCATCAGTAAAGGAGATAGCCAAAGAGGCGGTTTCCACCTTGCTCGCTCACCAAATTTACCGGCGGCAGCGGATGGGTGTCCTTCAGACCTCGCACTAGGCATATATTATGTGCTTTCATCTCATCTAGTGTTCACTTTCCAGTTGCCTCCCGTTCCAAACATACCGTATACGCATGCCCCTTTCTTCCCAACAATTATATTCATCCGTCTCTCGATCACTTTCTTTTAGTGTGTGCTCTGCTCATGTTGTACGTGCTAAAGGTGGATGTGACACCATAGTATAAATTATCATCCAGTACTAGTGGTTATTTATGTTCTTTTGTCACTGCTTCTCTGAATGGTTGGTAGGTACTTTTCTATCATAATGTTTTCACTAGTATGAATATAGTCATATATATCTTACAAATGAAGGTTTGTTCGTGAGTACCATTTATATAGCTGTCACAAGATAGTTGTTCCCAGGCTGCATTAGTTAGCTAGCTAGGAGTAAGGATGCATCACATTTATATGATCGAACATGTTACTAGTAAAATAAGATCGAATGGCGCTTAACACCGAGGGTGTTACATTGGGCTACAAATGGCTGAAATTAGGTGAAAACAGGCTAAAGTTTACCCACCTTTGATTTTTTCCTATTAATCAATGGCCTAAGATAGTATCCACGTCATCATCCATGTAAGTGGCCATGGTGATGTGGCAAATCATCCATGGCAGTTATTTTCTGTCATATAAAATATGGGCTTGGCTGGGATAACTAGGTCATGGGCTCTACCACGACGATCTATGACTGTCATGGATTCCGTTTATATGTGATGGTTTCAGTAAATCGTCATGGACTTTAATCCATGATGCTCAATCCATGACGATATCTAAAACCATCACATATGTTACATAGTGACGAATTTTTGGTGATTCATGATGAAAACTTTTCATTATGGATTAACAGGTTTCTTGTTGGTTGCAAATAGAATACTATGTGCGGAAGACGGGCAAAATTCGGACAACAAAGCTGTCAAAGAACTCAAGCACAAATATCAAATGAAGAAGAGAGAGCCCGATACAAAAGCACAAACACACACACACCCCACCAGTGCCACTCTGGTCGCACAACAGGTGTTACACCAAGGCCTGCACTTGTCAAGGGATACCGAACTGATATACCAGCAGCGCACCTGCTCGCCCTGGCTAGATATCACCACCCACACTCACCCGGCGAGGATGGCTTGGAACACAATTTCTCCAAGTGCATTTTTGAGCAACCAGTTATGTTAATGGTTTTGAAGCCGGTGTTTACAAAACATCTCTATTACTACAATGACCTTTTTATAATTTTTTCAATAAACACTACTAGAATACAGGCCTTTGGACGATCTATCAACTAAGCTTTAGTTTCGACAAAAAATTGCGTCCGGGACTAAAGACTTTTAGTCCCGGTTGTTAAAACCAACCGAGACTAGCTAGCTAAAGGTCAACCTTTAGTCCCGGTTGGTAATACCAACCAGGATTAAAGGGTGACCTTTTAGTCCCGGTTGGTGTTAGCAACCAGGACTAAAGGTCCTTTACGAGTGGATTTAAAAGGAAAATGTCTAGAACTATATCACGCGGGTTGTGTAGCTGAGTTGGTAGGTGAGTTGTGCGCGAGGCGAGAGATGCTGAGTTCGAGTCTCACAGACGCCCATTTATTTTTTCTCGTGGGAGCCTTTATAATTAGTCCCGAGCACCCGGGACTTAAGGTTGGGACCTTTAGTCCCGGATTGCTAACCGCGGTTGGGAAACCGGGGCTAAAGCCCCTTTGTGTAGTAGTGAACTCGTGGGAGCCTTTAGTCCCGGTTGGGAGCACCCGGGACTTAAGGTGTTGGGACCTTTAGTCCCGGATTGCTAACCCCGGTTGGGAAACCAGGGCTAAAGCCCCTTTGTGTAGTAGTGAAAGATGATTCTTCAGATCTGAAAGAGTCGTAAACAATGCTCAACACCAATGTCTCGTGAAAGATGCCATAGCGTGTGTCCACTGACACCAATAACAAACCATACCTAACATGGAAGCATCAAGCCAAAAGATCCATGGGGAAATGATGCTCCGTCAGTGGATCCATGGGGAAATGATGCTCCGTCAGTGGATCCATGGGGAAATGATGCTCCGTCAGTGATGGAGCTAGCCGAAGAGCAAGGCGGTTTCCACCTTGCTCGCTCACCAAATTTACCATTGGCAGCCGTTGCATGTCCTTCAGTTAGACCTCACGCTAGGTATTCAGTGCTTTCGTCTCATCTAGCTAGTGTTCACCTTACTGTTACCTCCTGTTCCAAACATACCACCGTACAAGCACCATTCTTCCCAACACTTCTATTCATCTGTCTCTCACTTTCTTTTAGTGTTGTGTGCTCGATCTGCTCATGTTGTGCTAAAGATGGATGTGATACCGTAGTATAAATAATCGTCTAGTACCAGTGATTATTTATATGTTCTTTTTGTCACTGCTTGTGTGAATGGTTGGTAGGTAACTTTTCTATTATAATGCTTTTATATACTAGTAGTCTGAATAGTCATGTCTTACGATGAAGGTTTCTCGTGAGCACCATTTATATAGCTGCCACAAGATAGTAGTTCTCAGGCTGTATGAGTTCGCTAGGAATAAGGATACATCACATTTATAAGATCGGACATGCGTTAGAGGCTGGATCCTTGTTCTTTATCGAGCCACCCCTTCTCATCTACACGGGGGGATTATCCGTGTCCAACCAATAGAGCTATTCATAATAGTGAAAAATTAAATATGATCATTTAAATAATCATAGCTCCACCCTGTATGTGTTCTAGGTCCTAGTAAGATCTATGTGAATCGAGGTGTATTTGTGTGCAGTCAAACAACGCCTAATACATTTATATGTGTCTAATTTAATGAATCACTATGGACTTTACCTGCGACATGTTGTATTTTATTCCTTGTTTACCCTTGAGGTCTTGAATCACATTTTTTCAGGACATATATATATTCACTGTTTCCTACTCAGTCTTCAACGGAAGACATGCACTCACCATACAGTCCGACGCTGTCAAACGTGCAAACACCATACTGTCAATGACATGTTTGGGCCTTGCCAAATTTGTGCTCGGACAGTGCCCTTCTCCCCACCTGCGCTCTCGCACCGCCGCTTCCTCCACAGCGGTGGCTGCTCACTACGGGAGAGACAAAATTTCCCGAGTGTCGCAGGCTTCCCCGAGAGTCAAAAATCGGGCACTCGGGAAAGAAAAACTTCCCCGAGTGTTGCACTCGGGGAAGAATTGCACTCGGGGAAGAGAAGATTCTCCGAGTGCCACAGCACTCGGGGAAGGCCATCTTCCCCGAGTGCAACACTCGGGGAAGAGCTGCACTCGGGGAGGGAAAGTGCAGCTTGACGGCAACCCCTCCTACGCCGTTACCATTTTTTTAAAAAAAAAACATCCCCGAGTGCCTTCCTAGGCACTCGGGGAAGAGGCCTGTCCCCGAGTGCCAGTCCTTAACACTCGGGGAATCTGGCTTCTTCCCCGAGCGCCTCCGCCTGGCACTCGGTGAAGGGTCTCTTCCCCGAGTGCCAGCAAAGACACTCGGGGAAGAATTTTATTTATTTTTTGTTTTTTAGCCCTATTTTTTTGTGAGGCCTTCTTTCATTATTTAAAACTTCTTGTTCAAATTTAGGATAATTTTGACTTTGTTTAGTATATTTCGTTAGTTTTTTTCATTTCATTGAATTTTTTGCATACTTCAAATTTGAGTTGCAGGTCTATAGAATAATAGAATTTGGTGATTCAAAAAATGATATTCATGATATTTTGTATACGTTGAGGTCGTATCCAGGAAGTCACATGAAATGTCGAGCATCTTGTTAACGTAACATGACGAACAACCTGCAGGAAAAGTGTTTTTAAATTATATAAAATCCGAACGAAGTCCGAAAATTACGAAACTTGTCTGGACATCGTGTTATCGCATGTAGAAGCTATGATAAAAAAATAAGAATATTTTAAGCAAGTTGCGATGTCGGATGTCTAAAACCTAGACATCTCATGTGGAGATCACTTTCTCATCACATATGGAGATGTATGGGTTTTAGCTATCTGACATTGCAATTTGCTCGAAACCTTCTTAATTTTTTATCACAGCCTCTACATGCAATAACATGATGCCCAAATAAGCTTTATGATTTTCGGACTTCGTTCGGATTTTACATAATTTATAAACACTTTTTCTGCAAGTTGTTTGTCATGCTACGTCAACAAGATGCTCGATATTTCATGTGACTTCCTGGATACGACCTCAACATACACCAAATATCATGAATATCATTTTTTGAATCACCAAATTTCATTATTTCATACACGTATAGTTCAAATTTAAAGTATGCAAAAAAATTCAACAAAACAAAAAAACTAACAAAATATACCAAACAAAGTCAAATTTGTCCCAAATTTAAACAAGGAGTTTTAAATAACGTGGGAAAGCCTCAAAAAAAATAGGGCCAAAAAAACAAAAAAATAAAAATTCTTCCCCGAGTGTCTTCTCTAGCACTCGGGGAAGAGATTAAAAATAATCTATCCCAGTCCCAGCCGGACCCAATTAGGCCGGCCTTACAAGCGGCCCAAGACGTACAGGCTCAACGCTATCACACTCCCCCAACCCTATCACGCTCACGTACATGCTTCAACCCACGCCGCGCCGCCACATCTCGCGAGGAAAAAAAATCAACGCCTCTCCCTCGTGGCCCTACGCCGCCCTCTACGGCCACCGACCCGAGCGCTCGATGACACTGAGAATGATCGAGTGCCGAGCTCTTTGCCGAGTGTTTTTTCTTAGGTACTCGATAAAGAAGGTCTTTACCTAGTGTCAAATAAAAAAACACTCGGCAAAGAAATTCTTTGCCGAGTCTAAAAAAACACTCGGCACAGAACTCTTTGTGAGTGTTTTTTCGGCATTCGGCAAACAAGTTTCTTTGTCGAGTGTTTTTTTTCTTGATACTTAGCAAAGCCATTTTTCAAATTACATTTGAAGTAGTAAATTAATTTAAATAAAAAAGTTTTCAACTATAAAGTTGTTTAACTCCTCAAGATGAACAATTTTGTTTTTTTTTATTTTTTTATTTGACGAACTGTTAATAAATTTCTTCATAAATCTTACATATCTCTCTGTAGTTTATGAAACTATGAGAGTGATATTTAAGATTTGTAAACAATGTTAGAACCATCTCATCATGTCAGATGCATAAATCATCAAACAAACAAAATAAACTTTGTAGATTTTGGCAGATTATAAAACTTTGTAGTTGACAACTTTTTGATTTGAAGTCATGTTGTCGAGCAAAACTGCGTCCGAATTTGAAAATTTTAAAAATTTGAATTTTTCGAAAGGCCTCGCATGCAGAAACGACCAGAATAAAAGTTTTAGATCTCAAAAATTTATGAAACTTTATAGTTGACAACTTTCAAATTTGAAACCATCTTATCATGCAAAACTGCATTTGAATTTAAAGATTTTGAAATTTGAATTTTTCAAAATACCACAGATGGAGAAACGGCCAACATGAAAGTTGTAGATCTCAAAAAATTGTGTAAGTTTGTAGTTGAAAATTTTTTAATTTGAAATAATCTTGTCAACGAAAACTACGTTTGAAATTTTTCAATTTTGAAATTCAAACTTTGTAAACAAACTCGGATGGAGAAACTTCCTAAATAAAAAATATAGGTCTCAAAAAGTTATAAAACTTTATAGTTGTCAACTTTTTAATTTAAATTTATTTAGGGCCTCAAACAAACAATTTACACTCGGTTTAGTATAATACATGAGAAAAGTATCTTTCAAATCTGAAGTTGCTGCGCATTTGATCAGAATCAAGCAAAGTCTTCATCCCTCTATCTTACTCTGGCTTGAGGCTCTGTAATCCCGTTAGCTAGTTGATAGTTGTTCGTTGTTTAGCTGTTTGGTGTTTTCTTTTTTCTTCCTCTTTTCCTAACACCTGGTTAGCCCCTTCTTGTATTTTTCTCTGCCATGTTTTTAATTTATCATGTTGCCGGGGGGCTTTGCCCCACGGTTCTTTCTCAAAAAGTAATACATGAGGAACGAAAATAGAATCTAGATGCAAGTGACCGTTGGTGCAGTGGTAGAGGGGGTTACGCGTGAGGAAGAGGTTATGGTTTCGAATCTCGCCAGCCATGTTAGCCATGAATTTTGTACAAAAATACGAGAGATGGGGGAGCGCTGACCGGTAGGGCCCTCCTACGATAAAAAAATCACTATTTTTTTGGTTCGAATCGTTGTCGAGAATTTTTCTTTGTCGAGTGCAATCCTGGTACTCGACAAAGGTTGTGCCGAGTCTTTTTGTTTGCCAAGTGTAAGGCTTTGTTGAGTGTCCGAGAAAGGCGCTCGGCAAAGCGCTGTTTTTCGACCGATTTTTTATCATGTGCTCTTTACCGAGGGTGTGATTGACAAAGACTTTGCCAAGTGTATTTAGAGCTTTAAATCTTGCAGTGTCAGGTCGCCCTCCGGGTCGTAAACAACATCGTAATTTGGCACGTGCCCGGTTTCCTCGTGGGGCTCCAACCCAGGGAAGAGGCCGGCAAGAAATGTCCCATGAATTGGAGTTTCCAAATGAATCCTAGTCAGCATGGTCACCACGAGCAAGCAAGTTTAGTGGGCCCGCGCGTGTTTGTCTCCGCATGCTAGCGATGGCGCCACCCCTTCCCTATAGGCATCATCGGTTCCTAGCATGTTTCCCGTTGGCCTCGTATTCCTAATAAATAAACTCTCTGTATAGAAGAATCAAGCTTCTCGGCAGCTCATTTGAGGATCCTGCTTCCCTCTGCTGCGAGCTTACTAACATTTTGTTGAGTGTTTGCCGAATAGGAAACACAATATATATAGGCGGTTAATAAAAAACAATATCTTGCACGGAAGATCTGCTCATCAATACCTGCTAGAATCCATAAAGCTAACTCGAGATATTTACTATGTGTTTGGTTTGAGGATGACGTGAGTTGGGTTGGATCCGACCCGGCCAGTTTTATGGGTTGAGTTGAACCCATCTCGATCTTGTTTGGTTGGTAGGTTAGGTTGATTCTAGATTGATGTTTGGTTAGGAGAATATCTGAAAGTAGGTTGGATCATTATTAACATGTCAGCTTTATTTATCAGTGTCTCTTTCCTTTCTCAACCCAGTTTAACCCACATAGTCGCCTCGTTTAGGAGGGATGAGCTAAACCCCACATCTGGAGGAGATAACCCAATTTTACGAACCCAAAACCAAACACTGGGTAATCTAGGTCGAACCGGGATATCCTGGTTCGACCTAGGAACCAAATGCACACACGGTTTAATAGCACGGTAAGAGTGAACAATTTACTGACATGTTCATGTTTTTACTGAATATTAATAACCGATCAGTGGCTGGTGCACTGGTCTGCTACAATTTCTCTTGCTTCATCAAACATAAAACCTCTCATGTTCTGATTGGATCACAAAACAGTAGCCAGGCCTTCATTGTTCCATCAAGGCAAATCTGCTCCACTGCTACAAAATTGATTTTTAAAGACAACCACATTTGAGAATATCCAGAAAATATATGTGAAATTGTGATACGCAAAACAATCACAAATAACGGTATAACTTTCTTCAAAGGTTCTCTAGAAATAGAGCATAATTTTAGAGGTGGTCCTTTTAATAGACACACCTTAAGAAATAGGCCTAAGGCCCAACCAACCCATGTTGTACTCACTTACACTAAGAAAGTTCTTAGTGTGTGTTAGCCATCAGTAGGGATGAAAACGGTCGAAAACGGTCGGAAAACTTCTTAACTGTTTTCTACTTTTACATTTGAATACGAAAACGAAAACGAAAGCGGTAACACCGGACACGAAAACGAACACGAACTTACGGAATACCAAGAATTTCGAAAACGAACCAATTCGACCGGAATTATACCGAACACGGACGGTATACGAAAAATCTATACGGAATACCGACCCACAATGCATAACAATTAACAAGTGCCATTGTGGCAAATTTCGATCGCAAGAAAGAACACTTATCAATTTAATTTCTTTTACAAGAGAAAAAAAACAAGAGGAAAATTTGAGATGCCATCATAATTAGACTAGAAAGGATAGCAATAGCCGTGCAGCACCATACAAGTGATTAGTCCCGCCTCAGCGACTTAGGGAGGCGCGACAGGGTGAACGTACTACCTATATAATACGGTCCATGGACATCAGTACTCCACACTTACCTTTGCCTATTTGCCTCGACAATAATGACCAACAACCAAATTCGGTTTAAAATGAATTTTGAATTAAGGATATTTTGGATTAAAAGTAGAAAAGTAGAAAACGGTCGAACTCGGTCGAAAAACTCCTCAACCGTTTTCTACTTCTACATTTAAATACGAAAACGAAAGCGAAAACGGTAAAAATCGGATAAGAAAATACGAATTCGATCAGATTAAATATAGAAAACGATGCGGTTCGGTTCGGGATATTTCCGTTCCGTTTTCATCCTTAGCCATAAGTGCTGCTAGATAGCTTTCCCTTACAGTACTACAGAACAGGGTCATAGGCCGATTCTCAAAATCGTCTTTAGTCTCGGTGTTTTTGCCGCCCGGGACTAATAGACCCTTTAGTCCCGGTCGGTTTCACGGACCGGGACTAAAGGGCCTGCCCCAACGGCTACTGCGCAGAGCTGTCAGGGCAGGGACCCTTTAGTCCCGGTCCGTGTTACCAACCGGGACTAAAGGGCACTCTTTAGTCCCGGTTGGTGCCACGGACCGGGACTAAAGATTTAGCCACGGTTTGTGGCTTGCCCCGGGATAAATGATCACCTTTTAGCCCCAGTTTTTAATACAAACCGGGACTAAAGCTCCCCAGTTTTTAACCAGCCAACTTCTTCCTCCCCCGAGCTAGAGACATTCAAATTTCAGTGAGCTTCTTGCTTGTTCTTGCTGTTGTTCTTGCTTGTTCTTCATTGTTGTTCGTCTCCGGCGTCAATTTGTGATCTTCTTCGACTCCGTCATTGTCTCTTTGCGTTTAGAGGTAACTATTTTCATCTCCTACCATGTCTTTTGAATATGAGAGGAATTTAATTAAAATATATACTTTGCAAGAACAAGCATAGAGAGTTGAGTAGTTTAAATTGGTTCATCACAATCACTTGATAGTTTTCTACTGCTAGGTAGTATCCATTCTATATTTCATACTTATGCAAGACGAGTAATATTGAATTTTATTGTCTTTTTAGTATATTTTCAATATAAAAATGTGGAATTTATAATAGTTTGCAACAATAAATATAGAGAGTAGATAATGTGGAAATTGGTATTGTTATATCATATTTTTCGATTATCTAAACAAATAGATAAATTTAGAGTTTTTTTATTTATAATTGTTTAGAAAATTAGGAATTTGCATGTAATAGTTTAAAAAATGAGCATGGATATAGTAGATGGCAACCGTGACCAGGTCCTCAGCATCTCATCATCGGGATCCGAAGCGTTTGCGGCCGGATCTTCCTCTCATTGCTTGCGGCGAGTGTAAGCAGAAGATTGTGAAGGAGTACCGAGTGAAAAAAGAGGGAATGAACAAGGGTCGTATATTCTACAAGTGTCCGGACCATGAGGTGGGTTATTATTTACCCGCATTTGATTAATATGGTTCATTCGTATCGGTTTTGCTTGATGATGTTGTTTAAATTTCTTATTCTTTGTTCTAATTGCAGTGGGAGGGCACCCGCGGATGTAAAGGTTGGTACTGGGAGGAAGAGTACGTTCAGCACGTACGAAATTCTGTTGCACAGAAGGTTGCCGCTGAAGGTGATGAGGCAGTGAGTCAGCGGCAGCAGCCCATCCATGCTGATGAAGTGAATGATCTGTCTATTTTAGTTGGGATCGGACGAGAACTAATTATGTTGCTTAAGTGCATTTTATTTTTAGTTTTTTTAGTGCTAGCTGCGATAGTCTTCGTTGTAGTCAAGCTTGTTTGAATTAATCAATCATGTGATGTCATGAGTGTTGTGCAATAACATGAGAAACTACTAAGTGCATGGTTGTAATATTTAATGCAGATGTTGTCACGCAATTGGATGTATAATGTCGATCGCCGCTCCAAAGAGTTCATTGCTGGCGTGCACTATTTCTTAGGTGTGGCTGAGGCAAACAAGCAGGATGGTTTCATGTGCTTCCTATGCGCCGTCTGTAAGAATTTGAAGGAATATTCATGCCCAAGGACTCTTCATACCCATTTGTTGAAGTCGGGTTTCGTAACAAACTATATTTGTTGGACGAAGCATGGAGAAAGGGGGGTTGTAATGGATGATGGTGAAGAAGGTGAAGAAGAATTGGCTCACGCTGATATTATTGCTCAGTACGGTGCCTTTGATGATGATGCAGTGGGGGGAGATGGTGAAGAAGATGCGGCAGCGACAGAAGATGTGACAGCTGATGTTGATGCTCTTGGTGATGCCATTCGTGATGCACAAAGAGAATGTGAAAGTGACAAGGAGAAGGTCAAGTTTGAGCGCATGCTAGAGGATCATAGAAAATTGTTATATCCCACTGCTGAAGATGGCCAAAAAAAGCTGGGTACTACGCTGGAACTGCTGCAATGGAAGGCAAAGAATGGTACATCCGATAAGACATTTGGACAGTTATTGAAGATAATGAAAAAGATGCTTCCGAAAGAGAACGAATTGCCCACCACTACGTACGAAGCAAAACAGGTCGTCTGCCCTTTGGGATTAGAAATCCAGCAGATACACGCATGTCCTAATGACTGCATCCTGTACCGTGGGGAGGAATACGAGAATTTGGATGCATGCCCGGTATGTGAAGCATCACGGTATAAGATAAGGCGAGATGATCCTGGCGACGTAGAGGGTGAAGAACGTCCAAGCAGGAAGAAAATCCCTGCCAAGGTTATGTGGTATGCTCCTATAATACCACGTTTGAAACGTTTGTTCAGAAATAAGGACAATGCAAAGTTGTTGCGGTGGCATAAAGAAGACCGTAAGGTAGACAATATGCTGAGGCACCCAGCTGATGGATCCCAGTGGAGAGCGATAGACAGAGAATTCCCAGAGTTTGCAGATGAGGCTAGAAACTTGAGGTTCGCTTTAAGTACAGATGGTTTTAATCCTTTTGGGGAGCAAAGCAGTAGTCATAACACTTGGCCAGTTACTATATGTATCTACAACCTTCCTTCGTGGTTATGCATGAAGCGGAAGTTCATTATGATGTCGTTGCTCATCCAAGGGCCGAAGCAACCTGGCAACGACATCGATGTCTACCTGAGGCCATTAGTTGAGGAACTTCTACTTCTATGGAGCAAACCAGGCATACGCGTGTGGGATGAGTACAAACAGGAACACTTTGACCTGCGAGCATTATTGTTCGTAACAATCAATGATTGGCCGGCTCTAAGTAATCTTTCAGGCCAGACAAACAAGGGATATAATGCATGCACACACTGTTTCGAAGATCTTGACAGTTTATTTTTGAAAAACTATCGGAAGGTCGTGTATGTTGGGCACCGTCGGTTTCTTCCTGTGGGCCACCCAGTAAGAAAGAAAGGTAAACATTTTAAAGGTAAGGCAGACCACCAAACCAAGCCTCGTAACCGAACCGGAGATGATATACTCGAAATGGTGAAGGATACGAAAGTAGTATTTGGAAAGGGACGGGGCAGCGAACCTGTTCCCAAAGACGCTTCGGGACACGCACCCATGTGGAAGAAGAAGTCCATATTCTGGGAGCTACCCTACTGGCATGTCCTAGAGGTCCGCCATGCGATCGACGTGATGCACCTAACAAAGAACCTTTGTGTGAACCTGCTTGGATTCATGGGTGTCTACGGAAAGCCTAAGGATTCACTTGAAGCACGACAGGACTTGCAGCGCATGAAAGAATGAGACAACTTGCATCCGGAGAAGACAGATGACGGGCGCCAGTACTTAAGCCCTGCTAGCTACACTCTTAGCAGAGAAGAAAAGGAAAGCATGTTTGAATGCCTTAACAGCATCAAGGTTCCATCTGGATTCTCCTCAAATATAAAGAGAATAATTAATGTGCCAGAGAAGATGTTCCAAAACTTGAAGTCCCATGACTGCCATGTGCTTATGACCCAATTGCTTCCTGTTGCTCTAAGAGGAATTCTACCTCCACATGTACGTCTAGCCACCGTGAAGCTATGTGCATTCCTCAATTCAATTTCACAAAAGGCAATCAATCCAGAGGAACTTTCTACTTTGCAGAATGATGTCGTTCAATGTCTCGTCAGCTTTGAGTTGGTGTTCCCTCCATCCTTCTTTGATATCATGACACACCTCCTAGTTCACCTGGTCAAGGAGATCATTATTCTCGGTCCTGTGTTCCTACACACCATGTTCCCATTCGAGAGGTTCATGAGTGTCCTGAAAAAATATGTTCATAACCGTTTTCGGCCTGAAGGAAGCATCGCCCAGGGCTACGGAACAGAGGAGGTCATAGAGTTTTGTGTGGACTTTATTCCAGACCTTGACCCGATTGGCGTTCCCGAATCGCGACACGAGGGCAGACTCAGTGGCAAGGGAACACTAGGGAAGAAAACATATATCGGTACAGGAGACGATTACTTTGATAAAGCACACTACACAGTTCTACAGAACTCCTCATTGGTTGATCCATATATCGAGGTACATAAGGATTTCCTTCGATCCAAGTGGCCCGGGAAGAGTGAATCTTGGATTACACGTCAGCACATGCAAACCTTCGGCGATTGGTTGCGAAAACAATGTCAGAGTGATGACAACATAGATGAGCAGCTTTATTTGTTGGCCAGACAACCATCGTGGCATATCAACACGTACAAAGGGTACGAGATCAATGGGAATACATTTTACACAGTAGCCCAAGACGCAAGGAGCACCAACCAAAACAGTGGTGTACGCGTGGATGCCACGGATCCAAATGGGAACAAACAAATATATTATGGCCGCATACATGACATATGGGAACTAGACTACGCACCTAATTTTAAAGTCCCTTTGTTCCGGTGTAAATGGGTCAAGATGACCGGTACCGGATGTGGGGTAACAGTCGACAAGGAGTATGGGATGACATCAATGGACCTCAACAATATTGGGTACAAAGACGAACCATTTGTCCTTGCCGCAGATGTGAGTCAAGTGTTCTATGTGAAAGACATGTCTACAAAACCAAAAAGAGGGAAAAATGATAACAACTCGATCGTCAACGAGCCAAAGCGCCATATAGTTCTTTCAGGGAAAAGAAACATTGTCGGAATTGAGGACAAGTCAGACATGTCAGGTGATTATGAAAGAGATGATCGAATTCCGCCATTCAAAGTGAACAAAGACCCAAGCATTTTGTTAAACAATGAGGAAACTCCATGGTTAAGGAATGATCATAACCAAGGGACATATGTCAAGAGGAGGTTCGCAGTTGTGCCCGCTTAACAGTGGGTTGTAAATATATTATGTAATAATTAATTAATTAAGACTTCATTTATTTGATAATGGATTTATATATACATAAGAAGATACTAAAATTTAACATTTTCTTCTGTAAACTAAAGCAAAAAGAATCTCATACTAATTTTTAAAAGAAAGTATATCAAATATTTAATTTTCTGTTCAATTAGAAAGATTTAAGATATATTTTAAAAAAAAACTAAATTTAAAAATCTAAAACTACTGCATCTGTCGCGTAGAAAGAAATTGGGCAATGATTTTTTAGGTTTTAAACAAAAGATTAACGTCCAAATGATATGAAAATAAATTTTCTATTGAAAGCCAACAATTTTTTAAATTTAAATTGAACATTACATTTTTGCATTAACCAAATATGAATGGTTATTTATATTTATATTCGTTATTATAAAAAAAGAAAAGAATTTATGCTACAAAATTTTCTACTATATAATAGGGTTAAAGGATATACAACTGTTATTTTTAAGTAATTTTATGCCTACTGTTCAATTTACTATGCAATTAACAGGAATTACAACATATTTATATAGTGGAAACTTAATACAAAACTGAAAATACTGAAAAACCAAAACTGTGGCGGGAAAGAACCCTTTAGTCCCGGGCCGTCTTACGCACCGGGACTAAAGACCCCTTTAGTCCCGGTGCGTAAGCCCGCCCGGGACTAAAGGTCCAACCCTTTAGTCCCGGGGCGTATTACGCACCGGGACTAAAGGCCCTTTACTCCCAGTGCGTAATACGCCCCGGGACTAAAGGCCCTCTCGGGTATACAGGGCATAGGGCACAGTGCCCTCCAATCTTCCCGGCCAAATCGACGTTTGCCCGCGCCGCCGCCCTCACGTCGCCGTCGAGCCTCCGTCCGCGCCGCCGTCCTCCTCGCCGTCGAGCTCCGCGCCGCCGTCCTCCTCGCCGTCGAGCTCCGCGCCGCCGTCCTCCTCGGCCTCACTGCCCTCCGCCGCCGTACAGCGCGTCGTCCTCGCCGCCGTCCTCCGCGCCGCCGCCGTACGGCCTGTGCGTGTGTGTGCGTGTGCAGTGTGCGTGGTGTGCGTGTGTAGCAGTGTCCAGCAGTGGGTGTGTGTGAGAGTGTAAAAAAAAGAAATGAAAAAGAAATATATATCTAGAAACTAAATATAGAAAGGGATATATAAATAGATATATAGAGAAACTAAATATATATGTATTTAGAAATAGAAAGTGATATATATAAAATAAATATAAATAGATATATATATTTATAGATTATTTTCTATTTAACTTTTTCATTTCTTCTTTTCTAGAAATAGATATATTCAAATAATGAATATGAATAGATATATTTATAGAAAAAGGAAAATCATATATATGTTTTTTTAACCTAACAAATATGTGTTCGACCTGTAGTCCTGGTGACCGCTGCACCGACCTTGCCACCGTCCACTGTCATTCGCACCGTCGTCATCCTCGCTGCTGTCCGCCGTCGTCGTTCTCGTCCACGGTGTGTAAATCACGTGACAAGGATATGTTTAAACATGTATTTATTACTCTTAGAAATATGTGTTCATAGAAAATCATGTGTCATGTTGGAATGCCATATAAAATCACTTGGATATGTTTAAACATGTATTTACACTTAGAAGTATTTTGACAGACATGCTTCTTTGTGTTATTTTTAATGTTGTATTGCCTCTTTACGAATATATGTTATTTTTAATGTTGGCGATTACATGTCACCTAAAACTCGAAACCCTAAAACCCGAAACCCTAAACCCTCAAACCCCTAAACCCCGAAACCCTAAACACCGAAACCCTGAACCCCTAAACCCTGAAACCCTAAACCCTCAAACCTAAACCGAAACCCTAAACCCCGAAACCCTAAACCCTCTAAGTGTTCGATCATATTGTATATATATTTTAATATTCGTAGAAATGGCCGACCCAAATGAGAACATGGAGGAGGAAATGATGAATATCATCGCCGGCGACGATGACAGGAGTCAATACTTATTGAATTACGAAGACATGACCATGCATGATGAAAATCCCCCTGAACAACAAGTTGAGATGGAAGAAGGCAATACAGGCGAGGTATACATACAATATGTCGTGTTAGGTTTTATCTCAACTTGTATTAGGGTTTCATCATCGTGTCTTTACCTATGTGTAGCCCTCTGGATCGACGTCTGCGACGGGGCAGAGCAGACCGAAACGAGGACCGAAGAGGCCGTTGAAGGGCCGTCATGTAATCTCCGAATTCGATATGGCTACAGGCCAACCACTAGGACCCCATGCACAGAAATATGTCTTTCACTGTGGGTTCCTTGTGAGAGATCGGATTCCGATAAGTGCCCGTGAATGGAAAGAGAGGCGAAGTGCTCCCGAGATCAGTTATGTCTCCGATCTTGACAAGCAGCTAGTCTGGGATGACATCCAAGCTCATTTCTCGTTCGACACGGAAGATGAGGAGCTGCTGAGGCGAATTCGGGAGTGGACAATGAAGAAGATGGCCACACTTTTTCAGGACTGGAAGAAGAAATTGTACCACAAGTTTGTGCTGAAGAACGAGACGCCAGATTTCAACTCTAAGGCGTATGTCAAGATAAGGGCCGATTGGGATGAATTTGTACAGTACAAAAGATCACAAGAGAGCGAGGCCCGGGTCAGAGTAAACAAACAGAATGCAGCTCAGAAGAAATACCACCATCATTTAGGATCAGGTGGCTATAAGACTGCCCTTCCAAAGTGGGAGAGAGAAGAACAGGAGATGCTTGCCAGGGGGTAGTCCCGGAGACAATAAGAAGAAATTGGAGTGAACGGTCCAGAAATTGGTTCTACGCTCATGGGGGAACCATAAACCCTAATGACGGGGAGCTTGATTAGGGCCCGCAAATTTCAAGAGCAGCACAGAGGCTCGTTCAAGCACGAAATGCGGTGTTGGCTGGCGAGTTCAAGCCCAACAGAGAGAAGGATGAACTCACGTACGCGCTAGAGAATCCTGAGCACGGTGGGCGTACGAGAGGCTTTGGGGCCGTTTCGTGGCTGCATTCCTTCGAAGCGGATCGAGAAAGTTACAGAAGCCGCCAGAGAAAGAAGGACGAGGAGGCAGAGCGGCTCTTCAAGTTGGAGGAGTATGTTCTTCAAACACAAGAGCGTGAGAAATCTCGTGAAGAATGGATGCAGGAGGAAATCAAAAGGCAAGTGCAAGCGGCACTTAGTCAAATGACGAGTGGGCAAGGTACATCATGACAACAGCCTCAAGCGAACATTAGCCAAGCAGCTGCGCCTCCACGAAAGTACCAACCATTCAAGATGACTCCAAGCTACGCTTCCCCGTGGATGACGTTAAAGAACCTTTTACTACTTGTGAGCTGCACATTCCAGATAGAAATACCACGAAAAAGGTGGCTGTCGGTGTTGTAAACCCTATCGACGGCACAAGAACACCAAGAATCCATGGTCAACCAGTGCCAGCCGGATACGCTAGCGTCTCTGTGGATAGGGTTGAGACAGGTTGTGGCAGCGTGGCACTGGAAATCGAAGGGGGAGATGGGGAGAAGACTTTAGGTGAAGCGGAGAAGACATTTATTTGCTGGCGCAAGCGCTTCATTATTATTCCTGGAGTGTCACCGCCGCAACCTCCTCCTCCTGATCAAGATCCTCACTGATCAAGATCCTCACCATAGGTAGTGTGCGCGTGAACGAGAAACAATTTTTATTACACTAACTTCCTATATGTATATATTAGTTGGATGCTCACATCATTTGTTGTTTTGCGTAGCAGTAACTATAGTCCAGTTCGTCATTATTCCCCAGCGCATCAGAGTGCTGCGGGCGGTGACGATGTGTTGGAGGACACGACTTCAACCCCATCTCCTGCACAAAGATCTCCACCGGCCCCACCATCTCCTCCACCGCGGGCTCCAACGCCACAATCTCCACCGCGGGCTCCAACACCGCCACTGGGCCCACCATCTCCTCCACCGCGGGCTCCGACACCACAACCTCCACCGCGGGCTCCAACACCGCCGCCTCCACCGCGCGGCCCTAGGAAGCGGTCTGTCGCCACAGAACCAAAGGCCGCACCTCAAAGAAGAAGGCTCCTGCATCAGGAAAAAAAGCCCAAGAGAAATTAGCTTATGAAAAGACTGATGAGGAGTTAGAAATTACGGTGAAAAAAGATGTGCGAAATTTTTTAGATGAATGTGACGCGGCTGCTAAAGCGAAGAGGAACCCGGAGAAGCCTTACCTCTTGTTAAACCCACAGGAGTTAAGGAAAAGGGTGGACCAACATGGTATCAAGATGCGTGAAGCCCGAAAGGCTCCGCGAAAATCAGATTATGAACGCTCTCTTATGAAGTCCGCAAAAGAACAACAATCCAGCAAGAAGAAAGTGGGAAAGGGTGTTCCACAGCTCGGGGAAACATCAAGACCTTTGTCCCCGTTAGTTGTGCAAAATCAGTATGGTTCAAACATGGGCAGAGTACAGAGGAAATCTGGAGAGACGACTTTGTCTGAGATGGACTCAATGGATAATTTTTTCATTGACAGCGGTCTCCCGTACGACACCATTAAAAATATTGCTACTGGGCTGGAGTTTCCACGAGCGGAAGTAGTTGATGAATGGAGGAGAAATTTTGCACCGGGCAGGAGTCTAATGAACCCCAATCACTTACATGTACTTGGTACGCAGATGTTTGCAGTCAACAAATGGTGCATGGAGGCTTCTAAAGACGGTGATGTCAATTGGATTTCTGTCCGAATTCGGAACCATCACTACTTCCATGGCGACGACGTAATCTTAGTCCAGATGGAGGAATTACACCAGCTATGTCATATGGACGCACTGTATAAATCGCTCCTTAGCTGCTACTGTTTGTAAGTGTTTCTTTTATAGTTTTCATTGAACTCTCTAGTATGTGTATATAGTAGTATATTCTTACACACATACTTGTGGATCGACTCGATATTTTGCAGGTATCAGATGACTCAGCTCAGAGATAAACATGACAATTCTGTTGGGTTTGTTGATCCATATGTTGTTTTCAAGGCTCCAAACCCTTCAAGGCTCCTAGCAATGATGATCATTTGTATGTCATGTAGATGTTTAGATGGAGTACAACTTGTAATAGGTTTACAGTACTAACTTTGGAGTACAACTTGTGTAGATAGATATTTGGACAACTTCTATATGTATATTGCTTGTAATTTTATGTACATATATTTATATATATATATATGTAGTTCTATAGTTCAATTATATATACATGCAATAAGCTTATTGTGTTATGCTGCTAATATATATAAATTATATATATTAGCAGCAAAGAATATATATCGGAAAACCTATTAAATAAATAAACAAAACTGAAAACAGAACTGAAATGAAAATAAAAAGGAAAAACCAGGGGACCCTTTAGTCCCGGCTGGTAATACCAGCCGGGGCTAAAGGGTGCTGCTCACCGCTGGCAGCACCCTTTAGTCTCGGCTGGTATTACCAACCGGGACTAAAGGGGGGCTTTAGCCCCGGTGGCCGGAGCCGGGACTAAAGGGGGGGCCTTTAGTCCCGGAAGCGTAGTCCCGGCTCGGCAACCGGGGCTAAAGGCCCTTGCCGACCGAGGCTAAAGGCATGTTTATGTAGTAGTGTTAGATACCTCGATCCAACACCAACTCGCCCCACTCATTTTCTTCTTCTTTTCTCTCTCTTTGCAAGCAACTATCAATATATGGGTGTGGGCATCTGTGCCGTCAAGGGCGCCACCGCTTTCCGGAAATGGTTGGGTTGCGAACAAGTAGCCATCTCTATATATAGGCGCTAGAGATGTCGTCTGGGAAATTCTTTCGTGTACGTAGGTGCTTAAAGTTAAGACTTGTAATGTGATGTGCATGCGGACTCTTGGGTTCAAACACATTGGCAATTAAGCAACAGTACTCATCACCCGTAAAAACTTTGTTTGACATAGCTAGAAAAGTTATTGTAATGGCGAGCGCTAGCTTGTAAATTTTTGTGCTATCCATTACAACGGATTGCTTATCTGGCATCACTAAGCAATCCACAAGCAATGATAAGTGGTAAAAAATCAAAATAATATGTATTATTTACAATTTGAACAAAAGACCTCATTCTTCATTTCCTCAATCACCAGTATTTTTGTGGAGAAAATAGAAGTTGTTTGTTATGTGACAAAATAAATTATGTGACAAGAAAACTTTAACAATCAATTTGTATCATATTATTTGAGAAAAAATTGTCGTCAAGCAATGAAAATTAATTTGTGACCATACATACAATAGAAAAGAAGGTATTTTGTCGAGAAATATAAAATGGATTTAGAAATGAAAACAATTTATGGAATAGGTATGCATACATTTGCCCCTCACTAAAAAATCAAAAGTTGATTCGGCCATTCTTGAGGCAATTGCTTCCAGTTGCTAGTTGATCCTTTCCTTACGTACATCAAGAAATTAAACCATCTCTAAACAAAGCATGTGTTGCCAAAAACATACGCATTGGTGCCCTCGTCTTCCCAATCGACACCAAAGGCTTCGGCTGCCACTTGTTCTTCTCGGACCCTTTCCACCAAGGATCCTTGAGCTGGCTATTTCCACCTGTTGGACATCATCATCTTGTCAGCCTGCCCTTCCTGCCTTCCACCATGCTGTGCATAATGTGACAGATGGAATATTTGGACTCGGATGCTGGGTCACTTTGATGTATACTTTCCTGTTGCCTCGTATTCATGTTTCATTCTTGTGCGAATTTTCCTTTGCAATGGTCTGATAACGCTCATAGCTTCAACTGTTTTCCATAGACTGCTTTTTTTATGTACGTGTTTTGCCAAAGAGAAACCATTATATATATATAGGACTAGGATTCCAGCAGGCCGGTAACGTATATAGTTTAATAAAGGTCAGTGAATATTTCCTATGCATTCACTCCTCTCAATGGTCATATCTTGCACAACATATCTCATCAGTAACACTGCCAATTAATAAGTGATACCTGTCCATGCAACTGATGGAACTTAGGCCCTGTTTGGCACAGCTTCACCAACAGCTTCATGAGCTGTTGTGAGCTGTTTCTTGCCAAACATCTATTTTCAAAATAGCTTAGGAGATGAAGCTGTTTTTTTCCACTCTCACAAAAACATAAATTGGAATGAAGCTGAAAAAAGTAGCTTATCCCAGCTTCATCCCCACATGTGGGCCCCAGCATGCATAGATCTCCGATTTGCCCCACCGAGAGGAGCCGAGCTTGGGCACGGGCGTCGCCGTCGCCGGGCCGGGGCGCAAGCGCCGCCGCCGGGCCGGAGCACCACCGGGTGGCCGCGGCGTGGGCGTCGCTGTCCCCGTGCCGCGCGCGCTCGGCCTCCGCACCGTCCCGTCATCCAGCTCGCCGGGTCCGCCGCTGACGCGGCCCCGCCCCTCATGCCCTCCTCCAACTCCGTCGTCGCCTTCACTCCCGACGCCAGCGAGACCGCCGCCGTCAAGCGGACCGTCCTGGGCCCGAAGAACGCCATCGCCGACCCCGCGCCGCAGCAGCCCGTCAAGCGCCGGTTCTCGTCACCGGCGCCGTCGTCCAAGCAGCGAGATCCGTCGCCCGCCGCCAAGCAGCCAGCCCTCGCCCGCGGGAGGGAGGAGAGGTTCCGCGTCTCCGGCCCTCTGCAGCGGGAGGCGGGCCTCCCTATCACCTAGCTCGCGCCGTCGGGAGACGAGGGCGCCGCCGCAGGTGCGTGGGCACAGCCGCTGGGAGATGAGGGCGCACGACCGCCGTAGGTGTGCGGATGTGGCCAAGATGCGCGAAACGGAACATTGGGGCACCGGTGCAGGCTCCGCCGTGGGCACGCGGTCGCGGCCATGGAGTGTGTCGGAGTCGCTGTCGAGCACGCTGGCCATGCCCGGATTTGTCGCATTACAAGAAAGAGTTTTTTAACTCATCGGAAGAAGGAAGAAAGAGTCACGAAACGCGTGAGGAGAAAAAAAAATAAAAAAAGAAAAACAAAGGGCATTATAGTCATTTTATTCGTTTGGTGTCACATGTGAAGCTGTTTTACCAAACAGACTCATCTAAACAGCTCAGCTTCACCAAAAAAGCTAAAAACAGCTTCAATAGTGAAGTTGAGCTGTACCAAACGGGGCCTTAATTGTGAACTTCTCAATATCGAACTTAACTGTGCAGTGGTGCCGCGCACTACATTAATATATGATCAGTTCTGTGACGTTATTGTTTTTCCAAATTAATATTTGTTACATATTATTAGTTTGCAATAATTAATATTCGTGATATTATTTGTGACAAATATTATGTGAGAAAAAATTAACGACAATTAATTTGTGTTGTACTATCGGAGATAATTAATACTATCTCACAGATTGAGAGAATTAATTTGTGACCTCACAAACACAATCACACAGCATACATACATTCATATATGAACAAATCTTTTTGTGAAGTGAAAGATGGACGAGAAAGTGAAAATATTTTATAGAGGCAACACCTATATATACACGTCGCAAACCTCTATTTATCATTTCTTGAAGCAGCTCCTGTTAGGGCAAGCCAATACTCCACATAGGACGACCCTTGAGCTGCCTCTTTCTCCACCATGCCCTCCATACTTTGCATCTGTACAACGTGGACCTGAGCCCTCCTTGGCAGCACACCAAGCCAAATGAAACAGAGAAGACCATATTGGACTCCAAAGTTTGAATTTCTGGTCTCTCCTCATATTCCTCCGTACTTTCATTTGCAACTATTTGATCACCGTCTTATCTTCTTCATAATATACACTGCAATTTTTTGTTTTGCCAAAGAGAAACCATGCATTATATAGGAATAGGATGCCTTCAGGTAGTAGAATTTAATTCACATGGATTCTGGTAGGTGTATTTTGATATGCATTCGCATCTCTAAATTAACCTATCCAGAAGCTAAAAGGGAGTTTTCTTGCAAGGATCGAATATTGCAACCTTTTTTTTAGATAAAGGATAGTATTTCATACCCGGCTTCATCTACCAACAAGGTAGAATCAGGCCAAATTATTACAATAGAGAAAATTAAAATAAAAGAACACTACACCACAGCCTCAGAATAACGTCAGACAGTTATAAGTCCTTTTACCGTCAGACAGTACGTTGATGTAGAGATATACCGTCAGACCAAGTCAGTCGCTGCAAGACCTGTCGGTAAAAAGTTTTACCGACAGACTACATTTTTACCGACAAACTACACTTTTACCGACAGACAGTCTGATGAAGAAAAAACACCGACAGACAGTGTGTTGCTATTTGTGCCGACAGACCGTGCGATGTTATACATATATTTACCGACAGATTCTCCAACAGGAATTTTAAAACTAATTAAAAAAAAATAAAATCTAATGTAGCACAGGCATTACATACTATATATGCATTTGACTAATCGAAGGTCCATCATATTACATTCATCTCCACAAATTTAGTCCCCAAATACATAGATCTCGATTTGATATCAATATAACTGTCTTGCACAATTGCACCAAGTCATAAAACACAATTACATACATAACAACATATCCAATTTGCACCAAGTCATAAAACATAGATGGGAGCATACTAGAGTGTTTGCAGTACACAATCCCTAATTCGACAGACTTAACAACCAAAAGAAGACGCATTGATCCAACATCAAGTTCTTGCTCCGCCAATGAGACAAGTCCACAAGTTCTTCTACATACTTAGAAAACAAAAGAAATACTTGGATCCAAATGCATCAGTTGCACAAAAGTTAACATCTCATCCATTTTGTAAGCCGCTAGTGGCGCCCAACGCTACGTAAAAAATAAAATTAACATCAACCTAATTATTAAGCAGTACAATAGTAAGGAACTAGAGGTCTCTGTCTCGGCTACAATCTCATATAGCAGTGTAGTGAAATTTGTTGATACTTTTACTGATGTGCTCTTAAAAAATGATAGTATATCAATCTCAACTATTTGCAACCTCAGAAAATAACAGCACAGGCACAGGCAAAATATGTACAACTATTTGAATTGCAACCTCAGAAAATAACAGCATAGGCACAACCAAAATATGTACAACTATTTGCAATCTCAGTGATATATTTGCAATCTCCGCTAAAATATATACAACTATTTGCAATATCATCAGCATAAATTCTTAGAAAATAGTAGCTTATGTACGGCTATTTTCAATCTCAGCTATTTGCATCACAATCTTAGCTATTTGCAATCTTTGAGAATATTTTAAAGGAAATAATACATGACTTTAGCTATATGTACTGCCACAATATACCCGTCCAACTATGGCTAGCAGTAGGAGGATATGTTCAGCTATATCTTGCAGCAGCATATGTACAACTATATACCATTCCAAATATAGATGCTAAAATAGCAGCAGCGAGCAGACATATGTAGAGCCCAAAGGAAGAGTCATAAAGGGGCTCAAAATACCTGTCGTACCCTTGGAAGATCGAGATGCATTGTTGCAAGGCTTCAGCTATATAAAGTACATCAATTAGGAATGTTGGACACTCATCAAAAGCAAAAAAGAAATGACATTAGGTGTAACTTCTTACTCGCTCGTATGGCCACGCAATTGACATCATATAAGCCCCAGCCATACTCTCCATATGATCATAAGGGCGAGGCAGAATTGCATCCCTTCTTATCACATGTTCCACCGTAACTTCACAAAACTGCTTTCCAAGAGGTTGACCTCCTACCATGGTCGTTGGATTAACAGAAAGGACAATTCCCTTAGCTATAGAGAGATCAGGTCTCAACATAGCAAATAGTATCACTTCCTTTCCAACCTAAAGTAGATGGTACATCCGTGAGAACTACAGAAATGTGAGGAACAAATATTAAATCACAAATATAAACTTAACAAGAGGATGAAGAACATTACAAGCCCATCATGTGTAAAGCGAGAGGCATTTCTTGCTGTGTTTATAGCATTCATGCTAGCAGACCCTGGTGGGGCTTCAATGTCCAGACCACAATCCTCATTATCTGCAATATTGTCATATTCTTCGAGCCCAACATCAACATGTGCATCAACATGTTCTTCAGACCTTGGGGTCTACATCATGCATTGAAATAATACATAGGAGTTTTAAGATATATATTGATTGCACAAACATGGAGCCTTAAGGCATTGTATAAGAGTCAAAGATATCAATAAAGTACTTTACCATGTGTTGTCTTGAATTAGAACCATGCTGTGACAAAGTTTCAGCATTTTGCCTTTCTTGTGCCATCCTTTCTTGTTCTAGTGCCTCTTCTAGTGCAGCGATACGTTGTTCCAAGGTTGCTTGTGCAATTTCAGAGTTTTTACGAGCCAAGACTTCCAGTTGAAGCCTTGTTGACATGTATGACTTCAACCCTGGGGTGCGAATCTCTTGGGGTGTTGGTCCTAAACCCAAAACACGGACCCGACCTTTTGGTTCCTTTTCTCCACAAACAGCAGCATATGCATCTCCTTCTTTGAATGGATCTGTCCTTCAACTCTGGACGAGCTTCAACAATTGCTTTAAGTTCATTCTATAAAAAAGCAATCAGTTTGATTATACATAACATTACATGTTGTTATTACTTTTCTAGAGAAACTTACAATTGTTGATGATGCTTGCATTAAAGGTACTCCATTTTTCCTTGTATGAGTTTTGATATAAACTTCATCTCTTCGAGGGGTACGACCAAGTTCTTGACCCTACAAGTTTTTTTCTCAAACTTTTAAGTACTAAAAATTCCTCAAAACAATGTATTTTGAATTAGTAATGTGAGTGATAAGTTTATCTACCAGATCATGCCTACAACAAGCATGGCTCACACTGCCTGATGTATGAAGTTGCTGCAACTTGGCACGATTAGCCTTTCCTCTTGCTACACGAGCCTAAGATTGAAAGGATTTGGTATGTACTTCAGATTCAGGAATCCCTCAAAAATTCTAGAAACATATTCATATAATTTGGTACTTACATCAGATTCAGGAGTCCTCCAAAAGCGAATAAGGTAATCCCAGTCAGCAGCATTTACTGTTTTACCAACTCTTGCCTTGAGTTCTTCATCTGTTAATGATTCATCAAAATACTTCTCTTTCAAGTCTGCCTTGAATTGTAATCCTTCCATTTTCTTGCAGCTGTGTCCATGAACCATTTCATGGCATCATCATCCATGTCATATAATGCCTAATTTGCAGGGTAATATGGGTCAGATTATGTTGTATTTGGTACAGATCATGTGCACAAAAATAAACACGTATATCATGTTGTATTTGGCTCAGTTGATAAAGACACAATAGCTGTCATCAATTTGATATGCCACTCAATTCAAATAAATCAGTGCCAAATCATAGGTGTTGTACCTTTATGTCATTCCAAACTGCTAACTTCTTTTTTGGATCAACAAGCCTCCAGTCCTTACAACCAACTGATAATTTCTTTCTCACATGAGTCCCAATGACACTAGCAAGCTTCCTAGCAGTTTGTCCAACAGGCTGTCCATATTCATTTAGTGTTACTTTAATTTTAGGCATGTCGGGAGTCCTTGCAAATATGTCACTCATCTGTGTAATGCCTCTTCCATTCCTCTTCTGTTGCGTACTAGTGAGCAAATCTGTAGAAATGGATTTGAAATATGAGAAACATACCCAATCATGATATAATACTTATGCTTCTACAACAAGCTTCACTTTACTATAGCATCAAGCACATGAAAAAACACCTCGTTGAGGACTGCAGTGCTAAATATATTGAAACAAATATATTGAGACTGCAGTGCTAAATATTTACCCTCGTTGTCACATAAGAAGTCTACAGTTGGTATATAGTCAGGAGCATCAACAATCTGCTCATTTGCAGTATCAAGAACACTTCTTTGTAGCCTTGGCCGCAGATTACGACCATCAGTGGGTGTAGGATAAGTTTTCTACAAAAGATAACACGACAACAGCCATTAGTGTTTCAAAAAAAAAACATGCTTCTTATGTATCATGGTGCTCACATGAGGAGATTAGGATGGGCTGATCTTTGTTCTTTTCTTAGCTGGTTGTGGCTGCACTGTGTTGCCCAGAGTTGGAATATTCAAAGATTCTAGGTGCTGCTTGTTTCTTGCAATCTGAGCTTGCTGCTGCAGCTCATAATCATTAATGAGATTATCCATATTCTTCCTTCTCAGGGGCATTTTTCCTCTTGAAAAGTACAAAAAGTAAGCACACTTTATTTTTTATAAGCACTAATACAAAAGGGGAAATACTTCCAAGAAATCAGCAGCAACCAAATTATGCAAAGAACACTTACTTCTTAGAATTTTTTTTAGTTTTTTTTGGAACAATAATACCATCTATTTCTGTTCTAACAACAGGAACAGACCGATTAATAACATCGACAGTCACATTAACATTTAGATCAGGCAATGACACAACTAGTCCATTGCCATTATCCAAGTGCTCACTCTCCAAATTATCCATGTCATAGAAATCTCTTGGCTTTGATTGATGAACAGAAACCCACTCAGTATCAACTGGGTCAGGAACGTAGAAGACTTGAATGGCTTGTGATGCTAGTATGAAAGGCTCATCAGATTCCTTTTCACCCGTATTGAACAAATGCTTGAAGTTCACAGTAGTGATCCCCAACTGATCAGTTTTTACCCATTTATCCTGCACACGGTTGTCAACCCAAGCACACTTGAAAAGGACCACATTTCGTTTGTGTTCATAGTTCAATTCAACAATTTCCTTTATAATACCATAATAAGTCTTGTTTCCTATTATGCTTCTATCATTATTTCCCCTTTCAAAGCATGTTGATTCTGCAACTAGAGCAACCCCACTATTCTAGACACACCTACCCACATCATAGGATTCTGTGTGAAAATCAAATCCATTCATCGTGTAGCTACTATACTTTCGTGCAATCATCATTGGTGCCTTAGCTAAAATTTGGATCTCTTTTGGTGCATCCTCACATAATCCTTCCACCTGTGATTAGTATGCAACACTAACTTTAAGATAAATGTCAAGTTAATATAGAAAATATGTTTTTATGTTCTTCTTGCTTACATGTGACCTAAACCACTCATGGAACAATTCATGCTGCATGCGGTTGATATCTCGTTGGCTTCGAACACCAAGTGACGATAGATAGTGAGCGTGCTTGCTGAAAAAAGCAATTTATCAATTTATCGTGCGATGTAAACAATAAATGTGATGTGAAGTGCAATAGATAACTTACTCCAAGTAAGACCCTATATCGGCATAGTTGAACAAAACATATCTATGTGCTTGAAGCAAAGTCTTGTGGTCTAAAGTCACTGTGCACTTCCCAACTAAACCTCGACCATTGCTATCAAAGAAAGGAGTTGAGCTGTAAATTTCTGTTTGATGCGCTTCATCACTAAGTCTCCGACTAAATTGAGTCTCATTATGTAAGTAGCGGGCACACAAGTTAAGGCTATCATAAAATAAAGAACCCTCCATAATTGATCCCTCCGGATGGCTTTTTGTACGAACATCACCCTTACATCTCATCAAAAACCTATACACATATATAATTAGTTCATATAATAATGGTATTAAACAGTAGGTATTTATTTTCTTCTCTTGAGTTGAACTATGCCTACCTCTCAACAGGCCACATGCTACGAAAATGTACTGGACCAGCTATTCTTGCTTGAGCAGGAAGGTGAACCATCAAGTGTACCATTATGTCAAAAAATGAAGGAAGAAATATAGTCTCTAGGAGGCTTAAAGTTTCAGCAATATCAGCCTCTAGACTATCCATATCACTTGTCCGAAAATCAGGTGCACAAATTTTCTTGAAGAAATGACTAACACGAATAACTGCAGCACTAACTACTTCTGGCAATATTTTCCTCACAGCAAGTGGTAGTAAATGTTGTAGAACAATGTGGCACTCATGACTCATAAGACCAATCACCTTTCTTTCATTTACATGAACATTAGGTCGTATATCAGATGCATAACCAGCAGGAAACTTTACCCCTTTTAGCACTTGACAAAATAACATTTTCTCATCAGGACTCATTGAATATGGTGCAGGTGGTAAATACAATTGGTCTTCAAGTTCAACAGGGTGGAGATCATTTCTAATACCTAGAGCTTGAAGGTCTAAGCGAGAATTCAGATTATCCTTAGATTTCCCATCAGTACCCAAGAATGTATTGACAAAGTTCTCATACACATTCTTCCCTATATGCATGACATCAAAATTATGTCGCAACATCAAATCTTTCCAATATGGAAGTTTGAAACAAATAGATCTCCTTTTGAAAGTGACTAATGGATCCCCTGCCTTGGGTTTCTTGGTTGATGGTTTCCTTCTAGATGGATCCTTTCCAAAAACTGTAACAATTTCTTTAGTGCACTCCAAAATTTCTTCTCCTGAAAGAGGAGTAGGTGCTGTCCTAAGTTCAGTTGAACCAAATTTATGTACATCCAACCTAAATGGGTGATTCTCAGGTAGCAACCTACGATGACCCATATAACATGTCTTGCTGCCATTACCTAGTCTAAGTGAACATGTATAGGAGTGGCAATGTGGACATGCTGCTTTACATGTGACACATCCAGATGCATAGCCTAGACCAGGGAAATCTGTAATTGTCCACAATACTGCTGCACGTAGTTGGAAGTGCTCACCCTTTGAAGCATCATAAGTTTTGACTCCTATTTCAAATAGGTCTTTCAAGTCATCAATAAGTGGCTCAAAATAAATATCCATATCACTACCAGGAGCATGACGCCCAGGAATCAATAGAGAAAGGATGAAATTTGATTGCTTCATGCACATTGAAGGTGGAAAATTATAGGGAATACATATACCAGGCCAAATGCTATAGCTAATATTTTGGGATCTATATGGGTTGAAACCATCAGTGGCAAAAGCAAGTCGGATATTGCGGCTATCCGCAGAAAACTCTGGATGATTTGCATCGAAGTCTTTCCATAGAGGAGAATCTGCAGGATGCCTAAGAATACCATATCTTGTTCTTTCCTCATCATGCCATCTTGTTAGACTTGCTGTTTTAGAAGACACAAATAATCTTTGGAGACTTTTCTTTATTGGAAAGTAGCGGAGAACTTTCTTAGGGACCTTGTATACATGTTTTCCATCTAGACTCTTTCTAACTGATTTCCACCTAGAAACCTTACATTTTGGACATGACTCGGATTTTTCATGCTCCTTCCGATAGAGGATGCAGTCATTTTCACAAGCATGAATGCTAATGTATCCAAGTCCTATGGATTTGATCAATTTCTTAGCTTCATAGAAGTTTCTAGGCAGCACAGAACCCTTAGGTAATGCATCATTTAACAGATCAAGTAGAAGGTCAAAACTTCTATCAGTCCATCCTCCAAGGAGTTTGATGTGAAGTAACCTAATTAGGAAGCGCAGTTTGGTATACTTCTTGCAAGTAGGGTACAACTCTTGACTATTGGCATCTACCAACCTATGAAGAGCAAGTAGTTCATCACTAGGCTGAACGGAACTATTGTCTTCAAAATCCCCTCTGTCATCTAAACCACAAGCTAGATCTCTAAGCAATTCAGATATATCATCTTCTTCAGTAGACTCTTCTACAAGATCAACATCATCATTATTTCCATGATTCTCATAAGAGGCACTTTCTTCTCCATGTAAGTTCCATGTTGTGTACCCTTGTATAAACCCATCACATATTAGGTGCTCACGTACATCACTTGCCTCTCTCCAAAATGAGTTAACACATTTTTTGCAAGGACATAATATTTTGTCCCCTACTGCTGAATTTCGAAATGCAAAAGCCAGGAAACTGTTCACCCCCTGTAAATATTTCTTTGTGTGCCTACATGGAATGTATTATGTAAAATCTCATATTCACTACAACACACATTTAGCATTTCTAAAGTAGTTGTGTTGTACCTAGGCTCATTATTGATCCATGTTTTATCCATATGCCTTTACAGGAAGGTCAGACCGCGCTCAGATTATATCTTTTCAAAGAGAATACAACCACAATAAAATCTTTTAAAAAAGCAATGTGACATCGACTGATTGGAACTCGAGAAAAGAAATCATACCGTTGCACAAAGCTCCAACACGCCCAGCAAATATGAATGTATGTTGTAGTTCTACAGAAAAGTTCAAACTGCTTGCGGGTACAGGTTCTGCTCCTACGAAGGTAGTATGCATCAGACATAAATCATCAAGAAATGGAGCCAACAACCCAATAGTCCTAGTGATGTACCATTTGTTTAATCAATGCAGCCTTAGATTAGTTTCTTCCTATATGGCCATCAAACTGAACTATACAGCAAGCTTACTTCAAATCAGAATATACAAACCACAATTTTTTTTTACATTAGCATAAGTTTTTAGCTGAAAATTGTCACCATCTGTTTTAAAAGCTGCATATGACCAATTTTTGCAAGACAACCATCATGACAGAACTGTTGCTTTTCAAACATCAAGCAAGCATCTCAAATATATTTATGAAAATAACACAAATAAATTATTGTAAATGGTCACCGGTACATATATATACCCATGTACCAGTAAGGGGTACCTAGAGATAACATAAAGATTTTTTCTAACACAATGAAAATTCAGAAATAAAAGAAAAATACATAGGAGGAAAAGAATAGAAAATCGTAAACATAAAAATGGATAGGCTACTGACCGAAAGAACCTAGATGCTCACAGGTGTCTCCAAGCAAAACAAGATAAATCTGATCCAATCTGACAATGGAATAGATCTGAAGGGAAAAATTAATTACATGTCAGACTCTTGCATTTTTTACCTTCTAAATTGCAGCTGCTACTTTAGTACCGATGAGGTGAAAAGCGATCCAAACCTGCTCTCCTGGACGGCGCGCAGATCCGTGCTCCATGAAGGCCTGGGGCAGATCCGTGCTCGACTGAGGCAGCAGTAGAGCAACCTGACCCTGGGGCGGCGGCTTGGCCTGCTGACCCGCGCTCGTACAGATGACTAGGCTCCTGGATTGAGAGGCTGGGGGCACAAGAGGGCGACCGCACCTGGACGAAGGTCTCAAGCGCGTCGGCCTGAGGTCCAGCAAGGTGACAGCTGAGAAGCTCAGTGAGGATAGGGTTTGGCCTGAGTCCTATCCGTGGGATTTGGGGACATTTTGGAGGGAGAGGGAGCGAGATTGAGGGGAGGCGATTTGGTGAGAGGAGGGAACCACGGTGATTTGGCTTTTGGTGGAGACGGCGGCGCGGGAAGGAAGCTTTCGGTGGAGACGGCGGCGCGGGAAGGAAGGAGGGAAAGATAGACTGATGACGGCTAAGGGGAAATTTTTTGCCTGTTAGGGTTTTGGTGTCACACAGGTGGGCTTTTGTGCCCCAGATGTCTAGGATTCTACACCGACAGACCATCTGACCCTGTAGCTTAAAATAGTGACAGACGGTCCAACACTAATTATAAATTGATATACCGACAGACAGTCAATCGATAGAGTTATATTTACCGTCACATGTTCTGTCACATATTTTTACCGTCACACTACCCATTGGTAAATATACACTTTTAGCGTCAGACGACTGACGCTATATTGGTGTTGTGGTATAGTGGAAACTGACGGAGGGAAAAAATATCCCAACAAGGAACTCTAGTAGTCCTACGCGACAAATGACTTGCTCCGTGATGTCGACTCCACAAGAGTATGACCACCAACGTCGAGACAATACCGCCACACACGTTTGTCAGACCTAATAAGGGTACTGAAAGATCGTTGGACACCGACCACCTTGAAGACACTGGATGTTGTATTCTGGCAACAGCACGAAGCACCTGATAGATATGCAAAGGAGTCACCATCTCGTTGCTGGCATCAAAGCCGACAACCCAAGGAATCTTCCAAGAGCGACGCCTCCAACGAGAAAATGACATCCGCAAACGCCATCATCGCCCCGCCAGAGAACTGGACATGGGTTTTCACCCGGGAAGATCCGCATGAAAGACGACGCCCACAGGCGTCACCGCCGTCGAAACATGATAGTACCACCATTGCCCACTAAATGCTGAACTGTTATGCCATTGATTGCCGGCTCCGTCTTGATCTGGCCGTCGTCGTACATACCTAGGTCGGTTGCCACCGTTACACGAGTAAGGCCGCCGATGCCCAGGCACGCGACGGCTCTGGCTCCGCCGAACCCGCCTTCAGCGGCGGCGCGGCGAGACGTCGACCGAATTGCGCGATGGCTGATCCGATTTTTGCGGACTCCACCGGATCGGGTCGCGAAGGGCCAAATTAGATGAGCCGCAAATGGATCCGCCGCCCATGCAGGCAAGCGCTAGCGCCGGCCGCCCAGCTTCGCCCCTTCTTCGTCGCGCCAGAAACAGGGAGTCGCCGAGACAAGGCCCCGCCGCCACCATCATGGTTTGCCGCCCGGGCCTCCTGGTGGCGCGCTCCGGCGGCGGCGAGGTGGAGAGAAAGGGATGTGAGGAGGAGGCGGTGGCGGCGGTGGCTAGGGTTTGTTTTTGGGTTTGTGAGGAGGCGGCGGCGGCAAGTCCGCATATGGTGTGGTGATATATCACAGATAAATAAACTCACTGCACATAACCATAAGAGTCTGTATTCCTAGCTAGAAAAGCCTAGTAATTATACTATTTATCTTCCAAAGAAACTGAAGTGTCCTGCTTGTTATTGTGTCAGTTATCTGAGTCTTGTAGGTGCTACCATGCATGGTCTACAACTATATATATATATATGTAAGGAGGTTTTGGATAATAATAGTTTTCTTTTGTGGGTTTGTGGGATGAAATTACTGACTTGTATTGGTTAACACTTCCAGGAAATCATGACGTCCAGTTTCATCTAGTATTAATTATCTATCTTTTTCTGCTTGTTCCTCTTGTTTTGTTCTATGTTCTAATAACCACTGCATTATCATTTTTCTCGGCTTTGTGCACGGCACCTTAATTGGAACTCAAGCGACACCTAGATACTAAAGGTAGCGATAAGGGCCTCCCCAACAACTAGCTATTTAGCTATCTAGATGTGACGTGACAAACAAAAAGTAGGAGAAAGAGTGGTCACTAGCTACAAGCAAATAACTTATCTATTTCACATGACCCAAGAATATATAAGAGCAGCATGTGCACCCAGTAGTATAAAATAATCTTTTTTTATTGTCTCTCACCTCCACACTAGCTAACTACGTAGCTAATACTAGCTGTTACCATTGCGGACGCCCTAAGGGTGAGTAACGTATATAGGCCTAAAGGAGAAATAACTCAAATAAGGGGGTGTTCGTTTCCCTGGCAAAAATTTTTTGCCAGTCACATCGGACGTTGCGGCACTAGTTTAGCCTATTAAAAATAAACTAATTATAAAACTAATTACAGGGTGATAACTCGTATCCTCGCGACCAGACTTACGCACAAAGTTACGCGAAACGGGAACGAATTTACCAAGTACCTAAATTTTAGGAGGAGGGGATTAGGAGTTGTTGGAGAGAGTTTATTCTCATCTTGCTAAAAATCAAGGATTTGAAAGAGATTTAGGGAACTCTTGGAGATGCTCTTAGCAACTAAGGATTTTTTTAGTAGAGGCGGCGGCTAAACCAAAATACGCGTCAAAAATGGTTTCTAAAATGAACTGCCTCTAGAAATCTAATTTTAGAGGTGGCTGGTATTTTTAACCACATCTAAAATGCCCCCTATCTTTAGAAGTGGCTATAGATCTAGCTGCTTCTAAAAATGGATTTCTAGAAGTCGATTTCCATATAGGTGCCATCTCTAAAAACAGTTGATAATTTTTTTCATTTAAAATTATTTGAATCCTATAAATCTGTTTGAAGCACTTAACGTATTTTGAAATGCAATATCTTTTTAATTTTCCAAATGACATCGGATGGAGAAATAATTAAAACAAAAAATTATAGATTTCAAAAAGATCTAAAACATGAAAAAGATAACTTTTTCATTTGAATTGATCTATGGTCCCAAATTCCAGTTTTAAGTGCTCACATTTTGAAATTCAAATTGTGAAAAACAAGCTTGATTGAGAATCGACAAAAACAAGCTATAGATGGCAGTACTACACACCTTTGTTGTTGAGAACTTTTTCATTTGAAATCGTTTATCCAAGAAAAATTATGTTTAAATTCTTCATATTTTAAAATTCAATGAGGGTCTCTTGTTTGCGGCCCTATATATGGCAGGAGGCACACTAAAAACTGCATGGCAATGAGGATGCCTGGCGGGAGCCTCCCCAAATTATGGTATTTATTCTATTTTTCTGGTCGATTTATGATTTCTAGAAAATAATTTGTAGAGGTGGTTGTATTCCGAGCTGCCTCTACACAACCTCGATTTCTATAATATTGATATGTAGAGGCGTCTCCTATAGTGTATTTCCTGTAGTGTATTTCCCAGATGTCTCTATATAATTCGTTGAGTTGTATGCAAGTTTGTGCGGCTGGGCAACAAATGATTTCTGTAGTGTATTTTTGGGCGGATGACATAGCAAACCATTTCTATATCTTGTCCTAGGAGGACCATATATAGCTTATGAACTTAACTGCTCCTAGAATTACAAATTTAGGGACCGTTCTGTTAGTTAAGCAGCCCTAGAAAAATTTCAGTCATCCTTCTCTTCCCTACAACTAGTCTATTATGTGTATAATGTTTGGCTCCTTATCGAGTTGTGCTAGACAAAAACAAACTATAGATCTCTAAGTACTACACACCTTTGTTGCTGAGAACTTCTTTCTGTTTTTTATTTTCTGAGTAATTAAAAAAACTCGATCTGAAGGGGTTAAGACTGCCCCCACAGCATTCCAAATAAGAAGACCTCACCAGGCCGAGAATAGCTCCGAATCCCCAACCCACCCTTACATTACAAGTTGGTTTTCTATCGCCCAAGTGAGAATTGAGCCGGTGCGCTCCCAGTGCTTTGGAGGTGGGATGGACAGGGAGATTTTTTTAACCTCAGTCTGAAATTTGGTCCCACGGAAAGTCGAACCCAGGACTGAGAAGGCCGCTAGGGTACTCTAACTAACTGGGCATATGAATAATTAAAATCAGATATTGGATTAATCTGCACATATACTCCCTCCAGTTTGGTAAAAGAAGTCGTTTCGGACAGCGGCATGGTCTCCAAAATATAATTTTGACCACTTGCTTCTTTAAAAATATTTATTGGAAAGTGGTATATATATGTATATTTTTATGAAAGTATTCAAGACAAATTTATTTATATGATTTTTATATCTCTAAACTCAATAATTTAAAATTTATCCATGATTTATATTTTCAATGTTTGACTCAAATCTTATCTAAAACGACTTGTTTTATCAAACTAGAGGGAGTATATGCAATAAATGTGGCCATACTAGTAAACTCTAAAGTACTTGAAGACTCACTACTGGAAACGACTGCTTTGCCGAGTGCCTCTAGCACTCGGCAAAGACCATCTGGCTCTCGGCGAATCCTATGCCGAGGGCTGCTCTCGGCAAAGAGCTCTCGGCAAAAAACCTCACGGCAAAGGAGCCTTTGCCGAGGGCCATTTATCGGGCTCTCGGCAAACCTTTTACCGAGGGCCCGACCGGCTCTCGGCATAGAAAAGTGGTCGTTAACGGCTGTCCCTATTGACGGTAGGTTTGCCGAGGGCTAAGCCGGCTCTCGGCAAAGGCGTTACGTGTGCCGAGAGCCGGGCCCTCGGCAAAGCGATAATTTTTTTTTTATTATTTTTCTGTGCCGAGGGTTATCCGGGGTCAGCTCTCGGCAAAGAAATTTCGAATATTTTTTTTTGGAACCTCTTCGCCGAGGGCTATCTTAGCCGGCGCGCGGCAAACCTCGGACTTTGCCGAGGGCTATGACCAAAGCCCTCGGCAAAGCTGTGGAAATTACTTTTCTGTCTCCCCAGCTTTGCCGAGGGCTATGGCCAAAACCCTCGGCAAAGGGCCTCTTTGCCGAGAGCAACCCTAGGCAAAGCTGGGTAAATTTTGATTTTTTGTTTTCCAGTTCTGTTTTTCCTTTTCTCCGACACTATCACACACATATATATCACATTCATCACATATCACATATATATCACATTTCACGTCACAGAACATATATATATATCACATCACATAGTTCAATAACATATATGTCCTCAAATCACATAGTTCACATCACATAGTTCAACAACATGAGACTTCAGTGACACACGAGGATAGTCCAAAGTTCAATCTACTACACCTCCGGCCAACCGGGCCACCCCTGAGAACTGCCGCCTGCTTGACCCCCGGTCGGGTTCCATCCAGGAGCGTGGCGGTTGTTCGAACCTTCTGACGGAGGAGGCTGCAAAAGGTCATGTCAGACAAGGAAATGAAAAAATGAAACACTGAAGTATTGATACTCACAGGAGCAGCTCCGGGGTCCAGAGGCGACGGTGGAGGAGCCATGAGCGTCTGGGGCACGGCCATGCCCTGGGAGGCCATGAAGGCGATGAGCTCCGCCATCTTCTTAGCTTGAGCCTCCATCTGGGCCGACATCTGTGACCGCATCTGGGTCTCGGACACCTGGCGCTCCTGCCTTTCTCTTTCCAGGCGGGCCTGCGATAATACAAAGTGAATGTTAGAACAATGCAAACATTTAAAGATCAATGTACGATGAGTTAAATAGAAATAACCTCGAGCTCGGCGACCCGCGACTGCGCAGGCGACGGGCGTGGGCGTATGGGGACGCTCCCGCTCGTCCTCTGTGCTCGGAGCTGGGACAAAGTGGGAGTGGAGGCCGTGTCGATGACGCCGTCGCCAAGCCCGAACCGCTCGTGCTTCTTCCCTCCTCCTATCCTCATGACGATGCTCCCGTCCAGGTCCGCGGTGGCGGGATCAAAGGTGTCCCCATGGACCGCCCTTGCCGCCTCTGAGTAGTCAGTGAGGCGGGAGTGGACGCTGGAGTTGGTGTACGCGTCGGCGGGATTGTCGGGGTTGTAGGAGGTCTCCGCTGCCGTGGCCTTGCCCTTGTGGGACATGGCGTATGCCACCACCGTGCCGCAAGGCTGGCCACCGTGTGCCTCCGACTGCGAGGAAGACAACAAGATGATTAGCAATCAGGCAACATTTGATCGAGGAATTGATAAAGTCTTTCACGTACCCAAGCTTGTGCGTACTCGGCGAGGTTGCGGTTGCCCTGGTGGTGTGGTACACCTGGCATCTGCAGACGCGCCTCCCGGGCCTCGGCGTGGTGGGCCGCCCACTCTTCGGAGAGCCACCGGTCCACGATCATCTCCCCAGCACTCGGGAAACGACTGGCACCATTGGGGGATCATCTGCACATCATCAAGTATTTCACGTCTAAGCGTCAGATGAAAAGTACCAAAAGCTTAATCTCAAAAGAAATCACTTATCTGCAAGAACTGCGCCCGGCCCAGCGTCATGCCTCTCGCCTGGGCCTTCGTCACCCTCGTGGCCAAGACCGTGGCGTTGTAGGTGATGATGGCCTGCAGTCTCGCCTCGTAGATCATGTCGGTGACGAGCTTCCTACACGCCCGGGTAGCCGTCACCTCTGCCACTGCCTCCTTCCCCGGCTCGCACTTGAAGTAGTTCTGCATACAGACACAATACAAGGCGAGACAATAATTAAAGAAAAAAAATGATGAAATTGATATTGTTTGACGAAGACTTACCCACAGCTCCGCTCTAACCCGCGCCGCCTTGTTGGGGAAGTCTGGGTCTGGGGCGACGCTGTAGTGGTCAAAGGTGTAGGCCGGCTCGTGCCTCCCGGCATACTGTACTATGCCGGGGTAGTGCTCGCGGCACAGGAGACCCAGGATGCCGTTGGGTTTGCGGCCTTTAGGCCCCACAAAGTCCCATCCCCTGCACAAGTGATTAAAAAGATTATTAGCTTCTATTTCTATTTTGAGTCTCATCGTACGAATAGGTAGTTAGAACATGTACTTTTGTCCGATGGGCGTGATCACTGGGCGTCGGGCACGTGGCGGCAACGCCGGGAGGCTGGCGGGACCTCTCAAGTAGGGCGTGGACACCCCTGAGGCACCCGAACACCCGTCCGCCTCGTCCTCCTCCTGCTCGTCCTCCTCCTCTGCCTCCTCAGCCAATGGTGCCTCCTCCTGCCGTTGGGCCTCGGGCGTGGCCGGCACCTCCTCCTCGACCTCCTCCTCCTCCTCCTCCTGTGGAGACGGCTCCCTCCGGCGGCGGCCACTCCTCGTCGAGGGCCCGTCGGCCTGCGAGCTGCGGTACAACCAACTCAACCGCCTCTGACGTCCTCCCGGCATCTTGCCTCGACCTCCTGCATTTAAAAAGAACAAACAATGTTGTATTAGAAATAACATAACCAAATATATGCAATATAAATAAAACAATAGATCCTAAAAATATAACATAATATTACATGTATTAGAAATAATCTAGATCATCCGGATTAGCCGGAGCATGAGTCTCCTCATCACTGTCAACCATGTCTAAGTACTCCTCAGTATCCGAAGACAGGTCGTCGTCTTCATTTGCTTGGCCTAAACGGAATCGTTCTAGCATTTCTATGTCCTTCGCATTTACCACCTCATCCCCAGCGTCCTCGACATCATTCTCTACTTCCATTTCCATCGCTTCGGTTAAGTCTATCGTGAACGTCCCTTGCAACCCAGATTCTTGAAAGAACTCACCGTCATACGTGTTTGTGTTGAAGTTATAATCCTCATCATTAAGGAGAGGTAGTTTAGCATGTGGTGATATCTTGTGCACAATATACCAACCCAAGAGATGCTCTTTGCTTTTGCACGCGTATGGCGTGTAATAAACCTACGTGGCCTGTTGAGCCACAATATACACATCGGAGCCTGGATAGACAGAATCCTGTCGAATTTCGGCTAGCCCAAGATTAGGTGTCAGCCTCGTTCTTCCAGGATCGAACCAATGGCATTTGAACATGACAGGATTCAAAGGCTTTTCACCGTGAAATGAAAGTTCGTATATTTCTTCAATTCTTCCATAGTAGTCACGGTTGTCATTGCCTGGAGTACAAACTCCGCTATTTGTGGTTTTTCGATTGGGCCGACTCTGCTCGTAGCTTGATGTGTGGAAGCAAAATCCATTCACGTCGTAACCGTTAAATGACTTGACCCTACGGTCAAAGCCTTTTGCAACCTGTCTCAGCTCTTGACTCATAGACGCATCGGTTTGAGCCTGCAAGGTGACGCAAGATATATCGTTATACAGTCAGAACGTAAGAGCAAGTTGGAACGTCAGACTAAGTACGACCTTGGTAGGACGGTACCTTCTGTCGGAACCAAGAAATGAAATCAGGCCTCCCTTGCCCCGCACCATTTGCAATTAGGGTTTCAGCTGCCGCATCAGAAAGAGGCCTTGGTCCATTCGAGAACAAATGAAGAAATTCACTGTACGAAACAAAAAGAATGGTGTTGGGAAGTGACGACGAATTGGATGAAGATAGATAACAACTTACCCCATGTACGGGTCCAGCTCATCAAGGTTGGTAAGCACGTATAGCATGATCTTTCGCCACTCTTCATAGTTCAACTGCTTAACTGTGGATCCACTTGCCGTGCCGAGTTGGCCTCGAAAAAGGCTAAGACTCGATTCATTTTCTCCAGCATTGTAACGAGGGGGTGGATTATGCACGCTAGGAAGGTTCTCAGAGTAGTATTCTTCAGTGAAGTTGGACACCTCCTCCAGAATGGATGCCTCTGCAATGGAAGCCTCAATTTTGGCTTTGTTTCTACATTTCTTGCGAAGAGTCTTCATATTTCTCTCGACTGGAAAGCACCAACGCCATTGCACAGGCCCTCCCATTCGAACCTCATTTGGGAGGTGTACGATCAAATGAAGCATCGGAGTGAAGAAGCCTGGTGGAAAGATTTTCTCCAGCTTACAGAGCAACACAGGTGCAGCTTTCTCCAAGTCATCAATGACGGACCGAGATATCTCCTTGGCACATAGCTGGCGGAAGAAATAGCTCAACTCTGCCAGGACAACCCACATAGGCTCGGGAACATAGCCTCGAACCATCGCCGGAAGAAGCCGTTCGATCCATACGTGGAAGTCATGACTCTTCATCCCTAGGACTCGCAGAGTAGATAAGTTGACTCCTCTCATTAGATTCGCTGCATATCCATCAGGGAATGTCAATGTCTGGATCCACTGAAGTATTTCTTTCCTTTGTGGCCTGCCCAAGACGAAATCGACCTTGGGCCGTGTCCATCTCCTGCCGGGCTGAGGAGGCAGCATCTCTTGCTTTGGTCTATCGCACAACAGTGCCAGGTCTAGTCTAGCCTTAGGGTTGTCCTTAGACTTTTCAGTGTCCATGAGTGTTCCCCAAAGCGACTCAGCGATGTTCTTTTCAGTGTGCATTACATCAATGTTATGTGGCAGAAGAAGATCGTCATAATAAGGGAGTCTTTCCAAGCCTGACTTATGAGTCCACATATGCTCCTGACCATACCCCGCAAAACGACCGTCTGTTTCGTTGAACTGGAGAGCATCTATCTGAGCATGAACCTCGGCACCGGTCAGCATCTGAGGTGGAGGATCTCTCACCACGACACCTTTGGTAAAGTTCTTGATGTCCTGTCTGAAAGGATGGTCAAGAGGCAGGAATTGTCGATGTTGGTCGAACGCCGAATACTTGCCACCCTTCTTCAACCAGATAAATCTCGTAGCTGTCTTACAAACGGGGCATGAGAACTTGCCATGGACACACCAGGCACAGAATATCCCATATGCCAGGTAGTCATGCAGTGAGTACTGGTACCAGATGTGCATTGTGAAGTTAGACCTTGAAGCTCGGTCGTATGTCAATACCCCTTCATTCCAAGCAGTTTCCAATTCATCAATCAGAGGCTCCATGTACACACCCATGTTATTCCCCGGGTGTCCAGGAATTATCAACGACAAGAAGACAGTATGACGTTGAAATAGGACGCCGGGGGGGAGATTGAGGGGGATAACGAAGACGGGCCAACAGGTGTACGGGACAGCCATGAGTCCATAGGGATTGAAACCGTCCGTTGCAAACGCAACACGAACATTACGAGCCTCTCTAGCTTTGTCATGATGGATGCGATCGAAGTGGGCCCATGCTTCACCATCGGCGGGATGTACCAACTTCTCAGGATTGTATCGGGTACCCTGTTTGTGCCATGTCATCTGTTTCGCGGATTCCTCGGTCATGTAGAGACGTTGGATCCTCGGTGTGAACGGCAGGTAACGCAGGACTTTCATGGGGATAGAAAGCTGCCTCTTCGGGCCTTCACCATCACTACCTCCATGTATCTCGACGCTTTACACTTCGGACAGTAACCTGCATCCATGAGATCTTTCCTGAAGAGGACGCACCCATTTGGACAAGCATGTATCTGCTCATACGGCATCTTCAGGGCACGAAGCAGTTTCTGTGACTCGTACAGGCTCTTTGGCAATATGTGGCCGTCCGGAAGCATGCTACCAAATAGGGCCAACATACCATCGAACGCATCTCGACTCAGGTTGAACTGGGACTTGAACCCCATCACACGGCCAATGGCATCTAGTTGAGAAACCGTTGTCCGATCGTGAAGTGGTTTCTGTGCCGAAGACATCATCTCGTAAAACGCCTTTGCGGTCTTCTCCATCTCCTCCTCCGTACGTCCTTCAGCGTACTGTGCTTCTTGGAAGTCATCTAACATGTCTGCTACCCCCGCATCAGCTCTCAAACGATGTGCTTCACCATGGTAGATCCACCGGGTGTAGTCCGGCGTGAATCCATTGTTCACAAGATGTTTAGCCATGTTCTCCTTGTCTTGCCTTCTCCGGTTCCCACATCTGCTGCATGGGCACAACACTTTGATCTCTCCTCGCCGAGCCGCGCCAAATGCATTGTTCACGAAAGCATCTGTCTTGCGCAACCATTCATCGGTGAAATCACTTCTGCTTCTACGGCCCGAGTACATCCACTGACGGTCATCCATCCTACTGTCATCCATCCGAGTACTTACATATCTACCTCCGAGTACTTCCATCCTACTATCATCTAATAGGTGAGGATAGGTCCTAATCCCACCCGCGGATGCGTACATGAGGTCAGTTTCCATTGTCTGCCCCGAGCCGAGACAGAATTTCGGCAGCACCTCCCCGATGTTCTCAAGATACACGTCCCTGTAGGGAGAGTGTGTATCCGGAGAACAATAGGGAGGTGATGCAGAAACTCCATCTCGAATCGGGCCAGACCATGGGAACTAGCCTCATCGACGCATCTGCGGGCTGTTCAAGTAACGTGGACAATCCGAAATAGATACGATTATCGATATGCAGAGACCTGCATACCTCCAGTCGTATCTCTTTCGGACGGGAGACGCCTAACTGGGTTCAATGACCTACGACCCTTTTCTGGGAGGAGACGTTATTTATACCTAGGGTGCCGGTGGAGTCAGGCTAGCGGCGCAGTGGCGAGTCGGTGCAGTGGCGAGGCGAAGCGGTGCAGGCAGAACCGCGACGACGACGAAGACGATCGAGGTCGCCGAGGATCTCCGGCTTGGCCCCGACAGGTCCTCCTCCTACAGAAAAGACAAAAAAGATAGTATCAATTAGAAATTTCGGCAGAACCTCCCCTGCACGATGAGGTTTCGAAACCTGCAAGAAACAACGGCACGATGGCCGATATCCACATATATGCGGCACGATCCTCCTCCTACAGAAAAGACAAAAAAGATAGTATCAATTAGAAATTTCGGCAGAACCTCCCCTGCACGATGAGGTTTCGAAACCTGCAAGAAACAACGGCACGATGGCCGATATCCACATATATACGGCACGATGGCCGACATCCACACACATACCACTACTACTATCAAACTACTACCTACTACTACTAACAATTACTTACTACTACTACATACTACAACTGGGTGGCACATGTGCAATGACGATGGGGCGATCGAGGATGACTTACAGACAGCCCAATCGACGACGACCGATGAGCGAACAAAGGGGGCACAGCGAGGCGGTCGTCTTCTTCCTCTTATCCAACCCGGTGGAGTGGCCGGGCGGAGCGGGGACGCAGCAGGACAAGGCCGGCGGGGGCTCCTCCTCCTCTTCCTCCTCTTCTCTTCCTCCTCTCCTCCTCCTCCTCTTCCTCTCCTCCTCCTCCTCCTCCTCTCTTCTTCCTCTAATCTTCTTCCTCCTCGCCCTCTACCGCGGCGGCGGTGTGGCTGACGGCGCAGGCGCCGGGTGCGGACGCGGACGGCCGACCGTGGGTGGGCGGGCGGCCGGAGGCGGTGGGTGCGGGCGGCTGGGGGCGGTGGCGCGGGCGGCCGGGGGCGGGCGGCCGGAGGCGGCGGCGTGGGCGGCCGGGCGGTCAGGGGCGGGCGGCCGGAGGCGGGCGGCCGGAGGCGGCAGCCGGGGGCCAGGGGCAGGCGACCGGGGGCGGTGGCGCGGGCGGCCGGGGCGGTGGCGCGGGCAGCCGTGGAGGCGCAGGCCGGGGGCGCGGCCGGACGGCGGCGGCGATGCGGCGGGATGGCGGGCGGCCGGGCGGCGGCGGTGTGCGTGAGTGCGTGAGTGGGTGTGTGTGGGTGGGCAGGCCGCGCCGCGACCCTTTTTTTAAGTGTGGACGCCTTTGCCGAGAGCCGAATCGGGCGGCTCTCGGCAAAGACGCAAACTTCGCCGAGAGTCGTTTGATCTGGCTCTCGGCAAAGGCCTCTATTTTTTTTTATTAAACTCTATGCCGAGAGCCCTGGCCCTGGCTCTCGGCATAGGTGCTCTTTGCCGAGGGCTCTCGGCAAATAAAATATTTTTTTTTGTTTTTTTGCTCCCAATTTTTTCTGTGGCCTTGCTACAATACTATAAGCCAACATTTCAAATTTGAAGTGTTTTCCATTCTTCTTGCTATATTTCGCGCATTTTCTTTAATTTGATGATTTTTTCCGCGGGACGCACGTTTGAACTGCAGGTGCATGAAATAATGAAACTCAGCGATCCGAAAAATAGTATTCATTCTTCGGAGGGTATTTCGACACCGTATCCGGGGACAGGCACGGAGACTCGACCGTCTCGTGCACGAGAAACGGCGACCAATTTGCGTGATATTGGATTTAAAATTATTAAAATACAAACGAAGTCAGAAAATCATGAAATGGACGAGTGACGTTGACATCGCATGTAGAGGCTATGAAAAAAATTTGGGAATGTTTGGAGCAAGTGGTGGCGCAAGATGGTTGAAACCCTGACATCATCGCATATCATCACATGTGACATCTATTAGTCCCGGGCGGCAAAAACACCGAGACTAAAGACGATTTTGAGAATCGGCCTATGACCCTGTTCTGTAGTAGTGAAGGGCCATAAGCTAATATGAGTTACTGACCTCATAACTAACTAATACTCGAGCTTGATGATGATGTACGTACGTACTCGCCACAAACCACCGGCCACCTCCACCTGACTGCCGATGCCAGCATGATGCGCCGCCACCGAGGAGCGGTCTAGCCGTCCAGCTACTGAGTATGATGCCTTTTGCTCTGGATTCCATGCATGGAGGCTGGTGCTCGCAGGCATGTGGTGGGAGGTGAGAGGTGTAGGAGAAGGAGAGTGAGAAAAATGGTCAAAAAATGCTCGGGCAAGGATAGCGATACTTGGTTCTTTGTATACTGGTATAGTAGAGGTTTCCGACCTGCCTCCGATTCCCAAGACACACATATGGCAAGGCACCATATTTGATACTCCTTAGAACATCCTACCACTCTTCCACTAGCTTACTAGTGGTTGTATTTGTTCAAAATTACTTGTGGAGTATGTAGGAAGCACTATGTTGTAAGGAGTAAGAAATATATATAGGCGTTGAGGAAGTGCATCTTGCTCTTCTTTCTTGGTTTTAATCAATACCGCAGTTGGAACTTATTAAGGCACTGTACTTTTTTGAACCACACAGTACTCTGTAATTGCCAAGTTTTTTATATTGACATGTACGTTTGCTTTAAAGCCATCTAGAGTCTCAAATGTGTGTTTAAAATTCACATGTTTTTTTTAAACTCAACTTTTAAATTTTGCTAAACTATGTATTACGGAGATACATCCTAACACTACTAGAGAAAAGGCCTTTGGTTGATCTATCAACTAAGCTTTAATCTCGATAAAAAAATGTGTCCGGGACCAAAGACTTTTAGTCCCGGTTGGTAACACCGACCGAGACTAAAAGCCAACCTTTAGTCCCGGTTGGTATTACCAACCCAGACTAAAGGTTGGAGGACCTTATTTAGTCCCGGTTGGTAATACCAACCGGGACTAAATGGTGACCTTTTAGTCCCGGCTAGTGTTACCAACCCGGACTAAAGGTCTTTCACCTGTCTAGGACTAGATGTCCTTCACGAATGAATTCAAAAGGAGAGCGTCCAAAACTATATCACGTGTGTTGTGTAGCTAAGTTGGTATGTGAGTTATGTGTGAGGTGAGAGATCCTGGGTTTGATTCTCACAAAGTGCAAATAATTTTTTGTTTTTTTGGGTAACCGGCCCTTTCCCAACCGCGACTAAAGGGCCTTTGTGCAGTAGTGTAAAATTTTATAGTTAACAGTTTTTTTATTTGACTTCATTTAGTAGTCAAATGGTCTAATATAAGATAACGAAATATCGACATAAAAGATAGCCTATTTATATCTAATTAGAAACTAGGTTCGTTCCCGTGCTTTGCAACGGGAGCATTCAAACTCTCGAGATGTTTGGTTCATTAAATAATTTTCACCAATAATAAATCAAGACGGTGGTTCGTGTCTATATACTTTTAGTGATTTTTCTTTTTTGAATTTCGGAACGTGCTTGGTGACATTGAACTTAATGTCTTTCATTAAATCTGAATTGGTCACATGTTACATAGTGTGATGAATTACAGAATTTGCAGAGAGAGTTTCTCACCTCTGTATCTTGCTACTCAATTCAATGAAGTACATTGCAATGCACGTAGATTCCATGATACATCTAAGAGGCGATCCTTATTATTTGATCGTCCCTACATACATAATAGAACTAAGGTTAAAAACCAAGGATAAATTAAATAGAGCACTTTCGCAAAGATGGAAGCACTACTACAGAAACATGCCTTTAGCCCCGGTTGCCGAGCCGGGACTACGCTTCCGGGACTAAAGCCCCCCCCTTTAGTCCCGGCTCCGGCCACCGGGTCTAAAGCCCCCCCTTTAGTCCCGGTTGGTAATACCAGCCGGGACTAAAGGGTCCCCTAGTTTTTCCTTTTTATTTTTATTTCAGTTCTGTTTTCAGTTTTGTTTATTTATTTAATAGGTTTTCCGATATATATTCTTTGCTGCTAATATATATAATTTATATATATTAGCAGCATAACACAATAAGCTTATTGCATGCATATATAATTGAACTATAGAACTACATATATATATATATAAATATATGTACATAAAATTACAAGTCCAAATATCTATCTACACAAGTTGTACTCCAAAGTTAGTACTGTAAACCTATTACAAGTTGTACTCCATCTAAAGATCTACAGGGCATACAAATGATCATCATTGTTTGGAATCAACGACTCGTTGGTATTATAGTATAACTCGCCGTTTGGATTTATGACTTGTTCCCGAAGAAATCCTGCTATTGTCTCTTGTATTGCTTTCAATTGGCCTTCTAGCATCACTTTTGCTTCAACCAGTCAGTCTTCAATTGGAATTAAAGAAGATATTAGTTATATCTATATTATCAATATTAAGTCTATAAAAAATGAAAAGAAACATGTTACGTACTTTGATGATTTCTTCAGGAATTCTATTTGATTCTATCAACATGTACTCGCAAACATAGAATCCGCATAAGTTGGTGCCCTGTTTTTGTCTCAAAATCCACTGTAGAATGAAAAGATTCATCTCGTAATAAAGATATGATATATGACATGATATTTAAAGATACACGTACATTGACGAAGGTGTAAACTTACCGGTATTCGTGGCTTTATTGTAAGTGGGGCCTTACACTGACTCATATGTTCCCGAGCAATGAATTTTTCCCAAACCCTAATCCGGCCAATGAAACATTAATAGTTGGATCATTATTTAATTAGTATACATATATACAAGCTTAGTCTATACTTTAAGCATGCAAGCTAGGGATCGAAAAATTACCTTTGGAGGATGTCTATCATATCTTGGTAATCTGCTTGTGGTTTGCTCAACGAGTCATAGATTAACACATTGCTTTGTTTGAGATCGATGACTATCAATATCCAGTGATAGCTGTTCATACACATGATTCATATATATATTATTAGGGTTAAGTAAAATAAAATGTGCACATACTTATTATTAACTATATATGTCTCACGCACTTAAAGTTGTATGGGAAGAGAATTCTTTCTCTATCTTTTTGGTTCACGAAGAACCTCATGAGATTCGTACACGACTCATCGCTCCAAGTCGCTGAAGGGTTTGGAGCCTTGAAAACAACATATGGATCAACAAACCCAACAGAATTATCGTGTTTATCTCTGAGCTGAGTCATCTGATACCTGCAAAATATCGAGTCGATCCACAAGTATGTGTGTAAGAATACTACTATATACACATACTACAGAGTTCAATGAAAACTATAAAAGAAACACTTACAAAGAGTAGCAGCTAAGGAGCGATTTGTCCAGTGCGTCCATATGACATAGCTGGTGTAATTCCTCCATCTGGACTAAGATTAGGTCATCGCCACGGAAGTAGTGATGGTTCCGAATTCGGACAGAAATCCAATTGATATCACCGTCTTTAGAAGCCTCCATGCACCATTTGTTGATTGCAAACATCTGCGTACCAAGTACATGTAAGTGATTGGGGTTCGTTAGACTCCTGCCCGGTGCAAAATTTCTCCTCCATTCATCAACTACTTCCGCTCGTGGAAACTCCAGCCCAGTAGCAATATTTTTAATGGTGTCGTACGGGAGACCGCTGTCAATGAAAAAATTTTCCATTGAGTCCATCTCAGATAAAGTGGTCTCAACAGATTTCCTCTGTACTCTGCCCATGTTTGAACCATACTGATTTTGCACAACTAACGGGGACAAAGGTCTTGATGTTTCCCCGAGCTGTGGAACACCCTTTCCCACTTTCTTCTTGCTGGATTGTTGTTCTTTTGCGGACTTCATAAGAGAACGTTCGTAATCTGATTTTCGCGAAGCCTTTCGGGCTTCACGCATCTTGATACCATGTTGGTCCACCCTTTTCCTTAACTCCTGTGGGTTTAACAAGAGGTAAGGCTTCTCCGGGTTCCTCTTCGCTTTAGCAGCGGCGTCACATTCATCTAAAAAATTTCGCAAATCTTTTTTCACCGTAATTTCTAACTCCTCATCAGTCTTTTCATAAGCTAATTTCTCTTGGGCTTTTTTTCTGATGCAGGAGCCTTCTTCTTTGGAGGTGCGGCCTTTGGTTCTGTGGCGGCAGACCGCTTCTTAGGGCCGCGCGGTGGAGGCGGGGGTGTTGGAGCCCGCGGTGGAGGTTGTGGCGTTGGAGCCCGCGATGGAGGAGATGGTGGGCCCGGTGGCGGTGTTGGAGCCTGCGGTGGAGGTTGTGGCGTTGGAGCCCGCGGTGGAGGAGATGGTGGGGCCGGTGGACATCTTTGTGCAGGAGATGGGGTTGAAGCCGTGTCCTCCAACACATCGTCACCGCCCGCAGCACTCTGATGCGCTGGGGAATAATGACGAACTGGACTGTAGTTCCTGCTACGCAAAACAACAAATGATGTGAGCATCCAACTAATATATACATATAGGAAGTTAGTGTAATAAAAATTGTTTCTCGTTCACGCGCACACTACCTATGGTGAGGATCTTGATCAGTAGGAGGAGGTTGCGGCGGTGACACTCCATGAATAATAATGAAGCGCTTGCGCCAGCAAATAATTGTCTTCTCCGCTTCACCTAAAGTCTTCTCCCCATCTCCCCCTTCGATTTCCAGTGCCACGCTGCCACAACCTGTCTCAACCCTATCCACAGAGACGCTAGCGTATCCTGATGGCACTGGTTGACCACGGATTCTTGGTGTTCTTGTGCCGTCGATAGGGTTTACAACACCGACAGCCACCTTTTTAGTGGCATTTCCATCTGGAATGTGCAGCTCACAAGTAGTAAAAGGTTCTTTAACGTCATCCACGGGGAAGCGTAGCTTGGAGTCATCTTGAATGGTTGGTACTTCCGTGGAGGCGCAGCTGCTTTTCATCTGACCTGGGGGGCTAATGTTCGCTTGAGGCTGTTGTGATGATGTACCTTGCCCACTCGTCATTTGACTAAGTGCCGCTTGCACTTGCCTTTTGATTTCCTCCTGCATCCATTCTTGTGTTTGAAGAACATACTCCTCCAACTTGAAGAGTCACTCTGCCTCCTCGTCCTTCTTTCTCTGGCGGCTTCTGTAACTTTCTCGATCCGCTTCGAAGGAATGCAGCCACGAAACGGCCCCAAAGCCTCTCGTACGCCCACCGTGCTCAGGATTCTCCAGCGCGTACGTGAGTTCATCCTTCTCTCTGTTGGGCTTGAACTCGCCAGCCAACACCGCACTTCGTGCTTGAACTAGCCTCTGTGCTGCTCTTGAAATTTGCGGGCCCCAATCAAGCTCCCCGTCATTAGGGTTTATGGTTCCCCCATGAGCGTAGAACCAATTCTTGGACCGTTCACTCCAATTTCTTCTTATTGTCTCCGGGACTACCCCCTGGCAAGCATCTCCTATTCTTGTCTCTCCCACTTTGGAAGGGCAGTCTTATAGCCACATGATCCTAAATGATGGTGGTATTTCTTCTGAGTTGCATTCTGTTTGTTTACTCTGACCCGGGCCTCGCTCTCTTGTGATCTTTTGTACTGTACAAATTCATCCCAATCGGCCCTTATCTTGACATACGCCTTAGAGTTGAAATCTGGCTTCTCGTTCTTCAGCACAAAGTTGTGGTACAATTTCTTCTTCCAGTCCTAAAAAGTGTGGCCATCTTCTTCATTGTCCACTCCCGAATTCGCCTCAGCAGCTCCTCATCTTCCGTGTCGAACGAGAAGTGAGCTTGGATGTCATCCCAGACTAGCTGCTTGTCAAGATCGGAGACATAACTGATCTCGGGAGCACTTCGCCTCTCTTTCCATTCACGGGCACTTATCGGAATCCGATCTCTCACAAGGAACCAAAGTGAAAGACATATTTCTGTGCATGCGGTCCTAGTGGTTGGCCTGTAGCCATATCGAATTCGGAGATTACATGACGGCCCTTCAACGGCCTCTTCGGTCCTCGTTTTGGTCTGCTCTGCCCCGTCACAGACGTCGATCCAGAGGGCTACATATAGGTAAAGACACGAAGATGAAACCCTAATACAAGTTGAGATAAAACCTAATCAAGTAATAAAGTAAATGTAAACCCTAACCCGACATATTGTATATATACCTCGCCTGTATTGCCTTCTTCCATCTCAACTTGTTGTTCAGGGGGGATTTTCATCATGCATGGTCATGTCTTCGTAATTCAATAAGTATTGACTCCCGTCATCGTCGCCGGCGATGATATTCATCATTTCCTCCTCCATGTTCTCATTTGGGTCGGCCATTTCTACGAATATTAAAATATATATACAATATGATAGAACACTTAGAGGAGCTTTATACATGTATGTGAAACGAAAACCGAAAACTAGGGGTTTAAGGGTTTAGGCGTTCGGGCCAGGTTTCGGGGTTTAGGGTTTCGGGGTTTCGGGGTTCAGGGTTTTGGGGTTTAGGGTTTCGGTTTGAGGGTTTAGGGTTTCAGGGTTTTGGGGTTCGGGGTTTCGGGGTTCAGGGTTTCGGGGTTTAGGGTTTCGGGGTTTAGGGGTTTAGGTTTGAGGGTTTAGGGTTTCAGGGTTTAGGGGTTCGGGGTTTTGGGGTTCAGGGTTTCGGGGTTTAGGGGTTTGAGGGTTTAGGGTTAGGGTTTCGGGTTTTAGGGTTTCGAGTTTTAGGTGACATGTAATCGCCAACATTAAAAATAACATATATTCGTAAAGAGGAAATTCAACATTAAAAGTAACACGAAGAAGCATATCTGTCAAAATATTTCTATGTGTAAATACATGTTTAAACATATCCAAGTGATTTTCTATGGCATTCCAACATGACACATGATTTTCTATGAACACATATTTCTAAGAGTAATAAATACATGTTTAAACATATCCTTGTCACGTGATTTACACACCGTGGACGAGAACGACGACGGCGGACAGCAGCGAGGATGACGACGGTGCGGATGACAGTGGACGGCGGCAAGGTCGGTGGAGCGGTCACCAGGACTATAGGTCGAACACATATTTGTTAGTTAAAAAAACATATATATGATTTTCCTTTTTCTATAAATATATCTATTCATATTCATTATTTGTATATATCTATTTCTATAAAAGAAGAAATGAAAACGTTAAATAGAAAATAATCTATAAATATATATATATATATTTATATTTATTTTATATATATCACTTTCTATTTCTAAATACAATATATTTATTTTCTATATATATCTATTTATATATCACTTTCTATTTCTAAATACATATATATTTATTTTCTATATATATCTATTTATATATCACTTTCTATTTCTAAATACATATATATTTATTTTTCTATATATCTATTTATAGGTATATATTTCTTTTTCATTTCTTTTTTTTTTACACTCTCACACACACACTGGACTGTACACACGCACACCGCACACGCGCACACACACAGGCCGTACGGCGGCGGCGCGGAGGACGGCGGCGCAGACACGACGGCGAGGAGGACGGCGCGGCGCGGACACGACGGCGAGGACGACGCCGTACGACGCAGAGGGCAGTGAGGCCGAGGAGGACGGCGGCGCGGAGCTCGACGGCGAGGAGGACGGCGGCGCGGAGCTCGACGGCGCGGACAGAGGCTCGACGGCGAGGTGAGCTCGAGGGCGGCGGCGCGGGGCAACTGCGCGTCGATCTGGGGAAGATTGGAGGGCAGTGTGCCCTGTGCCCTATATACCCGGGAGGGCCTTTAGTCCCGGGGCGTATTACGCACCCCCGGTGCGTAATACGCCCCGGGACTAAAGGGTTTAGTCCCGGTGCGTAATACGCCCCGGGACTAAAGGGGTCTTTAGTCCCGGTGCGTAAGACGGCCCGGGACTAAAGGGTTCTTTCCCGCCACAGTTTTGGGTTTTCAGTATTTTAGGTTTTGTATTAAGTTTCCACTATATAAATATGTTGTAATTCTTGTTAATTGCATAGTAAATTGAACAGTAGGCATAAAATTACATAAAAATAACAGTTGTATATCCTTTAATCTTACTGTATAGTAGAAAATTTTGTAGCATAAATTCTTTTCTTTTTTTATAATAACGAATATAAATGTAAATACCATTCATATTTGGTTAATGCAAAAATGTAATGTTCAATTTAAATTTAAAAAATTGTTGGCTTTCAATAGAAAATTTATTTTCATATCATGTGGACGTTAATCTTTTGTTCAAAACCTAAAAAATCATTGCCCAATTTTGTTCTACGCGACAGATGCAGTAGTTTTAGATTTTTAAATTTAGTTTTTTTAAATATATCTTAAATCTTTCTAATTGAACAAAAAATTAATATTTGATATACTTTCTTTTAAAAATTAGTATGAGATTCTTTTTGCTTTAGTTTACAGAAGAAAATGTTAAATTTTAGTATCTTCTTATATATATATATATAAATCCATTATCAAATAAATGAAGTCTTAATTAATTAATTATTACATAATATATTTACAACCCACTATTAAGCGGGCACAACTGTGAACCTCCTCTTGACATATGTCCCTTGGTTATGATCATTCCTTAACCATGGAGTTTCCTCATTGTTTAACAAAATGCTTGGGTCTTTGTTCACTTTGAATGGCGGAATTCGATCATCTCTTTCATAATCACCTGACATGTCTGACTTGTCCTCAATTCCGACAATGTTTCTTTTCCCTGAAAGAACTATATGGCGCTTTGGCTCGTTGACGATCGAGTTGTTATCATTTTCCCTCTTTTGGTTTTGTAGACATGTCTTTCACATAGAACACTTGACTCACATCTGCGGCAAGGACAAATGGTTCGTCTTTGTACCCAATATTGTTGAGGTCCACTGATGTCATCCCATACTCCTTGTCGACTGTTACCCCACCTCCGGTACCGGTCATCTTGACCCATTTACATCGGAACAAAGGGACTTTAAAATTAGGTGTGTAGTCTAGTTCCCATATGTCATGTATGCGGCCATAATATGTTTGTTTGTTCCCATTTATATCCGTGGCATTCACGCGTACACCACTGTTTTGGTTGGTGCTCCTTGCGTCTTGGGCTACTGTGTAAAATGTATTCCCATTGATCTCGTACCCTTTGTACGTGTTGATATGCCACGATGGTTGTCTGGCCAACAAATAAAGCTGCTCATCTATGTTGTCATCACTCTGACATTGTTTTCGCAAGCAATCGCCGAAGGTTTGCATGTGCTGACGTGTAATCCAAGATTCACTATTCCCGGGCCACTTGGATCGAAGGAAATCCTTATGTACCTCGATATATGGATCGACCAATGAGGAGTTCTGTAGAACTGTGTAGTGTGCTTATCGAAGTAATCGTCTCCTGTACTGATATATGTTTTCTTCCCTAGTGTTCCCTTGCCACTGAGTCTGCCCTCGTGTCGCGATTCGGGAACGCCAATCGGGTCAAGGTCTGGAATAAAGCCCACACAAAACTCTATGACCTCCTCTGTTCCGTAGCCCTGGGCGATGCTTCCTTCAGGCCGAGAACGGTTATGAACATATTTTTTCAGGACACTCATGAACCTCTCGAATGGGAACATGGTGTGTAGGAACACAGGACCGACAATAATGATCTCCTTGACCAGGTGAACTAGGAGGTGTGTCATGATATCAAAGAAGGATGGAGGGAACACCAACTCAAAGCTGACGAGACATTGAACGACATCATTCTGCAAAGTAGAAAGTTCCTCTGGATTGATTGTCTTTTGTGAAATTGAATTGAGGAATGCACATAGCTTCACGGTGGCTAGACGTACATGTGGAGTAGAATTCCTCTTAGAGCAACATGAAGCAATTGGGTCATAAGCACATGGCAGTCATGGGACTTCAAGTTTTGGAACTTCTTCTCTGGCACATTAATTATTCTCTTTATATTGAAGGAGAATCCAGATGGGACCTTGATGCTGTTAAGGCATTCAAACATGCTTTCCTTTTCTTCTCTGCTAAGAGTGTAGCTAGCAGGGCTTAAGTACTGGCGCCCGTCATCTGTCTTCTCCGGATGCAAGTTGTCTCGTTCTTTCATGCGCTGCAAGTCCTGTCGTGCTTCAAGTGAATCCTTAGGCTTTCCGTAGACACCCATGAATCCAAGTAGGTTCACACAAAGGTTCTTTGTCAGGTGCATCACGTCGATCGCATGGCGGACCTCTAGGACATGCCAGTAGGGTAGCTCCCAGAATATGGACTTCTTCTTCCACATGGGTGTGTGTCCCGAAGCGTCTTTGGGAACAGGTTCGCTGCCTCGTCCCTTTCCAAATACTACTTTGTATCCTTCACCATTTCGAGTATATCATCTCCGGTTCGGTTACGAGGCTTGGTTTGGTGGTTTGCCTTACCTTTAAAATGTTTGCCTTTCTTTCTTACTGGGTGGCCCACAGGAAGAAACCGACGGTGCCCAACATACACGACCTTCCGACAGTTTTTCAAAAATAAACTGTCAAGGTCTTCAAAACAGTGTGTGCATGCATTATATCCCTTGTTTGTCTGGCCTGAAAGATTACTTAGAGTCGGCCAATCATTGATTGTTACGAACAATAATGCTCGCAGGTCAAAGTGTTCCTGTTTGTACTCATCCCACACCCGTATGCCTGGTTTGCTCCATAGAAGTAGAAGTTTCCTCAACTAATGGCCTCAGGTAGACATCGATGTCGTTGCAGGTTGCTTCGGCCCTTGGATGAGCAATGGCATCATAATAAACTTCCGCTTCATGCATAACCACGGAGGAAGGTTGTAGATACATATAGTAACTGGCCAAGTGCTATGACTACTGCTTTGGCCCCAAAAGGATTAAAACCATCCGTACTTAAAGCGAACCTCAAGTTTCTAGCCTCATCTGCAAACTCTGGGAATTCTCTATCTATCGCTCTCCACTGGGATCCATCAGCTGGGTGCCTCAGCATATTGTCTACCTTACGGTCTTCTTTATGCCACCGCAACACTTTGCATTGTCCTTATTTCTGAACAAACGTTTCAAGCATGGTATTATAGGAGCATACCACATAACCTTGGCAGATTTTCTTCCTGCTTGGACGTTCTTCACCCTCTACGTCGCCAGGATCATCTCGCCTTATCTTATACCGTGATGCTTCACATACCGGGCATGCATCCAAATTCTCGTATTCCTCCCCACGGTACAGGATGCAGTCATTAGGACATGCGTGTATCTGCTGGATTTCTAATCCCAAAGGGCAGACGTGTTTTGCTTCGTACGTAGTGGTGGGCAATTCGTTCGCTTTCGAAGCATCTTTTTTATTATCTTCAATAACTGCCCAAATGCTTATCGGATGTACCATTCTTTGCCTTCCATTGCAGCAGTTCCAGCGTAGTACCCAGCTTTTTTTGGCCATCTTCAGCAGTGGGATATAGCAATTTCCTATGATCCTCTAGCATGCGCTCAAACTTGACCTTCTCCTTGTCACTTTCACATTCTCTTTGTGCATCACGAATGGCATCACCAAGAGCATCAACATCAGCTGTCACATCTTCTGTCGCTGCCGCATCTTCTTCACCATCTCCCCCCACTGCATCATCATCAAAGGCACCGTACTGAGCAATAATATCAGCGTGGGCCAATTCTTCTTCACCTTCTTCACCATCATCCATTACAACCCCTTTCTCCATGCTTCGTCCAACAAATATAGTTTGTTACGAAACCCGACTTCAACAAATGCGTATGAAGAGTCCTTGGGCATGAATATTCCTTCAAATTCTTACAGACGGCGCATGGGCAGCACATGAAACCATCCTGCTTGTTTGCCTCAGCCACACCTAAGAAATAGTGCACGCCAGCAATGAACTCTTTGGAGCGGCGATCGACATTATACATCCAATTGCGTGACAACATCTGCATTAAATATTACAACCATGCACTTAGTAGTTTCTCATGTTATTGCACAACACTCATGACATCATGATTGATTAATTCAAACAAGCTTGACTACAACGAAGACTATCGCAGCTAGCACTAAAAAAACTAAAAATAAAATGCACTTAAGCAACATAATTAGTTCGCGTCCGATCCCAACTAAAATAGACAGATCATTCGCTTCATCAGCATGGATGGGCTGCTGCCGCTGACTCACTGCCTCATCACCTTCAGCGGCAACCTCCTGTGCAACAGAATTTCGTACGTGCTGAACGTACTCTTCCTCCCAGTACCAACCTTTACATCCGCCGGTGCCCTCCCACTGCAATTAGAACAAAGAATAAGAAATTTAAACAACATCATCAAGCAAAACCGATACGAATGAACCATATTAATCAAATGCGGGTAAATAATAACCCACCTCATGGTCCGGACACTTGTAGAATATACGACCCTTGTTGATTCCCTCTTTTTTCACTCGGTACTCCTTCACAATCTTCTGCTTACACTCGCCGCAAGCAATGAGAGGAAGATCCGGCCGCAAACGCTTCGGATCCCGATGATGAGAGGCTGAGGACCCGGTCACGGTTGCCATCTACTATATCCATGCTCATTTTTTAAACTATTACATGCAAATTCCTAATTTCTAAAAAATTATAAATAAAAAAGACTCTAAATTTATCTATTTGTTTAGATAATCGAAAAATATGATATAACAATACCAATTTCCACATTATCTACTCTCTATATTTATTGTTGCAAACTATTATAAATTCCACATTTTTCTAAAGAAAATAAACTAAAAAGACAATCAAATTCAATATTACTCGTCTTGCATAAGTATGAAATATAGAATGGATACTACCTAGCAGTAGAAAACTATCAAGTGATTGTGATGAACCAATTTAAACTACTCAACTCTCTATGCTTCAACTCTCTATGCTTGTTCTTGCAAACTATATATTTTAATTAAATTCCTCTCATATTCAAAAGACATGGTAGGAGATGAAAATAGTTACCTCTAAACGCAAAGAGACGATGACGGAGTCGAAGAAGATCACCAATTAACGCCGGAGACGAAGAACAATGAAGAACAAGCAAGAACAAGCAATAGCAACAGCAAGAACAAGCAAGAAGCTCACTGAAATTTGAATCTCTCTGGCTCGGGGGAGGAAGAAGTTGGCAGGTTATAAACCGGGGAGCTTTAGTCCCGGTTTGTATTAAAAACTGAGGCTAAAAGGTGATCATTTATCCCGGGGCAAGCCACAAACCGTGGCTAAATCTTTAGTCCCGGTCCGTGGCACCAACCGGGACTAAAGAGTGCCATTTAGTCCCGGTAAGAGTGCCATTTAGTCCCGGTTGGTAACACGGACCGGGACTAAAGGGTCCATGTCCCGACAGCTCTGCGCAGTAGCCGTTGGGGCAGGCCCTTTAGTCCCGGTCCGTGAAACCGAGGGACTAAAGGGTCTATTAGTCCCGGGCGGCAAAAACACCGAGACTAAAGACGATTTTGAGAATCGGCCTATGACCCTGTTCTGTAGTAGTGAAGGGCCATAAGCTAATATGAGTTACTGACCTCATAACTAACTAATACTCGAGCTTGATGATGATGTACGTACGTACTCGCCACAAACCACCGGCCACCTCCACCTGACTGCCGATGCCAGCATGATGCGCCGCCACCGAGGAGCGGTCTAGCCGTCCACACTATGCCAACAGGGCTCTGTAGGGGCGGCTCCAGATGCTCTGTAGGGGCGGCTGGCCCAACCGCCCCTATCAAAGTGTACTTACAGTGCACCCACTGTAGGGGCGGTTGAGACAGCCGCCCCTACAGAGCAGCCGCCCCTACAGTGAGATCCACTGTAAGGGCGGCTGGTGATTGAACCGCCCCTACCACCAGCCGCTCTTACAGTGGATCTCACTGTAGGGGCGGCTCAATCTAGAGCCGCCCCTACAGTGCATTTTTCAGCAAAAAAAATAAATATTTATATAATTCAAACACAACACGGCATATATATATATATATATATAACTAGCAGTTAACCCCGCGCTTCGCGTGGGCAAGAGAACACACCAACAAGTCCAATAGGCTTAGGTGGAGTGGCACAGGTGGCATATATGTATCAGCCAATTATGATCTGAATATAGTATCAACATATTAAGGCAATGACATATTCTGTACGCGAAGAATAGCACTATGAAAGTACGAAGATTTCGTTCAATGGCAGCTGTGATGATGGGGAGATGATCTTGCATATGTGCGTAACCAAAAACACACGAATGTGTCCTCTTTCAGCCTGAAGCAATACTATAATCCTAAGTATTTTATTGATCAGGCGGCACCCAGATTTGAACTGGGGGTAAAGGATTTGCAGTCCCCTGCTTACCACTTGGCCATGCCGCCAAAAAATCCGATCTAAAATCGAGAAAAGGCAAGTAATTCATCCACATTTTTTTACTAATTACTAAAACTTTTTTCTTTTATCTTGAATCTAATTCTACTTACTTTCTTTTTTAGAATCTTTTTCAAAAAATCGATTCTGCTTTTTTGAATCCAGTTTCGCTTATTCTCGAAGTTTAGAGTTTGGTGTAAAAGTAAAAGATATTAACCAACACAACATTTTACTGAGAAAAGTTCTCTGTGAATGGGTGGGTAAGGGGATTATAACCTGTTGATAACAAAGTATATAAAGAGGGAAGGAAACCTCAACCTATATCGCGCTTACTATGAGTATGGCATGTTTTTTTTTAAAAAAAAAGTAAACCTAAACAGCTTTGCTCTCATGAAACTTTGATTAAGCAACAATAGTTTTATTAGCACTATGGAGGAGAAATGATAAGTGAAAGGAACATTATTACCGCATATGTATTTACCGAAAGGTTTAGGAACTGGCTTTGTGTGCTTCGAAAGGCTAAAATGAGGTACCAAACAGAGGTCTGTATTGGTAAACGTTGCGGAAGATACTATGAAGCAATCATGGATATGAAAATTATTACCTGCTACGGAAGGAGTCACGTTGCAGGGTTGGATTATGCAGCAGAAACAGTTATATGAAAAGAGCAACCAAGGTTCAATATTTTCTGAACAAAATATATGGTAACCATCTATACATGAATATCCGAACCATGCCATGTTCTGCACAATGGGAATGGTATAAGTGATCCTATTATTAAAGCAAATCAAAAGATTGCATATGGTGGCAATGCAAATGCGTAATGATGCTTACTCTTTCTTTCAACTCAAAGTGACCTTTTTTTGCACATGTACGCTTATCGTTAACACAGGGAAGCACGAAAAGAGCATAGGAATGGCCAACAAACAAATATGTGCATTGAAATGTGGGCCTTACTAAAAATGGATACTGAACGAACGTACTGCTTCTTTAATCTTGCCTCTGTGACAGCCTTATTAATCGATGTTGCCATGAAGCAACGAAGGAAATTAGTACATGTGCAATGGAAGATGTACCGTTTAATGTTTCATTGGGATCAATTTTGAGTGTAATAGAAAGGCAATTGTTTCTTCTGTGATAAGACACTGTACTTCATGTTTGAGTAAATTATATTTAATAAAAATGTGCCTAAATTTGGACGTAAAGTATCTGTCTCTGCCTCTCCATCTTTTCAGTGCAAGGAATACCAGTAAGTTCAAAACATTCCAATGGGATAAGAAGACCGTTATGAGTAGCAGTAGAAGGTATTGTCAAATTCAAATATATCAACCTTTATCTGAATATGTAGGTACAACCATGAAGCTCTATTGGTAGAGTATCACAAATTAGTTTAAAAATGGCAATCATTTCAGTCGAATGGCATCAAAGAGGGAAAAGGGGAAAATATTAAGAACCATAGTTACTAAAGGACATACATGCATATGCATTTCAATCCGACATTTGATTGTCTGACTTATGGGTGAAGCTTGTTTTGGATCCATTAGTGTATGCAGGAGGCATGAGAGGTTAAAAACAAATATAATGAGTACTATTGTACATAGCTTCCATTAGCATTCAGGTCTAGGTGGCCTAATAATTCTGTAAAGCATGAATAATCTTTCATATTTCAGAGTTTAATAAACATTAGTTCATTGCAAGTAATCCTGGACCAAGCATCAAATATTTGGCATGGAATTAATCTAAGTTTAACTAAACAGCAGAGGACTAAAGACAGAAGGCAGTTACCTTGGATCTGCATCGACTGTTTCACGACATTTTTGTCGCACCTTACAGTAGTCCAGCATTGTGCACTGTTCATCTTGGTGTTGAGAACTAAAGATGTGAAAAAAGGTTAACTTACTTGAGACACTGAACTAAAGCTACAACTAATGAAACATTGACAGGGGATGAAGTTATTAGGCATAATACATGTATAGATCAGATCCAAATACAAACAGTAGGCAAATATATTCAGCTGCTTCTTGTCATGTAATAATTCTATTGAGAATGATTGGTTATGATAAGGAAGTTTGGGAAAGCGTTACCTGCAAGCATACCTCACATATGGTGTCTCCCTTCTCGTTACACTACCGTTGGACGCATCTGTGGTGAGCATACTGCAATCAGCAATAAACTGATTCAAGTAAAGCTTCCGTTTATGGGGCAGTGCAAAAATCTGTTGTCCATTATGATAGAAATAGAAATAAAAGAAAATAACCAGTTGGTAAGTCGATAACTGATAACACAAGAAGTGCCTGATTTCATTGTAGAAAATAGTAAGTTCGTTACCTAGAAGCATATTGCTAGAAATGAAAAATATAATGTAGCCAGCAATTTGCTAGAAGACAATACTATCAGAGGGAGCAATATCCATGATTGAGCATGGACTAAAGAAAATCAAGTGGCAGGAAACTCAAGTTGAGAACTGTAAACAAGGAACAAATTTAAAAGAATATGTATATCCATTCAATGAGAGGAAACTTGCATCCTAAAATCAAAATCTGCAGGATTACTTGCACATTCTATCAGAACCTAATTAACAAGTAATACGACTGTCAAGCAGGCAACATGATTTTGCTTCTTTCACTCAATTGCTTAAACACTGAACTCACACAGAGCAATAACATTACAATGGTCGATCCTGTTAATGTTCCCTACTTCAGACCAATGTTGATTCACGTTTGTTTAATATGTTAGTAATCATAACAGTAGTATTCTAACACTTTTAAAATATCTTTTTTAACCTTATAATTTCCAACTAAAACAGTCAAACAAACATTCAAACCTACATATGCAGCAAGAAAATAGGTCACATCCGCACTCACCAAACTATAGTATCCAAGCAAAAATCATCATTGTTGTATATAGACACACATACACATCTGATTCATAGATAAACAGTTCGTCTCTTGCCCTTAGATGCCAATCAGTTCATGTCCGTGCACACAGAAGCATCTTCCGATGGCTCAAATCTGACACAAAAAGAAAGGGGAGCTCACCTAGGAGCCGAGCACAAAGGAGAGGCGGGTGAGGTCGGATGAGGATGATGGCCTCTCGTTGGTTGTAGCTCGACGTCGCCACGCGCCCCTTCGGTCTGGAACGCCCCTTCGGGTGAGCTCACCTAGGAGTTTCTGGATGCGCAGCGCCCGTGCCGGGACGGGAGCTAGGGGCCGCCGGAGTCGATCCGGTGGCGGCTTGCAACGGAGAGACCAAACCCTATGTCAGCGTCATCGCTGCGCCGCGGACTGGTCGGACAGGAGGCCTACCCACGCCACCATCGTGTCCGCGTACGGAGAGAGGATGATAGAGAGGGAGGGGCGCAGGGAACGGAGGGGGGAGGGAGCCGCCTGCAGGCCGGGCACGGCGGTGAGGGCGGCGTCGCCATGCCCGCGGGAGAGACCGAGAGAGACGGGGAAAGTTGCGTTTTTTTTTTCTTTTTCTTTGGCCGAGAGATGAGTAGGGGGTAAAAGGGGGAGCGGGCTGATGTTTTCTATAAACTACCGTTACATATTTTATTTTTCTATAAACTTATCTCTCGGGTATATAAATAAAAAATATTTACGTATAAACTTAGACAAGGATAAAAATTTATACGTCCTCAAGAAGATCAACAACTTTATACTATATCACTTTTCATTTAAATTATTTCGTGTGAATAAATTGCCTCAAATTATCTATCGTTACATGACACTTCTTCAAAAAATTATAATTTTTATAAATATTCTCTGAAGAAGATAACATTTGTAAAATAATCTTAATAGGGTTTAAGTGAGTTGTGTGAAAGATTGGAGTAGATGTGGACAGTGTGTGCTACGACAATGTCAAATGAAGGAATGACCAAAACAAAAGTTGTAGATCATTAAGTATCCTAAATTTTATATGCGAGCTGTTGGGCTTTAAAACTTCTAGAACTTAAAAATAATTCAATAATTCAATAGTTTCTCAAAAAAATCGTCAAATTTGGTATGGTGACATGTCTTGGCCACCTAAACTCTAAGAAAAAATATAAAATGATTTCAACAAAGTGGCATCGTATATGCTTCGCAAGTGGGCACATCTCTTATAGGGTTTAAGTGAGTTCTGTGAAAGATTAGAGTAGATGTGGATAGTGTGTGCTACGACAGTATCAAATGAAGGAATGACCAAAACAAAACTTGTAGATAATGTTGCCTCCTTCAACTTTGGTATTCAAAACTTTTTCATAAGGGCCATTTTTAATTCCCTTAACGACACAAAACTCTCTTAAAAATTGAATTTCAAATCTTTGATCATATAAAAAAGCGCCAAATGAAGGGATTGCCTATATAAAGATGTGCATGATATTGCTACCTATAACTTTGGTACTCAACACTTCCTCATTAGAGGTTATTAAGTATCCCAAATTTTATCTGCGAGCTGCCGAACTTTAAAACTCCTAGAACTTAAAAATAATTCAGTAATTCTATAGTTCGTCAAAAAATCCTCAAATTTGGTATGGTGACATGTATTGGCCACCTAAACTCTAAAAAAAATATGAAATAATTTCAACAAAGTGGCATCGTAGATGCTTCACAAATGGACACATCTCTTATAGGGTTTAAGTGAGTTTTACGAAAGTTTGGAGTAGATGTGGATAGTGTGTGCTACGACAGTGTCAAATGAAGGAATGACCAAAACAAAATTTGTAGATAATAGTCCCCTTAAACTTTGGTATTCAAAACGTTTTCATAAGGGCTACTTTTAAATCCCTTAATGGCACAAAACTCTCTTAAAATTTGAATTTCAAATCTTTGATATATAAAAAAGCGCCAAATGAAGGGATGACCTATATAAAAGATGTGCATGATGTTTCTACATACAACTTTGGTACTCAACACTTCCTCATTATAGGTCATTAAGTATCCCAAATTTTATATGCGAGCTGCTGGGCTTTAAAACTCCAAGAACTTAAAAATAATTCAATAATTCAATAATTCAATAGTTTCTCAAAAAAATCCTCAAATTTGGTATGGTGACATGTCTTGGCCACCTAAACTCTAAGAAAAATATGAAATGATTTCAACAAAGTGGCATCGTAGATGCTTCACAAGTGGGCACATCTCTTATTGAGTTTAAGTGAGATTTGTGAAAGATTGGAGTAGATGTGGACAGTGTGTGCTATGACAGTGTCAAATGAAGGAATGACCAAAACAAAAGTTGTAGATCATGTTGGACCCTTGAACTTTGGTATTCAAAAATTCTTCATAAGAGACTTTTAAATCCATTAACGGCACAAAACTCTTTCAAAATTTAAATTTCAAATCTTTGATCTTGTAAACAAGCACATAATGAAGGGATGACCTATATAAAAGATGTGCATGATGTTGTTAACTACAACTTTGGTACTCAACACTTCCTCATTAGAGGTCATTTAGTGTCCCAAATTTCATTTGCGAGCTGTCGAACTTTAAAACTCCTAGAACTTAAGAAAAATTCAGTAATTCACTACTTTTTTCAAAAAAATCCTCAAATTTGGTGTGATGACATGTCTTGTCCACCTAAACTCCAGAAAAAATTAAATAATTTCAACAAAATGGCATCGTAAATGCTTCACAAGTGGGAATCTCTTATAAAGTTTAAGTGAGATTTGTGAAAGATTGGAATAGATATGGACAGTGTGTGCTACGACAGTGTCAAATGAAGGAATGACCAAAACAAAAGTTGTAGATCATGTTGTACCCTTGAACTATATTCAAAACTTCTTCATAAGAGACATTTTTAAATCCCTTAGCGGCACAAAACTCTTTTAAAATTTGAATTTCAAATCTTTGATCATGTAAAAAAGCACCTAATGAAGGGATGGCCTATACAAAAGGTGTGCATGATGTCGTTAACTATAACTTTGGTACTCAACACTTCCTCATTATAGGTCATTTAGTGTCCCAAATTTCATCTGCGAGCTGCCGGGCTTTAAAATTCCTAGAACTTGAAAAATTCAGTAATTCACTACTTTTTCAAAGGCAACAAATATTTTACTCACTACAATTCCCACACCGGCCAATTTCATTCCAATTTCATGAAACATAAATTACAAAACAAAAAATAAAAAGAACAAACCCTAGATCCACATGCACATGAAACATACAAGAAATTGGAGTGTAAATCTCCACTAAAATGAAGTAAGATCGACTAGCCAAGGGTGCAACCTCATTTCCCTAACTTATTTGTACTAATAGCTTGCAAACTAGGCCTAATTGCTTCATACAAAGCTCAAGCACCATGGAGGAGAGAGAAAAGGAAAACTCTAATTACTCACTAATCAACCATTAAAACTTCAAAAAAATAATTGGAAATATCATTTTCTTCCTTTCTACAAGCTCTCCATCAAAGTAGTTTGAGATCACCCTTCCCTTAGTAGACCACGTTTTAGAGGAGTCTAAGGCTCCCAACCTTTTTTTTCTCGGGTTGAACAGTGTGTCCCGGGATGGAAGAAGACTGGTTGTATGTTTTATTCGGATGTCCACTGTAGGGGCGGCTGGTGATTGAACCTATAGTGGAGCACTGTAGGGGCGGTTCAATCACCAGCCGCCCCTACAGTGGAGCACTGTAGGGGCGGCTCAATCACCAGCCGCCCCTACAGTGGTGTGCCACTATAGGGGCGGCTGGTGATTGAACCGCCCCTACAGTGCTCCACTGTAGGGGCGTTTCAATCACCAGCCGCTCCTACAGTGTTTTGTAGGGGCGGCTGGTAACGATGGGCACCAATACGCCACTGTAAGTACGGCTCCAACACCAGCCGCCCCTACAGTGAAAGGGGTCTCGTACTTACGGACCTTTTTTCACGTAGTGCCAGCTACTGAGTATGATGCCTTTTGCTCTGGATTCCATGCATGGAGGCTGGTGCTCGCAGGCATGTGGTGGGAGGTGAGAGGTGTAGGAGAAGGAGAGTGAGAAAAATGGTCAAAAAATGCTCGGGCAAGGATAGCGATACTTGGTTCTTTGTATACTGGTATAGTAGAGGTTTCCGACCTGCCTCCGATTCCCAACACACATATGGCAAGGCACCATATTGATACTCCTTAGAACATCCTACCACTCTTCCACTAGCTTACTAGTGGTTGTATTTGTTTCAAAATTACTTGTGGAGTATGTAGGAAGCACTATGTTGTAAGGAGTAAGAAATATATATAGGCGTTGAGGAAGTGCATCTTGCTCTTCTTTCTTGGTTTTAATCAATACCGCAGTTGGAACTTATTAAGGCACTGTACTTTTTTGAACCACACAGTACTCTGTAATTGCCAAGTTTTTATATTGACATGTACGTTTGCTTTAAAGCCATCTAGAGTCTCAAATGTGTGTTTAAAATTCACATGTTTTTTTTAAACTCAACTTTTAAATTTTGCTAAACTATGTATTACGGAGATACATCCTAACACTACTAGAGAAAAGGCCTTTGGTTGATCTATCAACTAAGCTTTAATCTCGATAAAAAATTGTGTCCGGGACCAAAGACTTTTAGTCCCGGTTGGTAACACCGACCGAGACTAAAAGCCAACCTTTAGTCCCGGTTGGTATTACCAACCCAGACTAAATGTTGGAGGATTAACGGGGACTAAATGGTGACCTTTCAGTCCCGATTAGTGTTACCAACCCGGACTAAAGGTCTTTCACCTGCCTAGGACTAAAGGTCCTTCACGAATGAATTCAAAAGGAGAGCCTTCCAGAACGATGTCACGTGGGATCAACCGGGACTAAATGGTGACCTTTCAGTCCCGATTAGTGTTACCAACCCGGACTAAAGGTCTTTCACCTGCCTAGGACTACTAAAGGTCCTTCACGAATGAATTCAAAAGAGAGCCGTCATAGCTCCTTTTTGCTGAGCAACAATGGAATCATGAAGAAAGCACTACCGATAATGTCTTTTTTGCTGCGTGGTATACTATACCATATCAGCAACAATTGAATCAGCGCGCACTACCGATAATGTCCTTTTTGCTGAGCAACCCTGCTATTTTTCATAAATCAACCCACAATCATATCATATAGAAAATAAATTCTTTTCAAGTGCCTTTTCTTCTTTTTAGTCTCCTATTATCTCAAGATATGTTTCCACCATCCAAAGAGGTTCATTTTACAAGTTAGACCACATAGTTTTGTGTGTACTTACATACCTATCCTTGTTTTTTCACAAATAATTAACCATGAAGACTTGTTTTCTCCTTAACCTTTCTATTTAGCTTTGACTTGTGCCTATGTTGATAGTAATGTTTTGATTCACATTTTTTGTGGTCATATATTGATGTAGCATGGCAGCATTGCACCTGCTTCATCTCATCACACTCCAACATGAAAACACACACGGACCATACTCTCCGGTGCTTAGCTTTTTTTTGAAAGGCTTTACCTTTTTTGGGAATAGACACAGTGACATATGCTTTGCCTAATGTGCATGACAACCCATTGTCGTTCTCCACAGCACAACCACAAACTTGGAAGCTCCTTTTGCCATCAGGGTCGTCACCGTGAACATGTTGGTGGCCTTGGCTTGCACGTGTCTCTCTCCGCATGCTAGCTATGGCGCCACCCCCTTTCGGCGGGCGCCACTATTTCCATGCATGTTTCCCATTGGCCTCCTACTCACTTGAAGATCTAGCTCTAATGTGAGTGTGGAGACATCTAGCTCTGCATTCTGTTGAGTATTTGTCAATTAAATAGGAAACACAATATATATATATATATATATATAATATAATATATATATATTATATATGGGTGGTTATGTATGTTGTGCCAGTCACAGGCGTTTCACTTCTTTAAAAAGACAACCCCATATATAAAGTGCAGACTATGGATAGATCTGGTCATCATAGCACTATTATTGGATTGACATGCGTAGTTGATTGACAATCATGGGTTGACAAAGTGCAGACTATGGATACCTACTAGAATCCATATATAAAGCCTACTCTAGATATTTAGTGGCATTAGACTAGACTATTATTACAGGGTATATTTGAGATACATAGTGTGTGCCACATCTATGACTCTACTCCAAAAACTGAAATATTGAGCATCCATGCCCGCAGAAAATTGGAGAGGGGCACAATAAGAGTGACCATGTTGACTATCGTGTACATATTTTTATTAATTATTAATAGCCGATCAATGGTTGTTGCACTGGTCTGCTACAATTTCTTTGCTCGGTGATGATTGGATTGTAAAACACTTACGTGGCCTTCATTGTTCTAGCATGGCAAAAATTGCGCTTGACTATGACAAACCCCATTTATTGACATAAGAGACAATCAAAAAAATATTTGCTGAACTTCAAAGGCGCTTGGTCCATTAAAGGACATCATGATCCCAAATAATCGCAACTTTTTTGAAAGATTCACATCTAAAAATAGAGCCTACATTATGAGCTAGGTAGGCCTTTTAATGTAAAGGCCGGCCTGCCTTTGGAAATACGCATAAGGACCAACCCCCATATAGGGCATATGTTTGGTTCCCTGTCTTCGTTCTAACCTGGCAACCATCCAAGCGTTTTATAGCCTAAACCTGCCTACACCAAGCCAATCCTCAGTGATTTGGTTGCCTATACATTATCTAAGGCTGGGTGGCAAGTAGTGTGCTTGGTTGTTTGGTTTGCTCTATACAGAATCAAGTGTTAATAGTTAATGGTTTATTGCAGGCCATGGAATTAAATATAACCTTGCTGACAATATTCATGTGTTCAAACTGATTGTAGAAACTGTCTGTTCATCAGGCTGTGTCAATCTATTATAAGACAAGGGACACACAGGAAATGGTCCTGAATATGATTTTGCAGAGTTTATGCAGCTGTCTGGGACTAAAAGCAATAAGTTTCCACCCTATTACACATATACAATTTTACTCCTCATCATGGTTCCTTTGATCTAATTTTGTAACTACTTCTGTAACAGGAAAAGCTTAAAAGATTAGTATTCCTAGCATCATGACTCATGAAAACTATCAATACTGGACATTTCTGAAACTTATCTTTGGTAGCTTATGTGCTAATGACAGCAGGGTTTGATCCTTTTTCCTGACAACTGAAAAACATCCAGTACTGTCTAACTTATGTAAGGCTAAACTAATAAAAAAAGATGTATAGCTTCTTATACTAATTATTCATGTAATCTTAGTGAGATGTTCAACCTCATACCTTACTAAGGTACATCGATCAGCATAAATTTTGTGAGTCTTAGATGGCAAGCTAGGATTTCACAGTCACTACTCTAATATGGTACCATATGGTATGTTAGTGCTTTTTTGTGAGTCCTCAATATATCCATTTGTTGATGAAACAGGATATTGCTAACATGGTACAGATTGCAGCTCCTTTTAGATCGGCAACGGAAGGAGAAAACAACTATGATAATATGTCTATGGATATGTTGAGAAAGTTGTCGGTTCCTAGCTAGGCCTGTAAACCGTTATACTTCCTGAAAGTGTCATATAATCACAAGGGTGCAAATTGGTGATCGTTAGGGGCACCTCCGAACCTCTTTAGTTCAAATATTTGCACTACTTCTTCAAATAAGATCTCATTTAGTACAAATATTTGTACTAAAGAGGTTCGGAGGTGCTCCTAAAGGTTACCCGTTTGCACCCTTGTATAATCATGTAATGCTTTTTGGTATTTAGATCGGCAACAGAAGGAGAAACACAACTATGATAATGTTTGTATGGATATGTTGAGAAAGTTATCCGTTCCACCAGTTATACTTCCTCAAGGTGCCATCTAATCATGTAATGCATTTTTGGTACACCTTATTTGGATTAAATAAGCATGAAAATCTATTTATCTTTGAACCAAATGTAACCACACATATCAGCCTCATTCATATATATGCTTACACATTAAATTGATTTGTGCTTAATTATCAAAAGAAATAGAATTTCTATTAAGTAAAAATCTGGTCAACTATGAGAAAAAATAACTATGCAACGATGCAATTTTTCTCCACAAAAAATATGTTTTATCACTAACTTCTATACCATTGGATAAAACAATTGGTTCATGATTAATTCTATTCAACATAGTCCAATAATTATCAGCTTGCAAAAATGTTGTGGAGCAACACACCAACCTATAGCTGGCACTTCCAGGATTGCCGTGCCATATTTTTAGTCTTGTGCATCTGGCCATCCATAGGATACGTTCTCGAAATCAAGCTCATGGAACTCTGCTGCCAACGCGGGCCTGATGGCGCTATGAGCACAATGACGGCGGGGAAATTTGTTTCAGCATCATCCATGCATTTCCGGCAGCTACCAATTCAGTTTCAGCGATCTGATATATTGTTCCGTGTTGCCTCCCTTTCCTAACAGAGAATACTTTGTTCCCAACTATCCTGTACATTCTGCTCCTCTGAGCCCACATGCCTACGTACTCTACCGTGTGCTGCGGTGGTAGCTTGCTTTCAGTTGACGAATTTTGCAAACAAAAAACACTATATATATAGCCTTATGATGCGTGGTGTGCGGCTGTGATAGGGGAACTCGGTTTTCAGTCAGTATATAATTAAAAGCTGTGTTAATGGGAGGAGTCTCGTACGTGTTGTACGTTGCTATTATATATATATATATATATATATATATATATATATATTATATATATGCATTCACTTTGGAAAACAATCATATCTTGCACGAATGACATCGTATGATTGAAGTTAAGTCGATTTTGTACGACTTGGTGAATGGTGAGACACAGGAAATAGATTGAGAAAGACAGACACAATTCTTGTCCTATATGAGCTACACTACTACACGTTTGATTAACCGAGACACCACCCTGTAGACGTCCGAGGCGGGCAAAGGGCGCCCGCCTCGGTTAAAATTTAACCGAGGCGGGCTCCTTGGACCGCCTCGGTAAATATATTAACCGAGGCGGGCAATAGGAGCACTACTACAGAAACATGCCTTTAACCCCGGTTGGCAAGGGCCTTTAGCCCCGGTTGCCGAGCCGGGACTACGCTTCCGGGACTAAAGGCCCCCCCCCTTTAGTCCCGGCTCCGGCACCGGGGCTAAAGCCCCCCTTTAGTCCCGGTTGGTAATACCAGCCGGGACTAAAGGGTGCTGCTAGTGGTGCCCCGCAGCAGCACCCTTTAGTCCCGGCTGGTATCACCAACCGGGACTAAAGGGTCCCTGGTTTTTTTTCTTTTTTTTTCATTTCAGTTCTGTTTTTAGTTTTGTTTATTTATTTAATAGGTTTTCTAATATGTATTCTTTGCTGCTAATATATATAATTTATATATATTAGCAGCATAACACAATAAGCTTATTGCATGCATATATAATTGAACTATAGAACTACATATATATATATATAAATATGTACATATAAATTACAAGCAATATATATACATGTAGAAGTTGTCCAAATATCTATCTACAATTGTACTCTAAAGTTAGTACTATAAACCTATTACAAGTTGTACTCCATCTAAATATCTACAGGGCATACAAATGATCATCATTGTTTGGAATCAACGGGTCGTCGGTATTATAGTAGAACTCGTCGTTTGGACTTATGACTTGTTCCCGAAGAAATCCTGCTATTGACTCTTGTATTGCTTTCAATTGGTCTTGTAGCATCACTTTTTGCTTCAACCAGTCAGTCTTCAATTGGAATTAAAGAAGATATTAGTTATATCTATATTATCAATATTAAGTCTATAAAAAATGAAAAGAAACATGTTACGTACTTTGATGATTTCTTCAGGAATTCTATTTGATTCTATCATCATGTACTCGCAACATAGAATCCGCATAAGTTGGTACCCTGTTTTTGTCTCAAAATCCACTGTAGAATGAAAAGATTCATCTCGTAATAAAGATATGATATATGACATGATATAATAAGATACACGTACATTGACGAAGGTGTAAACTTACTGGTAGTCGTGGCTTTATTGTAAGTGAGGCCTTACACTGACTCATATGTTCCGAGCAATGAATTTTTCCCAAACCCTAATCCGGCCAATGAAACATAATAGTTGGATCATTATTATTATTAGTATATGTAACACCCCGGTTTTAAAGAACAAAACCAGGTACGCTATATGTGTGCCCAGGAAGTCCACACATACAACCACAGAGGAAAGATAGATATCAAAAACAGTGTTCTAGATAATGAAAACAACACTTACATCAAAGTTAAGCGAAACAGATACTAATCTTCTCTTCAGACTTCATTCTTCACAGGGACAGTTGACTGGGGGTAACATACGCCTAGCACTTCTGTCAGTATTCTGGAAACTCATCTGTGTCTTCACCACGCTTCCGCTGCGCAACTCTGATGGAGACTGAGGGTGTGGGGGAAATAGCAAGGGTGAGCACATGTCGTACTCAGCAAATACAACATGGGGTCATGAAGCTCAAAAGGCTTGACACTGGTTTACTGCGGTTAGCACTTTTAGTTGAGTCAATATTTTAGCATTAGATAGTCATCAAGTTATGCTTACATCCCATTCAAACCACATGAATAATATTATGAGCAACCACATCAAAGATTAACAAATTATCAATAGTAATATGAACATAAAGTATATTTCGTTTAAGTTATTAGCCTGCAAGTTTTCCGAGCCGCTCGTGACCGTGAGCACGGCTGATATATCAGTTTATTACTCTGCAGAGTTTGTACAACTTTACCCGTGAGCCGTGATCCCCATGTGCCAGGGGTTGCAAATCCCATATCACCTCTTCCAAGGAGGTGCGGCAGGGTACACTATGAAGTCTTTCGAGGTTCCCCTAACAAGATAGTGGCCACTAGGTTTCCAATCGGCAAGCAGATATAGGAACCCCCCTTTCCGATGGCACATTCCTTCCCGCTATACACATGAGACCAGGCGGCTGTCCTATACCCGTCTCGTCAAGCCCCTTTTGTGCCCTTTCAGGTAACCACCATCAAGCGAGGAGAGGTCCTCGAACCAACTAAAACCAGAGCCATGTAGCCCTCACGGTTGTACTGTATGTCCCGGCTTTTGCCCACAGAAGATCATTTAGGGGTCACATGTTCACATTACCATGGAAACAAGTTATCAGTATGTGTTGCACATATTATTAGTCATCTTGTTTGTTCATATAGTTTGGAGTTAAGCACTAGCAGATCTACCCATATGCATATATCCCGTGGTAGCAAGGTATAAAGTTGAATCATCTAGATAAACCTATGGCTTGCAAATTTGACACATGCACATGAGTAGTGAATTATAATTGAGTAGGTAACAAGGATGGTCCCATGTTATACTTGCCTGTTAAACTTGACCAATTCTTACATCTTCAGCTCTGGGTCATCAACTTCTGATCTTTAGCGCGCACAACCGATCGACGTCTACTCGTAGCAAGCATCACACATAGGCAACATACAAGCAAACAACAGAGAACTAAGAACAACATAACACGAGACAAAACAACGTACTAAAAGAGAGCTCGCACTACGGTCGCGGGATCGCACCAAACGACTGAGAGACACGTGTACCGAGAATTTTATATGATAAAAGGAAGAACTACCAGCTTGTTTTATTTTAATTAAATAAGATCATGATAAAATATTAATTCAGATTAGAGAACAACATATTTTAATTTTAAAGCCGGATTAGACTAATCATATTTTATTCATAAATATTGTCATACAATTTAATCAAGTTAAACATTAGCTTAGTAAAAGAAAATAAACATGTGAGAGCATCTGAACGTAATTTATATGACAGTGTTTAGCCTAAACAAATTATAAATTAAAAAATATATTTATGTTAGTAACTAATCATGTTAACATTTGTTTATAAAATATCGAAGTATAAAACCTATATTGATTTTAATTATAAAACGATTGTAGGTTTATTAATCAATTTAATATTTAACTTTAGATAGAAAAACATGTGAACTTAAAGCGTTAACACTACTGCGTAGATCACGGCGACACAAAACTAACGCAACTGGAACAGACTAAAACGGAGATTAGACGATTAAAAGATGAAGGATTAAAGAGCAGTGGCAAACTCATAAATAAGATCACCTGCTACCTTGAGTTTTCTGTGCAGAACGTGGCCTCCATCTTCACGATCGAAACAATGAAGGGAACCCGCCGCTGCCTGCTTGCACGGAGGGGAGGGATTCCGGCCGATCGGACCAGGCTGACCGGCGGCAGCACAGCGCGACACGCCTGGCCCGCGGGGAGCAGGGATCGGCGGCCGGCGGTGTTCTGCCGGCTTGCTCGAGCAGCACCTGCTGGCCCACGAGCAGGAGGCACAGGCCTGCGCGCCGGAAAAAAGAGAGGGATAGATGAGGAATGATTAAACGGTGATGGATTCGTATAAAGGAGGATACTACGGTGTAGAGAACAAGGAGACAAACCTCTTGGTGAAGACGACGATGACAACGACGAGTAGATCTGAGCGAGAAAATTTTAATTCGGCACCTAGGTATTCCCAAACTAGGGACTCCCCTTACGGTGAATTTGATGTACTTTGGCCAAGGTATTGGTGGATATATATAGGGAGGAAAACTCCCCACCTCTACATCAACTAGCAATGTGGTGCTAATTGATATTGTAACTTCCACCTTTACTAATGGACCTAAATAAATATAAAAGCCCATTAGTAAATAAGTACATGGGCCTTTAGGATTTAATTGAATTATTGCAGATGGGCTTCGTGGGATGGTGGAAAAAAAATACAGATTTGATTATTTTCGGAATTGATTAATTTCAGAAATAAATAAATCTAGAAAAGTCTAGAATTGATATTTATGCCACGAAAAATTATCTGATGGCTCCGAAAATTTTGGGAAAATTCTCAGAGATACTTTGGAACATGATGAACTCAAATAAAATATTTGGAGCTTATGATAAAAATATTTTGGAGTATCTAAAAATTAGATAATGCTTCAAGAAAGATTGGAAATTGATCCAGAAAAAGCCAGAAAAATTCCCAAGAAATTGGTAGCGATATGATGATGAATGATAAACTTAAAGAAGTGATTTGGGTCACAAGAATTGGATCTTGAAAAAGTCCAACAAAAGGATAGAGTTAGGAAAGATAAATTTGATTTTGGAGAAAGGACAAAAATGATCCGGATATAGATAGACAACCTACCAACGTGTTTTGAAACTCTACCGACTCACAACACAAGGTCAAACAGCAACCAACCATCACATCAAACATAACCCATCAAATTAGTTTACCAAAAATTTTAAAAAATTCTTGATTTACTACAACTAAGTGGCGCTAGCTCCAGCTAAACATGGTCAATTTTATAAAATATTAAAATTATTTATTTTATTTAGTATTTTCTACTCACAACCCAAAATCAGAAATTTTGGGGTGTGACAAACTACCCCACTTAACATGAATCTCGTCCCGAGATTCGAAGAGACTAGGGAGAAAGATAAAGTCGACCATTATTGATATGAGATTGATGAATGATAAGACATGGATCGAGGATGGCCAAATAAAGGCTAGAAAGATAAAGATTGATCTCAAGTTCTTTTTGCCTCGATACTTGAGACTCAAGGCTTGCTGTTGGTGATAGTAGCCGCTACCCCACTTAACAAAAGCTTTGCTTATCTTCAAAACTTGATCTTCAGGGTCTTCTTCGGAACACAAAGATGGAGACGTCACACCAGCAACACACCAAGCAAGACAAACACGCAGCACAACAACGATACTATACGTGCTTCAGTTCAACTGGTGGGCATCCTAAAGTGTGGATTATAGATGATGAAGGGCCATCGTGATTTTGAACAAGTTTTCAAAAATTTAGTAAAACAAATAAAATAATAAAAAAAAATCAAGGATATCAGAAACCAATAGCTCAAAGGTAGCTATCAAGGAGAGGAAATAATGGGACAAGGATTGGGAAACAATTAATTCAAAGGACAAGGTGGTAGAACAAAAACATTTTATAACCAAATAAGATTTAAAAGGCGACCAGTGCTACTAGGCATACGTCCTACAGTCAATATTGCTCTGATACCAATTGTAACACCCGGTTTTAAAGAACAAAACCAGGTACGCTATATGTGTGCCCAGGAAGTCCACACATACAACCACAGAGGGAAAAGATATCAAAAACAGTGTTCTAGATAATGAAAACAACACTTACATCAAAGTTAAGCGAAACAGATACTAATCTTCTCTTCAGACTTCATTCTTCACAGGGACAGTTGACTGGGGGTAACATACGCCTAGCACTTCTGTCAGTATTCTGGAAACTCATCTGTGTCTTCACCACGCTTCCGCTGCGCAACTCTGATGGAGACTGAGGGTGTGGGGGAAATAGCAAGGGTGAGCACATGTCGTACTCAGCAAATACAACATGGGGTCATGAAGCTCAAAAGGCTTGACACTGGTTTACTGCGGTTAGCACTTTTAGTTGAGTCAATATTTTAGCATTAGATAGTCATCAAGTTATGCTTACATCCCATTCAAACCACATGAATAATATTATGAGCAACCACATCAAAGATTAACAAATTATCAATAGTAATATGAACATAAAGTATATTTCGTTTAAGTTATTAGCCTGCAAGTTTTCCGAGCCGCTCGTGACCGTGAGCACGGCTGATATATCAGTTTATTACTCTGCAGAGTTTGTACAACTTTACCCGTGAGCCGTGATCCCCATGTGCCAGGGGTTGCAAATCCCATATCACCTCTTCCAAGGAGGTGCGGCAGGGTACACTATGAAGTCTTTCGAGGTTCCCCTAACAAGATAGTGGCCACTAGGTTTCCAATCGGCAAGCAGATATAGGAACCCCCCTTTCCGATGGCACATTCCTTCCCGGCTATACACATGAGACCAGGCGGCTGTCCTATAAGACCCGTCTCGTCAAGCCCCTTTTGTGCCCTTTCAGGTAACCACCATCAAGCGAGGAGAGGTCCTCGAACCAACTAAAACCAGAGCCATGTAGCCCTCACGGTTGTACTGTATGTCCCGGCTTTTGCCCACAGAAGATCATTTAGGGGTCACATGTTCACATTACCATGGAAACAAGTTATCAGTATGTGTTGCACATATTATTAGTCATCTTGTTGTTCATATAGTTTGGAGTTAAGCACTAGCAGATCTACCCATATGCATATATCCCGTGGTAGCAAGGTATAAAGTTGAATCATCTAGATAAACCTATGGCTTGCAAATTTGACACATGCACATGAGTAGTGAATTATAATTGAGTAGGTAACAAGGATGGTCCCATGTTATACTTGCCTGTTAAACTTGACCAATTCTTACATCTTCAGCTCTGGGTCATCAACTTCTGATCTTTAGCGCGCACAACCGATCGACGTCTACTCGTAGCAAGCATCACACATAGGCAACATACAAGCAAACAACAGAGAACTAAGAACAACATAACACGAGACAAAACAACGTACTAAAAGAGAGCTCGCACTACGGTCGCGGGATCGCACCAAACGACTGAGAGACACGTGTACCGAGAATTTATATGATAAAAGGAAGAACTACCAGCTTGTTTATTTTAATTAAATAAGATCATGATAAAATATTAATTCAGATTAGAGAACAACATATTTTAATTTTAAAGCCGGATTAGACTAATCATATTTTATTCATAAATATTGTCATACAATTTAATCAAGTTAAACATTAGCTTAGTAAAAGAAAATAAACATGTGAGAGCATCTGAACGTAATTTATATGACAGTGTTTAGCCTAAACAAATTATAAATTAAAAAAATATATTTATGTTAGTAACTAATCATGTTAACATTTGTTTATAAAATATCGAAGTATAAAACCTATATTGATTTTAATTATAAAACGATTGTAGGTTTATTAATCAATTTAATATTTAACTTTAGATAGAAAAACATGTGAACTTAAAGCGTTAACACTACTGCGTAGATCACGGCGACACAAAACTAACGCAACTGGAACGGACTAAAACGGAGATTAGACGATTAAAAGATGAAGGATTAAAGAGCAGTGGCAAACTCATAAATAAGATCACCTGCTACCTTGAGTTTTCTGTGCAGAACGTGGCCTCCATCTTCACGATCGAAACAATGAAGGGAACCCGCCGCTGCCTGCTTGCACGGAGGGGAGGGATTCCGGCCGATCGGACCAGGCTGACCGGCGGCAGCACAGCGCGACACGCCTGGCCCGCGGGGAGCAGGGATCGGCGGCCGGCGGTGTTCTGCCGGCTTGCTCGAGCAGCACCTGCTGGTGCCCACGAGCAGGAGGCACAGGCCTGCGCGCCGGAAAAAAGAGAGGGATAGATGAGGAATGATTAAATGGTGATGGATTCGTATAAAGGAGGATACTACGGTGTAGAGAACAAGGAGACGAACCTCTTGGTGAAGACGACGATGACAACGACGAGTAGATCTGAGCGAGAAAATTTTAATTCGGCACCTAGGTATTCCCAAACTAGGGACTCCCCTTACGGTGAATTTGATGTACTTTGGCCAAGGTATTGGTGGATATATATAGGGAGGAAAACTCCCCACCTCTACATCAACTAGCAATGTGGTGCTAATTGATATTGTAACTTCCACCTTTACTAATGGACCTAAATAAATATAAAAGCCCATTAGTAAATAAGTACATGGGCCTTTAGGATTTAATTGAATTATTGCAGATGGGCTTCGTGGGATGGTGGAAAAAAAAAATACAGATTTGATTATTTTCGGAATTGATTAATTTCAGAAATAAAATAAATCTAGAAAAGTCTAGAATTGATATTTATGCCACGAAAAATTATCTGATGGCTCCGAAAATTTTGGGAAAAATTCTCAGAGATACTTTGGAACATGATGAACTCAAATAAAATATTTGGAGCTTATGATAAAAATATTTTGGAGTATCTAAAAATTAGATAATGCTTCAAGAAAGATTGGAAATTGATCCAGAAAAAGCCAGAAAAATTCCCAAGAAATTGGTAGCGATATGATGATGAATGATAAACTTAAAGAAGTGATTTGGGTCACAAGAATTGGATCTTGAAAAAGTCCAACAAAAGGATAGAGTTAGGAAAGATAAATTTGATTTTGGAGAAAGGACAAAAATGATCCGGATATAGATAGACAACCTACCAACGTGTTTTGAAACTCTACCGACTCACAACACAAGGTCAAACAGCAACCAACCATCACATCAAACATAACCCATCAAATTAGTTTACCAAAAATTTTAAAAAATTCTTGATTTACTACAACTAAGTGGCGCTAGCTCCAGCTAAACATGGTCAATTTTATAAAAATATTAAAATTATTTATTTTATTTAGTATTTTCTACTCACAACCCAAAATCAGAAATTTTGGGGTGTGACAGTATATATATACAAGCTTAGTCTCTACTTTAAGCATGGAAGCTAGGGATCGAAAAATTACCTTTGGAGGATGTCTATCATATCTTGGTAATCTTCTTGCGGTTTGCTCAACGAGTCATAGATTAACACATTGCTATGTTTGAGATCAATGACCATCAGTATCCAGTGAAAGCTGTTGATACACATGATTCATATATATAGATTATTAGGGTTAAGTAAATAAAATGTGCATATACTTATTATTAACTATATATGTCTCACGCACTTAAAGTTGTATGGGAAGAGTATTTTTTCTCTATCTTTTTGGTTCACGAAGAACCTCATGAGATTCATACACGACTCATCGCTCCAAGTCGCTGAAGGGTTTGGAGCCTTGAAAACCACATATGGATCAACAAACCCAACAGAATTGTCATGTTTATCTCTGAGCTGAGTCATCTGATACCTGCAATATCGAGTCGATCCACAAGTACGTGTGTAAGAATACTACATACTATATACACATACTAGAGAGTTCAATGAAAACTATAAAAGAAACACTTACAAACAATAGCAGCTAAGGAGCGATTTGTCCAGTGCGTCCATATGGCATAGCTGATGTAATTCCTCCATCTGGACTAAGATTAGGTCATCGCCACGGAAGTAGTGATGGTTCCGAATTCGGACAGAAATCCAATTTATATCACCGTCTTTAGAAGCCTCCATGCACCATTTGTTGATTGCAAACATCTGCGTACCAAGTACATGCAAGTGATTGGGGTTCATTAGACTCCTGCCCGGTGCAAAATTTCTCCTCCATTCATCAACTACTTCCGCTCTTGGAAACTCCAGCCCAGTAGCAATATTTTGAATCGTCTCGTATGGGAGACCGCTGTCAATGAAAAAATTTTCCATTGAGTCCATCTCAGACAAAGTGGTCTCTCCAGATTTTCTCTGTACTCTGCCCATGTTTGAACCATACTGATTTTGCACAAATAATGGGGACAGAGGTCTTGATGTTTCCCCAAGCTGTGGAACACTCTTTCCCACTTTCTTCGTGCTTGATTGTTGTTCTTTTGCAGACTTGATTAGAGAGCGTTCGTAGTCTGATTTTCGCGGAGCCTTTCGGGCTTCACGCATCTTGATACCATGCTGGTCCACCCTTTTCCTTAACTCCTGTGGGTTTAACAGGAGGTAAGGCTTCTCTGGGTTTCTCTTCGCTTTAGCCGCGGCCGTTGATTCATCTAAAAAATTTTTCACATCTTTTTTCACCGAAATTTGTAACTCCTCATCAGTCATTTCATAAGCTAATTTCTCGTGTGCTTTTTTTCCTGATGCAGGAGCCTTCTTTTTTGGAGGTGGGGCCTTCGGTTCCGTGGCAGCGGACCGCTTCTTAGGGCCGCGCGGTGGAGGCAGGGGTGTTGGAGCCCGCGGTGGAGGAGACGGTGGGGCCGGTGGCGGTGTTGGAGCCCGCGGTGGAGGTTGTGGCGTTGGAGCCCGCGGTGGAGATGGTGGGGCCGGTGGCGGCGTTGGAGCCCGCGGTGGAGGAGATGGTGGGGCCGGTGGCGGTGTTGGAGCCCGTCGTGGAGGAGATGGGGTTGAAGCCGTGTCCTCCAACACATCGTCACCGCCCGCAGCACTATGATGCACTGGGGAATAATGACGAACTGGACTATAGTTCCTGCTACGCAAAACAACGAATGATGTGAGCATCCAACTAATATATACATATAGGAAGTTAGTGTAATAAAAATTGTTTCTCATTCACGCGCACACTACCTATGGTGAGGATCTTGATCAGTAGGAGGAGGTTGTGGCGGTGACACTCCAGGAATAATAATGAAGCGCTTGCGCCAGCAAATAAATGTCTTCTCTGCTTCACCTAAAGTCTTCTCCCCATCTCCCCCTTCGATTTCCAGTGCCACGCTGCCACAACCTGTCTCAACCCTATCCACCGAAACGCTAGCGTATCCGGCTGGCACTGGTTGACCATGGATTCTTGGTGTTCTTGTGCGGTCGATAGGGTTTACAACACCGACAGCCACCTTTTTCGTGGCATTTCCATCTGGAATGTGCAGCTCACAAGTAGTAAAAGGTTCTTTAACGTCATCCACGGGAAAGTGTAGCTTGGAGTCATCTTGAATGGTTGGTACTTCCGTGGAGGCGCAGCTGCTTTTCATCTGACCTGGGGGGCTAATGTTCGCTTGAGGATGCTGTGATGATGTACCTTGCCCACTCGTCATTTGACTAAGTGCCGCTTGCACTTGCCTTTTGATTTCCTCCTGCATCCATTCTTCACGAGATTTCTCACGCTCTTGTGTTTGAAGAACATACTCCTCCAACTTGAAGAGTCGCTCTGCCTCCTCGTCCTTCTTTCTTTGGCGGCTTCTATAACTTTCTCGATCCGCTTCGAAGGAATGTAGCCACGAAACGGCCCCAAAGCCTCTCGTACGCCCACCGTGCTCAGGATTCTCCAGCGCGTACGTGAGTTCATCCTTCTCTCTATTGGGCTTGAACTCGCCAGCCAACACCGCATTTCGTGCTTGAACTAGCCTATGTGCTGCTCTTGAAATTTGCGGGCCCCAATCAAGCTCCCCATCATTAGGGTTTATGGTTCCCCCATGAGCGTAGAACCAATTTCTGGACCGTTCACTCCAATTTCTTCTTATTGTCTCTGGGACTACCCCCCTGGCAAGCATCTCGTGTTCTTGTCTCTCCCACTTTGGAAGGGCAGTCTTATAGCCACCTGATCCTAAATGATGGTGGTATTTCTTCTGAGCTGCATTCAGTTTGTTTACTCTGACCCGGGCCTCGCTCTCTTGTGATCTTTTGTACTGTACAAATTCATCCCAATCGGCCCTTATCTTGACATACGCCTTAGAGTTGAAATCTGGCGTCTCGTTCTTCAGCACAAAGGTGTGGTACAATTTCTTCTTCCAGTCCTGAAAAAGTGTGGCCATCTTCTTCATTGTCCACTCCCGAATTCGCCTCAGCAGCTCCTCATCATCCGTGTCAAACGAGAAATGAGCTTGGACGTTATCCCAGACTAGCTGCTTGTCAAGATTGGAGACATAACTGATCTCGGGAGCACTTCGCCGCTCTTTCCATTCACGGGCACTTATCGGAATCCGATCTCTCACAAGGAACCCACAATGAAAGACATATTTCTTTGCATTGGGTCCTAGTGGTTGGCCTGTAGCCATATCGAATTCGGAGATTACATGACGGCCCTTCAACGGCCTCTTCGGCCCTCGTTTTGGTCTGCTCTGCCCTGTCGCAGACGTCGATCCAGAGGGCTACATATAGGTAAAGACATGAAGATGAAACCCTAATACAAGTTGACATAAAACCTAATCAAGTAATAAAGTAAATGTAAACCCTAACACGACACATTGTATATATACCTCGCCTGTATTGCCTTCTTCCATCTCAACTTGTTGTTCAGTGAGATTTTCATCATGCATGGTCATGTCTTCGTAATTCAATAAGTATTGACTCCCGTCATCGTCGCCGGCTATGATATTCATCATTTCCTCCTCCATCACATTCTCATTTGGGTCGGCCATTTCTGTGAATATTAAAATATATATACAATATGATCGAACACTTAAAGGAGCTTTATACATGTATGTGAAACGAAAACCGAAAACCAGGGGTTTAATTAGGGGTTAAGGATTTAGGGTTTTGGTCTCGGGGTTTAAGGTTTCGGGGTTTAGGGTTTCGGGGTTTATGGTTTGAGGGTTTAGGGTTATGGTTTCAGGTTTTACGGTTTCGGGGTTTAGGGGTACGGGGTTTCGGGGTTTAGGGTTTAGGGGTTCGGGGTTGCGGGGTTTAGGGTTTAGGGTTTAGGGGTTCGGGGTTTTGGGGTTCAGGGTTTCGGGGTTGAGGGTTTAGAGTTAGGGGTTCGGGGTTTCGGGTTTTAGGGTTTCGGGGTTTAGGGGTTTGAGGGTTTAGGGTTTCGGAGTTTAGGGGTTTGAGGGTTTAGAGTTAGGGGTTCGAGGTTTCGGGTTTTAGGGTTTCGGGGTTCGGGGTTTCGGGGTTTGAGGGTTTAGTGGTTTAGGTTCGAGGGTTTAGGGTTAGGGTTTCAGGTTTTGGGGTTTCGAGTTTTAGGCAATTCATAAAAATAACATGACAATAACATATATTCGTAAAGAGTAATAAATACTTGTTCCGACATGGCACATGATTTTCTATGAACACATATTTCTAAGAGTAATAAATACATGTTTAAACATATCCTTGTCACGTGATTTACACACCGTGGACGAGAACGACGACGGTGGACAGCAGCGAGGATGACGACAGTGCGGATGACAGTGGACGGCGGCGAGGTCGGTGCGGCGGTCACCAGGACTACATGTCGAACACATATTTGTTACGTTAAAAAAACAATATATGATTTTCCTTTTTCTGTAAATATATCTATTCATATTCATTATTTGTATATATCTATTTCTAGAAAAGAAGAAATGAAAAAGTTAAATAGAAAATAATCTATAAATATATGTGTAAACATATATTTGTTACGTTAAAAACACATATATATATGATTTTCCTTTTTCTATAAAGAAAAGAAATGAAAAGGTTAAATAGAAAAATTCATATTCATTATCTATAAATATATATATCTATTTATATTCATTTCTTTTTCTTTATATATATACATATATATATATCAATTTTTCTATTTAACCTTTTCATATTTTTTTACACTCTCACACACACTGGACACACACGCACACCATCACACACTGCACACGCACACACACACGCACAGGCCGGCGGCTCGGATGACGGCGGCCGGCGCGGAGGACAGCGGCGTGGAGGACGTACGGCGGAGTGGATGAGGACGGCGGCGTGGAGGACGGCGGCGCGGACACGACGGCGAGGAGGACGGCGGCGTGGACACGACGGAGAGGAGGACGGCGGCGTGGGAGGCCGAGTGCGGAGCGGAGAGGCTCGACGGCGAGGAGAGCTCGAGGGCGGCGGCGCGGACTGGAGGCGGGGCTACTGGCGTCGATCTGGGGAAGATTGGAGGGCACACTGTGCCCTGTGCCCTATATACCCGGGAGGGCCTTTAGTCCCGGGGCGAATTACGCACCGGGACTAAAGGGTCTTTAGTCCCGGTGCGTAATACGCCCCGGGACTAAAGGGTTGGACCTTTAGTCCCGGGCGGGCTTACGCACCGGGACTAAAGGGGTCTTTAGTCCCGGTGCGTAAGACGGCCCGGGACTAAAGGGTTCTTTCCCGCCACAGTTTTGGGTTTTCAGTATTTTGGGTTTTGTATTAAGTTTCCACTATATAAATATGTTGTAATTCTTGTTAATTGCATAGTAAATTGAACAGTAGGCATAAAATTACTTAAAAATAACAGTTGTATATCCTTTAACCTTATTGTATAGTAGAAAATTTTGTAGCATAAATTCTTTTCTTTTTTTATAATAACAAATATAAATGTAAATAACCATTCATATTTGGTTAATGCAAAAATGTAATGTTCAATTTAAATTTAAAAAATTGTTGGCTTTCAATAGAAAATTTATTTTCATATCATTTGGACGTTAATCTTTTGTTTAAAACCTAAACAATCATTGCCCAATTTTGTTATACGCGACAGATGCAGTAGTTTTAGATTTTTAAATTTAGTTTTTTTAAATATATCTTAAATCTTTCTAATTGAACAGAAAATTGAATATTTGATATACTTTCTTTTAAAAAATAGTATGAGATTCACATCTAGAGAAGCACATAAATCAATGATCACTACTACTAAATATATATATATATAAATCCATTATCAAATAAATGAAGTCTTAATTAATTAATTATTACATAATATATTTACAACCCACTATTAAGCGGGCACAACTGTGAACCTCCTCTTGACATATGTCCCTTGGTTATGATCATTCCTTAACCATGGAGTTTCCTCATTGTTTAACAAAATGCTTGGGTCTTTGTTCACTTTGAATGGCGGAATTCGATCATCTCTTTCATAATCACCTGACATGTCTGACTTGTCCTCAATTCCGACAACGTTTCTTTTCCCTGAAAGAACTATATGGCGCTTTGGCTCGTTGACGATCGAGTTCTTGTCATTTTTCCCTCTTTTTGGTTTTGTAGACATGTCTTTCACATAGAACACTTGACTCACATCTGCGGCAAGGACAAATGGTTCGTCTTTGTACCCAATATTATTGAGGTCCACTGATGTCATCCCATACTCCTTGTCGACAGTTACCCCACCTCCGGTACCGGTCATCTTGACCCATTTACACCGGAACAAAGGGACTTTAAAATTAGGTGCGTAGTCTAGTTCCCATATGTCATGTATGCGGCCATAATATGTTTGTTTGTTCCCATTTGGATCCGTGGCATCCACGCGTACACCACTGTTTTGGTTGGTGCTCCTTGTGTCTTGGGCTACTGTGTAAAATGTATTCCCATTGATCTCGTACCCTTTGTACGTGCTGATATGCCACGATGGTTGTCTGGCCAACAAATAAAGCTGCTCATCTATGTTGTCATCACCCTGACATTGTTTTCGTAACCAATCGCCGAAGGTTTGCATGTGCTGACGTGTAATCCAAGATTCACTCTTCCCGGGCCACTTGGATCGAAGGAAATCCTTATGTACCTCGATATATGGATCTACCAATGAGGAGTTCTGTAGAACTGTGTAGTGTGCTTTATCGAAGTAATCGTCTCCTGTACCGATATATGTTTTCTTCCCTAGTGTTCCCTTGCCACTGAGTCTGCCCTCGTGTCGTGATTCAGGAACGCCAATCGGGTCAAGGTCTGGAATAAAGTCCACACAAAACTCTATGACCTCCTCTGTTCCGTAGCCCTGGGCGATGCTTCCTTCAGGCCGAGAACGGTTAGTAACATATTTTTTCAGGACACTCATGAACCTCTCGAATGGGAACATGGTGTGTAGGAACACAGGACCGAGAATAATGATCTCCTTGACCAGGTGAACTAGGAGGTGTGTCATGATATCAAAGAAGGATGGAGGGAACACCAACTCAAAGCTGACGAGACATTGAACGACATCATTCTGCAAAGTAGAAAGTTCCTCTGGATTGATTGCCTTTTGTGAAATTGAATTGAGGAATGCACATAGCTTCACGGTGGCTAGACGTACATGTGGAGGTAGAATTCCTCTTAGAGCAACAGGAAGCAATTGGGTCATAAGCACATGACAGTCATGGGACTTCAAGTTTTGGAACTTCTTCTCTGGCACATTAATTATTCTCTTTATATTGGAGGAGAATCCAGATGGGACCTTGATGCTGTTAAGGCATTCAAACATGCTTTCCTTTTCTTCTCTGCTAAGAGTGTAGCTAGCAGGGCTTAAGTAATGGCGTCCGTCATCTGTCTTCTCCGGATGCAAGTTGTCTCGTTCTTTCATGCGCTGCAAGTCCTGTCGTGCTTCAAGTGAATCCTTAGGCTTTCCGTAGACACCCATGAATCCAAGCAGGTTCACACAAAGGTTCTTTGTCAGGTGCATCACGTCGATCGCATGGCGGACCTCTAGGACATGCCAGTAGGGTAGCTCCCAGAATATGGACTTCTTCTTCCACATGGGTGCGTGTCCCGAAGCATCTTTAGGAACAGGTTCGCTGCCCCGTCCCTTTCCAAATACTACTTTCGTATCCTTCACCATTTCAAGTATATCATCTCCGGTTCGGTTACGAGGCTTGGTTTGGTGGTCTGCCTTACCTTTAAAATGTTTGCCTTTCTTTCTTACTGGGTGGCCCACAGGAAGAAACCGACGGTGCCCAACATACACGACCTTCCGACAGTTTTTCAAAAATAAACTATCAAGGTCTTCAAAACAGTGTGTGCATGCATTATATCCCTTGTTTGTCTGGCCTGAAAGATTACTTAGAGCCGGCCAATCATTGATTGTTACGAACAATAAGGCTCGCAGGTCAAAGTGTTCCTGTTTGTACTCATCCCACACGCGTATGCCTGGTTTGCTCCATAGAAGTAGAAGTTCCTCAACTAATGGCCTCAGGTAGACATCGATGTCGTTGCCAGGTTGCTTCGGCCCTTGGATGAGCAACGGCATCATAATGAACTTCCGCTTCATGCATAACCACGGAGGAAGGTTGTAGATACATAGAGTAACTGGCCAAGTGCTATGACTACTGCTTTGCTCCGCAAAAGGATTAAAACCATCCGTACTTAAAGCGAACCTCAAGTTTCTAGCCTCATCTGCAAACTCTGGGAATTCTCTATCTATCGCTCTCCACTGGGATCCATCAGCTGGGTGCCTCAGCATATTGTCTACCTTACGGTCTTCTTTATGCCACCGCAACATCTTTGCATTGTCCTTATTTCTGAACAAACGTTTCAAGCGTGGTATTATAGGAGCATACCACATAACCTTGGCAGGGATTTTCTTCCTGCTTGGACGTTCTTCACCCTCTACGTCGCCAGGATCATCTCGCCTTATCTTATACCGTGATGCTTCACATACCGGGCATGCATCCAAATTCTCATATTCCTCCCCACGGTACAGGATGCAGTCATTAGGACATGCGTGTATCTGCTGGATTTCTAATCCCAAAGGGCAGATGGCCTGTTTTGCTTCGTACGTAGTGGTGGGCAATTCGTTCGATTTCGGAAGCATCTTTTTCATTATCTTCAATAACTGCCCAAATGCTTTATCGGATGTACCATTCTTTGCCTTCCATTGCAGCAGTTCTAGCGTAGTACCCAGCTTTTTTTGGCCATCTTCAGCAGTGGGATATAACAATTTCGTATGATCCTCTAGCATGCGCTCAAACTTGACCTTCTCCTTGTCACTTTCACATTTACTTTGTGCATCACGAATGGCATCACCAAGACCATCAACATCAGCTGTCATATCTTCTGTCGCTGCCGCATCTTCTTCACCATCTCCCCCCACTGCATCATCATCAAAGGCACCGCACTGAGCAATAATATCAGCATGGGCCAATTCTTCTTCACCTTTTTCACCATCATCCATTACAACCCCCCTTTCTCCATGCTTCGTCCAACAAATATAGTTTGTTACGAAACCCGACTTCAACAAATGCGTATGAAGAGTCCTTGGGCATGAATATTCCTTCAAATTCTTACAGACGGCGCATGGGCAGCACATGAAACCATCTTGCTTGTTTGCCTCAGCCACACCTAAGAAATAGTGCACGCCAACAATGAACTCTTTGGAGCGGCGATCGACATTATACATCCAATTGCGTGACAACATCTGCATTAAATATTACAACCATGCACTTAGTAGTTTCTCATGTTATTGCACAACACTCATGACATCACATGATTGATTAATTCAAACAAGCTTGACTACAACGAAGACTATCGCAGCTAGCACTAAAAAAACTAAAAATAAAATGCACTTAAGCAACATAATTAGATCGCGTCCGATCCCAACTAAAATAGACAGATCATTCGCTTCATCAGCATGGATGGGCTGCTGCCGCTGACTCACTGCCTCATCACCTTCAGCGGCAACCTCCTGTGCAACAGAATTTCGTACGTGCTGAACGTACTCTTCCTCCCAGTACCAACCTTTACATCCGCCGGTGCCCTCCCACTGCAATTAGAACAAAGAATAAGAAATTTAAACAACATCATCAAGCAAAACCGATACGAATGAACCATATTAATCAAATGCGGGTAAATAATAACCCACCTCATGGTCCGGACACTTGTAGAATATACGACCCTTGTTGATTCCCTCTTTTCTCACTCGGTACTCCTTCACAATCTTCTGCTTACACTCGCCGCAAGCAATGAGAGGAAGATCCGGCCGCAAACGCTTCGGATCCCGATGATGAGAGGCTGAGGACCCGGTCACGGTTGCCATCTACTATATCCATGCTCATTTTTAAACTATTACATGCAAATTCCTAATTTTCTAAACAATTATAAATAAAAAAGACTCTAAATTTTTCTATTTATTTAGATAATCGAAAAATATGATATAACAATACCAATTTCCACATTATCTACTCTCTATATTTATTGTTGCAAACTATTATAAATTCCACATTTTTCTAAAGAAAATATACTAAAAAGACACTAAAATTCAATATTACTCGTCTTGCATAAGTATGAAATATAGAATGGATACTACCTAGCAGTAGAAAACTATCAAGTGATTGTGATGAACCAATTTAAACTACTCAACTTTCTATGCTTGTTCTTGCAAAGTATATATTTTAATTAAATTCCTCTCATATTAAAAAGACATGGTAGGAGATGAAAATAGTTACCTTTAAACGCAAAGAGACGATGACGGAGTCGAAGAAGATCACCAATTGACGCCGGAGACGAAGAACAATGAAGAACAAGCAATAGCAACAGCAAGAACAAGCAAGAAGCTCACTGAAATTTGAATGTCTCTGGCTCGGGGGAGGAAGAAGTTGGCTGGTTATAAAACCAGGAGCTCTAGTCCCGGTTCGTATTAAAAACTGGGGCTAAAAGGTGATCATTTATCCCGGGGCAAGCCACAAACCGTGGCTAAATCTTTAGTCCCGGTCCGTGGCACCAACCGGGACTAAAGAGTGCCCTTTAGTCCCGGCTGGTAACACGGACCGGGACTAAAGGGTCCCTGCCCCGGCAGCTCTGCGCAGTAGCCGTTGGGGCAGGCCCTTTAGTCCCGGTTCGTGTTACCGACCGGGACTAAAGGGTCTATTAGTCCCGGGCGGCAAAAACGCCGAGACTAAAGGCGATTTTGAGAATCGGCCTATGACCCTGTTCTGTAGTAGTGGAGGCAACCGCCTCGGTTAATGGCAACCGAGGCGGTTGCCTCCTATTGCCCGCCTCGGTTAATATATTTACGGAGGCGGTTTCTTCAAAGCGCCCGCCTCGGTTAATTGGTGTTAACCGAGGCGGTCTTTTGTTATTTGCTCGCCTCGGTTATTCTGTGGCTATGAATGCCCAGCGCCGCCGCCCCACCTTCTCCTTCCTCACGACTTCTCCACCATTGTTGACAGGTTTTGAGGTCCCAAACCCTCAAAAATATCTATTTTTTGGTGGGGGAGTTTTACAGTTTAATTGTGTCAAGTTATTGACTGCAAGTGATTATATGTTTGACTCTAAACCACTCTTTTAATTTGCTCTTGTCTTCTTAGATTTGGGTGCTCTCTAGATCTAGATCTAGATCTAATTAATTTTCTTTAATCTGCTTTTTGTATGTCTTTTGCTATAGGTTTTGCTTGCATAATGGAGAGGTCCGATCGAGTGGATGTACCGGTCATCAAGATTAGATTTGTCATACATAGGCCATGTTAAAAAGTTTATTGTCACTACTCGGAAACACAGTCAAAGTGTGAATCCACAAGGACGACGTATCATCTGTTCGTGTTCAAAATGCAAGAACCTTCTGTTGTATGAAGACAATGTTGTGCAGTCTCATTTGATCAGGTATGGTTTTGTTCCAGATTACACAGTCTGGAGGTTTCACGGTCAAACAGACGTTAGTATCACTGTATCCGGAGAGAGCTCGTCAATGACGATGATGGCGAATGCAAACCACGATGGAGGAGACCAAGAACCGCCAGCTACCGGTGATAATGTTCGTGATTACCTCAGCATGGACGATTTATTGCAAGACATGGCCAATGGCGGGGATGATGCAGATGATGGTGAGAGGGTTCGTGTGATGGAGCCTGAGGATGTTGAGCTTTTTGAGAAAATTGCTAACAACCTCGATGAGGATGACATTCTGTTTGGGAGCCCTAGGTGGCTTGAGAATTTTAGAGAGATGAAGTAGGCGGCAATCGATCCGCTATATGAGAACTGTCCGAAGCAGAGGACGGCGTTGCGTTTTAACCTCCAGATGCTCATGTTGAAGGCTCGGCATGGCTGGTCAGACACTAGCTTCAATGAGCTCTTAAGTATCCTTGGTACCACATACCCAACGCCTAACATGGTGCCCGCTAATACGTATCGAGCGAAGAAGCTTATCCGGCCAGTGTCAATGAATCTTAGAAAGTTTGACGCCTGCCCTAACCATTGCATCTTGTACCGTGGCTAGTATGAGAGCTTGGTGAGTTGTCCGCACTGTGGCGCGAGTTGATACAAGAAGAATGTCGGCTGTCACGCAGATGCGAATGATGAGGTAGTCTCGGGTGGGCCAAAGAAGAAGGCAAACAACAAGAATGTCGGTTGTCGCGCAGATGCAGCAAATGATGAAGAAGAAGCTGGTTACACGCAGAGGAAAAGTCATGCCCTATCGATGTGGTACCTGCATGTGATCGATCGCTTGCGGTGTATTTTCGGTAACCCTGAGGATGCCCAGCTGATGTCGTGGCATGCTTCTGGTGATCGCACCAAGGACGATGGCAAACTACGACACCCTTCTGATGCCCAGCAGTGGAAGCATTTCGACACGACATTCCCAGAGTTTGGCAAAGAGGCACGAAACGTGAGGTTCGCGCTGAGTATAGACGGAATGAATCCGTTCGGGGACCTAAGTAGCTCACATAGCACTTGGCCAGTAATTCTTACCATCTATAACCTACCTCCATGGCTGTGTCAGAAACGCAGGTATCTTCTATTGACCATGATTATTTCAGGCCCAAAGCAGCCTGGGAATGATATAGATGTATTCCTGGATCTGCTCATGGAGGATATGAAGAAACTATGAGATGAAGGGGTTAAGATGATGGACGCATCACTAAGAAAGGAGTTTAGTCTAAAAGCCATCATTTTTGTGACCATCACCGATTACTCTGGGCTCTTTTCACTTTCAGGGCAGATAAAAGGAAAGAGCGGTTGTGCAGTTTGCATCGATGGTACCTGCTATGTCTACCTCAAAGGATCCTACAAGATGGTGTACATGCGGCACCGACGATTCCTTGTCAGAAGTCACAGGTACCAGCAAGCTGTGATGAATAAGTACTTTGACAACAAGGACGAGGACCAACGTGACGAACCGTCGCAGACAAGGTATGGTGAAAAGGTGTGGGACATGGTGAAGGAGATGGAGGTCGAGTTCGGGAAGAAGAAAAAAGAGGATCTGAAGGGGGCCAAAAAAAAGGAAGAGGAAGCGAGATATGTTGGAGGATCCGCTTGTCGTCGTCCCATTCAAGAAGAAGTCATGTTTCTTCAAGTACCTATCATACTGGAAGGACCTGCAAACACCCCATGCCATCGATTAAATGCACCTAGAGAAGAATGTTTTTGAAAGCACAATCGGCGTGCTGCTAGACATCAAGGGAAAGACAAAGGATGGTCTCAAGTCACGGATGGATCTTGTTAACCAAGGCATCCGGCCAGACCTTCACCCGGAACCACCACTAAACGGTAAAGTCGAAATACCCGGAGCGGCATACAACCTAACGAAAGATGAGAAGAGGGCAGTGTGCAATTGGCTTAAGGGTGTCAAGGTGCCGACCGGTTTCTCTTCCAACATCAAGTCTGGTATCGATGAAAGACCTCACAATGACCAACTACAGCTCACACGACTGCCACATTATGCTAACGGTGTTCCTTCCAATTATGATTAGGGCTATCGGTCCAGAGTACATAAAGATGGTGATCACACGAATGTCATACTTCTTTAACCGCATCACCCAGAAGGTCATTGATGTAGCTGAGCTACCATTACTAAAACAGTTCATCGTGGAGACTCTTTGCCAGCTAGAGATGTGCTTTCCACCATCTTTCTTCGATATTATGTCACACCTGATGATGCACATGGTTGATCAGATAGAACAACTTGGGCCCGTGTACCTGCACCAAATGTGGACGTACGAGCGGTTCATGTCGACCCTCAATAGATACGTCCTTAACCGTGCTCACCCAGAAGGTTCTATGATCGAGGCATACACAACCGAAGAGGCCGTGAACTGCTGCACGAAATACATTCGAGATGGAAGAGCGATTGGTTCCCCGTCCATCAGCATGAAGGTAGAACCTCAGGAATTGGGTGCACAGGGAAAAAAGTATGCACAGATATAGAGAACGAAACAGTGCAACAAGCTCATCACAGCGTGCTTCATTAATTAGTGGTCATGGGTCCCTACATTGAAAAGCACCTAGAAGTGATCCGCGCCGCTCATGGTGGATCTTGCACGGAGGTATGGGTCCAGAAACAACACAAGAAAAGCTTCACGACATGGCTGAAGCAACATCCCGACATACCGCACGGAGGATCTGATGATGATGACGAGACCATTGCGAGGCTTGCATCCGGCCCATTCACCCAAATTACCACATGGCAAGGATATGACATCAATGGATATAGGTTTCACACAAAAGAGAAGGACAAGAAGAGTGCGTCCCAAAATAGTGGTGTTCGATATGAGGGCATCGATGAGTCGAGTGGGCTAAGAAGGGCATACTATGGGCAGGTTGAAGAGATGTAACACTCCAAATTTTGCATCTTTTTGAAATAGGCAAATTGACTTAATTTATTGCATTGGTGTGTTGCATAAAACCTAGGCAATAAATAATATTTAAAAGAGCTAAAATAAATCCTAGGCCAAAGATCATGTTGATGCATACATGCTGGTGCATTTTCTATTTTGTGGTGATTGTTTTCTGTTCAAAACTTGTTTGAATTCAAATTGGATTTCAAATTTGCTTTTGAAAACTTGTTTCTAGAAATGGGAAAAACATTTTCCTTCTCTCCCTCTCCCTTTCTTCTCTTTTGGCCCGGATCAGCCCAGCCGGCCGGACCCTCCTCCTCCCCTCGGCCTTTCCCGCCGGCCTGCCTTCCCTTCTCTCCTTCACTCGCGCGGCCCAGCTGCCGGCCCAGCAGCGCGCATGAAAGCCCGCGCGCGCTTCTGTTTCCTCTCACTCACTGACAGCGCGGTCCCGCGCGTCAGCTGCGCCAGCTCCACCCGCTCTCCCGCCCTCTCTCACTGACTTGCGGGGCCTCGCTGAAAGGTCCTAAATGGCTAGAGGGGGGGGGGTGAATAGCCTAATAAAAATTCTACAAAACACTTAGAGCAACTAGTTAGACAATTACAAAGCGAAGCTTTTTGCTCTAGCTCTACTAAGTGTTGCAAGCCACCTATCCAACAATTCTAGTAACCTATAATCACTATGTCACACAAAAGATATGTTACTACTCTCTAAAATAATGAGTTAGCAAGAAATAATTACTTCTAATTAGAGAGCTACTTCTAGCAAAGAAAATCTCTACACAAGTGATAACGAAAGTAATGCAAGGATAGAGAGATGTACCGACACCGGCAAGAGACAATCAATCACAATAAGAATACCAAGAAACTTCGGGAGAAGTCCAAAGAGGCAAGAGACACAAAGATTTTCTCCCGAGGTTCACGTGCTTGCCGGCACGCTACTCCCCGTTGTGTCGACCAACCACTTGGCGGTTCGGCGGCTAATAGGTGTTTCACAAACCTAGCTCAACAAATGAGCGCCGCAAGAACCAACCCACAAATGGAGGTAACTCAAAGACACGCGCAATCCACTAGAGTTACCTTTTGGCTCTTCGCCGGGGAAGGCACAATACCCCTCACAAATCACCGGGAGATGGCCACGAACAATCACCACTCGTGCCAAAGCTCCTCCGCTGCTCCAAGCCGTCTAGGTGGCGGCAACCACCAAGAGTAAAGAGAATACCCGCAGCAACAACAATCCCCAAGTGCCACTAGATGCAAACTCACAAGCAAATGCACTTGGATCCACTCGATCTCACTTAGATTCGCGCTATCAAGCAAGGAGATGAGTGGGAGGGAGTAGATCTTGCTCAAGAGGATGTTCAAGAGGTTGGAAAAGTAAAGAAGAGAGCCCTCAAACCCGGCCACAACCTATTTATATGGAGAGAGGAAGACAACAAGTCGTTCTCCCCTTTTCTGCGCTTTGGTCGGTAGTACCGACCCCCTGGGTGGTAGTACCGACAGTGTCAGAACTAGCCGTTTACACACGGCGCGTTGACCAAAACGAACAACCGACTCCTGGTCGGTACCTCCGACGGTCGGTAGTACCGGCCCTATGGCGGTACTACCGACAGGTCATCCTGGGACTTACACAGAGAGCTCCCAGACAACTTCCTGACCTCGGTACCACCGAGGGCGGTAGTACCGACATAATGGCGGTACTACCGCCAGGCCAAAACTGGCCACTTCCAGAGAGCTTCCAAACTCCTCACACTTTGAAACCTCGAACGGTCGGTAGTACCGACCCTATGGCGGTACTACCGGCAGGCCAAACTCAGCTCAACACAGAGAGCCTGCAAAACCCTTCAGGGCCACGGTACCACCGACCCTCTGGTCGGTACCACCGCGGGCGGTAGTACCGAGGTTATGGCGGTACTACCGCCAGGCCAAATCAGCCCCAACACAGAGAAGGTTGCACGCAGCACCCATGGGCGGTACTACCGACCCCCCTAGGCGGTACTACCGACCACACTCAGAAAACTTCATTTTCTTCTCTGTGTTGATCCAAATCAACTCCAACAACTTCTCCTTTGCAAAAGTGCCAACACCACCAAGTGTATATCATCAAGTGCATGTGTGTTAGCATTTTCTCAATCGTCTTCAAAGGATTAGAGGTTAGCACACTAGGTCCTAATGCATATGCATGTATGAATTCACCTAGTGGCACTTGATAACCGCAATCACCGAGATAGTCCCCTCTTAATAGTACGGCTATCTATCCTAAACACACTCACACCCTCTATGGTGTCTTGAGTGCGAAAACAAAATCCCTATTTATACCTTTGCCTTGATCTCCGTAGGGGTTTTGCTTTTCTCTTCTTCTCTTTTCACATGTGGAGCACTTGATCCATCTTTTGGTCATCATCACCAATACCATGATCGTCATCTAGCTCCCGCACTTGGTGTGTACCAACCTAGCTCATAAACACTTCATGACAAGGTTAGTACTCTAGGTGACATCAATTATCCAAAACCAAACAAGGACTTTCAATCTCCCCCTTTTTGGTAATTGATGACAACCTTTCACAAAGATATATGTTTGAAAATTTGAGTCACCACTTTGTTAGCATTAGCTCCCCCTACATATGTGCTATAGTGTTTGGTTCAAGTTTGGCACATATGCATAGATATGAAATGTGGGAGAGTAATACTATCAAATGATGCTAAGGTGTAAAGAATGGACCTTTGAAGCGTGATACCAATCGGAGTTGCCAATGTATACCATCCTTAGCACCATGGTTAGCTAGACTTTACAAAAACACTAGATACCTCATGAGATCAACATTATATGAAAGGCTCTAGTACCACTTGTAAGAGCAAATTACATCTAGCTACTACCTATGCATGCTAGTTTGCAAATCATCATTCAAAATCTATTTCTAGCATACACCACACAAGCATGAATATAAAGTTAAAAACTTGTCTAATGCAAGCAAGCATATGAACATGCACAAATCAAATGCAACAACCAAGTTCATGAGCTTGCTCCCCCTACTTGTGTGCTCGAAAATCATTTCAAAATTTGATCCCCTTCATTTTATCTTTGTTCTCTCCCCCTTTGTCATCTATTTCCATAAAAGGTTTGCATAAAAAAAAGTTCAAATTGTCTAGGAGAGAGTTACTTCTTCCACATTCGGTTCAATCTAGGTCATTTGCATGAAATATTTAACACGGTTTGCTCTAGAGTAAGCTTCTTCACACATCTTGCAATGGTTATCTTACTCACGTTGGTTAAACATTTTCTAGATTAAACACTAGGATTGCAAGCCCATAAACAAGTCATATGTTACCACTAGATCATGTTAAGCATAGAAACAATAGTGGCATCATATAAGCATCAAAATCATTTTATTTTCTTGAATGAGCCTAATGATCATGAGGAATGACTAGATGCACTTGAACATATTCCTAGCAAAGCATGGATGCATATGACAATCAACTTTTACCTTGCTTTGTCGAAGGAGAGGCATGTCATATAAGTGGGGGTGCATCAACACATATTTGAGAAGTCAAGTATGTTCAATTCATTCCTTAGCTTGCAAAACCTCTTCTCATCAAGTGGCTTGGTGAATATGTCGGCAAGTTGATCATCGGTACCAACATTCTTAATTGAAATATCACCCTTTTGTTGATGGTCTCTTATGAAGTGGTGCCTAATATCAATATGCTTTGTTCTTGAATGTTGCACGGGGTTGTTTGTGAGCTTCACCGCACTCTCATTGTCACATAGCAATGGCACTTGTTTGAATTTGATTCCAAAGTCATCCAAAGTTGCTTTTATCCAAAGTAATTGAGCACAACAACTACCGGCGGATATGTATTCGGCTTCGACGGTTGAAAGTGCCACACTATTTTGCTTCTTTGACGACCAAGACACAAGTGATCTTCCCAACAATTGACATGTGCCCGATGTGCTCTTTCTATCAACCTTGCAACCCGCATAATCGGAGTCCGAAAATCCAATCAACTCAAAGTTTGACCCCTTGGGATACCATAAACCAATATCTTGTATATGCTTCAAGTACCTCAATATTCTCTTAGTTGCCTTCAAGTGACTCTCTCTTGGTGAGGCTTGGAATCTTGCACACATGCATACACTAAACATGACATCCGGTCTTGATGCGGTCACATAGAGTAGGCTTCCAATCATAGACCGATACGACTTTTGATCCACCATATTGCCACTTGCATCACTATCCAATTGTCCATTTGTCCCCATAGGTGTGCTAATGGCTTTTGCATCTTGCAATCCAAACTTCTTGATCATGTCCTTTATATACTTGCCTTGACTAACAAATGTGCCTTCCTTCAATTGCTTGATTTGTAGACCAAGGAAGTAGCTAAGCTCTCCAATCATGGACATTTCAAACTCATTTGCCATCAATTCACCAAACTCTTCACAAAAATCTTGATTGGTTGAACCGAAAATGATATCATCAACATAGATTTGCAACACAAACAAGTCTTTTCCAATCTTCTTGGTGAAGAGAGTAGTATCAACCTTTCCCATCTTGAACCCTTTAGAGAGGAGAAAATCTCTTAACCTCTCGTACCATGCTCTTGGTGCTTGTTTCAAACCATAAAGTGCCTTCTTGAGCTTGTAGACATGGTTGGGCTTCTTGTCATCTTCAAAACTGGGTGGTTGCTCAACATATACTAACTCATTGATGTAGCCATTGAGAAATGCACTCTTGACATCCATTTGATATAACTTGATGTTGTGGGAGCAAGCATAAGCTAATAGGATTCTTATTGCTTCTAATCTTGCAACCGGTGCATATGTTTCACCAAAGTCAAGACCCTCTACTTGAGTGTATCCTTGTGCCACTAATCTTGCTTTGTTTCTCACCACAATGCCATCTTGATCTTGCTTGTTTCGAAAAACCCATCTAGTGCCAATCACATTGTAGTTCTTAGGCCTCTCTACTAATTCCCATACTTGATTTCTTGTGAAGTTGTTAAGCTCTTCATGCATGGCATTGACCCAATCAACATCTTGTAATGCTTCTTCAATCTTGGTTGGCTCGATGGATGATACAAAAGAGTAATGTTCACAAAAAGAAGCCAATCTTGATCTAGTTTGCACACCACTTTGAATTCCACCAATGATTTGATCTAATGGATGATCTCTTGCAACATTGGTTGGTTGGAGCACTTGAACTTGATTACTTGTACTTGCTTGAGCATTTTGTTGAGATGAACTGGCAACTTGTTGATCTTGCAATTGAGAACCACTAGCTTGCACAATTGGAGAAGTGAGCACTTGATCTTTGTCATCTTCAACATCAATCACTTCCCTAGGCCGAATATCACCAATGTCCATACTCTTCATTGCCTTTTCCAATTGAGTTCCTCTCACATCATCTAGATTTTCTTCTTCATCTTGAGAGCCATTTGTTTCATCAAATTCAACATCATGCACTTCCTCAAGAGTACCACTAGCCAAGTTCCATACTCTGTATGCTTTGCTTGTAGTGGAGTAACCAAGTAAGAAGCCTTCATCACATTTCTTCTCAAACTTGCTCAATCTAGTGCCTTTCTTCAAGATATAGCATTTGCAACCAAAGACTCTAAATTATGCAATGTTAGGCTTTCTTCCATTCAATAGCTCATAGGGAGTCTTCTCCATCATGGGATGACAATAGAGGCGGTTGCTATAATAGCAAGCCGTGTTGATAGCTTCGGCCCAAAATGAATGACTCACATTGTACTCACTAAGCATAGACCTTGCCATATCAATGAGAGTTGTATTCTTCCTTTCAACAAGACCATTTGATTGTGGAGTGTACTTGGCGGAGAATTGATGTCTAATTCCAAATTCATCACATAACTCATCAACTCTTGTGTTTCTAAACTCACTACCATTGTCACTTCTTACTTTCTTGATGGTTGTTTCAAACTCATTGTGACACCTCTTGACAAAAGATTTGAATGTAGCAAATGTATCACTTTTGTCACTTAGAAAGAACACCCATGTATATCTTGTAAAATCATCCACTATTACAAAGCCATATTTGTTCCCACCAATGCTAGTGTATGTTGTTGGTCCAAATAGATCCATGTGCAATAACTCAAATGCTTTGCTAGTGCTCATCATGCTCTTTTTAGGGTGAGTGTTTCCAACTTGCTTTCCGGCTTGACAGGAACTACAAAGTTTATCCTTTTCAAACACCACATCTTTCAAGCCTCTAACTAGATCATGCTTAATTAATCTATTCAATTGTTTCATTCCAACATGACCAAGTCTTCTATGCCATAGCCAACCCATGCTAGATTTGGTGAACAAACAAGTTGACAATTGAGCTTCACTAGCATTGAAATCAACCAAGTATAGATTTTCATATCTAAAGCCTTTGAAGATCAAGTTTGAGCCATCTACACTTATGATCTCTACATCATCAACTCCAAATATGCATTTGAATCCAAGATCACACAATTGAGCCACGGATAACAAATTGAAGTTCAAGCTCTCTACTAGCAACACGTTTGATATGCTCATGTCATTTGATATAGCAATCTTACCAAGCCCCTTGACCTTGCCTTTGCCATTATCACCAAATGTAATACTATCAATCCCATTGTCATCATTCTTGTTGATTGAATTGAACATTCTTGCATCTCCGGTCATGTGTTGAGTGCACCCACTATCAAGCACCCAATGCCTTCCTCCGGCTTTATAATTGACCTACAAGAAAAGATCAATTCTTTTTAGGTACCCAAACTTGCTTGGGTCCTCCAAGGTTAGTCACTAAGCTCTTGGGCACCCAAATTGCCTTCTTCTTTGGGCCAACAATGGGAGCACCAATAAACTTAGCCTTCACACCATTTAAACCCTTGGTAAGCAAATAACAAGAATCAAATTGAATTGAGGATACATTAGCATTTTTATTCTTGTTCTTGCAATATTGCTCTATATGCCCGGATTGCTTGCATTTGTTGCAAAACCGACCATTGCTTCTCACAAAACTAGTCTTGTGAGTCACAAAAGCCGCCTTGCCATTCTTGGGGGTATAGCCCAATCCCTCTTTGTTAAGAGAGAACCGTTGGCTACCCAAGCACTTAAGCAAGCGGGCATCTCCACCATAGGCATTGCCTAAGGCACGAGTGAGCTCATTGACCTCCTTTTTCAAGGTCTCATTCTCCACCATCAGTGAGGCATCACAAGTGAAACCATCACTCATAGTAGAAGTAGTAGTGGATGAGCTACATGAAGGGTTAGTGGGAGCAACAACAATAGGAGTATAAAAAGATTTATCAAGAATATCACAAGTTACTCCTATGTTACATGTTGGAACAATGTCCTCAACCTTGACTTGATCAAGGAGGGAGGAGTGAGCTTTTTCAAGCTTGGTGTGAGCCTTGCCAAGCTTCTCATGGGCTACCTCTAGCCTCTCATGAGTAGACTTGAGCTCATCAAGGGTTTGTTCAAGAGCACTAAGCTTCTTGCGCAAATCCTTGCACTCCTTCCTCTTCATCTCAAAGCAAGTGTGAGCTTGCTCTAACATGTCCATGAGGTCCTCCTTTGAGTGCTCCTCATCCTCATCACTCTCACTATCACTCTCATCATCGGATTGTACCTTAGTCGGCCAAGCCATGAAGCATGATGAAGTGTCAAATAGAGAAGGCTTGTTGTTGATCGCAATGCTTGCAAGTGCCTTCTTCTTGGTGCTCTTCTTGTTATCATCATCACTTGAGTCTTCACTATCGGATGATGCATCACTATCCCATGTGACAACATATGAGTCACCCTTCTTCTTCTTGAAGCTCATTTTCTTCTCTTTCTTCTCCTTCTTATCTTTCTTCTTCTCATCTTCATCATTGTCACTATTGTAGGGACAATCCGCTACAACGTGATCCTTGCTCTTGCATTTGTAGCATCTTCTCACATAGTCTTTGTTCTTGTTGTAATCTCTTCTCTTCCTTGCACCATAGCCCTTCTTCTTCATGAACTTGCCAAATTTGCGCACAAAGAGAGCTAAGGCTTCATCATCAATGTCACTAGCTTCTCCATTGTCACTTGATTCTTCCTTCTTGGACTTGCCCTTGCTCTTAGATGAGGTGGCTTTGAATGCCACACTTTTCTTCTTCTTGTCCTCTTCCTTGACCACTTCTTCACTATCTTCATTGTATTGATCCTCGGTCATGACATCACCAAGCACCTCATTTGGAGTCACATTCTTCAAACCTCCTCTAAAGATGATGGTCCGAAGTGTCTTGAACCTCTTGGGCAAGCAACTCAAGAACCGGTGAGTGAAGTCTTCATCTTGTACCTTTTCTCCCAAGGACTTGAGATCATTGATGATCACTTGCAATCTATAGAACATTTCCGGAATTGATTCATCATCCTTCATCTTGAAGTTGGTGAGCTTGTCCTTGAGCATGTACAACTTGGCGCTTTTTACCGTTGAAGTGCCCTCATATGTTTCTTCTAATCTTTTCCACACCTCACTTGCATTGTCAAGATCTTTGATTTGCTCGAACACCTTCGGATCAATGACATTGTATATGGTGTTGAGCGCCATTGTGTTGCATTGCTTGTTGATGGAGTCATTTGGTGTTGGATTGGTAGGATCAAGAATCACAAACTCATTTTCAACCACATCCCACACCTTGTCATTGATTGAACCCAAATACATCTTCATCTTTCTCTTCCAATAATCAAAAGATGTGCCATCAAAGAACGGTGGTTTGCCCCCAACATGGTTGAAAACAATTTGAGCCATTTTAACACCGAAGGTTGTTAAGCCTTATGCAAACGGTGACCACGGCTCCGATACCACTTGAAAGGTCCTAAATGGCTAGAGGGGGGGTGAATAGCCTAATAAAAATTCTACAAAACACTTAGAGCAACTAGTTAGACAATTACAAAGCGAAGCTTTTTGCTCTAGCTCTACTAAGTGTTGCAAGCCACCTATCCAACAATTCTAGTAACCTATAATCACTATGTCACACAAAAGATATGTTACTACTCTCTAAAATAATGAGTTAGCAAGAAATAATTACTTCTAATTAGAGAGCTACTTCTAGCAAAGAAAATCTCTACACAAGTGATAACGAAAGTAATGCAAGGATAGAGAGATGTACCGACACCGGCAAGAGACAATCAATCACAATAAGAATACCAAGAAACTTCGGGAGAAGTCCAAAGAGGCAAGAGACACAAAGATTTTCTCCCGAGGTTCACGTGCTTGCCGGCACGCTACTCCCCGTTGTGTCGACCAACCACTTGGCGGTTCGGCGGCTAATAGGTGTTTCACAAACCTAGCTCAACAAATGAGCGCCGTAAGAACCAACCCACAAATGGAGGTAACTCAAAGACACGCGCAATCCACTAGAGTTACCTTTTGGCTCTTCGCCGGGGAAGGCACAATACCCCTCACAAATCACCGGGAGATGGCCACGAACAATCACCACTCGTGCCAAAGCTCCTCCGCTGCTCCAAGCCGTCTAGGTGGCGGCAACCACCAAGAGTAAAGAGAATACCCGCAGCAACAACAATCCCCAAGTGCCACTAGATGCAAACTCACAAGCAAATGCACTTGGATCCACTCGATCTCACTTAGATTCGCGCTATCAAGCAAGGAGATGAGTGGGAGGGAGTAGATCTTGCTCAAGAGGATGTTCAAGAGGTTGGAAAAGTAAAGAAGAGAGCCCTCAAACCCGGCCACAACCTATTTATATGGAGAGAGGAAGACAACAAGTCGTTCTCCCCTTTTCTGCGCTTTGGTCGGTAGTACCGACCCCCTGGGTGGTAGTACCGACAGTGTCAGAACTAGCCGTTTACACACGGCGCGTTGACCAAAACGAACAACCGACTCCTGGTCGGTACCTCCGACGGTCGGTAGTACCGGCCCTATGGCGGTACTACCGACAGGTCATCCTGGGACTTACACAGAGAGCTCCCAGACAACTTCCTGACCTCGGTACCACCGAGGGCGGTAGTACCGACATAATGGCGGTACTACCGCCAGGCCAAAACTGGCCACTTCCAGAGAGCTTCCAAACTCCTCACACTTCGAAACCTCGAACGGTCGGTAGTACCGACCCTATGGCGGTACTACCGGCAGGCCAAACTCAGCTCAACACAGAGAGCCTGCAAAACCCTTCAGGGCCACGGTACCACCGACCCTCTGGTCGGTACCACCGCGGGCGGTAGTACCGAGGTTATGGCGGTACTACCGCCAAGCCAAATCAGCCCCAACACAAAGAAGGTTGCACGCAGCACCCATGGGCGGTACTACCGACCCCCCTGGGCGGTACTACCGACCACACTCAGAAAACTTCATTTTCTTCTCTGTGTTGATCCAAATCAACTCCAATAACTTCTCCTTTGCAAAAGTGCCAACACCACCAAGTGTATATCATCAAGTGCATGTGTGTTAGCATTTTCTCAATCGTCTTCAAAGGATTAGAGGTTAGCACACTAGGTCCTAATGCATATGCATGTATGAATTCACCTAGTGGCACTTGATAACCGCAATCACCGAGATAGTCCCCTCTTAATAGTACGGCTATCTATCCTAAACACACTCACACCCTCTATGGTGTCTTGAGTGCCAAAACAAAATCCCTATTTATACCTTTGCCTTGATCTCCGTAGGGTTTTTGCTTTTCTCTTCTTCTCTTTTCACATGTGGAGCACTTGATCCATCTTTTGGTCATCATCACCAATACCATGATCGTCATCTAGCTCCCGCACTTGGTGTGTACCAACCTAGCTCATAAACACTTCATGACAAGGTTAGTACTCTAGGTGACATCAATTATCCAAAACCAAACAAGGACTTTCACCCGCCTGTCAGCGTCCCCTTCCACCCTGAGTTCGACTAGGATCCGAACTGAGCCCCGAATTCATCTCCTCCACGCCTCCTCCTCGTTTTGCTATCCAATCTGGAGCCCCCTACAAAACCCCGAGCGCCCCCCGCCTTTCCCCATATCGCAAATTCGCGCTCTCGTGCCCTGAATCGCCGACACCGAGAGCTCCGCCAGCCGCAAGATCGCCGCCGTCGTCTGCTCAGCGCTCTGGTGGATTTTAGCCGCCGCAAAGCTTCGCCAGAGCTTCGGGTCGACCTCGTGAGCGTGCCCGACTTTCCCCTTTCTTTCTTCTTCATCTAATTTGCTCACCCGAGCTCGCCGTTGTTCGCAGGGGACTCGCCGCCGCCAAACCGCGCGATTCGCCGTCCCGAAGCCATATCCGACGCCATCTTCACCTCAGGTAGAACCCCCCACGAGCTCCTCTTTCGATTTGACCAAACCCCGAGGTCTCTACCGCCTCCTAGCTCAAACCCGAGCCGCGTCGCCTATCTCCGTCCATGGCGCCGCCGCGAGCAGCCCTTACCCCTCTGTTCCGGCAACACAGCACCGCCTGTCCCCCTCCGATTTAATCAGTGCCGTCCAGCCAAGATCGGACGGCCACCATCCACTGATACCCCTTCGTTGGCTATTTTGCAAAAAGGACACTACAACTTTCTGAACCTTAACCCACAGTCCAAACAACCACTCTTCTTTGAGTCTGTAACAACTTGCATATAGGCCCCTGCGCTTTCTTCTAAACGAGGCGCAGTCCAGACGAATTTTGGTTTTGTTTTATATTTATTTAAATTGCAAAATCAAGTTTGGTTTATTTACCAAACTGCCACTAGATTCAAATGCTCATAACTTCTATGTTTTAGTCCGTTCAAGTTGCGTTAGTTTCGTTTTGAAAAGATCTATCCATTTATGTGAAAATATATACTGTTTTCCGTAACTAAAAGTTGAGTTACAATTGATCCACTAATTAAGGTTTGGTAACTTGTTTAGCTCATAACTTCTTCGTTATAATTCCGTTTTTCGTGATCTTCACGTTTATGTGATCGTAGTAGATCGTAGATTCTGTTTTCAAACTTTTTCTATTATTTTCTTGTTATTGGTGTAATGTTCTAATTATAGCTTGTTTGCTTTGCATGATTGTTGTTCGGATGGTTGTGTGTTGATGTGGTAATCGAGTATAGACGGTGAGACATACGCCGGTGATCAAGAGCCCTACTTCGACAACCAGGAGCACCAAGAGTTCGCGGATCAAGGCAAGTATAGCATGGGATCCTCCTTGATGTCCTAATAACCTAGCTTAATTCACTAAAATTATCATATGCATGTGTCTACCTTGATGCCTATGTAGATTTATCCTAGGTGTTGATCTTGTGCCTTGTTATACCTGGTATGCATTGGGTAGAACTATGCTAGTGCTCAATTTAAACTCTCATCATGTGAACTTGATTTAATGTTATATGAAACCTGGTAAAATTGGCTTTTATAGCAACATGGTTTAGGAACTACTATAAGGGATCACCCGGGACTTACAGTGCAACCATGAGAGTTATATGGCTCTGACCTTAGCTCAGTATAAGAACCTTTTCTAGCTTGTTAGTGGTTACCCGAAAGGGCGCATAAGGCGTTTGACGAGACGGGTATAGTGCGGCTTCTGTCCACATGTGTATAGGTTGCGTGTTGTTGTGCCACCTGAAAGGAGGGCTCTACATCCCCTTGCCTTAAGACCTAGCGGCCCTAACTTGTTAGACGAACCTTTGAAAGGTTTCACAGTGTATCCTGCCCGCTCACCTTGGAAGTGTTATGGGAGTAATTAACCCGAGCATCTGGATATCATGACTCATCGGGTAAAGTGTACAACCTCTGCAAAGTGTAAAACTGATATATCAGCCTTGCTCACGGTTACGAGTGGTCTGGAATTCTTATGGTATAGTTGTTGCTTAATAATGTTTTAATTTGATGTTATTATATTGTTCAATGATTTCATGTTCACATTGATCACATGTTTAACTTGGGATGGTTATCATTGATGCTATCTAATGCTAAAATTATGCCAATTAAAAGCTACTGCAGTTAAACCCGTGTCAGCTTTATTTGAGCCTCATGAACCCCATGTTACACTTGTTAAGTACGAGATGTACTTATGCTTGTTTATTTTCTCTACTTGGATAAAAAATCTGGATGGGTAACAAATTGCTATGGTAATGATAACTTTCCCGAGGAGTTCTAGTCTTGCTGTCAACCAGTCACCTTCCCTGTGATGGAGCTACCACGAGAGTTATCTTTGAATAATGTTCGTTATGTAATAAACATATGTGATGGTACTTCATGATTTGTTGGCTCATGTGTGTGATTGATCTCTGGGCACACATAAGAGAGTGCATTCAATTTTATCCTTAAAATTGGGTGTGATAAGAGATAGGGGAACTTAACTATGGCAGTGACCTACAAATACCCGTGTTCCGTTGCCAGTGGGTCAGGCCGAAAGGAGTTGACATGGACGAATATGGGCTAACAACCGTTGAGCTCCATAGCGTCGGCTACAAAGATGACCAGTTGGTATTAGCGAGTCGCGTTGCGCAAGTAGCCTACTATGCGATGCCCAATGACAGCAAGAGACGACATGTGGTTGTGTTAGGTAAGTAGAGGATTGTGGGAGCTGATGGGGTCCAGAGTCCCAAAGAATACAACAACTATGCAGAGCTCGGGCTCTTTACAGATCATCGATCAAGGCCATCGAGGCCCGTTTCAACAAGACAAAGATGATGCCATGGGCTCGCAAAGACGAAGAGAAATTTACTGTGAAAGCGCCTACAACGAAATGAAATGTATGTCACACATATATGTAATAATGCAGGCAATGACTAAACTAATGAGAAGTTATTATTATAATTAATGGAACTCATTTGGAGAGATCCGAACTCTTTTGTGTGTATTTCGTTCGATCACTACACTGATTCTTCTACTCTACTACTACTACTAGTACTACAACTACTATACTACTATAATTAATGCAATGACTTTACTCTTCTTCTACTACTACTACTTTACATATACTACCACCTGTACTGACACTTCTTAACCGAGGCGGGCAAATAAGAGCGCCTGCCACGGTAAATACATTAACCGAGGCGGGCTCTCTTATTTGCCCGCCTCGGTTAATATTAACCGAGGCGAGCTCTCTAATTTGCCCGCCTCGGTTAATATTAACCGAGGAGGGCGCTCTAATTTGCCCGCCTCGGTTAATGACTCGATATAAAGCCTGGCCAGCCATGCCTCCCAGCCCTATTCGCCTCTCTCCGCTCCCTCTCTCCCCGAAGGGCTGCCGCGCCACGCCGTCACCGCCGCTGTGCTCCCCGGTGCCCGGCTCCGCCTCCCCAACGCCCGGTGCCCATCCCTATTCACCAATCTCCGCTCCCTCTCTCCCCGAAGGGCTGCCGCGTTGCGCCGTCGCCACCGTTGTGCTCCCTGGTGCTCATCTTGGCCTCCCCGGTGCCCGGCTCCGCCTCCCCAACGCCCTGTGCCCGTCCCTATTCGCCTCTCTCCGCTCCCTCTCTCCCCGAAGGGCTGCTCGCCGTCGCCGCCGCTGTGCTCCTCGGTTCCCCCCGGTGCCCATCTCGGCCTCCCGGGTGCCCGGCTCCACCTCCCCAACGCCGTTGCCAATCTGGGCCTCCTCGGTGCCCGTCCCCGCCTCCTCGGCGGCCTTGGACCCCGCTGTCTCCGGCCCGTGCTATCTCCAGTTCCGAAGGTTTTGTTTTTTCTTCTTCCCTTTGATGCATATGATGCTTTTCTTCTTGCCTCTGATGAACTCTAGCTGCCTATGATTCAACTGAGCAGATACCACTGCCACTGCCACTGACTGATTCAACTGAGCAGATTTCCTAACTTCAAATTTGAGAAGAATTTGATAATTTGTGACAATTTGAGACAGAAGAGTAGTTTGGGGGCTCAGTTTGGTTGCTACTACTATACTAGTGCTTGTGGTACTATTACTACTAGCCTACTACTGCTACTACTATACTCCTACTTCTACTACTACCCTACTACTGATCTACTCTACTACTACTCTACTCTAGTCTAGTCTACTCTACTCCTACTACTATTACCTTACTACTCTACTCTACTCTACTCTACTCCTACTCTCCTACCCTACTACTCTACTCTACTCTACTCTACTCTCCTAAAGCTGATGATAAAATTGTCTAAGTCCATACATTATATATGGATGATTGCTGCTTGCAATGATGATTGGAGACATTTTTATTTCCTGTTAATTGAGTTTCTCAGTACCATTTGAGGGTTCTCCTTGGCCTATGATGCAATCTTTCCAATTCTGAGGTGACACCATTCTTTTACACATATTAGTCTTTGTTGTTGTCATGTGTCCTATTTAACCATGGCTGACTTCCATTCCCAAGCAACTGGTGTAGGCTTACCTCCCTGGTGGCTGGGATGGATGTCTCCCATGGTTACATAGCTCCCATGAACTTGTCTGACACTTCTTCTACTTATTTGCCACCAGTGCCGAGGCCTTTGTTTGCTACTTATATGCCACCAGTTATGCTTACTAAATTTTTTCATAGCCAATGAAGAAGCTTGATTTTAGGAGGTGGTTGCTTGTTCTGTGGTTAACTCTGAATTGGTTTTCATGATTGTCATTAAGCCGTGGGAGACGTCCATGCCCAATCAACTTCCGTTCATACAAGATGCCCTGATGGCTGGTCTGGACGACTCTCACGGTTCCATGGCTATCATGATGATTTTTGAGAAGCCAATACAATCTGAGGCAAATTTGCATTGTATCTTCCTCGATCTCCTATCCTCTCCTCTCTTCTCTCTTCTATGTTGAACTTATTTATTTGCTTTCGAATTGCAAGGCAACCACCAATGAATGTTTATAATCTGAGGCCTAATTTAATTGCTTTCTGCCTACGATGTTGTATCTCTATAATCTATATGAAACATCCTTTAGCTCCAAGTCCAATGATTCTTGAAATGGCAATACAATCTGAGACAAATTTTCATTGTATCTTCCTCCCCTATCCTCTCCTCTACTTCCCTCTCCTCTCTTCTCTCTTCTATGTTGTACTCTTATACTACTCAACTACAAATGCAGAAGGATGCCTGCTTGGTATGTTGTTTTCGAGGGCACCAAGCCAGGTACTTACACCAGCTGGGCCGAGTGCAGTCAGTATGTCCTCAAAGTCAAGGGAGCTATGCATAAAAAGTACAAGTCTTTTGAGGAAGCTTTTGCAGCTCTAGAGGCTTTCAACTCAAGAATCAACTCAATTCCTACTGCACCTACCCCTACCTTACCTTCCTATCAGGTTGGAGTGGCAAGCAGTTCATCTTGTTGGACTGTGATGTGGGAAAAATGTGCAGGTGTTGTTAGTTGCTTTGGTTGTGGCCAAGTGGATGAGGCTGCACTGTTATCTTGATGTAATAATTAATTAGACAAGTTCAACTCGGTTAACATTAAGAGTGGGGGCTCAGTTTGGTTACTACTACTATACCACTGCTTGTGGTACTATTACTACTAGCCTACTACTGCTGCTACTTATATGCCACTAGTGATGCTTACTAAATTTGGGTGTCATGAACTTGTTTATTTGCTTTCGAATTGCTTTCTGCCTATGATGAATGCATTGCCACTTTTTTGATGGATGCAGTAGTTATTGGTTATGATCTTGGACCTGTGAGGTACTGGACCATTGTAACTCCTCTTATGGTTTTCATGATTGTCATCAAGCCATGAGACACGTCCATGCCCAAGAAACTGCCGTTCATACAGGATGGCCTGATGGCTGGGCTGGACGAGTCTCATGGTTCCATGGCTGTCATGATGTTGTATCTCTATAATCTATATGAAACATCCTTTAGCTCCAAGTCCAATGATTTTTGAAATGACAATACAATCTGAGGCAAATTTTCATTGTATCTTCCTCTCCTATCCTCTACTACTGATCTACTCTACTACTCCTTTTAAAGATGTGTTGAGGCAGTGGCATATGCAATGATGTGTACTCTTTTATGCTGAGGCAACGACTATGATGATCAAATGTCCCCTACTTGTAAGCTCCTAAACTAGGATGGCTTGGATACAAGCAACCAGTTTAGAAGCGATGTGATGACAGTGGGGCTAACCTGAGCCAATTTTATACATGAAACTTTTTTATGATTCATCAATTATGTACTTTTTCTTTATCAAACTTTTGTATCTTGACTAAGTCATTATGTAATTGGAAGTACGTAAATGGAGTTCCGAGATGAATATAATGATTTCATTTTGTTTACATTTATGAAATATGCATATAAATCTAATCATATAGCTTGCAATGGTGAACGATATGGGAGAATGGCGTGAACCTACCCCCGTCAACAGCTCGGACACCTCTGACGACTCAGAGTCAACTTCATTCTTGAGTGTGTCGATAACACCGCCGCCTCCGAAGAAACCTCGTGTAGAGGAAGATGATGATCCTGATTATGATCCGATGGGTGAAGTACAAGGACCAAATCAGGAAGCACTAGAGCACTCCCTGAACGACAATGTTGAACAAACAAGGCTAGAGGTATGTACTTGCAACAAAGCTTGTCTTTGATTAACACAACATTTGAGGGCCTCCTGGAAATAGTTTAATGTGAGTTTTTAACAGATACCGGTGGTGCCTCGTCGTTTGGAGTTCCGAGATGAGGAAGAAAGGGTGGAGGAACCACCAGCTCCCTCAACGACAACTTCTTCGACAACCGGTAAAAAGCCAAAGAGGAGAAGGGGCCAACACGGCAGGCACAAGGTGAATGATGATGTGCATGGCATATACCAAGTTGGGGCACAGGGAGAACCCTTACAACCAACGACTGTCCTCGGCACCTTCAACAACCAATGCTCTTGTATAGTCAGAGAGAAGGTGCCTATCACGTACAGTGATTGGAAGTCAGTCCCAGGCCACTTGAGGACATATGTTTGGAATGAGCTGCTGACCCGATTCTCGTATCCTGAGGGCTATGATGAAGCAAAGTGCAAGGCCCTTGCATTACACATTGCAGCCAAAGCTCATCGCCAGTTTAGGTGGATACTAAATAATGATTTTCTCAAAAAAAGGAAAGACAACATTAGAGCGCTACAATTTCCTCACCTTAGATGTTTGGGAAGAATTTGTGGCACAGAAAAAAAGTGAAGAAGCAAAAGCAAAGAGCGAGAAGTTCTCTCAGCTAGCGAAGAGGAACGTGCACCACCACCACCTAGACATGACAGGGTATGCCGCTAAGAAGCCAAAATGGCGGGAGGAAGAAAGGATCGCAGCCGAGGCCGGACAACTGGATGAGTACATGGGCCTTGATTATAGGGCACGTGACTACCTAAAAGCCCATAGGCCAAAAGTACTAAAGGAGGGGAAGACCAAGTTCAACGAATCGCAAAATGAGGAGGCAGAGAAGAAGATCCTAGCGGCCGCTGTGGCTGAGCAAAGCGGGTCGTTCAACCCCCGCAGAGAGAAGGACCAACTCACTGAGGCACTAGGGAACCCAGAGCACCGCGACCGTGTCTGTGGCATATCATTAAGAAAGAGCTGGAAGACTGTGGAGTCCTGGGGATCCGATGCAACCTCTCGGACTAGGCAAGCATACAAGGACAATCTTGTCCAACAAGGCCGTGATGAGGCTATGAAGGAGTTTGTTATGGGAAAGATTTCAGAGGCATTCACGAGCAATGACCCCTCAATGGTTGAGTTGAGGTCGTAGATGTTTTGCCAGGCTGGTGTGGTGGTACCAACGATAGATGTCGTACAAAGCCAGATGGTGCCCCCCACCGGAGGACTGCCGAGGTACCCGGTCGACGATATTGTTAAACCAATGCCATGCCAGCTCGTGGTTCCATACGGCAGGATGTCAAAAAGACAAATGGCGGTGGGCACAGGCGTAGAATTGCTAGGACGCCTGTATGACGACAAGCCGATCCCGGAACACTATGCTAGGGTCAAGGTAACTTGGATGCACTCGGACCACCAGGATGATGAACTCGACATACCCACACCTTTTGGGGCCAAGTACTTTCGAAGTTTAGTCGACAAAGAAGTACTCTGGGCTCGATGTGATATTTACTTAGAAGAGCCGACGCCGTCGTCACAGCCCTCGCAGTCTCCCGTGGGTCATCATGACATTGATGATGACAATGACAACAATGATCCAGTAGGCACTCCCCCATGCACGAGCAATCCACATGGAGATACAGGGTCAGGACCGGGCACTGCTACACCGCCGCAGGCAAGCGATCGAAACGAAAAGAGTAAAGAATGTCCTCCCCTACCGATGAAGGGTATGCAACAAGAGGATACTACAACACCCACAAAAAGTGGCATCGACTACGACAAGTTGAATAGGATCGCCCATGAAGTAGCCAAAGAGTATGAAAGCTCAATCCATTTTGACAGGTACGCTTCTGCCAACCAACGTCATAGTACAACATGCGCGGAGATTCTTGCAGAGTTTTGATTAACCGAGGCCTATAGTCCGAGGCGGACGGTTTGTCCGCCTCAGTTAATCTCTTTTGCCTGCCTCGGTTAAGCTTTCTGTAGTAGTGCTAGACACTCTCATGCTCCGATAACAAAAAAATGCATTTCCATAGGTGATTGAAAAATTAGAAACAAAGATTGGATAGACAATTACTTTGGCATAGGTGCAATGCATTTCCATTGGTACACCTCTGGCAAATGAAGGACGCACTGATGTCACTAGATCTTCTATAGTTCTATGAAGGTTGCCATGGCTGAAATTGGTGGTGGAGACCGCCGTAGGAAGGCCACACACTGCCGCCGGATCCAGCCATGACGAGCTCCTCCACAGGGCCACTCTTGCGCCGGGCTCTCTTGCTAGATCCCGTTGCAAAGCTCCTCCTCTGCGAGTCCGTGGTGCATAGATCTCATGCGCGACAAACTCCTTCATGAGCACCTGCGGGCATGAACCACACACGAGTAAGGGAAAGAAAGAGAGAGAAGGTCTGTGATAGCTAGCTTGAGAGAGAGAAAAAGAGAGGCAATGACAGAAATGACTTTGCAACGAACGTCGTGGGACTTATTAGGAAAACCCAAGATACATGGATTTTCTAGTATGACTGTGATATCGGGTCTAGATGTTCATTGCAAAACTGTAATACACGTTCGGCCTATTAACAAAGGCGGGCCTCAGCCACCATTTTCAAAGCTGGGCCTGTTTTCCGTTAATGAATTTAGCGAGACGGTTATTTTTTAGATATGTCTCTATGCCTCGAAAAGTAGTTTTGTATTTTAGAAGAAGCATGTACTTTGTGTCATCTGTCTCCAAAAATCCTAGGGGCTTATCTCGCAAAATCTTTTTTGTAGTATAGTGTGCAATCCTCTCAGCTCATACTAACTTTATCATAGCAAGTGGGCAGGACATCACGAATCGGACAACTGCATGCAAAGAGGTACCTCCATTCCCTCTCATAGTTCTCTATGTTGCTCCTCCAAGACCAACTTTAGTCTCCTCTCCATGGTGCAAGCCTATAGGGCCTGAAATTGACGCCAGATATATAGGGCACACACTGGAATTGAGCTGAAGACAGCCGTGTCACTACATTCCTTAATTACACATCAGTTGGTCTCAACAGGTCTAGCAGCCATGATGTGGACCTGGATGTCGCACTAGGTATCTAGTGTCCATTTTCTTTGGCCTCCCATTCCCGGCACACCATGCATGCATGGATGTTCCTTCCATTCTAGCTCTACTATATTCATCAAAACATACTATGCTTGTCATGTTTGAGCACTCTGTTAAGCTAGAGGTGGAGAACTTGAGACCACTATTGTATATTGAGCTCGAGGTGGGGATGGGTCGTAGCTTTTTTTTTCAATTTCTGTGTATTTAATCGTCTAAAAATATACTCATATCTCTTGCAATGAAGCGATGCTCATTAGGACACCATGAATTGATCAGTCATGAAGTAGTCAATACAATATTGAACTATAGCATGTGTGTGGCAGCGGGAAGGATTTGAGCGTGAGTATATATGCCTCCTTAAAATCAATCACTGCTGGACTATGGTCAGCAAGATAAGGTAGCAGCTGTCTGGGGTGCAAGATATCTCGCCATCTGCTGATGCTGCCATTCCATGGTCACGTGAGAACCATCTTGATATCCCCTTCTCTGCAGGAGGTACTGCTTAGTATCAATATTTCCCTGTTGCTTCCTGTTCCTAATACATAATAGTGGCCTTCTTCCCAACAAGGGTTTTGATCTTCAGTCTCTGCCATTCCATGAACTACGCTTATCTCTTGAGTATTTGCAGAATAGGAAATGCTAGCTATATACTCAAGGTTATCATGAATGCTGTATATGTGACAGTAGAACACATATATTGTTTAACCAGTATAGCCGAGGGCATTCACTCTACTTCATGGTGCTGAGCAACTCTAGTTAAGTGGAGACTATATATATGAACAAACGTAGAATCCATGGAGACTCTCCTTTTCTGATATTGTGGCCTCATATGGATCTGATTTGTAAATTTTTCATGACACTGTCAATGGGAACTTGCAGCATCACTAGATGTTGATCTGTCAACAAAAGTGTTATTATCGCTCATGCAAGCACTTTACTTTTTTGACGCAAAAAGACTGTGGGGGAGATCGCCACAATAAGATTTTAAAATTAACTAAAAGAGACACCAAAGGCTAGAACACTACTACAGAGTCTTACAAACCTGAATTAACTGAGAGCATCTAACCAAAATCAGATGGTCGATCTAAGATCAACTATAAATCTAACAGATTATTGCAGCAAACATTGGTTCTTGAAATTAGCTAACCAAATTGCATCAGTAGGTTGTGTCCTCTGAAAAATCTTGCCGTTGCGAAGTTTCCAAAGCTCCCATGCAAGCACTTCATTTAGGATGAAACAAAGAAACATGTGCTCCATTAATAAAATAGAGTACTTCATAACTCCCTTTGCGTCTGTCAAATCTTTCCAATTTCGTCTCCTATTGAGTACACCGTGATTGTCTATAGCTTCTTCCAATCTATTTTAGTCATCTTTCTCTCCAGTCCACTAGTGTATTATCTGTCTAATGTTTGCATATGTATGGAGTTGTTTGACTAAAGGGATATAGCTAGATGATAATATTATACTTGGGACATTTAATGCATTGTCCATTGGATAAGTATTTAGTTGTGGCTATCGTAGAAATTTCTTTGTAGGCTTACACTTTCAGATTATTCATCAAAGATTGGATCTACACGCACACATGTGCCATAATTGTGGCCATTCTAGCGAAGTCTAGACTACAACCTGAAGAATTGACATCTGCCGCAGATCAATTGTGTATCCAGCCAGACACAGGATCTCTCCTCGAAATCAAACACAGGGTACTAGTTTGGCCCTGACTGTGACGGTGCTGAGCCAAATGCTACCTGGGCAGTTTATTTCAGCATCCGTGCATGTCTAACGGCTCCCGAGCGATATATTTTTCCCTTTTGCCTCCCTTTCCTAGCAGACAATAGTTTCTTGCTGACAGACACTGACACAACATCCTGCTCCTCTATATGCTGCTAGCCTACTCTGCCCTTCGCACACTACACCACAACACCGCATTAGCGTCAGACATCTGACGCTAAAAATTATATTTAAGGATAGATAATCTGTCGCTAAAGATAACTCACAGGCTATCTGACGCTAAATCCACATTTAGCGATTCATTGTCTGTCGCTATAAGTACCTATATTTAGCATTAGACTATCTGACGCTAAAACAAGATATAACAAGATTTTACAGCACTCTAAAATTAGCAGATGTAGTAAAATGTGCTGTAAAATAAAACGTGCTTGAGAGTGATACTTCAATCATGCCACAAAAATGCAAACGTCTTTTACTTAATGTGCCACCAGCAGATATAGTAAACTAGTAACTCTGAAATTTTCACATAATTTGCCACCAGCAGACCAGCAATTAGCAGGTAATAATCTAATGTTCAGAGTTTGTGTTCAGCTACATGTTACGTATGCCTGTGTTCAGTCTGAATACAGAGTTTGAATGTACTCGTCTTTTTTTGAAATGTTCAGAGTTTGTTTCATGTTACCTAGGTGTCTGAATCAAATGAGTAATAAAGTGTGCACTTTCAAAAAAAAAAGAATTGCTACATACATACATACTGTATTCCTCTGTCGAAGTGTTCACACGTGCTCCACCGTTGCAGCTGCCACTCCACCGTCGAAGTGCCCCTGCTCGTGTGCTTCAGGAGGTGCGGTCACACAGCAAAAAGGAGACGCGTGCTTCATGAGTTGCGGTCACGCAACATGCAGGAGATGCTCTCACGTGGAAGGTCCCGACGAGCGGTGTTCCAGGTGGCACGAGACTGCGGGCGGCGCGAGGCTCGATCTATCGACACGGACGGGGCTCCAGTCAGGGTGCGCTCCAGGCGGCGTGTACGAGCTCAAGGTGGGCGTTGAACGGGGCGCGCGGGGCTCTAGAGCGCCGCGGCAGGACTGCCGCTCGACGGCGAGGCGACCACGCGCGGGGGCGGGGCGGCTCCGCGGCGGGCGGGGCTCCAGAGTACCGCGGCAGGGCTGCCGCTCGACGGCGAGGCGACCACGCGCGGGGCGGGGCGGGGCAAGCGTGGTGGCGTGGAGAGAGGGTGGCGACGCGATTTGCGTTTGGGGAAGAGAGAAGTCGCCGAGTAAGAAGAGCAGCTGACCGGATCTGGATTTGGGGGAAAAAGAAAGGGCCTAGGGTTTCAGTAGTCATGAGCCCGGCCAAAAAATTGCGCGGGTAATGGGCTGAATGTTGACGCGGGCAACTTAATTATTTTTGGTGTGGGCTAGTGGGTCCCATTTATTTTTCGCGTCAGACGGATTGATGTTAAATCTTGTTTTAGCGTCAGATAGTCTAATGCTAAATATAGGTACTTATAGCGACAGACAATGAATCGCTAAATGTGTATTTAGCGTCAGATAGCCTATGAGTTATCTTTAACGACAGATTATCCATCCTTAAATATAATTTTTAGCGTCAGATGTCTGACGCTAATGCGGTGTTGTGGTGTGGGGAAGACGACCTTATCTCTATCTCTGTTAGGTAGGGTTTCCCAACCTAGCGGGGGAGCATAAACAGGTATTGAGCTGAAGAGACCCGACCATATTACTACATTTCTTTGAGATGAGTCTCCGACAAGGATCACCCTACCCAGTATCCACACCTTCCTTTAGCCTCCCATTCCCAGGTCCGAACACACCATTGATCTGCTATTCATCCATCTATATATTCTCTGGCTTTAAGTGTATACATTATATGGAACTGGAAACCACTGGCATATATATTGAGCTTGAGGTGGAATTGCGTTTTTCCATTGTTATCTTTTTTTTTACTCATTTGAATTGTCATATCTTGCAATGAACGTTTGCCCATGACCACCGTGTGAATGTATCTATAATTTTACAAGGTAGTTGATCCCATATTAGACTAACATGAACCTACGGACTATAGTACACACACCGAACTTGTGGCTCCCTTGATCTTTTATTTTGGTAGCGTTGCATTCTTATTGAAAAAAGGATATAAATTAGAGCATCATTTTTACTCTTTTAAATTTAGTTTTAAAATATAGTATAATTTTGAGCATTTGCATTGTTAAGTAAATTACATGACAATACTTTTTTTTAGATAATAATTACATGACAATACTACTTTTACAATCATGAATTTGGATGATATTTTTCGGAATTTTCAAAAATATTTTGTGGCAGAATAGGTAGGGAGAATTCTAACTTAATTGCAAAACTTATGACACGTACCAGATTCATCTAATTGAGAAGTGCTTCATTTTTTTGAAACAATTTAACTTGAATTCAAGTTGGATGAAGACATCTAAATATTTTGTTTTAGATTGATGAATTCAATGACTTATAAAAGAAAAATCTTAGTTTTCTTTCCTCTGTCGGCACTACCAGAAACTAGAGATTTCGTGAGAGTACAAAACACGTCAGATAACATGGTTTTACTCTCACGAAAATAATGAGTGAGGATACACCGTCACGCATCACCTCGATCTCCTGCTAATAGAACATGAAAATCACATTTTGACGCCATGGATACTTTTCGTCACGAACGTGTGGAGCAAGAAGTCAAGGGTTCGAACACTGGCGCCTGCAGAGCACTCGTGTTATGGGCTGTCCAATGAAGCCTCTCTCTAAATTTAAAATTATTTTTCCTAGTTGTAGTTTTTTTTTTATTGGATTTTACATCTTTAAGAACCAGCAATGTTGTGAAGGGAGATGTAAAATCCAGCACAGTAAAGGGAGATTTTGAATGGGCAGTGATGCGAGAAGATCTGGGATAGTGCCATATAGATATACTACCTATCTAATGGAAGAACAAGTTTGAAAATTTACATCTTAATTTATACTTTAATTTGCTCGTCCCAGAAGATACAAAACTGAATTTTACACTTTTTCTATATGCAGGATCAAGAAACAACTTGATATGTATGTATAGAAATAAAACTTGTTTCTCATTTGCAGTTCATGGCATTTGATACTCTCGGCCCAATCTTGTACACTGGAGTGGTAAAGGAAGTAGACAGGGGTGTGTGAGTATGTACATGTACTAATGATCTACCCTGCCGCCACGCACGCACCGCTCGGGCTCGCAACAGCAGAGCCTGCACATGCGCTTGGGCCCGTTGGTGCCACACGGCACGCCGTCATTATGCCGAGCGCCAGATCTGGTGGAGGAGCCGCCACCACCGTAGGGGGTCGCCATCATCTCCTGTGCTGGGCACGCGGCACCGCGCGCTGCTCCCCGGCCAGCTCGATCTGTGCTGAGGCGCCACGCTGTCGCTGTGCAAGACTGCAAGGGATCAGCCCTTAGCCCCATGCAGCCATCGCGAGCAGGCCCACTACCGAGCGCTCTCAGCCGCCTCAACCAAGGTCACGACTGTGGCGCTGCTGTGGCCTATGCTATTCGCGCGTGAGGAAATTATTAGAGGAGAGTAGGAGATTATTAGGGTTTGGGAGGGATGAAGAGATCCATCTATCGTAAATTATATGTCATTCCAAGAATCTTGGAGGAACAAAACTCTAGAGAGAAATACAAAGATTTATAACACCAAATATATATATATATTATGAAAATATAACTAATGAAAAATCTAATTGTACTGTACTTAGTTGATATCATAAATATTATTATTTTATTATATACATTTGGTCAAAGTAGAAAAACTTTGACTCTCCAAAATTATTGGAATGCCTTATAATTTGGGATGGAGCAGTAGTGCTTTGGATCCAACGACTCTAACATCCTACATTGCTGTTGGGCTACTGCTTTCTTACATATCAGGCTGTGTAATGGGCTGAAGTAATCAAGCAACCAAATGTTTTCCCCTCACAGATATAAGATATGGGATAGAGTGAAATGTTTGACCATAAATATATTTTTATAAACTTTTATTTATTGGGCCAATTGGATGTACACATAGTTTAATTTGGAATCATTTTCATGACTACAAAGAAACTCATTTAAACGATAGAAAATATCAAATAAGTTTCCAAATTTCGAAAACTCCTCGATCCATAACAACACATATATAGGTTGTTGCTTATTAAAAAGGTTTCAAAGTATGAAAGATATTTTCCTAAGGTGGTTTCACAACTATCACTCTATATTTGCTTGAGAAATAAAATGACCAATAAAAACAACAATAAAAAAGCAGTAAGAACGCCAAGAGTTAATAGCATTGTTTTAGAAACATTTAGAAAAAAGAATCACCATATTTGGAGTTAGTATGAGAGACAAAGACTAGTTACAAAATTTTGCTGCAGATCGATTAAAAGGACAAAACATTTAATTTGTTCATGTTCTTGAATTTCTAGTATTTAAGAAATTACTTTTCTACCAAAAACCAGCAACCCATATTTCGTGGTGGTGGAATTTGGCTCTCATGGAAATGATTACTCTTATGAAAATAGATGATTTCGTGGCAGTATACTCATTTTCATGGAGGTATTTAAATACTCTCACGAAAATTGCTAATTTTCATGACGGTGTCTGGAGTAATTTCATGAAAATAAGTTTTCATGGCGGGATTTATGTCACCCTCATGAAAGCATTTTTTTCATGAGAGCGTGTTTTCCACTCTCGCGAAAAACTGTCCGCCTTACAAAATCTCCAATTTCTGCTAGTGATAAGCTCATCGCTGATTTCCGTGAAAAGAACCAACTTGGCACTGAGCCCATGAAATGGGAGAGATTGATCGCCATGTTGCAGACTAACTAATATGTGTTTCCCTGTTGCCTCTGGTTCCTAAAACATGTACATGCATGCACACCCAATCTTTCTTTCTCATCCTTTCAACATCTCCTACTCTCTTTTGCTAGCTAGTGGTTTTTGTTTCGTAGAATGACTTGTGGAATAGAAATCACCATGTATAGTAATATATATTGGCAGACAGCTCAGATCCGTGTGCATGGAGGTGACAACATGGGCCCGCCACAATGGCGTGGGCCTAGAGATTGCCATTGGGTTGGAGCGGGCTCGTTGGCCTTTTTCTAATTCGTGAAATTATTTATGCAGGTGGACATGTGAATTTAATTTCATTAGGATTTGGAAGCATTCTTTTTTGGATCAATCTTCATTAATTGCCCAAATACCTTATCAGATACACCATTCTGTGTTTTTTCATTGTCACAACTCTAGTGTTGTACCCAACTTTTTTTTTGTGCCCATATTCAACAGACGGGTAGTAATTTCTTGTGATCCTTACTTTGAGAATATTTTTGTGCATCACGAATGACATCACCAAGAGCACCATCTTCAACGAGTGTGTCTTCTGTCTCTATCTCTTCTTTAGCTTCCCCCATGCATCATCGAAGTCACCATATTGAGCAATAATATCGTTAGCGTCCAATTGTTCTTAACTTTCTTCCATCATAACCTCGGTTTCTCCGTGTTTAGTCCAACAAGTATAGTTTGGCGTGAAACCCGACTTTAACAAGTGCGAGAGATCGAGGACTCCTTGAGCTAGATTATTCCTTCAAATTCTTACACAAGGCACATGGGCAGTACATGAAACCATCCCGTTTTTTTTTGTCTCAGACACTCTTAAGAAATAATGCATACCATCAATGAACGCTTTGGAGCGGCGATCGACATTGTACATACAATGACGTGTCATCATTTGTATTATATGACACATCAAATAATTAAATTTCTCATTTTTTGTAAATGTGATATGCATACTAGCAATGAAAGGTGTATTTCCTTCACCGATGCTTCTTTGCCGGCTTAGAATATCCCTTCCATGTATTTCTGCCTTGTGTCATAAGTGGCGGCGTCAGATTTCCATGATGCCACATTCTTCTACCTCTACCTCGAGGATACACCCTGGACATTCCTAGCGCCACGGTCAGCTCACCGTGATCCCGACGAGTTACGAACTCTCTATGTTCCTTGGCCGTTGTGATCTCGAACAAAGGGTTCTCCGCCTCCTCGATCTGTGACTCATTGTACTTGGTCCTTAGCGTCTTCGATCGACGAGCATAGAAGTAATCACGTGACATCTCGTCGATGCCTTCTGATGGGCTTCTTGCATGATTTTGTCTTCTATATTGGTGTGTACTTTCTTGCATGTGCACCCTATCCCCGTTGTTCTACCTTTGTGCATGTGGATAGGCATGCTAATAGCATTTCCATCCTGGACGTATCTCATGCAACATTTAACGACCTCCTATGTTGTGTATGCCTCGATCATTGAACTCTGTGGGTAAGCACAGTTATGGACGTATCTGTTGAGGGTGGACATGAACCGCTCGTACATCCACATCTGCTGCATGTAGACAGGCCCAAGTTCCTATATCTGATCGACCATGTGCATCATCATGTGTGGCATAATATAGAAGAAATATGGTGGGAAGGACATCTCGAGCTGGCAAATAGTCTCTACGATGAACTGTTTAAGGACTGGCAGCGCAACTTCATCGATGACCTATTGTGTGATACGGCTAAAGAAGTAGGACGTGCACGTGATGACCATCTTCAAGTACTCTTGACCGATAACCCTGCTCATAATAAGAAGGAACCTCATCAGCATGATGTGGCAACCATGGGAGTTGAAGTTGGTCATTGTTAGGCCTTTCATCGAGACCAAGTTGTTGATGTTGGAAGAGAAACCGGTTGACACCTCCACAACCCTAAGCCACTTGCAGAAATCCCTCCTCTCAATCCTCGTCAGGTTGTAGCTCATGCTTGCAAGGTCGACTTTATTACCGCTCTTTCCATCGGTATCGGGTGGATTTCATGTCTGATGTCCTAGTTCACATGATCCATACATGAATTGAGACCATCTTTTCTCTTAGTCTTGATATCAAGCAGAATCCCGATTGTGCTCTCAAAGAAATTATTCTCCAGGTACATGCAATCGATGGCATGGGGTGTATCTAACTCCTTCTTGTACGGCACGAACCTAAAGAAAGATGACTGCTTCTTGAATGGAATGGGGTCGGGGCAGGCTCTGCTTATTCCTTTGCCTCGACATCCCACTTTCTCTTCTTCCTTGGCTTCTTTGGCCCATCTTCCTCCTCTTTATTCTTCTTTTCGAACTCTCGATGTTTATGTCATTCACCATGTCAAATACCTTATGTACGTATCTCGTCCTTTCCGGGACATTAGTCTGAGGCTCAGCTTGGTTGTCAAACTACATATTCATCGAAGACCTCCGATAGATATGCCTCTTGGGGAGGAATGTCCTATGCCTCATGTACACCATCTTCTTGGATGCACTATGGTATGTGTAGCAAGTACTATCAATGCAAACATAGCAACCGGTCTTCCCTTTAGTCTTGCCTGACAGTGAAAAAAGACCAGGGTAATCTGTGATGGTGATGAAGATGATGGCTTTGAGAGTGAACTCCTTTGTGGATGCATCCATCATCTGGACCCCTTTCTCCCAAAGTGTCTTCATATCCTCCATGAGAGGCTAAAGGAACACACCTATATCATTGTCGAGATGCAATGGTCATGAGATAAGCATGGTTAGTAGAAGATACCTGCGCTTCCAACATAGGTGCGGAGGTAGGTTTTAGATGGTGAGGATGAATAGCCAAGTGTTGTGTGAGCTACTGAGGTCACCAAAGGGATTCATCCTATTGGTACTCAGTATGAACCTGACGTTCCTGGCCTCGTCCCTAAACTCCGGGAACATGGCATTGAAATGTTTCCACTGCTTGCCATCGGACGGGTGACGTAGCTTGCCGCCGTCCTTCGTACATTCAGCTGATGCATGCCACTACATGAGTTGGGCATCATCTGGGTTCCCGAATAGTGCACGCAGTTGATCGATCATGGGCAGGTACCCCACTGACATGGCACGACTTCTCCTGTATGTCTAACCTGCTTCTTCCTTGTCCTCAAGAGGCGGGATCGACATCTTGGTTGTCTTCTTCTTCTTCGGCCCTCTCGAGGGTCCCTCCTCATCCGCCCGACAACTAGCATTCTTCTTGTACCAACTCGCACCACAGTGCGGGCAGCTCTACAAATTCTCATACTCGCCCGGATATAGAATACAATGGTTAGAATATGCATGGAACATTTTTAGCTTCATCGCCACTGGCCAGATCAAGTTCTTCACCCGATAGGTATTGGTGGGCACCTTGTTACCCTATGGAAACATGTCACCAAGGATAAATAACATGTTGTTAAAGCTATTGTCGGTCCACCTGTGGCGAGCCTTGCACATCAACAACTAGAGGTTGAAATGCAGCGTTGTCAATACTTTGGACCTTTGCCCTCGTCCTTGTAGAGGGGATCAATTGATGCCAAATTCATCTCCCTATAATTCTTGAACCACTTTAGATTTCCAAATAGAATGTTGTCAAGGTCCTCACGATTAGCAATCTCCCCAAAAATTTGTGCATCCGATCAGGCTGCAACATATTAATTACTAGGTCACCATTCCCATCACTATCGTTGTCTGCCACATCTTGGAGCAGATCAGCTATTGTGATGTTGTCATGACTCGCATTGTCATCAAAGGTGGTGGCTGCTCCTGCCATTGAGGGTTGTTGTCCTCTGTCATTCGCCTTCGCTGTTGATGTCATCGATGTGGTTCCCCTAGGTGCATCGGTGACACTCGGCTCTTTTTTTTGTCATGATACTTCCACACAAGGTGCTTTGGATCCTTGATGAAATCATACCATATCAAGAGAGATTACACCACATTATCTTCCTAGGCAAACCAATTCTTGCAGTCATTGCACACACAAATCATGCGATCCTGATGTAGACTCAGATGATGCATCTGCGAAATGGGGAGGAACTTCTTCCTCACATTTTCCAGGAAAGATAGCTCAAGCTAGGCATCTGCAAAATGGGGAGGAACTTCTTCCTCACATTTTCCAGGAAAGATAGCTCAAGCTAGGATGCCTAGTACATCCACTCGTCCATGTCCATGACCATGACTTTGCAAACACAGCTAGAAGTCAGATTATCAGAGTAGTACAAGAAAAAAGCATCGGAGTAGCTCTATATCTGCTATTCTCTCTCCTCCCATTTGGATCTAGATCTAGATCTAGCGAAAAAGCACTCAAATCATGTAAAAGAGAGGAAAATGAGAGTTGGAGAGTGAAAATCAACCTCTTACAGGTGCCCCCCTTCACCAAATCCAAGGGCAAAACCTTCTCCCCCTTAAAATGGCAAATTTTATGGTTTTGAGCTCAAAACCCTAAAAATGGAGGAGTCACGGGGAAGAAGGGACTTGGCTACTGGTTATATAGGTGCAGAGTTAACCATAGCGGTCATCCTAAACAAACCGTTGTGGTTAAACGTCCATTAACCGTGGCGGTTGCTTTATGTTAACCACCATGGTGACTCAATTAACGATGGTAGTTGAGTTAGGGAAACTGCCATAGTTAATGTTAGTTAATTGGAGCAGGATAATTACGTCAACCGCCACGGTTAATAGGTTAACTATGCCTGTTGACTGCCTTGCTGGCTAGCCCCAGCCGACAACGATTAACCGTGGCAGTTTCACAGCCTGCCCGCCATGGTTAACATATGCCAAATGCCTCGTAAAAGATTTTGTGTAGTAGTGGCTTGAGTGCAATCAAGACTTTACAAGTCCGTAACTTCCCCAACTGAAGCCTGCTTCTTCAAGCAACCTTATTTCTGGTGTGTCACTTTTTTCATCCAATCATTGGGGGTCTCAAGCTTAGTTCACTTCGATCCCTCAATGTTCATAGGACGTGTGTTTCTCTCTGCCAGTACACTTTTACCCCTTTGCTCATTGAACAACCTTTGACAATGATCTTGGCTTGCTCATGTCCTAACTAGTGTCTACATGCTTTAGCATTCTCTATGTGATTATTACGGATGAAGAGCATCAATTAACTTTGACCTATGTGAAGCACTCACCATGTGGTTTGTCCTCCCCTGATGTGACCTATGTGTACCATAGATATGTTGTTGCGCAACATCACTTGTCTTTTATAGAACTAAGCAAGGGAGATGGAGACACATTTCAATGGTTGGAGTTCCCACAAATGAACAAGACAACATATTGCAGTATGTATAAAGATGCCATAATAAGCACATACTATTATGTCCATTTTGTTAAATAGTCCTATGTTTTTCTGATCAATCCATATTCAATCCCACATGCTTCTGATCCATCCATATTAGCCTTCCTAGCTTACAATAGCACCTTGTTCACAACTCTGATATGTTCTCCTCATTCAGTTCTGTAGAACTGACTTTACTAGATACCCATGATCTGGTAGTGATTGTAACTATCACAAACACTTCATGTTCTAGACTGGTTGTGATTTCTCTAATAACTATCAATACCAATTTGAGAAACAAAATGGCTAGTTGTGAAAATGCAATAACACAACTGAAAGCATTAGATAATACTAGATTGCATCACTCAATGACAACAAGAATACATATAGCCAGATTGGGAGACAAGTTCATGTAGTTTGGAGTTGCATTGCCAGGAGGAAGGGCGCGCTACTACCACAATGTGGTGGAGCTAAAGGCAGTCGATGGAGAGGTGGAGTTGTCTATCAGCTTGAGTTCCTTGAGTTCAAATATAGGAAATGGTTGATTTATTTTCAAGGCAGAGATCATGTGTCAAAACTTGTCATTGTGGGTGCCAAGGAGAGTGAGCACCATGGTCCGTTCTCTGACGATGCCATTAATATCAGTGAGGGCACTCACCATAGTCTCCAGGACCAGTGCATGTGACTCGTGTGATGACTAAGAAATTCATACCACAGGGAAGAGCCACACAACATGACCGACTGCAGCAGGTCATTGGATAGATAGCCATAGAGCCATGTAAGGGTCATGCAGATGAAGGACCAAATTCGGCGACCAGAGGGGGGGTGAATGAGAGCTAGAATTTTCTTTCAAACTATCTGACCATTGTCCCTATATCAAACCCCAAGAGCAATGAGCAGCAATCATGATTACCACAACCGAAATGATTGGGTGGATATTACCTAGGCGTGGTGAGTCGCCTCCCTGACAAATGCTCACGAGTCGCCGCGACTGAAAAGATTCCTTGGCGTGGTGAGTCGCCTCCATGACAGACACTCACGAGCTGCCTCTGAAAAGATTCACCGGCTTGATAAGCCGCCCCCTTGACAAACACTCACGAACCGTGTCTGAAAAGGTTCCTCGGTGTGGTGAGTCCCTGATAGGCACTCACGAACTGCCTCTAAAAGGATTCCCCGACATGGTGTCGCCCCCCTGAGAGACGCTCACGAGCCACCTCTGAAAAGATTCCTTGACGTGGTGAGTCGCCCCCCTAACAGGCGCTCACAAGCCGGCTCTAAAAACATTCCCCGATGTGGTGAATCACCCCCCTAACTCGTGCATGCCACTAGCCGAAAAGCCCAAATTAAAGAGGTAATGAGGGAGGCAACAAGATCAGTTACCATTGAAAGCGCTTAAGTGCCCTTCTGTCGGTATCTAGTGCTTTTGTCTCATCTTATGTTCAATTTCCTTTCGCCTCCCATTCGAAACACACCCACACGGCTTTCTATCATATACTTTTACTCATCCGTTTCTCCACTTTGTATCATCAGTGTGTACTGTTGGCAACCATGTGGTGCCATTGGCAAAGCAAAGTGTTTGTTGAAATAACATCCTCATTGCTGGTGGACTCGTCCTTGTTATTCCCTTTGCCCACCATGCATGTGCCACGATCTCCACTGCCAGCAGCGACCAAAACCTTGCCACTCGCGCGCGTCCGAACCGATGATGTTGTATCATTGCAGCGCCATGATTAGTCCGAGCGAGCAACTCCTGTGCTGCCACCGCATCAAGAACGGATGCGCCGGCTGCTCGGCGATTTTTCTTCCCCATGCCATAGCTGATAGCTGGATCTACCATCATGGCTCTTACGGGAGGAGAGTGTGGCGCGCGAGCAGATGAAGAAATTGGCCCGCGTTGGAAAATGCCGGGACTTGTGGTAAGAAATAAGAATGGCGGCACACGTTACACATTTTCATGTGAGGTGATCATCTACGAGTGGCATTGATTTGTACAATGAGGGCTTGACAGGCCACATCGCCATGCTTTAACACATTTTGCCTAGCTAGTTTAGCAGGCTTTCAACGTTTGAGTGAGGCACATATTAGTGCCGCACTCGAGCACGTACATATATATTAGTGTTCTGTACTGCTGAGCTTCTGAACCATGCATATATGGTTTATAATCGCGATCTAACTAAGTTGGAGCAAAAAAAAAAAAAAAAGATCAGGGCTATATCGAGTATTATTCCAGTTACCTGACATGCTGTCAACTCTAGTTAGTATCTCTATTCATTTTCATTTTGATATCGAGGCCTAGAGATCGAGCCCAACGCAAGTATTTTTAAGATCTATGTAGTCCAATAAATAGCTTAACAAGATAAATTATGCTAAAATAGTATAAATTGGGTTGCTTGAGCCATAGTTACACTACTACAGAAGATTCGAACTCAGCACCTCTCGCCTCAGGCACGCTTACCAACTGAGCTACACAACCCACGTGATATAGTTCTGTACGTTTTCCTTTTGAATACACTCATGAAGGACCTTTAGCCCCGGTTAGTAACACCAACCGGGGCTAAAAGGACCTTTAGTCCCGGTTAGTAACACCAACCGGGACTAAGGCTGGGGGACCTTTAGTCCGGGTTGGTAATACCAACCGGGACTAAAGGTAGGTTCACCTTTAGTCTCGGTTGGTTTTACCCACCGGGACTAAAAGTCTTTAGCCCCGGACGCAATTTGTTGCCGAGACTATAACTCAATTGATAGATCGTTCAAAGGCCAATTCTGTTGTAGTGTTAGGACGACACGTATGTGCTTGAGCCACAGTTAAGTTCACAGCAAATAACCAGGGATGCCTGAACCTTACGACGTTAGGGGATGCATGCATGTCTCACATGCAGATGGTTGCCCGGGATCCCTGGGATGGGATCACTGTGGGTCGTACCCGATGCCGCCAATGCATATACTGCGTCATTCCACAATTAGAGTTTGTATTATTGGACGCGTTATCATCGCACCGGTTTTTAATAGAAAAAGATAGCTTCAAAAACCTTAAAAAGGAAAAAAAAAGTAAAAGAAAAGGAAAAAAAGAAAGAAAAAAACAAAAAAAAAAGCTACAGTAACACAGCCCGCGGGAGGGCGCCAATCCTCCTGCGGGTAGAGGTTGTATTATGTGTTGTGGACGCATATTACAACTTTTTGCAATTCTGACACTGTAGCACTTTCGTTGTTATTTGACAAACTTTGTCTAAACATGTGCTAACTAGGCTCAAAATCTCGTCTCGACATGTACATACTAAAACACTACAACAGAATAGGCCTTTGGACGATCTATCAACTGAGCTTTAGTCTTGGCAAAAAATTGCGTCCGAGACTAAAGACTTTTAGTCCCGGTTGGTAAAACCAACTGAGATTAAAGGTGAACCTTTAGTCACGGCAAGTATTACTGACCCGGACTAAAGGTCCCCCAACCTTTAGTCCCGGTTGGTAATACCAACTGGGACTAAAGGTCCTTTTAGTCTCGGTTGGTGTTACCAACCGGGACTAAAGGTCCTTCCCGAGTGAATTCGAAAGAAAAACGTCCAGAACTATATCACGTGGGTTGTGTGGCTCAGTTGGTAAGCGTGCGTGAGACGAGAGGTGCTGAGTTCGAAACTCACAAACGCGAGCACCCGGGGCTAAAGGCTCCCACCTTTAGTCCCGGATTGCTAGCCCAACCGGGGCTAAAACCTATTTCTGTACTAGTGAAAGTATAATTAGTTATTTATTTTACCAACATTTAATGTTTCATGCATGCGTCTAAACATTGATGTGATGAAGAGAGAGTGAAAAAAAGTTGAAAGTTTGAGAGGTATCTAAACAAGCCCCGGATCCGCTGTCTCCGTGCCTGCAGAAACGGATACAATTGTACCACGTAGCCTAATGCAAGTCGTCACATGTCTCTGTAATTTTGATGACTATTTGATCAAGTATAGACGTACATGAAGAGTATCAATATCAGTTGTGATACTAGAAAAGTGTCATTGCCTTCGTCATGAAACATATATTTTTACAACATATTTTTGTTTTGCAACATAAAATTTCAATACTCTGTTGTGCATGAGCCTCCTAGCTAGCTAGCTGGCGCCGACGTAATTTGGGCTGATCATTCATTGTGCACTGTAACGGCAAGCTTACACAGTACAAGAGGGAAGGTCGAGCGTCTATATATGTATAACTTTAGTTATTTATTGCTCTTTTAAACACTGATAAGTTGTAGTATTGAACATTTTCTCTCTATCATATAATACAAAGACGCCCATGAAAGAATTCTGAAAAGCCTTAACCCTTTTAGGGCAGCACCTTTCATTATATATACAGTCAGAAATTTACAACAATATATGTATGTTACAGAGCGATCACGTCATGGAAGCCAGAACGAAGTTCTATACTAGTAGTAATATATAGAAACTATATCCTTGATATGTACAAGCCGTATACTAACCGTTCTCTAACACTTCCACTCGATCTAAGCTCTGTAGATTTAGATCACTGTTGAATTTAGCAAACCGTCTAGCAACTAGTATATATATTTGTAAATCAATCTTCAACTTGGACTGATGAGGATATATGCCTTATGCCCAAAGTTTCCTTAGCAACCCGCTCATAAACAAAATGACAATCAACTTCAATATGTATTGTTCTTGAATGGAACACCGGATTAGATGATAAATAGGTAGCTCCTATATATTATCACACCATAGAATAGCTGCTCTAGGCTGTGAAATATTAAGTTCCTTCAAAAGTGTTTGAATCTATATATCACTTCTGTTGTTGCATTAGCTATTTATTTATACTCAGCCTCGGTACTAGACCGCAAAACATTTGTTTGTTTCCAAGCAGACCATGAGATCAAGTTATTTCCAAAGAAAACTGCAAACCCTCTTGTCGAGCGCCTATCATCCGGGTTGCCTGCCCAATCAGCATTTGCAAAAAGCACTCACAGTTGTGGACTAAGGCTGTAAAATTGTAAGACCATGATTAATACTCCCACTAATGTATCTCAAAATTCATTTCATTGCTGCTCCCAATAATGTGCTGATGTGGGGGGAATGTACAAACTGACATATCTTATTAACAACAAAAAGCTATATCTGGTCTTGTCAGTGTTAAATATTGCAGAGCTCCTGCAATGCTTTGGTACTTTGTCGCTTCGTCCAAACTCAAGAGATTTCCATCTTGAGCAATTAGCTTCACTTGAAACAGCTAGAGGTGTAGGCATGAGCTTAGATCCTTTCATACCAGCTTTAATAACTAAGAGATCTGTAGCATATTTTTGGCTTGAGACAAGTATATAGTACCAAGATTCCACATAACTTAAATACCAAGAAAGTACTGCACATTACCAAGATCTTTCAGCTTAATATCAGTTTGAAGATCTCGCAATCCAACAGTGCTCTTGTATGCTCTTCACTGGAGCTCACTACCACAATATCATCAAAGCATTGTCATCCCGTTTCTTGAAAAATAAAATAGTGATGTGTCGGCTAATGAATGAACAAAACCAAGGCAATAGTGATGTGTCGGCTAAAGAATGAACAAAACCAAGGCCCTGTTTGGCATAGCTTAGTTTCACTAGTGAAGCTGTTTTTAGAAAATAACTTTATAACCAACTTCTTGGGTGAAGCTGAGCTGGTTTGGAAAAAAAAATATTTGACAAAACAGCTTCGTCAACAACTTTATACATTATTGGATCGTAAGAGAGAAATGATGGTGTAAGCTATAAAAAACTATTTTTTCAACTTCATCTCACCTCATGCTTTTGTAAGAGAAGGAATAAAACAACTTTATAGGTGAAGCTATTTAAAAAAAAAGATGTTTAGCAACAAAAAAACATAGCCCACAACAGCTTATGAAGGAAGCCGTTGTAAGAGCTGTAGCAAATGGCCTCAAGTTGTTGCAACTTATATTACTTAATCCCGCATACCATACTCTCAGTAACGCTGAAAATTACACATCCATCACTACCTTCCAGTCACTATTTGCAAGAGCTTGTTGAAGTGAGTTAGGCTCCATTGAAGAGATCATCCCGTACCTAACAGTACCATATCAGTGTACTGCTTAGGCTCACGAATGTTATTCTGTAATCTGTTACTGGACGCAATGACTGTGCACCAACAACTGAAGGTGACAGAACAGCAACAGTCCAGGAGATGCTGATGGTAACGGGACAGAAACAGCTCCAGAAGATGTAGCAGCTTCCCAGGTGCCCACACCCGTCTGAAACCAATGATGACATGTCGCAGGTGTAGGCACTGCTGAAGACGTCGATTCAGCTGCCCGTGCACAGCTGCAGAGGCTGATGTGTCGACTGATCCAGGTTCTGGAGCCTCCTCCACTGGCGCAGCTGAAGCATCTGCTGGAGGAACCCCTAGAAGTGCACCACCAGAAATTGGATTACCAGCCCAACGAGACACAGCCCTGTCTGAAAACCTCACCCGTACGTGAGTCCCTGTTCCTGTGTAAACTAGAATCACAAACCTCACGAGAAGCATCAGCACAAGTATTAGTAGAATCATCTTGGTCATGATTAAACACACCCCATGGAGAATTTAATAGGTCTTAATTTGGGTTAACTCGGCACCAGCATCTCGATGAAGTTGAGCAAAAGGGAAATTTAACTCATCAAAGATAACATCACGGGATATGTAAGCACGACCCATGCAGTGGAAACATCGAGACATTTGTACCCTTTATGCATATTACTAATATGTGCTCGAGTGCGGCACTAATATCATATGGTTCATAATCGTGATCTATTTTGGAGCAAAAAAAAAAAAAAAACAAGTTCAAGGCTCTATCGAGTTACACATGTTGTCCTCTTCTTGTGACACATTCATTTGTGTGTTCCAAACAAAGCTCATATTAATACAAAACTATGTGTTACAGATATCGGTTGTAACACAAAATACTTGTTTTACAAAATTGTCTTACCGACAACGAATATAGTAGCACAAAAACTATTGTTACAAGTAAAATGATATAAAATGATACTATATATTGTAACACGTAAATAGAACATGTAAAATATGTGACAAATATACACGCTATAGTGACACAAAATACTGATACTACGAATAAAGTGTTACAATGAACATATACATGTGGACATTCCTATTTATGGATGACTAATCTTTACTACTAGAGAACAGACCTTTGGACGATCTATCAATTGAGCTTTAGTCTCGGCCAAAAATTGTGTCCGGGGCTAAAGACCTTTAGTCCCGGTTGGTAATACCAACCGAGACTAAAGGTGAATCTTTAGCCCCGGTTGGTATTACCAACCCAGGATGGACCTTTAGTACCGGTTGGTAATACCAACCGAGGCTAAAGGGTGAACCTTTAGCCCCGGTTGGTGCCTTTAGTCTCGGTTGGTATTACCAACCGGGACTAAAGGTCCTTTTAGCTCCGGTTGGTGTTACCAACCGGGGCTAAAGGTCCTTCCCGAGTGGATTCAAAAGGAAAACGTCCAGAACTACATCACGTGGGTTGTGTAGCTCAGTTGGTAAGCGTGCCTGAGGCGAGAGGTGCTGAGTTCGAATCTCACAGATGCACATTTATTTTTTTCTCGTGGAAACCTTTAACCCTGGTTGGGAGCACCCGGGACTAAAGGGTCCGACATTTAGTCCCGGATTGGTAGCCCCGGTTTGGAAAACCGGGGCTAAAGGCCCTTCCCAACCGGGGCTAAAGGCCGTTTTTCCAGTAGTGCTTTAAAAAATGTGATACTAAGAGAGCTAGTGACACCTTTCCCAAACTGTAGTATCTATTCATTTTCCTTTTCATATCCAGGCCTACACATCAAGCCTAGTGCAAGTATTTCTAAGATCTATGCAGTCTAATAAATAGCTTAACAAAACACTACTACAAAAGGCTTTGTAAGGGCAGTTTCTGTTGATTTGAAGGGCTGGCTGGTGTTATAAACTGTCCATACAAATCGATTTTTAGAGAAAGTGTATATACAGTTGGGCCCTACAAATCTATTTTCAGAAATCACTGAAAACACAAAAAAATGCAAAATATTTTTTAATCCAAGGTTGTCCCCCACTGGTCATCCACCTGCTTGCTTTGCCTAGTCACAAAGTTTTAAATTTTTTGCACATTTTGGCATCCAATGGGCTTTGAACCCATGAACCCTCACGCTCATGTGTAGCCTCCTCTACCACTGTACCTCACACTCACTTATGTCTATTATACATTTTGGGCCTCCTCATATTATACTGAACTGAGTCTAAATTGAAAGTTTGAGATCCTAAAAGAATTTAAATCAAAAAGTTGTCAACTACAAAGTTCTGTAACTTTTCAGTATCTAGAACTTCTATTTCGATTGTTTCTCCATCCGAGGTCATTGAAAAAATTTAAATTTCAAATTTAACAAATTCAAACATAGATTTGCTTGACAATGACAAGATTTCAAATAAAAAATGGTATACTACAAAGTTGGATAACTTTTCGAGGTCTATAACTTATAGTTTGTGACAATAAGAGAGATATAAAATTGATGAGCAATGTTATTGTCGATTTATCAGATAAAAAAATTACTAAAATAAAAGTTGTAGGTCTTGATTAGTTCTACTTTTATATTCATGGTCTTTTCAGCTGACATAATTTAATGTTTTAAAATAACGTCTGAAAAGTTGTTATTTTCAGAAATTCTAATTTCAAATTGTTAAACAAGGTAACATGAAAAGATAACAATAATAATAGTCGTAATAACACAATCACTTGATAAAGAATGATTTCAGAAAATTTTAGCAAAAAAATCTAAAATTTCAAGTTAGTATGAGAGAGAAAGACTAGTTACAAGTTTTAGCCAGAGCTTAAAAAGATAAATCACATTTATTGAACAATTCTAAAATTAAATTTCAAGCAACATTTTGAAGGATCAAATGAATTCAAATGAAAAAGTTGTAGACAATAAAGTTCCACAATATTTTAAGATCTACAACTTTTATTTTGATCATTTCTCTATCTGAGATAATTTAAATTTGTTTGAATTTTATTAATTAATTTTTAATATTCATTGTGTATTTGTAGGCACGTCTCAATATAGAGTCGCCCTTATAAACCTGGTTTATAGGAAGACCAACAAATAGACCAATTTGTAGGGACTGTTGATAACACTAATTATTCTTAAAATTGATTTGTAGAAGCGGCTCATTTGGGAAGTATCTATAGTGGCGGCTCAGTATACAGCTGCCCCTCAAAAAGAGATGTTGCTACAAATTAGTCTTTCTTTTTAGTAGTGAAGATAAATTTTGCTAAAATAGAAACTTGGGTTGCTTGAACCATAGTTAGGACGACACGTATGTACTTGAGTGATCTATGTTCTAACAGTTAACTTCACAGCGAAAAGCAGGGATGCTTGAACCTAGGACGTCCTCAAATATATACTGGCCAGGGATGCTTGTCTCACATGCAGAACGACTTGCAGTCGTCCCCGTCCGCCATGGATAGGATCACTGTGGGTCGTACCCAATGCCGATGCATATGCTGTATCATCACTGTATGTTATGTGGTGTGGACAGCCGCACCTGCTGCCAAGGTTCAAATACAATTTTATTTATTGCTCTTTTAAAACGCTGACAAGGCGTGCTGTATTGAATATATTTTTTGTCTTAATATAAAAACGTGTAAATCTTTTATAGGATTCGGAAAAAACAAAATTCTATTATGCGCGCATATATATTATAAATTTAACGAAATTATATATATATATATATATAATATATGATAATTTTTTCTACTCTAGACAGTAGTTACTCTCAGGTATATATCTCTAAAGTACTCCTCGATGGGAGTATAAAAAACTCACTCTCTGTTACGTTCTCTCTCTATGTGTGTGTGTTGACTAGCTAGAGACTGCGGACCACATAAAACTAGTGCTCTTTCGAGGTCGTGTACTAGGTACGGAGTAGTATTGTATGACGATCGAGTACCTGGACGAAAACAAGCAACAAAGCTAGCACTGCACGCGCGCGCATGCATGGCTTTCATCTGCCACCAATCAGGGCCGCGGATCCTTGTCGCGCGCTGGCCGATGGCCGTATTATTCACACATACTCGTACACTATTCTCACTATTGCATGGTCCCCTATGCATCTATATCAAGGCGAGCATGAAATAGGAGCTAGCTAGGCCGTACGTACGGGCCGCTGCAGTGCCTGACGTACTGCGTGTGTGACGGTGCATGCATGACGGTGTATCGATCGTCAGGACGCCCCCAGCCCAGCTGGTGGTTTTTGGTTTCTGCGGCTGCATGCATGCATGACGACGCGCTATTGCATGTGGTACGTGTACGTACGCACCGGCCAATCGATGCCCAGAGGTGCTCCTACGTCTTTTTTTCTGCACCAATCAATATAATGGATCGATCCGTCGATCATGCAGTGCAGTGCACGGACGAATGAAGAAGGAACCAAGAGCGGCTACTGTGCCGGTGTGTTCGCTGTGGGTTTCGAATTGGGCACTCGTGAATCCAAGCATTGCGTCCTGGTCAACATGAACAGGGGCCAGGGGACAACCTCAGGTTGGGTGGATACTGTTGCACACGGCAGGCTAGCTGCACGTACATACTACGGTGCATTTGTCGTTTAAGCTCTCTCGATCGATATCGATCTCAGCATGCATGGCATTATATTGTGCCCGGCCGAGACATACACCTGCTAGCCGTTAAGCTTTCAAGGGTGCAGTAAATATGAGGGGGCTTAATTAATTTAAATAAAATAATTAGGCCAGTGGACGGACCATTTATTTAGTCTCCTGGACATTTATTTATCTGTAGAAAATAATTTTATGACAGGAATCTATTTATCCAAGGACATAGGAACAGGTAGTGTATATATCATCAAACATGCATTAATTCATGCCAAGCATCACTTCCAATCCCCCATAGGTTTAAGTAGTTGGTGTGGTCAGTCCTTTGTAGCATCTGGGCGCAGCCTAGAGAATACTTCCTTTAATGTCAGTTTTAGTGCATAGGAATCTTACATTTTGGTTTAATCGAGGCATGCAAGTCAACCACCTCTGTCGAAAGATCATGGTTAATCTGACCTTAATGGAAACGTCTCAGTTAATCTATTAACATTGCCGGACGGGTTAAGACAATTGCCTCGGTTAATAATTATATTAACTGAGGCGGTTACCCAAATATATGCCCACCTCTGCTAAGGAGGGAATTAAACAAGACGGTTGACCAACACACATGCCTCAGTTAAACCTTCATTAACGGAGGCGGCTGTTATGATTTGGCCGCTTCCGTTAACGGGGTTAAACAAGACGGTTTCGTACGGTTTATAATCGTGTGATCTAAGTTGGAGCAAAAGAAAACAAGATCATGGCTATATCAAGTATTCCAGTGCCCTTCCTCTTCTGTTCTAGATGGGCCACACACCTGACATTATATGTCAAATCTAATTAATATTTGTTCATTTTCCCTTTTGATATCCAGGCCTAGAGAGCCCCAGTGCAAGTATTTGTAAGATCTACTATGTAGTACGTCCACTAAATAGCTTAACGAGATAAGTAATAAATTATGCTAAAATAGACAGCTGGGTTGCTTGAACCAAAGCTAGGTCGACACGTTATGTACCTGAGCGATCTATATGAAGTACCAGCGAATAACCAGGGATGATGCTTGAACCTACACACGACGTCCTCAAATATGTACTGGTGAATAGATAGGGATGCATGTCGCACATGCAGATCGACTCGCAGTCGAGTATCGTCGTCCTCGCCCCGCACTGGCCTAGTGTCCTCGGATCACTGTGCGTGGCTCGTACGACCCGATGCCGCCGATGCATATCGAGGTGGGCCAGCTGGCCTTGTTTAGTTCTGTGAAATATTTGGAAAAAAATTGTAGCACTTTCGTTGTTATTTGACAAACTTTGTTCAAACGTGGACTAACTAGGCTCAAAAGATTCGTCTCGACATGTACATATTAAAAGTATATATATAATTAGTTTTTTTTTTAATTACCTACATTTAATGCTCCATGCATGCATCTACAGGTTGACGTGACCGGGAATCTGAAAAATTTGGGGGAATTTTGGGAAACTAGCTAGATGAGGGCGGTTTACCACTGCATGCACGTTGTGCTCCGTACATAAATTGTCTGTGTTGTGTACATGTACACACACAAAAGCACACACCCTACTACAGCCGCTGTTTCCGTAGCTCGGCACGGCTCGCACACACGTCAAGTCAGTACGGCTGCGCCGGCAGCGGATGCGTCCATGCGTGTGCGTATGTACGTGCCGAGCGCATGCGCGCAGATCTGATTGCTGCAGGATGCATGCTAGCTGCTGCAGCATGCAGCTGGCCTCTGGCTGGCCGGCCGGCCGTCACACCCGATCGATCCGATCCAGTGCCTTCGCGGCTGCGCCCAAGCATTGCGGCCGGCCGGCCGGCCTGTAGCGAGCTCTAGCGCCGGCCGGGCCGGACACTAGGTACAATTGGCCGCCCAGGTAGCCATTTCTCATTTGCAGTCGTCTATCGGTGTGGGGCACATCAGAGCCAATCAAGTGACTCTGTGAGGAGAGGACCCATCTGCTGCTGGCAAAATCTGGCATGGCGACGCGCGCGCGGCCACCACCAGCCGCTGCCCCTAAGACACGTCAAGTTTGGTCTGCTCCGCCGCAGCAGTCGGCAGCTGCGGGCAGCCATTTGTGACGCCCTCTCACAGGCAAGGAGCAGTTCTGCTACTAGACATAGTACTTTCTCCATCGTCTTGACTCTTTACTAACAATGTGTAAAATTAATCATGCAGGTATACCTGCAATAGGAAAAGTTTATAGTGTACACATATTGCTTATATCATATTGGTGTCACTAGAATGCTGATATGATATTGTAACCGTCAATTTATAAAATTTAGGTATGATAGTACACAAAAGGTATTACGTGACCGTGTCCCACTCTAGCGTGATGGCGCGGCCCCGCTTGCTTGCTCCTCCTCTCCGTGCCACGCCCGAGCCCCACCAGAGACGAGGAAGAAGACTTCACCTGCGCCTGCCGCTCCGACGATGGCGCCACATCGGTTAGGGTTCCGGCGGTTATGGGGTTAGGGGATTTATTCCTGATGAGCTTAGAAGGAGCTTTTTGGGGGTGGGGGGCGTAACACGTACGGTGCTAGTAGTGGTTAGTGTTTCAGGGGCGGTGATGGAGATGACGGGGGAGCTGCTAAGCGGGTGGCGAGGGCATCACGGCGATTGTCGACGATATCCTGCCCTGGGATTACGGTGAGTGCGGTCTTATGTGCGCGGAGCAGATTGTGTGTGGTGTGGCGAGGACAGCGGAGGCACGTTGTGGCAAGGTTAGGGGAGAGCGGTGTCGTAGTGGGCGGCGCAGTCGGTGACATGGCAGCCGCTGGCTGGGAGCAGCAGGAGAGGAGGGGGGGTAGGGGAGGCAGGGCACATGGGAGGAAGACAAGGGTTGCACATGGCTGGTCGCGGGTTACCGTCCTCCGTGGTAAGATAGTTAAAGGTAAAGTAGTTTAGTTTGGATAAACTTACATAAAGTTATATTACATGGAGCACTGGATTGGAGGAAATATGTGGTTAGGAAGGATACAACAAGGGAAGGCACTATCCAATCCATTTTTTCATTGTATGTATGTATTATGTATGTTTTTCTTATTTATTCATTAAAGAAAATATATTAGTATCCTAGTTTCTGTATCGACCAATGCATATGGTTGTTCCTCATTACAAACAGAAGTAAACGGTCTAGGAATCTCAAAAACAAGGTTTTGAGGCATATTAAAAACAAATAACGTTTTGGAAGACCTCTACTAAAAAGCAATTCTATTGCTAAAACTCCAGCCGTGTCTTGCAAACACCTTCATTGTGGTTGTCTCAATAGTCCTGCATTCCATCTTCATCATATGGTGATCCCTCTCCTGCTGTAGTAGGGACCAGGATCTGGTACAGTAGGTCCTCCTCAAGATAACATGCATATAACACGGTGCTAGGTTTTGTTCAAACACAATGTCATTCCGAGTTAGCCACATCACGCAACAAATTACACTTGCACCCACAAGAATTTGAGATTCTAGTTTCCTATTTATCCCTTTCATCTAGCCTCTAAACAAATTTTGTATACTAGTTGGAGGTATATGATTAAAGGAAACATAAACAATTCTCCATATAAATTTGACAAAATGATAGTCAAAGAGTAAATGTTGTATCAACTCGTTTGAAGAATAGAAACAACACTTCTTCCAATCTCCTTGTCACTACCGCCGTGCTAAATTATCCTTTGTTAAGGTTACTCCCTCGTACAAATACCACATAAAGACTATGATTTGAGTGGTAGTTTAAGTTTCTAGATTAAAATGTTAAATGGTAGAGCTTCTGCTCCAAATAAGACTATGTACATGGATTTTACCGAGAACAATCCATTCTGATGTAGCCCCCACACAAAGCGATGTCTCTGATTTGTCATTTGTACATCTACAACCATAGCAACTGCTGACGGTCATTAAACTCCAAATATAACCATCTTCTATTGCATAAAATGACATGAAATAAATCACAAACTATAGTTATAGGGTTTGATTCTAACAAGTTACACAAGCTTTTTGGTGTCCTCACATATTTTGTAGGATATCTGACTTTTTACCCTAAAAATACATCTCAAGTGATAAATTGGTGAGAATCATTGCGAAGATAGAGCTCACTGAGACGTTCGAAACAGATATATCATTTGCTATATTTAGAGTCTCACTGCAAAAGATATCAAATTTATGATGAAACCTACAGATGAAGGATCTAGAAGAGTCTAGAAGGCACTCCACCGAAGCAGGGGCCCGAAGCCCACTGTACTGGGACGGCCTCTGCTATAGCCCATTTTCTGTTTGCATCATTGGTCGGTTGCCAACAACCTTTGAGATCTCATCTCCACACCATTGCTTAAGTCGGTTTGATCCAAGGGCTCATGTTGCAAGATTCGGTCTATATAAATTAAAATAACCCCTAACCTCCTCCCTGAGACATCTCAGAAACCGTAATTCATATTTCAGTTGGAATCCATTCGAGAGGCATCCCTTTGAGGATCATACTCTCATTGAGATCAATACACTAGGGAGATTAGGACTAGACTCTCCAATGTAGTAGGTTAGTTCCAGTTGAGAGTTAGGGAGAGTCGTGCTACGCTCAGGTTCTAGAGACATCATAGGAGGTCTGGTATATCTGTATATCTTACTTTAACAAGACTTGTGCTTTAAAATATTTATCTTCTCTATTTACATTATGCTTTCATATGATTGGTTAGTGTAGTTGTTACATCTTAACATGGGATCTCCGCTCGCATTAAGTGCTCTCGTTATAATGTATGGTTGGAGAAGTAATTAATAGTATAGACATGGTGTTTAGCCTATAGGTTACCTAAGATTGTACTCAACCTCACAGATAGTTATGGTTGCCCCAGGTGGTGACAGCCCAGATGGCCAATGTATTCCACCATGTTCGGGGTGGTGTTTGTAGGACCGTAGTCAAACCTTCCTATCCCCTTTCTCATTCATTTTCGTGGCTAGTGTTTTGATGTCCCAAAGTGTTATTGCATGTGATTGCTATATCTACCAATGCATCAGTTAATATCTAGTCCAGGCTAGAACATAACCAAATTAACAGAGAAGTATTTAGGAACCTAGAACTCACACTTGTCCTCTCAACTTAGCTGAGCTACTCATTTATTATGGAATTCTCTTGTGTGTTTGTTATCATTCATTGCTCCTATCACTATCATTGCTTACCTCCACCTTATGTTAGCTGGTATACTATTTAGTAGATACATAATAAGTTAATCATCAACTTCTTTAACCATTGTTTCCCTATGATAAAATATAAATAATGATACCTGCAATACTCCCAGTAAAATGCTACGATGGCTCTTGCTGAATCCTTCATATTTTCTTTGCATTTTATAAATACCAACAACAACCATATTGTGTCACGCTTATAAATTAACACCTGCTACCAGACATCTCCAAAAAACTACATTTAACGGTGTCATAGACAACACCGATGTCACGGATGCACCTTTTCTCCTTAAAATAATATATAGTTTAGGAAAGAGTGATTTTACTAGGCACGGTCTTATCCACGAATCGTCCCAAAATCGCACGTGAGACCCATTACCTAGATCAAACTTGCCCAACGAGAGGAACTCCTCTCTGACCTTCGTGAGTCCAACCCAAAACTGAGAATCCCCAGGCATATATTGAACTTGTGTTAAAGTTTTGTCCCTTGGATATTTATTCTTAAGCAGTTGTTACCAAACTCCATCTCCATTAATCAACTTAAAAAGCCATTTGCTTAGGAGACACTTGTTGTGAACATCTAAACCGTGTTCTTTTGGTGTACAAACTACTTGTCACTTAGACAGTTTATATTTTTTCTTATTTTGACCACTCCGCCAAAAAACCGTGAACTAAAAAATAATCCAGCTTCTTCAAAATCCCTCGAGGTATTTGAAAAAGGACAACATGAATATGGAGAGACTACTCAAAACTGTGTTAATAATAAGAACAAGCCTCAACCTCTTTTAGATCACCTCAACCTCTATTGAAATCTTTCTTCGACATGTTTTCAGTTCTTATTTATGAGTTTTGTATGGTGCATAGGAATTCCTAAGTATCTAAACACGAACGACCCCATATAACACCCAAAAAATTGAGCATACTCATTTTGATTGGCTTTGACTGCTCTGTAACAAAACATTTCACTCTTATAGAATTGATTTTGAGACCTGAAAATTGTTCAAAGGCACAAAGTAATAGCTTGATATTTTTGCCCACTCTAGATCATTGTCCATAAAGATAACAGTGCCATCCGCGTACTGAAGCACTGAAAGCCCCACATCCACCAAATGCAGAACAATCAAATCCCCTCATCCACCAAACACAGAGTACTACAACTACTACAAGAGCTTTACCAAAAGCTGTTCGTTTTATCAAGGGATGTTTAGTTCTCACCCAAAAACTTTTCACCTGCCACATCGAATGTTTGGCCACATGCATAGAGTATTAAATGTAAACAAAAAATTAACTAATTACTTAGATTGTGATAATTTTACGAGATGAATTTTAAGCCGAAATATAATTTGACAATGTTGTGCTAAAATAAACATGTGCTAATGATAGATTAGTTAGTCTTAATAAATTCGTCTCACGATTTTCCGATGAAATCTATAGTTTATTTTTTATTGGTATCGAATACCATATTGGACATATCATGTGACATCCGATGTGACAACCTAAAACTTTTCATCCACCAACTAAACACCTTGTAAGGGGCGAAATTGTTGGGTTGTCTATTCGATCAATTCAGTTCCCATTGATTGTCGTGTGTAAGGACTGTCGCAGTGTCACGCTTAACGACAAGCTCTCTGCAGCTTCCGTCGCACGCATGTAATTTTGCTTTCAATATCTTGTGTAGTTCTATGCTGGTGACTACACAAGATATTGAAAGCAAGATTACATATGGTGGAGCTAGGAATTATACTAAGGAGAGCTGGTCAGAGCCAACATATAAAATTAATCGCAACTCAACTAGTTAGGTTTCTCATGGCGACTATCCGGTTAACTTTTGACTTGACGGGTGCTCGTATTTTCTTATATGCATCCTAAAATCAAGTGACATGACTGTTGACGCAAGACGTCTAGGGTAACTTTAGAAATCTTGAGTACCGACTTATTTTTTTTTTGAAGATGCTCATAGGGACAATTTTATTATCTAGTTATGTTTTGTATAATTTTATTACTTAGAGGATATTAATAGGTATACATGACAATAATTTTGTATATTCTTCCTCTTAATGTAAATAAAAATTATAAAGTTACACTAATAAAATATTTTGTTGTGAAATGTTAGGGGGTTGGCTCAGCCACTGGCTCTGCAGCTGCGATCGAGTTCGGTCGATGGATCTAACAGTGTGTTGGGTCATCAGGACTATTCACTACTGGATAAACATTGGCGTCTTTCTGGAATGAGGTTGGGACTGATGGAGCGAGAGGTTTTGTATTCAGTAAACGCGCGTGAAAATTGGGGTTTCTAACAAAAGATATGGCAACCACCATATGGAGGAAGTACTTAGGCCACGTATATTGCTACACGTCAGCTATCTCGTGCGCCGTCCCATGCAATGTTATATAGATTTTTGCTGATGTGAAGGAAAGAGAGACACGAGAGAGAAAGAGGTTGTTGTATTGTTTTGCGAAACAACCACCTCATGAGCTAAAATTTAGGACTATGAGACAACTATTCTACCATTATATAAGTTGTTGTTGTTGTCATACAACTTACAATTTATTTTTATTCTGTCGACAAATTAAAGAATCATGAGTTGCCACGTGACAACTTAAAAAACAAAGTATTATACATATTATCTACTAAGTCGTCTTAAAATTACGTGATACTATATGAAACCATCTACGAGACAAGGCCAATGTACTTACCTTATGTGTGGTATATAGAAACCCTCCTCTTATCCACAAGATTTCATTTATCATGCTGCATGAACTCTCCGAAAAGTTTGTTATAATTTGCTAACGGATAACTGGGGTTAAGGCATCTATGTTTTTAGAGAAATTTTGGAATTTTTTAATTTAACATTACGTCAACCTGTAAGTGTTTCCATTTCCTGATATTTAAATTTCAGAAAAATATTTCTCTCTTTAGGGGAAATATTATTTTGTACAATGTGTTTTATTTTGGATTTCCAAAATAAGTCGTATTATTGTTGCTTGTCTCCACAAATATGATCTAATTATGGATTGAACCTATATAAAATGAGACACCGAAAATGGTTTCATATATAATAGAAAGTATGTTATACCAAATATCGACACTATAGTACATCACAGTACAAGCTAGATCGGTGGTAGCATCTAGAGAATGGTAGACATATAATTACAGACAGTCGTGCATTAATTTAATTTAAGCATGCATATGACAATATAGATTGCTTGTGAAAAGAATATTAAATCATTTTTCTTATCCTTTCTCTATTGGCATTACTAATTAATCTACTATTCGGGGTATTATTATTTTTCATTATAATATAATACTATAAATTGATGGCATGCCATGTTTTTGTTAATAGAAAAAAATAAAGGAGAAATACTTAAGAAATTACTAAAATGAAAGGACCAAAATTGATCCAACCCTTAATTCAGTACTACAAATTATAATTGACAAAACAACTTTCTCTATGATAGTTTCCTATTTATTACAGCTGGTTTTGGTAAACGTAGTTGTCATGTACTCCCTCCATCCATAATTCCAGCACAGTAACATACATATTTTAGTATCTTAGCTTTGAGTAATTATAGATTAAAAGTAACAATATTATGATAGCAAATAAGTATCATTAGATTAGTTACAAAATGTTTCATAATAAATTTATTTAGATCCATAAATATAAATATTATTTACTAGATATGTGTCACTTTACTTGACACGTAACTCATAGTTGTATTCTTCTAGGAACGGAGGTAGTACTAGTTAACTTTGCACACAACAACAGCTTGTACACTCACATAATTAAGCAACCATGTGCACGATAGTTGCCACCCTTTAAATTTAATTAGCGCTATGAATTAATGTGAATGAATAAAAAAAATACATGTTAGTGGGATAGAATGACAGATTTTATGGGAAATTTTTTGAATGTGTCAAGTTTTATGGGACAAAGAATATATATACCAACTTATATATGTGTCTTTTCTAGGCTACACGGATGAGTATATAAAATTAACTCCTTTGTAAATCTCCTGTGTGCATCGTTTCTTTCTCAATAGACTGAAGTTTACTTTCTGAATATACTGAAGTTCACCTTAGTGTTTTCCAATGTTTCTCTTTTCAGAAGTGTCTTTTGTGTCTTGTATATTGTTGTGGTCATGATAAACCTTGTGTTATGTATGTAAATGGTCTGTATTTGTGATGATATACAAACTCAGTAAAAGCATCAGCGCTTTATGTGTTAATAAGCTTCAAGAAGTTGGTTATATAATCTTATGTAAATAATAGTTATTTGGTTTTGAGTGAGACTATTTACACTTGCATGCATAAAAAAGGAAATAACTGACAGTCTGACACATTACTTGCCTTTTGAAAGAAAATAACATACAAGAAGTATGGTATAAAAAAATGTCTAGCAAATTTACACGCGACACTCAAATTTATCAAATGAACTAATTACATGGAATATGACAGGTCCTAATATCGGAGTGTATATATTTGACTTGAATGTTTAGAGGATTTGGACCAATTCAATCTCACCCGATATGCCTATCGGACGCATGAGGCTGATGAGAAGGCAAGGTGTATGAGATGGGTTTATCATGTGTATTCATGTACCATAAAATTATGTGTAGGGTTTCAGAAGACGTTACCCCTAACAGCCTCACCCAATTCTTTTTTTGTGGCTCATAGAAAAAAACGGGAATGCATTGTTATAATATGGAGTTCTCCAATTATAGATGATTATTGTGAACTAATTAACTGAGATATCAAGCAGACTCAAATATATAGATGAGTTGAAGCATGCATGGCTACTGCATAAAAAATTAAACAATAGTTTCACATGGCAAATAAATATGTGAAATTTAGAATGACCAGAAAAAGCTCCAAACAATATTGCTGCAAAACTTGAAAATAAAGCGAGCTGAGCTAAAGCTAAGAAAAACTACACATAAAGAGGACTCGAGACAACTGAAGGCACACACCAAATACCACGCACTTTGGATAGCAGGATATATATGGACCGACAATAGTTCTTGCCGATAAGTTCCATCATCAGATCCAATAAGAACATAACTGCACAACTACATGATCGAGGAAGTGATGGATCCAGCACTGCTGACACAGAGAGATACCACGCACTTGATCGAAAAAGATTATTGCACTTATCAATCATCATACAGAGATCGAATTATCCAAGCAAATTAAACGGTGACAACAACTAAAGGTGGAGGAAGAAGAAGAAGAGGAACCAATAATTCAAAGCCTGAGGGAGAGGTCCAGCTTCTCGGCAGAGGGAGCAGCATCATCAGCAGCAGGAGCCTTCTGACGCTCGCCCATCCTTGTTGCACTGATATTTCGACGACGACACCTCCGGTACCGGCGGCCGCGGCGCCGCCGCCTTGGGCCTGCTGGCGGCGGGGGGCGTCCGGCCGTGCGCCGGTGGCGGAGAAGGCCACCCCTGCGCTCGCAGGGCGGCGGCGATCTCCCTACGGCGCTTGGCCAGCTGCGCTCGTACTTGTGCGCGTTCTGGTGGCCGCCTAGCGCCTGCGAGCTGATGAACTTGCGGTCGCAGTACATGCAGACGAAGTAGCCCGGCGCCTCCGGCGAGACCGAGGGGTGGAAGAGGGTGAGCTCCAGGCTGAGCTCCTCCTCCATTACAGGGTGTGTGTGTGTGTGTGTGGAGAGCTAGGGAGAGAGTAGATAGAGAAAGAACTTAATTTGCAAAAGCAATCATGATGCTAAGGGAGTTTAAATACAGCTCCAGACTTGTTCCGCCGTGAGATGAGGTTACTGGAGATCTCAGACTCTCTCAGTACGACAGCCAGTGGAGGGGGCTCGCTCACGTCCGTTTCCGTTTGGTAGGTACGTATGTGGCAATACGGAACGGAAGGAGCTAGAATTCTTAGTTCAAGTTGCTTGTTGCCGGTTGCTTGAGGACCGGACACCGGACGGACCCGGACTCCCGGAGTGCACAACGTACGTACTTCAGTCGTAAGAGAAACTTTAGGAACATGCATATCTTTGACGACATGATGATGATATAGAGTCTGTCAATACAATACTGTACTACTTGGTGTTTTTTGTTAAATTATTTTAACTTAAATGTGATCCATATAAATTACGAAAATTATTCTTATTATTAAATGTCTTAATTAGTGTGATGGTTGCTAGATTTATAGAATAAGAATTATGGGTTGAAATAATACCCTCTTCTCTCTTGCAAAAGAATGTGTACGGTTTACATGAAGGATCCAATTCACGTACTAATGTGTGTAATTAAAGTAAAGAGGGCATATTAGTAACATTATATACTAGTGCTTATTGATCATGCATATAGACATGGCTTATTGTCCATGCGTTATAGACATAAAGAGGTATATATATGAAAGCTAATGCATGCAATTTGATGGTGCATGTCACTCTTGATGCCGATTGAAGTCATACTCACCTTGAATAAATAGGAATGGTGGGAGGCTAGAAAGGTACGGACGAGAGGTCATTGGAATTAGAGATACACACATGCAAAGTTAACCATTCTCTCATCATCAAGTGAACTAGAAAGGTAGAAGGTAGAGAGGAAAGAAACAATCTCAACATGCATGGAGCAAATATGGCGCAAGGTGGGTTTGTGTTGTTAACCCGTGAATGGTCTATTTGTCACTACTGGAAACTTGAAATTCCCTGACCAACGTCAGTGAAAACTGGAATTACCCTGTCGAGCTAGCCCTGACGGTATTTTTGTTTTCCCTGATGAGTCAGTCCTTGATTTTGTTAAAAGATTCAGAGATGTTAAAAACCGATGTTTTAATTTGTTAATTTCTGAAAAAAGATCTTGCTGATTTGGCTTTTGTTGGCTTGTGTTTTAACATCAATGAAAAGTTAGAGCACTTTGAGTTTCTCTTTATTAACCAACTGTTACAGAAAGCTTTAGTGGTTGAGAGTAATTTTGGAGAACCTCAAAAGTCACATCGTCCTAATATGCATACTATTGAATGCCAATCAGATGGCACAGACGATGAAACATCAAGTTATTTTGTTGCTGAATTTGTTTGGCCAACACAAGCTAAATCAATTTCTTGTTCTTCCCTTAAGTCGATTCACAAGAATCGGTAAGAGGAGACAAAATTTCCTATTGATTGTGGCATTTGTTGCCACCATTTGATGAATTGAAGCGTCGTGCATACTGTAGATGGCATAATTCAGCTTCTCATGCTACTAATGATTGCAATGTCTTTAGGCGGCAAATCCAATCGTCTATAATGAAGGCCGATTGAGTTTATTAGAGATGAAGGTGGATACAATGCTCTTCCCGGTTAATACTATAGAATTGAAGAATCCAGCTATTTTGATTCGGCCTAATCAAGCCGAATCTTGTAGTGAGAAAAATGTCATAATTGGTGATCCTAGGGTTGGTGACAAGATTGAGCAGACTTCAAGTCGCAAAATCATGCTTGAGAAGCTCGCGGATGGCCGGGAGAACATTAAAGTCGTTATCAAGTCTTCTAGGCTCGGGGGGCAAGCAAAAACTCCTTTTGGAGAGAGAGAAGAAGATCCTATTGCTGTTGTTCGTGGCAGTAACCAACAAAAAACAGCAATGTCGATTTTCTCAAATCGTCCTAGCAAAGGCAAATAAAATCCACCTAGGCACTTACAGACCAAGGCAACTAGAGGATGGAACTTGGATGGCCAATAAAGACAGGAGTTCTTGTGAGGAGGTACAATTACACTTTTGTCCGTCTTTTAAACAAGTACACCAAGCAAAAGGCCGATTCGGTGAATCGGCCTAGAAAAAAAAGTCTGGTCACTTCCTAGGCAAATTTATGTGCCTAAAAATAAGAAAATTATTGCAGCTCCGATGAAGGCCATCAAACAAACATCAATTCTAATAGGCTCTATGGAAGTCCCGCTTGATAGAGTTGACGAGGCGATATTGTTGTTAAAAATCTGTCTCAATCCTCTATACAAAAAGAAGAGGGAGCAATTGCTACAAGTAAAGATAATGTTGATAGTAGCAATCCTGAGTCCAAGTATTTCCATCCAAGGTGGTGTTCATCGGGTTTAACCAAGACACAACGACGCAAACTTCAGCGTGCACGTTGTAAGAAGCTCCAACAGGCGTAAAGTTGCATTGGGTAAGCAGACGAGATATACACATATCACCCTTAGAACAAATAGTCGATACATGTATCGCCCTTGGAACAAAAAAATGGCTGATGTATACATCGCCCTTAGCTGTTGAATAGCTGATGAGATGGGTATCGTTGCTATTTGGTTTTGAATTGTGTTTTCAGATTCATGTCTCATTCACCTGAAAATAGGGGGACATATATTGACAACCAAAATTGGTCATTTTATGAAGTTGTCAAAATGTGAAATGGAGTTCACCATTGCGTTCTTCTTATCGAGATGGTCAAAAAACATACGTGGAACGTCTAATTTGGAGTCTGGATGGAAAAGTTATGACCTAAGACAGATGACTCACCTTCGGAAGTTCCCACAGATGTCGGAACTTCCGGAAAAGCCATAAAAAACTCGTTCGGATCTGGCCTTTTGGATTCTGATCTGAACTGTTCCAAACTCATGGAAAACTTGGAAAATAAGGCTTGGAAGGTTTCTTACTGGGTTAAGACCACCCCCTCTATATATATAGGAGAGGATCATGGCCGATTGAGATCTCATCTATTCAATCGTCAAAACACATCTATTATATTACGTCTATCTTCTGTCCCAAGCTCTTCCAACCCTCTGATATTCAACGCATCTCTCGACGGGATTCGTTGGTGTTCTAGGTGGCCTTGCCGACTCTAGAACACCCCAACCGTGCGTCTCCCTTCCCGGGAGGCGTTCATAGGTTTATCTGGTGAAGAAAGAGCGTCTGATCGGCTTCGTCGACCTGCTGGTCGGCTTCGCCGTTGGGATCTTCCTCCACCGAGTGCTAGGCCGTGTGCGGCCTCTGGACGATCTAGCCTCTTTCGGTGTGTGACGACGTCAACAATAGTACTGTCACTGACGGAGCTGCCCTAGGGGCGAGCTGGGGCGGCCGCCCCAGCTACCGGCGCCGTAGCTTTAGACCCCCGGACCCCTTCTTCTTTCTGAATCCCGAGCACGGAGCTATGCGGCCATGGTGACGGCGAGGCTCAAGCAGAAGCTCCGTGTCCTGTCCTCCCGAGCAAGGCTAACAGAGTACACTGCATACTGGGCCTTTTTATTTTAGCCCAATTAAAGCCCAATTTGGTTCCCTCTCTCAATTCCCCAACCCCATCCATCGGCATCTCAGGTTCAGCCTCACGGACACGGAGCCGCACGCCGCATCGAGCCATGACTCCGCGCCGCCTGCAGCCCTCGTCGATCGTCGGCCACCGCCCGCCCCGCCTTGCCCCTGGCCGACCGCCGCCACGTGCTAGCCAGCCCCTACTGCCTACGCCCTGCCCGCCAAGCACCAGCGCGGGCGCGGCTGCGCCCATCCGACTGCCTGCTGCCGCCTGCCAGTTCCCAGCCTCCCAGCCCCAGGTGCGCGCAGCCCCAGGTGCGCGCAGAGGACGAGGGAGGACGAGGCGTCGCTGCCGAGCGCGGCGCACAGGCACTGCGGCTTGGACTGCGCCACGCTCTTGAGCTGTGAGCAGCACGAGCCGCTGGGCGCGAGCGCCGATGTGCCGTTGCCGCGGTCCAGGTGCGCCGGCCGCTCGCCGCAGGAGCCAAGAGGTAGCGATGGAGGGAGGAGGAGAGGAGGAGGTGCGTGACCAACCTGTCGTTGGGACCGGCCATGACCGCGGAAGGGCACAAGCAGCAGCTCCGTCTGTGCCAACATCTGGATTTGGCCGAGGGCGAGGTTCAAGCAGAGGAGTTCCCAGGACTAGAAGTGGCATTGGCAAGAACAGCAAAAAAAAATGGTATTGTTTTTCGATCTTATCAGTTCATGGGAATCTTAATTTATAGTAATTTTTGTGCAGACTTGAAAAATTATTTGTATTTTGCAATCATGGGAATCTACAGGTTCATCCATTGTTAGTTATTTGTATTTTGCAATGTATGGATCAATTAACCAAACTACCAGTTTAATCTTCAAATTTGAGGTAATATCATGTGTTTTCTCATCTACTTTTTGCCACAATGTGTGACTGCAACATTTTTGCTAGGATTTGTGTGATTGTAGTACGTGGATGCGGTGTGTTGTGTGCACGGTGCCTTCTTGATTTATTTCTTTGCTAAACTTCGCCCCACCTATAATTTTTTTCTGACTCCGTCACTGAGTACTGTAATGTAATGGTATTATAGTAATATGAAGAAATAAAAGTGATAGGAAACTCCAACCATTGTTTTTGGATAGCACATTCAGATAACAATTAAAGCAAGCTAGTTTAATATATTTGTTTTTGTATGATAGTACTTTCAGGCAAACAAGCAAACTAATAAGGGTGCGTTTGGTTGGTGACCAGAACTTGCCACGCCACAGATTCGTCGTGCCACAGTTTTTCTGGCAGCCGTTTGGTTCACTGCCACAGCTATGGCACGCCACACTTCCGGCCGTACCATACATACGTTCCCGGTGTGTACCAACGTCGACAAGGCGTTCCACTGTATCATATATACTATGTCATGAATGGTTTGGAAACGAAACAAAAGAGCACACTTGCATGCGGCCGTCGCCGGCGGCTTCGCGCATCAACGGTGTGTCCTCCAGCGAGCGGGCAGCCAGGGCCGGGGACCAGGGTGTCTCTCCCGCCATCTCGCGCGGATGATCGAGCACATCCATTATTGTGCTAGGTTAGGCGGCCTCGACGCCTCGTGCTGTCGGCCGTACGGTACGGAGCTATTTGATCGTACGGCGTGGGTCGGGACTTGTGTCGATCGACAATTTGCTCCGGCCTGCTGCGTGCCGTGCAGTTCCAGTTCCCAGCCAGTGTGCACGGCAAGTTGTTCCTAGGTGCGGGCAGTGGGCACTGCGTTGGGCCTCACTATATACTTGGGCCTATCAAAATTTACGCCCCGTTCTTTGACCCTTTTCAGCTAACTCAAGCTGTACTTTGACTTATTCTCTCTCACAAAACACTATAAAACAGCCGAAATTAGCCATAGAAACGACCAGTCAAACATTAGTCTTAATATGTATTTTGCTCAAACTCTAGCTAATAAGTGACTGATCAAGTGCTCGTGGAGCGCACGACTAGTCTTCCTTCTCCGGTTCGCCTCCTCGGCCGCCGCCTCCCCCACCCTCCGACCATCGGCACGCCAGAGTGTAAGAAGGCAAGGAGGTCGTGGTGCTAGGGTTGTGGCAGGGTTAGTGTTTTCCCCGTTGGCCTTACAATGAAGATTTTGGGCAGGCAGGCTAGCGAGATGGTGGGACGATAGGAAGGGCATGCAGTGCTATTGTTGTAGCAATGGTGGAGGCAGCCGAGGCAGATCGGGGTAGGGGTGTCCAAGGCCATAGTGGAGCTCCAGAGATGGAGGTGGAGAAAACAGAAGGCCACTGCAGCATGGTACAATCTCACCTGAGATCCGCGACCACAACAGTGGTGCTCGAGCGAGACCCTGTCGCGCCACGACGGTAGTTAGTTTGCTTGTGTTGTGATATTACAAAAATAAGCGACATGGTTTCAACATATTTAATTATATTAAATAATTTAATACCAAATATAATCAATAATTTACTTAAAGCATAGTAGCCAAAAATAAATATGATATATAGTAACAAAATCATGTCCAAAGCTTGTATAAAATGAATACGGTGACTCATATCTATATCAACAATTATATAATGACCAGTACATGAATAAGGCAGATTAATGATATAAACATATTTTGTTTATTTATGTTCGCTCTCAAATTAGCGGGTTGCTGCTCGAGGCAGCTTTCCAACGCTTGTTGGTAACTCAGATCCTAGACTAACATTACAGTCCTCCTTTTTATATGACAGGGGTTTTAGAACAAATATTAAGAGCCTAGAGTGATAGCAATATAACCGAGAAACAAGTTATTACTAAAAATTAGAACAGTGCAGTAATAATAGAAGTAACACACATTATATGCTCACCCCATAAATAACAGATCAACAAGTAATCAGGTCAACAGTAGATAGATAATTCGACGCAAATAATAAGACAATGCTGAAAATAATCAACACTCTAAGACCCATGATGTTGTCTGACTATACCGCTTTGTATGGTTAAGCAAAAAATTAATCCGCCTAACAGTGCAATCACACCAAAGTTATATTAACTAGCAGATTGCACAAGTAAAAATTTCTAAACTGTAAATCAAGAAAGTCAATGGGTAACTCACATCATGTAGATTATATTGTCTACATGGGAAGACAAGCTCAAGTGAAAACTCACAGCACGTAGATTATCTACGTGGGAAGACAAGCTCAAGCGAACACAAGGTTCTGTCTCAGAAAACCAGTTCTGCCGCTCACATCCGAGCCTGCACGATGGATGGAAGACAAAGATACTAGAGCCGTTGTCGGAGCCGAGGAAGACGTGCACGGCCCTAACCCGAGGAGTAGAGGTACACGGTGAAGCAGGAAGTCCAATCACTGGGCCAAGGTTGATAGCACCAAAATAAAGCCGCACAACACCACATAGGCCGTCGGTCGAAACTAGCAGCACAATACCACCACCAGTACCACACGAAGATGGCACTCACAGAGTCACAGGTCACCAAACGGAGTTCGACAAACACGATCACACCCGTCACTACAACAGAATCGCTCTTTGCCGAGTGCTGACAGCACTCGGCAAAGAGCCTTTTGCACTCGACGAAGGTTTCGCCGAGTGCCGCACTCGGCGAAGAAAATATCGGCAAAGGGTTCTTTGCCGAGTGCCAACTATCGGGCACTCGGCGAAGGCTTTGCCGAGTGTTGACATATTTGACACTCGGCAAAGAAAAAAATAAAAAAACCCTAAAAAATAGGGAAATTTTTTTATTTAATTGGAGGAGGCCGGGGCTGACGAACTGTAAGACCTGGGGACTCAAGACGCCACACCGGGCACCAGTAAGGAGAGCCGGCACCACCGCACGACCAGATGTATGAGCCCCAAGAGAACACGTCGATTGCAGTCAAAATTGGCCAGAGCTTTGTGGGAGCTATGGTGGATTTCACCGAGCATGAAGTGAAAGGATAAGTGTTTTCAGATAAGTCAAAACGAGAGAAGACACGCCCATTTGAAAGAGAGGAGGCGGTCGAGCGCATCGCGTGGATGTGCGCAAGCTGCAGGCAGTCATGCCGCATAGAGCGGAGCAGACAGCAGTGGCCGCCGCCGCCACCAGGAGCCGAAGCTCCTCCCATTTCTCCGGTGCCCATGCGTGCGTACCCCTGCAGGAGATAAGGACGGCAGGTGTGGCTGGCCGGGCTGCTCGGCCTCGTGGTCCTTGAGTGGCCTAGCACGATTGATTAGCCTCTTCTCTCTTTTTTAAAAAAATTATTATTATTATTATTATTCATTTCTCTATTTTCTAATGAGAAAATAAAATGAAAACCCCTTAAATATTGAACAAGAGTATGAACGAACAGATCAGACATTATAAACAATGTTTGTATAGTAGGTTCGTAACACCACCTCACTGTAAAAATGATACCATCTTCAGTAAGTTGCTCACTGAGAAATGAATCTGCATACTCCCATGCAACTGCCCAAGTATGTTTAATTTACATGAGGCAACTTCATCACAGATTTCCACAGGAGGTAATTTCATCATATGCATTTTACACATCATCACAACAACATGGTAAGTATATTTTACCTTCACAACAACATATAGACAAGTTACAAGTTCAAGTCATGAGCTCAAATTCCTCAAGCTAAAGTCACAATAATTGAACAAACCTAATAATTGATAATTCACCAATCAGATGCATGAGCTCCTTCAAAGTAAACCTGCAAATATCTGGTCAACTTTTACCAAGTTACTGGACTATACATCTATACAGGTAGAGAACAAACTTTTAATTTGATCCACGTCGGGTTTGGCCTTTAGTCCCGGTATTTTTTGTGTTCGGGAGTAAAGGACTTTTAGTCCCGGGCTGGATTACCAACCGGGACTAAAAGTCAGTTTTTAGTCCTAGTTGGTGCCCCCAACCCGGACTAAAGAGCCTTGACTCTTTAGTCCCAGTTGGTAACACCAATTGGGACTAAAAGGTCACCCTTTAGTCCCGGTTGGTGTTACCGACCTAGACTAAAGGTCTCTCACCCGGAGCTAAAGGTTCCTTATGAGTGAATTCAAAAGGAGAACATTCAGAATTGTGTCACATGAGTTGTGTAGCTGAGTTGGTAAGTGAGTTACGCATGAGGTGAGAGATCATGAGTTTGAATCTCACGAAGTGAAATAATTTTTTTGCCTTGAGGGTGGACTTTAGTCCCGGTTGAGTGTGGCCTGGGACTAAAGGCTAGGACCTTTAGTCCCGGATTGGTAGTCTCGATTTGCCAGACCGGGACTAAAGAGGGTCTAGGACCGGGACAAAAGCCCGATTCTGTACTAGTGCTATCTAAATATGTATCTCAGATTATCTTGTCTCCAACGAAAACTTTGGTCAATATGAACCTATCCATGTCAATCTAGATGTGCTCTATGGTTTATCTAGCATGCTTACTGACTGCAAAAGAATACATTTCTCCAACCTAGAGCTAAGCCTATCGAGCAAGTCCGTCAAACTACTCTAGGAAGTAAAGGCACACTGTGAGCTTCCAGGCCGGGTAATGACAACATCTTGTGACTAATGTGTGTGTTTTGGAGAAACAGATTTATGTTAGAAGACAAAGAAGTATCCTCAAACATTGATGAAGAAGCAAGTTGAGGAGAACTTAGCATGTATGTCTAGCATATGGATTGGAGGATCAAATGTTAATGCTAGGCCGAAAAGCATAAAGAATGAAGAAATCCTTGATGGTTGATGATAAGAAGATCAAGAAAAACTAGGTTGAAGAAGGAGATCAATCAATATGTCAAGCGAGCAGTCAACAACAACTCAAAATCTCTAGGGGATCATGGAAGAGTCAAATATTGCAACCAAAGGCTCAAGGTTGAAGATCTTTCAAAAGTTAGGATCGCTAACAAAGGGAGTCAATTGAGCAAAGGCTCAACCAAATGTTCAAGTCTTCATGGTGGTGCAATCTTGATGAACATATGGTCAAGAGAACCTAGTTATGGTGCAAGGAATCCAACAAAATATGTTTTTCCTAAATCATAGTTTGTGAGAAGAATTTAGAGGGTAGAATAGAAAAAGTGCAATCAAGATACAATTTGATGCTATGGAAAAAAGCAAACTCCGGACAACCAAGTTGGAGTCCCCACCTTGTGGCTCTGGTGTGATGACACTATTCAAACAAGAATATTGGATGGTGCGGTGAGGAGGATTGACCATTGAACAATCTAAAGACAAATGATAGAGGCTAGGGTTTGGTGTCTCCAAAGAAATAAACAGACCACATGGTCCTGCTAGAAGGAGTTGTGATGTGTTGGACAATCTTGTTAGAGGGTGTTGACTATTGAAGTTGAGTGTGGTTTTGTGATCAAGAGACGGTTTGGTGATGTGGTGAATGTGAGCCCAAAAAAAACTTACATGTGACATCAACTAGACCATTGGAGGTGTTAGGACTAGCCATTTGAGGTGCACTGTGCAACCGATTGCACTGGACTTTATGCTCGGAGAATATGGTTAGCAAGATAAGAACTTGCCGCAGGATCGCTCTCACATTATCTCTCGACGCTGCAAACCTATGTCCCGGTGCGAACCATCTTGCCACCCTTCCCTGCAGGCATCACTGCACCACCTCGCATTTCCCTGCTGCTTCCCGTTCCTAATATTGGCTTCTTCTCGTTTCTTCCCCAACATATCTTTTGAACTTCAGGCACGTACTCCTCTGCTGCTAGTCTACAGCCCCGTGCTTGCTTTCTGCTGTGTATTTAATTTGAAGAACATGAAACGCTATACAGGGTTATGTATGTTGTGTAAGTGACAATAGAAACATTTTTTAACCAGTATACCATGGTGTATTAATAATGGGAGTTTCATTTTATTGTTATATATGCATTCACGCTTTAAGGTACACTGTATATATATGTAGGATCTTCAAATTACCGATGTGCCTTAACAGTCATCACAGTCGTGTAAAATCCACATCTTTGTTGTTGCGTCTGTGCATTCACTCTTCAATGTACACTATGTGGTCATTCAGAGTCCAAATTAAAGTCCAAATGGGATATCAATGATAGGATATATATATGATACTTCAAAGTCCAAATGTGGTCGTTAAAAGCTATTAACGAGCACTAAATAAATGTGGTCATCCCTGGTTGTTGGGCATGTACAACGGGCTGTTTAGAGCCATCTGCGTGGTGTAAATTTTTCAGAAACAACCCTGGCAGAGGCAACAGACAGCGAGCCCATCGTCTCGTGAGGCGACGACGCGGGCTCGCGTGTTCCCATGCCAAAATCAACGTCCTGACACCCGTTGTACGCATTGCGCTGATGTAGTGATGTCTTGGATAGATCTCGTGTGGCATCTGGCAATTTTGGCGAGAGGGAAGAACGGCGCAAGAGAAGAAGGATGCGCGGCGCCATCAACGCAGATGAACATGGTCCAGGCGGTCGAAGGTAGGAAGCAGTTGGTGGAGCGAAGCAGGACCTTGCCTTGACGTATGGCACGAGCTCGCCACCGCCCCGCCATTGGCATGCCCTTCTGCGACTTGCTCCGGTAGCTATTTCTCCGCTTCCTGGTGACTGTGATGGAGCTTCAACAAGCAAGATCTTGTTGTGCTACACTCCCTGGTGCCGCTACTCCCGGCTCTGCCGCTCCTCCATGGCCGATGACCGAAGGATGCATAGGCAAGGAAGTGAGGAACGGATAAGCAATGCCGCACATGACCGATTGACTAGTACCTGAAACAGATAAAGGATTTTTTTATTTTCCTCCATTTCTAATATTCCTTAGTGAGACTGGATGGATTAGTGAAGCTATATATATATCTTGATTTGTTTTGTAACAAATAGCAACACAATAGTATATAAAATGTAATCCATAGTTGATCTTAGCTGCATATTGAGTATTAAATAGCTTATAGACATTAAATAGATGGTGGGTTGTATGACTTGTTTTTTTAGTTGTCTTTACATCAGATTGGAGGTTGTTACAGACGATCCCTGTCTATGGGTTGACCATGCCCAAATGCTCTATCGTTAATGCAATTAATGACACCACATAATATTTTCCGTCGCTAACTTTTCAATGACCAAATAATATATGTTCATTGATATTAGACAAATAAGAACCACAATTCTAGTAGTAACAATCACATTTTCCATCGTTAGTATTCGCACACCAATCTAACATGAGGCACTAACGACTACATTTTCGTAATAACAACCACATTTTTATCAATAATATATTAAGGCACATTTATATTCATATTATTTTTACATTGCCAACTTATTTATTGCACCAGACACCAAGGCACGCAACCACCACAACGATATACTTTTCACAGCAGAAGAATATGATTTAATAAACTTGCAAGTGTACACACATAGTGCTGCAACTTTATTTGCATCTGCTACTGTGAATGGGAATGTGGCATGTTTTTGGTAGAAAAAAGCATCAAAATACGAAATGATTGATATATAGGGCATCAACACTGAGAAAAAGATAATGGACATAATAAGAGTCAGAGCAGCTGCAATATGGCTGCTAGTAATTTAAGGATGGGCACGTGAGAGCATGTAAAAATGAATATCTACATTTTCTATATACTCGGAATGGCCGTACGTATACTCAGCATAACTAATTTGGGGAAGATTATAAAGAGAGCTAGCCAGAACCCTAACATGGAGACCCAGGAGGAGGTCTACCTTCTACCGCCGTATCCACGATGGCCTCTGCAGGAGGCGGTGGGGCACGGGGACATGCTCGTCGGGTGACGGGGAGAACCTCATCACTGGAGAGAGAGAGAGGTGCGATTGCATGGGGAGAAAGTGTGTTTTGGGCGTCAGAATGCAGGTGGGTTAAGCTTGTTGACCCAAACACTAACCCGAGATAAACCCAGTTAATTTTATTTGAGTTTTGAGTCAACCCAACCCATACAGCCTTTGAGTTGTAGTTTCATGTGAAAACACCAGACTGCAGCAGCTAACCGGCACGAGCACGACACTGATGATTTTGGCTCCGGCGCTCTGCCTCCACGTCCATCTTGGCGCTGCACCTACGAACAGCTTAGCATCCTCCTCTTGTCAGCGGGCGCTGCTTGCACAAGCACAAGCCTGTTCGTGGCCGTGGGCACAAGCAATGGTGGGAGGTGGCGTACTCACGTACGTAGCACCACCATGTCCGAGCATGGTACCACGGTGAGCATGAACTGATGGGCTAGGACCCAAGAACGAGACACTTGGCCAAGCCTCTTAATCCATCAGTCGTCAGATACATTCCGAGCCCATGCTTTCTTCCTCTTCTGTCCTCTCGAGCTCTCGGGCTGCTCTGTTCTCTGTCCTCTCTACTACTAATTGTTTGTATGGTTACCATGGGGATTTAAATATACTCGATATACTCCATAAGCTCTAATTACACCAAAGTGTATGTTTAATTTGGGCATTGGGTGATTGGGTCGACCTAGTTAAATCTGCATCCTGAGCGTCAGCTTTTGTTAGCCTTCACAATATGCGCCTAGCAGATTTGATGGAGCGTTCAGTTTCCTTCTGCTTCCCACTCCCAACATACGTTGCACGCACCATTCTTCACAACTCATTATTGCTCGATATCCTCCATATTTTTAGTGTAAATTGTGTAGTGTTCTTTGTGGCCTTTTATAGAGCTAGAGGTGGAATGATATTCCACACACTACTATGTAGGACAGGCCAGCTTTTCTATTGCTACGCATTATTTCCTCATTTAAATGGCCAGATCTTGTAATAACTAATAATAATGAAGTCTTTCCCGTCAGCATGCATGGTGTCTTTCCCGTCAGCATTGGAATGATAATAGGACCTTGCTTCTGAGATGAATAGCTAGCTAGCTTATCGAAAGGGGAAAGTTCATTTTTCCATTAATCTATTAGCCACGTACTTCCTCCATATAGGAAAAGAAAGTTGTTTTGGACAACGACACAGTCTTCAAAGTATAACTTTGACTCCTTGTTTTTATAAAAAATATTTATTAAAAATGATATATGTATACTTTTATACTAATATTTGTCAATACAAAATCTATTCATATAGCTTTTACATTTTAAAACTTAATTACTTAAAAGTTATTCATGTTTCAATGTATGATCAAAACTTTGTCCAAAATGACCTCCTTTTTCTATACGGAGGGAGTACGTCTTTTGACGCATCAAAGGGTAGGCATGTATATTACAGACATGTCTTAACGACACATCATAGATGTGTTTCGTTGATCCGCATCTATGACAAGGGACACGTTTGCCTAGACACATTTGCGATCACACAATAGATACGTGTTTTGTTTCCACGTACTTCCCTCATACTCGCAAAGAAGTCGTTTTGAATAAGATTTGAGTCAAACATTGCGAATATAAATTATGAATAATTTAAGTGGTTGTTGAGTTTGAAAATGTGACAACTATATGAATAGATTCGTGTTGAAAAGTATTTCGTAAAAATATACATATGTCACTTTTTAATTAATATTTTTATAAAAATAAAGAGTCAAAGTTGTACTTTGGAGACCGTGTCGCTGTTTAAAACGATATCTTTGACGAGTATAGAGTAGTAACTGATAAATTACGTGTGTTCTTTGTACTATTTCGACATAATATGAGTTAATGTTGGGCCCAATATAATATATTTTTGGGCGATATAATGCAGTGGAGTGTTTGTAATGCTTGGACCTATAGGATCTGTATCTTATAGTTAGTCTAAACTAACCATTTGAGTACATGCATGAAGCTAACAAACTATGGATTCTGTACCCATGTCCATGGAATATCTGCGCAGTGCCATGTTTCTGTTCTCCGCTGCAATGAAATCTGTCGATGCAGCAGCTTAATCAAACAGCAGGTCATCAGTGATTTCTATACATAGAAATAATTTGGCGGTCAGCCCATGAAATGAACTCGCTTGATCCCTCTGCTCATGGGGCCTGCCTCACTATTGCTATATAACGAATATGTATTTCCCTGTTGCCTCCTGTTCCTATAATCCTAACACACATGATCTTTCTTACACCTCGATCTGAACATCCTACTCGCTCTTCCGCTAACTAGTGGTTGCATTTTGTGAAGTTACTTGTGGCGGAATAGAAAGCACTATATATGTAGTAGTATATATAGGCAGTCAGGTTGTGTAGTCCCACTGGTGGAAGTGGATCTTGATTTGTCCCCTTTGTTGTTTTAATCAATCCTACAGTTGCAAACTGCAGGAATTGTACCATTTTTAGCCACACATCCACTCTTCATAATGGCCGTATCATGCACTGAAGATGAGCACATAATAACCACCATGAATGCACTGATATAGGGGTTCATCATGTCGAAAAATAGAATATCTCTTAACATGTAACATATCTCTGGTTGTTCCACGCGCTAAGCAACTGTTTATTTGTGCTTCAAAAATTGTGGGATGGGCTTAATTTGTTCCTTATCTTATTAACCTGTGGCTGCTTTTTATTTCTAATTTTGAAATGTTCCACTTACTGCATGAAACAGTATTGTGATGTACTCTACCACATCGTAGAAACAAACAGGATGACGCCCGGGGGAATCATCAGGGTAAAAGAAATAAGAACAGCTCAAGGAGAACGTAGTACACAGACTGCGCGCATTAGTTGTCCTCTGAGGTGATTAATTTACGAGTGGAAATTAATGTGCAAGCTGATCAGCGGGACGGACTGCTGCACCCCTCCACTGTACTGTCCAACCATAAGTGCGCTTATGGTTAGGAACTCGGTCGGTGATGAGGAGCTCGCTCTCGAGGGTTGAACTCCTCGGCGTGCACGTGCTCCTGGCGCAGCATCTTCACGAGGCCGTACTAGGCAGAGAGCCTCGATGGCTCAGAGGCCAGGCCTTGAGCTGGTCCGGAATGGCAACCCAGAAGCAGACATGGCGATGGTCACCTCTGCCGGACAGCCTGTCCAGGCAGTGGATTTGCGAAGCATGATCCACGGCCATCGAGGACGCCCCTCACTCTCGCTTCCGGTGTAGGAGGGAGGAGGTTGGTAGGGCAGGCATAATGTCCGAAAACTCCTCAGCAAAGGACACACACTTGGTTCTTCGCGTAGTGGTATAGCAGAGAATTCCCACTTGCCTCCAATTCCCAATACGTACACAAGGCCATCATGTTTCTTACTCCTTAGAACATCCTACACCTCTCTTCCTTTGACTAGTGCCCGACACTTTTGCCAAGTTACTTGTGTATTGGAAAGCACTATTTAGTAATATATATAGGCGGTCACGTTGTGTAGTGTCATCCACTGGGGGAAGTGGATCCTGCTTTCCTTTCCTTTCACTAGTAGAGGATGGGCCTTTAGTCCCGGGTCCTAGGGACCTTTAGTCCCGGTTCTGGACCCGGGACTACGGTTCCGGGACTAAAGGTTTGCTACAGTATTCACCCGGGACTAAAGTTTTGGAATAAAAACGAAAAATGTTGTGGCTGTGGAGATTCGAACTCAAGACCGCACAGTTAGCCTTCACGTCGCGCGTTACCACTGAGCTACACTACACATCTAACAATAGGATACTCCTTCTTTTTAAATTGTGTCTGGAAGGACCTTTAGTCCGGTTGGTGTTACAACCGGGACTAAAAGGTCCTTAGTCCCGGTTGGTATACCACCGGGACTAAAGGTCCTACCTTTAGTCCCGTTGGTATTACCACCGGGATAAAGAACACTGACCCTTTAGCCCCGGTTGCCTCTCGGTTGCCTCGAGGAAAGGACTTTAGTCCCGGTTGGTGTTACCAACCGGACTAAGAACTTTTAGCCCCGGACCAAAAATATTCGAGGCTAATGTCCGAATCTGTCTATCGCCCAAGGCCATTTCTCTAGTAGTGTTTGTAGTGTCATCCACTGGGGAAGTGGATCCAGCTCAACCATTTTGCCCATAAAAGCAGTCCAACTTACCATTTTCATTAATCGCTTTCAAAAAAAAAAAAAAAAAAAAATTAAGCATTCTCAAGACCCAAACCACAACCTCACACTCAAATATTAATTTCGAAATTCAAAATCGTAGAACTTCAACCAACATTTTGCCAATAAATTGTTTCAAACAAAAATCTTCTAGAATCTTGCCATTGATTATCGATTAATTAATAGAGACACATGTCATAGGATGTCTGTCTTACTTAATCGACTATTAACACGGGTATTGTTGGGGAAACGGAGTACTGACAGCAACACCCGCGACTGCCTGACCAGGTTTGCCGCCCAACCCTCGCAGTCGGACACGGCGCACATGACTGCTCCATCGTGTAAAACACAGAGCAATCTACGAGTGACAACATGGGTGTCTAGGTTGTCTGTATCTTGAGCTCACTCATCTCTTAAAGTGACTATGGGTATGAATGAAAAAATATAATACAGGTGGGCTGCTTTTATGGGCAAAATGGTTGAGCTGTAGCCTTTTAATTGCTTGCCCAAAATCGTAGCCAAGTCACAAACCGTCACTTATAGCTAGCTGTGCTGCGTTAGTGACAAAGAGGTTTCAAAGTCATGATTCATGGCTGAAACATATGTTTATTTGGTACCCATCTCTAGTCAGTGCACACACAAATCATACAATGCTCACAACAGATTCTGTATATATCAGATCATCATGAAAATAAACACAAAAAGGTGTGGGTTTTTGGACACATTGCCGGCAAAATCTAACTGACTAGCGGCCTCAGTGGAGGTGCAGGCCCTGCATGCCAGTCTCTCTCACACACCCTTAGGTACCTGGGTCTCCACTGGCTTCTGAACTTTCCTGTGAGTCAATGCTACCAATTGTTGTTGCTTTCATACGTGTGTGTGGGTCTGAGTGGAGCAAAGCTAATCAAAATGTGCTGCCGTTTTACCAATTTTTATGCACAGTAAAATGGAACTAACAAAATCTGAAATCAAACAACAATACCCAGCCATGTTCTTTTATATATATTGTACTATATCATGTTTTTTTTACCAAATTTCTATCTTGACACACGAATTTGAAGTGTTGACGACGCCCATCGACATATGCACAATTAGAGAAAAGCTGGCGATTTTCTTAGTGGCACAGGTCATCGACAAGAAAGGAGACTTCTATTACCCTACCAGTTAAACAACATTGATGTGTGCTTACTATTATCAGTGTGGGTCCAGTGATGTAGTGTGTGACTAAATAAGTTAAGTCCAATGTTGTGATGGATTTCGAACAAGTTGTAAACCTGTTGTGAACAAGTTGTGAACAAAGTCGTCAATGAATTTGATATAAATGTGAATCTATTGAACTTGAGTCTATTTGTAGAGCTTCTGTTATGAACATGCTATAATATATTGATGGCTTTCATAACATGTTGTAATGTGTGTGTGTGTTGTGAACATTGTGGATCTGGTATGTGGCTCCGATGGAAAAATGAGCGACTAATGAGTTGATGCGTCACTTTTTTTTATGATATCAAATTATCAGTGACGTGGGTTCTTAGTGCGTGTCACTGATATTACCTTATTAGCGACACGGGTTGCAAACACACATCACTTGTACTCTATTATCAGTGACACGAGTTGCAAACACACGTCACTGGTACTCTGTTATCAGTGACACGGGTTGCAAACACACGTCACTTATACTCCATTATCAGTGACGCGTGTTGATGTTATTAGTGACGCTTGTTCTAAACATGCGTCACTAGAAGTTTGCTATCAGTGACGCATGTTTACGCATCACTGATTTGCCCTTATCACATAGGCAAAATTAGTGACACGTATTTTATGCGACACTGATGGCCCTCAACACGCGTCACTGATAACGGTTTCTGGCATAGTGTTTTTCAGGAATCAAGGGGAGTTGAAGGTCAAGCGAATGTTGTCCCTGGGAGCGGAAAGGGGAAACCCTCGCGGGGCAGAGGCACCACGCGGTCGGCTTTGGAGGATCTGGAGAATAGCGACTGTGACCACGGTGGCGCCGGGGAGGAACTAGGAACGATTAGGGTTAAGTTTTTCCCGTGTGTTTGTACAAATGTACCCTCAGTTCTCAACTACATCTGACAGCGGGCATTGCACTTTTCCGTAATTCGTCGGACGACCCTTGGTAAGCCCTATAAATACTAAGGGATAAACAATGAACATGGTGATTCTTTGGGAGAGGAATGAAAAATTAGCGCAGCTTGCTCCACTGCATTACTGACTCTGTTACTTTCTATCTCTCGTTGACCATGGGCTGTGGTAAGCCCTCGCCCCTCTCCCAACATCACGTACGAGGGTAGAGGGCAGGTGTGAACCCCACAGCGTGGCACCGTCCGTGGGGATCAAACCCACGGTGACCAAAACATCGCAGGAGCAGCAGAGGGCACAACAACTCCGGGGCAGCGAAACGTACACAATCTAACACAACCGAAGCCTTCGGAAGGGCACAGAAGAAGAAGTTGCACCAACAGAAGCAGAAAAAAGGGCCTGCCCCCCCAAGAGGAGACGAAAATAGTCCAACTATTTGAGGGTAACAGAGAAAAACGCGTAATCATCTCAGCTCAGCTAGAAGCAAACATCGAGGATAGCCTCCTCCTGTTTTTAGAGACAACAATGAAATTTTCACATCTGGGCGCCCTCCTCTGATCCAGATTGTAGGAGGCCATTCAGACCTTCTCCTCCATGATGCGCTTCTGATGGAAGTAGGATTCGTAGCGGTTGATGAAGATCAACGGGTCGGACTTGCCGTCGTACCGTGGTAAATCCATCTTCTGGAAACACGGTGGGTGATCCTGATGCTGCTCGCAAGAGGATAAGGACGACGACAGTGGCGGCTTGGCGAAGAGCTACTGGATCACCTTCGAGTTGGCCTCAACAGAGGCCACGGGAGTCTTGAGGGTTGCGGCCAAGGAGTCCAGGGTGGCCTGGAGGGCGGCGTTGGTGTCTCCCATGGCGCTCGCGCAGGAGGAGGCAGCTGACGTGGTGAAGGGATGAGCGGCGCTGCTGCTAGTGGTGGCGAGGTGGAGGGTTCAGGCGAGGATCGTCAGGATCGTGATACCAGGTTGTCAAGGACGTTAAACCCCCGGGTAGCTAGACCTCGGCATAGAGCGAGGTTTTACCGCTATGCTCCTTGCTTCGGTTGAGAGAGAGATTAGATGGCAAATATCTTTCTTTGTCCCCTCAATGTCTGGTTACAAGAATATATATATGGCCTAAGGCCTAAACCGACTAAAACACATGCTCCTAATAAAACTAAGGAATAGAAATATGTAACTAATCCTAACTTGAATAGAAATAGGTAACTAATCTTAACTTCTCTCCTAGCCATTGTTGGCTAGCTCGGCCTTGGTGCGCTCAGCAGCTCGCCACACATCATGGGCACGCCAATGCCTGGTGTAGGTCTAGCCCCACATGATAGACCAGGCTGGTACGCATTCGCCTAGAGGCATTTGCGATCACACATTATTAGAGATGTGTTTTGTTTCCACAACACTGATAAATTACGTGCACTATGCAAGAAAAGCTTATCAGTGACACCGGATTGGCGAGGGTCCGTCTTGCCATTGAATCTTGGCAAAGCAATAGGTTTATAGGGGGGTGGCCATGGTGAATTCTGAAGGCCTTCGGACAGTAGGGATTTCGGGTCAACAGCTCTATACTGACCTGGCACCGAGTGGGGTGTTCTGAAGGCTAAGTAGGCCGACAATGTTTGATTAGGCTCTGACTGAGCTGTGCCGAGCGGTGGCTGCTGGTGAGAATTATTTGAGTGGTTTGTTATTGATTGAAGGCTCTGAATTTCACCTTGCAAGTTGGCCAGCTGTTGACGGACCTTCACCGCTTGTCGGGATAATTGCATTGCTCTTTGGTTTGCATGCACGGAAGCGGCAAAGCCTATCTCTTTCTTGTTGCGCTGCCTGTAGCTCGGCTTGCAACTGCTGTAATGTCTCCTCTTGAGTTTGACTTGTCGGCTGCGCAGTGTCCTCCGTAGGCTGCGGGATTGGTTGAACTTCTTCGTCGTTATCTTCCGCTTCATGATCTTGAGGCGGGGATTGGCGAAGGTGCTACGCACGTTGCGCCTGGGTCTTCCTCGCGAAGGCGGAGGACCTCCCTCCTGAGCTCTCGCAGCTGCTCTCCTTTTGGTGGCATAGTGGGTTTCTTGTGGCTCAACCACGGTGGGCGCCAATGTTGGGAAAATGCCAACTTCCCTTGGTGATGGGGACCGCAATGAGGCCTTCGACCCTGAACGAAGGCTGCCTCACCTCCCCTTTAAGAGTGGAATCAAGAAGTGCCCTTCTCCAAAAAGAATCCTCTCCCTTTTACGGGGCGACGTCTCCTCTTTTTATAGCGCACTGTATATCGGTTGTTAGGGTTTCCACCCCCTTATTACATTTTTGCCTAAGCGGCGCCTGGGAATATTCCCAAAATATTCCCTCTAATCTAAAATTCCCCTGAGGGCATTTTGGGCCTATCGTTACATTTCTCAACCACTACGCTAGTTGGGCCGCTAAGCCTCCCCGCGTACGGCCCAGCGAGCGCGGCTCGATGGGCTTCAGCTTCCATAAGTACAACACCTCCGGTCACCACCTTCGCTTAGCCTTCGACGCCTCCTGTTCGGTTGCTACCTTCGCCTTGCCTTTTGGCTGCCACCTTCGCTTTGTCTTTGACGCCTCCTTCAGGACCTTCGCCTCCAGCGTCGAGTGGGCGCTCCGCCTTCGCCAAGTGTTGGGCGGAGAACATTTGGTCATCCGGCCGTTGGCGGGATTCGGCTCTTCAGCGAAGGTCGCCCCACGAAGGTCGCTTGGCTTCCCTGCAATCCACCATCTCAACGAAACACATTAGTAGACTTAATTGAAGCCTTGGCCATCTCTCAGGTGCCACTTCCTAAATACAACAGACCCGTTTTCTTCGGGAATTCCAACAAGTTTGTTTCAGGGTTCACTAATAATTAACAGCATCACGTATGTGTATTAATGATTTCCCAAATTATTTTGGTTTATGAAATCAGCAAAAGCATCATTTCAGGCCGGGCTCGGGCGGGCCGTCCGCGTAATTTATAGTGTAAAACAACTAAAATAAACATTTTAGGCTAAAAATTTTTCTAGGCAGCAAGATCTCTGTCGAGGCCCTGTCTAGTAAGGTTCGTGAGCGGACCAAAACCCGACGGGCCCGGGCCAGGCCCGCAGTCCGGGCCGGGCCAAAAATGCTCAGGTCTAATTTCCCCATACCAATGCGGATGCAGTAGAACAAGCTTGTGTGAACTTATACAGAGTATTCCACAACAGTCTAAGGTCAGACTAACTAACATTCACATTCAACAGGATCACAACACCGTTTCACAGTCTCATCCCACCTTCAGAGCAGTAAACATTACATGTTTGGTCCACAATTTGTGATGTAAATACATCGAAGGGCAGAAAGTGGGCCTCCACGATCTTCTCGTGCTCACAGCAGATACCACGAAGGACACTATGCCAGAAAACGTTATCAGTGACGCGTGTTGAGGACCATCAGTGACGCATAAAATACGCGTCACTAATTTTGCGTCTGTGATAAGGGCAAATCAGTGACGCGTAAACACGCGTCACTGATAATAGTTATCAGTGACGCATATTGCTAAAAACACGTCACTGATAATAGTTATCAGTGACGCGTATGGCTGAAAACGCATCACTGATAGTGACGCGTATGGCTAAAAACGCGTCACTGATAAGAGTTCTCAGTGACGCGTATGGCTAAAAATGCGTCACTGATAAGAGTTATCAGTGACGCGTATAGCCCAAAACGTGTCGCTGTAGTAGGTCTTATCAGTGACACGTCTTGGCCATACGCGTCACTGATAACAATTTATAAAAACAAAAAAAGAAGAAATTTACTACTAGGGTTCTATATACAACAGTCGTGTTCCATCAATTTCAGCAACAAAATTCTTTATTACAATCACAAGAAGTTGTTACTCCACAATACATAACATAAGTAGATAATACATAGTATAGGAATTGCTCTTGGGAATAAATACATTGAGTACACTGAGTACTACAAATTGGGGAGAGGGAGCAGTAGTAAAGCACTGGCCATAGCATACAAATGAATTTAATCCGGCTTGTCTAAGAATCCAAGTCCACGATTAGAAGCATGTGAGAAATTGGGGTGGAAGCAAATCTAAGAGTAGGTACAGACCTGCAGCAGGGACTGTGCCGGTATTTAGACAATCACCTATAAAAGAGGCATACAAATTGTCACATATATACAATCCTTAACATTTCTGCTGAACTGGTCAAGTGTAAGCTACAATTAAATTTTTATTTTGGTGTCATTACCTAAAAGGTAAAATACTTAATTGTAGACCAAAACTAAACCAATTATCAAATGCATTTTATAACTAACTAACTACAATTGCAGATACACCTTGTGCCTGAGATATAATCTAATTAACTAGAACATCCACTGTACAGCTCCATCAGATCCTTCTTGTGTCCAAACATATCTAAGGCCAAATAAAAAAGTACCCATTAGGTGGTCACTTACATTGAATTAAATAGTACTAGGCATTACATACAGAGTCTTTTACTGATTATTGCTACCTTAATTTACAACTAGAATTAGTAATATAAAACACTTTCAATTAATAATCTAAAAAACACTTTATTTCTTGATTATGCCTGCAATTTATGTAGCAGATAAATGAAAAGGTCTTAGGAATCGAACTGAGGATCTCAGAAAAAGAGACACACCTTTATAAAAACTCTCATATCTCTCTTGATTGTGATGTCATGGCCAACAGCCATTGTGCAAGGTAAAAAGATATACAGCCATTATGTCATGGCTAACTTGCTTTTATAATGACACAAAATCACACAGGTACTCCAATCTAGTTGTAGCTTTGTGCAAGGTATGGTGGTGAAGGGTTTAAAGCTACCCCAAAAGCAGAAACGGCTGTGCAGTAGGACACCAGAGGGATATACAGTTCAGTGCAAAAAATATAAAAGCAAAAGGTGACCTGCTGAAGTTTAGCTTCTCTTCTTAACAGCATATACATTCTCTAGTATGTCCAGTCTTTATTTCATATATATTGTGTAAACAAGTTTGCATTTCCATTCTTTATTTCATATATTGTCCAATCTTTATTTTATAAATTTCATAAATATTTCATTAGCATTCGGTCATTAATAGAAATAACATCAAGCAACAAGTGTTAGTAAACCAATCTGCAATATTTTTTTATGAACCCTAAGCAGGATGATGATCTGTCATTGTTTTGCACAGTCCTGTCAATTTTAGAATATAATTTTATTAAAAATCAAATGCATGTGTCTGTGTAGGATGGATATAGAAAAATTAGGGCACAGTGTCGGTGCTTAGTTTGGCAATATAAATGAAAGTGCAGATATATATATTCAGTGTTGTCTTTGTCTATCACCAAACTGTCAATTCTTTGCAAAATCTTTAGTGTCTAGTGCTGCAGAAGCAGGAAATGATAATGCATTGATGAGTACAACCTGCAGCCATGCATGCTCCTTGGGGATGATTAATCAAAGGGAAAAACGATCATGAAAGTACTATGTGCAAATGGTGATGCCTAATTATAGAGCTATGTATCACACTCGTCAGTGTAATACAAAAATAGAACCAGCAAGAAGAGCCATATATAGATATTAAGCAAAGATATTTCAAACCACAACCAATTTGATAAAACCATTGCATGTACTATACACGCAAATCTTTTTTTGCTCGGTCAGTTTCTTGCATGTTTTTTTTTATCCTAATTCCATCCTGCTGAGAAACAGCATGCAGATGCAAGTAACAATAAACAATGACCAAGAGCAAAGAGGCCTGAAGGTCCTTAATGAGGAATAATTGATTGGAAGGATGGCCTAAGCAGGTGTGGGTGAAACAATTCACATAATGGTAATTGCATACATGATAATAAAAAATATATATCTGTTGTCATCCTTTCTTCAACTTGATACCTGCTATTACAAAGCAGTACTATATGCGGGTTGGACTCAAAAAAGAATAATGACAAAAAGGAACCTGTGGAGAACTAACCTGCAACAAGGAATCAGTTTTAGCGGACCAATGAAAATATTTTGGGCGACGTGTACTGCATCCCCCTACGGTGATCTCCCATCTGCTAAGTACCCTGCAAAATGATGGGCCAAAAAATTTGAGCGCTGACATACCATGCACATCTTCAGCAACAAGATTTCTCAGTAAGAAAATAAAATACACATTTGGATATAGGGATTTGCCTTTATTATGTACCTCGAAACGCAACAGAAGTGCAGAACATGTCAACCAACAAGAAAGCTTTGGGCATGCTGCAGCAGGGCAGCCGTACCTAGGGCACGCCATAGTAGCGGTGGTGCTGGTGAGGACATCTAAGGACGCCCAGACTGCAAGGGCCTCCAGATCCGTGCAGCCACGCAACAACAGCAGCATGGGCATGGCGAGGATGGGCATGACGACGGGGCGCAGCGCAACCACCGGCTTGGGGGTCGCGGCAGCGGCCGCCTGGCAAGGACGACGTGGATTCACTGCCCACCCGGCGCGGCGTGCTGCCGGTGGCCTGGGCGATGGCGCATGGCCGACCCATGGTGCGACTGCAGTGAGGGGGGGCGGATCTGGTAGAGATCGAAGTGGAGGAAGAGAAGGCCGTGGTAGACGGAAGAGAGAAGGGAAACGTACCTGGGTGGATGCTCGTCGGTAGTGAAGGGCCCTGTGGAGAGCCGCCATCGCTGGTGCGGAGGCCGGGGCTAGGGCGCTTGGGCGCGGCTGAGCCGGCGCGCTGCCACGCGGGCACCGCGAGAACGCCGCCGGTGCGGCGGGTCTGGAGAGAGAGGGCAAAAGAGAAGAAGGGGGAGTGGAGGGAGTGGGCGACAGGAGCGGGAGAGGGAGCGACGGACGCGCGGATCGCAGGAGGCGGCGTCGCCCATGGCCGCCACCGGAGATCGAGAGAGAGGATGGGAGACTTTTTTTACGAGAAGTGAGATATTTTTGTTGAGGGACGTGCGGCGATTCGCGAGTGAGGGCGGAAACAAAAAAATTATATTAAGATTGGTGCTAGTTATTTGTGACGCGGCTTAAAAAAACGAGTCACAGATACGTGTACATATAAGTGACGCGTCTATAAACCGCGTCACATTTCTTATCTGTGACGCGTGTTATGATCAAGAGTCACTGATATATACAACTATTAGTGACTTGTCCTACGAACCCGCGTCACAAGACTTATCTGTGACCCATATTCTTAACCCGCGTCACTAATAAGTCGATCTATCAGTGACGCGTCTCAGCAACACGCGTCATAATTTTTATCAGTGACGCGTGTTCTGTTCAAGAGTCACTGATACCCTGTTATTAGTGACGCGTCTTGGTCCCGGGACATGGTCAACAGCTAATCAGTGACGCATCTCAAGAACCCGCGTCACTAATAGCTTATTTGTGACGCGTGTTGTTTTTTGGTCACAAATCAAGGCGTCACTGATAAGCTTTTCTGGCATAGTGGGAACTCGAGCTTGGTGATAAGTTTTTCATGCTTGACGGAGAACAACTTGGCCTGCACGTACACCTGGTGCAGGATCTTCATGAGACGGTCCTACGCAGACAGCCACGATGGTTCAGACCTGGAGCTAGCCCGGAGGGGGAACCAGGATGCAGACAAGCCGATGATCACATCAGCCCAACTTCCTCTTGCAGCAGTGGATTTGAGGAGCATTATACACCACCGTCAAGGTTGCCTCTCACTCTGGCTTCGTGCGCCGTAGGAGGCAGGAGGTGAGTAGAGCAGGGACAGTGGACCAAAATTGCTCCGCAAAGGACACACACTTCAGTTCCCACTTGCCTACTCCCACTCCCAATACACATGGGCACCATATTTCTTACTCCTTAGAAACACCCTACTATACCCCTATTCAGTTAATGGCTGCGTTTTGCCAAGTTCCTTTTGCCAAACAGAGAGCACTATGTATAGAAATAATATATATGTAGGTGGACGTTGTAGTGCGCATGGTCTTGGTAGTGCACTGAGGAAATGCACTTTTTTCCTTTGGTCAATCAATAATGCAGTTGGAACTGCCAGAGTTGTACTTCCTTTTAGGCACGCACTATTAGTGTTTACATTTAATTAATCTTTTCTAGAAATAAAAACAAAAAAATTATGCATTCCGAAAACTCAAATTGCAGCCTCACGGTGACCTACCACCTCCTTTACCCACTGTAGTAAAACTCACAAATTAAATGCACAACCTGCTAAACATATATTATGTCTAAACTAATATTCAACAGCACACATCACAAGAAAATCGATTTTTAGAGTGCCCCTTTGAGGCATAGACAGCCATACCAATGCAAAAACTGTCTCTAATAAATGATCCAAAGAGCACATCTGATTCTAAGAATAGTCCTGTATTATCAGAGGTGGTTTATAACATCAACTGAGGTGGCCCAGGTTCCCATTCGCTTTTAAAACTAGAGGCATTTTTTACAAGCTGTTGGAAAAACCAACTGCCCCAAGAAATCGGTGTCAACATCTGAGGTTGTTTCAAAAGTATAAATATGATTTTAATTTCTGAAAATTAAAAATGAATACAGACTCCAGACACAACTTCGAATCACAAACTTATAAATAATATAATATGAGGTAGATCAATTGAGATCTAAAACTCTGTTACCTTTTTCAAAAGACCTGAATCTTTGTTATAGGAATGTCAACATTTGAGTTCATATAAAAATTCTAAATTTTCAGATACAGAACTAGTGATTTGAATTGAATTTTTCGTACACTAAATAATTTCAAATAAAAACTTGTCAACTAAAAGATGTAGATCATGTCAAGCTCGGTGACGAGGTGCTCACGCTCGATGGAAACTTCCTTGACCAGCGTGTATGCCTAGTGCACATCTTCATGAGACGGTCGTACTCAGATAGCCATGATAGTTCATAGGCCAGGCCTGGAGCTAGCCCGGAGGTGGAACCCAGAAGCAGCCAAGCCGACGGTCACATCCGTGCTATTCCTCAGCCAGCAGTGGATCTGGGAGCATGATACGCCACTGTTGACGTTGCCTCTCACCTAGCTTCCGCATAGGACGCAGGAGGTGAGTAGAATAGAGACAATGGTCGAAACTGCTCGGTGAAGAACACACACTTGGTTCTTCCTATAGTTGTATAGTAGAGATTTCCCACTTGCCTCCTATTCCAAATATGCATGGGCACCATATTTCTTACTCCTTAGAACATCCTACATCTATTATTCCTTTAACTAGTGGTTGCCTTCTGCCATGTTATTACTACTTGCCGAATAGAGAGCACTATATAGTTGTGCCACTCAGGAAGTGGATCTTGCCTTTTTTTTTCCTTTGCTTCAATCAATACTGCATTTTTTTTTTGCCAGCGTTGTACATTCTTTTAGGCACGCACTACTACTATTTACATTTCCATTAATCTTTTCCAGAAATAAAAAACAAAAAAATTAAACCTTTTGAAGACTCGAATTGCAGATTCAGTCACGTACCACCTTCTTTACCACTACAGTACAAACTAAAAAATGCTGAACTTTGTCACACCCGGTTTTAAAAACAAAACCAGGTATACACCATATGTGAGCCCAGGAAGTCAAATCTCACATACAGCTACAAATAAAGGGTAATATCGAAAGACAATGCTCATATATAACGTATAAACATAAAGAAACATAACCTCAACGAGCAGACAGCGGAGAGACACTCCGATCTTCAGATGGAGACACCAACTTCACAGGGACAACTGATGGTTGATCACAAGCCTAACTTCTCCAACTCTTGCAGTCTGGTACCCATCCGGGATTTTTCCAAAGTATTGAAAAGTAAAGCAAGCATAAGTACATCTCGTACCTAACAATATAAACATGGGGTTCATGGGCTCAAAAAGGCTAACACAGGTTTAACTGCAATCAGCTTTAGTTGTCACAATTTTAGCATTAGGTAAACGTATGTTATGCTTACCCCAATTAAACATATGATCACATTAATTCCATCATCATCATGATAACATTCTCATAAACCAGTATTAAACATTAATTAACTATTTAACCAGCAGCTTTTCTGTGAGTTTTCTGGGCCGCTCGTAACCGTGAGCACGGCTGATATATCAGTTTTACACTCTGCAGAGGTTGTACACTTTACCCGATGAGTCGTGATTCCCGTTTGCCAGGGATAGCTAGTCCCATATCACACTGCCAAGGTGCATGGCTGGGTTTCACTGCGCAGCCTTTCAAAGGTTCGTCTAAACAAGTTAGGGCCGCTAGGTTCATTAGTCAGTCTGTGTGATACAACCGTCCCAGGGATCCACAGTCTGTTGTCCCCCATCATTTGCGCCACAAGGGTAACTCTAACAAGCTAGAAAAGGTCCTCATACTGAGCTAAGGTCAGAGCCATATAACTCCCATGGTTGCACTGTATGTCCCAGCTTTGCTGACAGATAGGCAAGTTTTAAACATCTACATAAGTCATAACCTTATATCAATTAATCATGAATCATTAATCAGTGATCGGAGCATGTTGGTTTAAGTTGAGCACTAGCAATATACTACCCAAATGCAAAACATCCCACGGTGACAAGGTAATGGATAACAAGAACTAGGTAATCCTTAATGGCATTCAAATTAGACACATGCACTATGAATTAAGTGATTAGATGAATAGGTAACAAGGATGGTCCCATGCTATACTTGCCTTAAACTCAAGATCCTTCTTCTGTTGACGTGTAGACTTCCAAAGGTTGACTCTTGAACTTTTGACACAAACTTCTTCTTGATCACCAACGAAACTCACCGACTGGACATAACATAGCAAACACCACACAACATCCAAAGGCAGTCATGCAAAGCAAACATAGCCTATGATTAGAACTGTACACCAATCAATCATAAATAAATAAATAAAGAGTTTTGAAAACTGATCTACGATTTGCTACGAACACACAGACGCGAAAATCACGCTAATCGGAGCTATAACGAGAAAGATATGAACTAAACAAGATTAAAGACACTAATTACGAGATTAGATTTAACTCAAATTTTAATTACAGAAAACAGTGGTGAAAGTTATATTTTGAAAGAACTTTTCGAAACGAATTAACGCACTTGAACGGTTTCAAAACGGAGTTAAAAACAAAGAAGTTATAGAGGTTTAAAGTCAGTGGCAAAAACTGTAATTGATTCAAACCTGATTTTGCAATTTTAAAAAAATAAAACAAATCTGAATTTGCGGCTGGACTGCGCCTCATTAGGGAGAAAGCTCAGGGGCTTGAATGAAAATTTTCCAAGACACATGGAATAGTGCCGGTTGGACCGCGGTTGAGGCCTTATTAATTATAATAAGGGCCTTTTTTGCAAAACGGTAGTCGAAGAGGTATGGATGGATTTCAGCCGTTGGATCAGATCCGCACGACGCAGATTAGATGGGCGAGGGAGCGGCGGCGCTGACGCCGAAGGGGAGAGCAGGCACGGCGGCTGCGGCGGCGCCATGGCCAGCGGATGGCGGCGGGCTGGGAATGGGGTTAGGATGCACCAAACGGCTCGGGAAAAGGACGAGGATATTCAGGAGCTCGGTGCGGACTCACCAAGGGTGAAGATGAGGTCGGAGTGGGTTCCTGAGCGGCGCGGTGCACAAAGAGCGGCGACGATGCTTCTGTAAACGGCGGCGAGCATAGATTAGGCAAAACCGAGGGGAAAAAGAGGGAAAAGAGCTCGGGTGGCTTCGGGAGATCGATACCGAGCTCAGGGTACCTTCTGTGGATGCTGAAACTCGCCGAATCGCCGAGTGGACAGCGGCGGGATCTCGGCGAGATCCAAAGCTCGATGGTAGTGCGATTTAGGGCACGGGAGTTCGTAATTTTGGGAAGAGGAGAGGCGGAGGTGTCTGGCGGTTCTTATAGAGGCACTGGATTGATTAGCAAGGCAGGGAGGACTGCGTTGCGGAGAGGTGGAGACGGCTCGGGAAGTGTCCGCCATTGTTACGGGAAGGAGGACGAAGCCGACATGTGGGGTCACGGTGTCGGCGAGAGGAGGGAAGCGATGCGGGGGTGGAGCGGCTGACAGCGCGGGGCTGCGTCGTCAGCGACGGAAAGGCAGGCGCATTCGCGCGTTGCAACCGGGGAGCCGGGCCGACGGCGGATGCGGCCCAAGAGCGAAGAGGGGGAGGCGTTGCGTGCTGAAGGGACGGAGCGGGCCAGCTGCTGGGCCGAAACTTGGGCCGTGCAGGAGGAGGGGAAAGGCCGGAGGGGGAGGGGAGGAACAGGCCTTCGGGCCAGAATCAAGGAAGGAGTGAGGGAGAGAAATAAAATGCTTTTCATTTTTGATTTCAGATTTTCAAGGGGATTTTCAAAAGGGATTTGACTCATTTTGAATTCCCTTGAAGTTTTTGATTTGGATCTTTGAGAAAAGAAAGTTTTTGAAACTTTGAACTTTTCCAAACTTTTGAAAAACCAACAAACCTTTATTCATTGTTTAAAATATTTCCAAACCATTTTGAACTCAATTTGGATTTTAACCAAAACCACACATCACAAAACTCAAATGCAGCACCACATGAATGCACAAACATGTTTCTAAACCCTAGGATAAATTTTAATTTAGAGAAATTTTTATTTACCTACATTTTATGAGCACAGAAATTCATAAAATCATTTTCATTTAACTCTAATTCAAGAAACACCAATTTCAGGGTGTGACAAACCTGCCTGAACATAATTTCTCAACCCAAATCTAGTATATATGTCTAAACTAATATTCAACAGCACACATCACCAGAAATTGATTTTCAGAGTGCCCCCTTTATTTAAGCATACACAGCCATACCAATGCAAAAACCATCTCTAATAAATGTTCCAAAGAGCACATCTGATTCAAAGAATAGCATCTATTTTCAAAGGTGGTTCATGAGGTGGCCAGAGGCATGTTTGGAAATCTGTGTCAACATCTGAGGTTGTTTCGAAAGTCTTAAAATGAATATGGACGTACTCCAGACAACTTTAAATCACAAATTATAAATAATATGAGGTAGATGAAATTGAGATCTAAACTTTGTTACCATTTCCAAAAGATCTGAAACTTTGTTATAGGAAATGTCAACATTTGAGTTCATATAAAAATATAAATTTAAGATACAGAACTAGTAGTGAATTTGATTTTAATATTTGGTACACTAAATAATTTCAAATAAAACTTGTAAACTAAAAGTTGTAGATCAGGTCGATCTGAGTAACTGATATATAAAACATATTCATCTGACTTTACTTGAAATTTTATGATTTTTGTTGGACAAATACTTCTTTTGAGGAAAATAGGAGGGTGTAAGCCCCCTACTATGCTTTTTCCTGAAACAAATAAAAGGTTACAAAGAACATCTATGCAATTAGACAAGCTTCTAGCGTTGGACAAGTATATGTAAAGGCGAGACCGGCCTAACATGTATCAAAGGCCTGTCTCTATAAATAGCTATTTGCAAAGGCATGACACATAAGATTGCCACTGCCCCCTATTAATCGTTTTATAGAAGTGGCAAGGGAAATTGGACCTGCTGTTAGAGGCCGAGGGACATAAGTGATGCCTCAGATAAAATGCGATGAGTCTTTTTTTCGAGATCGCGACTTCACGCGTTTTTCATTAAGAAGAAGAGCCGAAGGAACGGCAGAGTAACTGATACAATGGATTCGCAAGTAATCCATGGATTACCAACGAAATCCACAACACAAACAAAAAGCAAGAAACATGAGATGGGGGACCCTCTACCTGACAACCCAGCAAACTGAACCTAATACAATATAATCTCAACACTTTGGCAGCCAGCAGCGAAGTGAATCCGTAGATGATTACAGCGGCAAAGCATCCGCTAGAAACTCCAGGCGGCAAAGCATCCGCCCGAGTACTCCTCCGAGTCACTAAGGGCCATTTGCTCTCAAGACCACGGTCGAGGAGGCCTCCATGAAGACATCTCTCATCCAGGCAGCAAAGCATCTGCCCAGACACACAAGAACCATCGACGCGGCAAAGCATCCGCGGATGGGGTCGATGCACTCGCAGCAGCAAAGCATCTGCATGCGAGGGGCCTAAACGACACAGGCGACAAAGCATCCGCCCACACAACAACACCATCAACATGGCAAAGCATCCGTGGATGGGTCCAACATGCTCCCAGCAGCAAAGCATCTGCAATGAGAGGGCCTAAGCGACGACTACGGCTGCAACAAACACCGACATGACATGCCAAAGTGAGGAGGATATGAAGCACAAAAAGGTTTAGTGCAGCGACCACTACGACAACAGCAGGAGATTCTACAGCAACGCCTTCAAGAAGGAGGGGACGTCCAAGACGCCCTCGCCGCTGGCCTTAGAGACTTTGGCTTTCGCCTAGAATCCGACGAAGAAGAAGCTGAGGTTTAGAAACGACGCCTCCATGAAGGTGAATGGCGCCAGAGCCATCACCGTCGTTCGCCCGGTATCCTGGCTGAGCTTTCGCTCATAACCCATGCAACTATCGCCACCTTAAGCTGCCGCAGTAGGCGGCCACCAGGACTGGTTGGCAGCAACCAGCTTCATTGGACAACCCGGCCGCGGCCAGATCCGGCGCCAAGCCATCAACCAGCAGTCGGGTCACGACCTGGTCGTAGTAAACGTGGCACCGGCCCCCGGTGCACCACACGAGGCCACTGGGCGACAGATCCGGCCACCCGGGGTCCAGATGTGGCCAGCCACCGATGCCAGCACCCCAGAGAGGGCACACACGGCCATGGACCGCCCGTGACGAGGTCCCGCCGGGGACGCGCCATGCCGCCGAAGAGGCCCCCGCTGGCGCCCAGACGAAACTAGCTGACGCGGCCAGGAGGGTCTGGACAGCTGCGAGCAGGCCTCCGCCCCATGTCTAGAACGGCCTGGACACCACCGGTCGGAGGGCGGACGCGCCGCTGGATCCCGGCCCGGCAGGGGACATGGCCCCTGGATCTGGCCGCGCCGGTCCGGCTGGGGGCGCCGCCGCCGGATCTGGCCGCCACCAGCCCGGCTAGGGGCCCCGCCGCCGGATCTGCCGCCACCAGCCCGGCAGAGAGCTTCGCCGCCGGATCCAGCCGTCGCAAGCTGGGAGCGCCGCCGGTCGGGTCCGGCCACCGCATGCGCGAGGTGCTGCTGTAGTCAGGCGGAGGGAGAGAGAGCTGAGAGGAGTGAGGGAGGAGAAAGGAGGGAGGGCGAGCTGCGCGGGCCGCCGCCGCACACCGAAGGGCGGTGGCGGCGGCCGGTGAGGAGCGGCGGCGGTCGCTCGGGCGCGGCGTTGTCTCACGTCCGCCCGAGAGCCAAGGGGGCGCTCCTTTTGCAGCCGTTGGTACCTGAGGGCCAGGGTAGCCGCCCAGCCATGCGGATGAGTCTCCAAAAATCAATTTTTTAATAGTGAGTTTGATGACAATAAAAATCATGCAAAAGATAATTTAGGTTCGTTTCCACATGTTTCAAATCTTGTAGAGTTCCCTGCCATTTAGGGATGATCGACATTCTAAGAATCATTGGTAATCTAATAGCCCTTGGCTTGATAACTATATTCTTGAAAATCGTGAGTGTTCCTTGTTATGTGCTCCTCGCTTCATTCTTCCAATCATTGGTGGGTCAGTTGGCCTTTGAACTTGCTTTTTAGGACGTATTTTGATGATGCTTTACGCTTCAAATATTTTTATCCGTTCAGAAACCATCCGGCTATGGTTTTGGCCTGCTCGTGTCCATGACTATGGCCTTCATGCTTCAGCTCGATCCCGCGCCACCCCTGCGTCACATTGTCCTGCGATAAACATACTCGACTAATTAGTCGAGTATTTGCAGAACTAGAAACACGCACTACATTTGCAGATGACTTGAGCTCATCAAGGGTTTGTTCAAGAGCACTAAGCTTCTTGCGCAAATCCTTGCACTCCTTCCTCTTCATCTCAAAGCAAGTGTGAGCTTGCTCTAACATGTCCATGAGGTCCTCCTTTGAGTGCTCCTCATCCTCATCACTCTCACTATCACTCTCATCATCGATTGTATTGTACCTTAGTCGGCCAAGCCATGAAGCATGATGAAGTGTCAAATAGAGAAGGCTTGTTGTTGATCGCAATGCTTGCAAGTGCCTTCTTCTTGGTGCTCTTCTTGTTATCATCATCACTTGAGTCTTCACTATCGGATGATGCATCACTATCCCATGTGACAACATATGAGTCACCCTTCTTCTTCTTGAAGCTCATTTTCTTCTCTTTCTTCTCCTTCTTATCTTTCTTCTTCTCATCTTCATCATTGTCACTATTGTAGGGACAATCCGCTACAACGTGATCCTTGCTCTTGCATTTGTAGCATCTTCTCACATAGTCTTTGTTCTTGTTGTAATCTCTTCTCTTCCTTGCACCATAGCCCTTCAGCCCTTCTTCTTCATGAACTTGCCAAATTTGCGCACAAAGAGAGCTAAGGCTTCATCATCAATGTCACTAGCTTCTCCATTGTCACTTGATTCTTCCTTCTTGGACTTGCCCTTGCTCTTAGATGAGGTGGCTTTGAATGCCACACTTTTCTTCTTCTTGTCCTCTTCCTTGACACTTCTTCACTACTATCTTCTTGTATTGATCCTCGGTCATGACATCACCAAGCACCTCATTTGGAGTCACATTCTTCAAACCTCCTCTAAAGATGATGGTCCGAAGTGTCTTGAACCTCTTGGGCAAGCAACTCAAGAACCGGTGAGTGAAGTCTTCATCTTGTACCTTTTCTCCCAAGGACTTGAGATCATTGATGATCACTTGCAATCTATAGAACATTTCCGGAATTGATTCATCATCCTTCATCTTGAAGTTGGTGAGCTTGTCCTTGAGCATGTACAACTTGGCGCTTTTTACCGTTGAAGTGCCCTCATATGTTTCTTCTAATCTTTTCCACACCTCACTTGCATTGTTAAGATCTTTGATTTGCTCGACACCTTCGGATCAATGACATTGTATATGGTGTTGAGCGCCATTGTGTTGCATTGCTTGTTGATGGAGTCATTTGGTGTTGGATTGGTAGGATCAAGAATCACAAACTCATTTTCAACCACCACACACCACACCTTGTCATTGATTGAACCCAAATACATCTTCATCTTTCTCTTCCATAATCAAAAGATGTGCCATCAAAGAACGGTGGTTTGCCCCCAACATGGTTGAAAACAATTTGAGCCATTTTTAACACCGAAGGTTGTTAAGCCTTATGCAAACGGTGACCACGGCTCCGATACCACTTGAAAGGTCCTAAATGGCTAGAGGGGGGGTGAATAGCCTAATAAAAATTCTACAAAACACTTAGAGCAACTAGTTAGACAATTACAAAGCGAAGCTTTTTGCTCTAGCTCTACTAAGTGTTGCAAGCCACCTATCCAACAATTCTAGTAACCTATAATCACTATGTCACACAAAAGATATGTTACTACTCTCTAAAATAATGAGTTAGCAAGAAATAATTACTTCTAATTAGAGAGCTACTTCTAGCAAAGAAAATCTCTACACAAGTGATAACGAAAGTAATGCAAGGATAGAGAGATGTACCGACACCGGCAAGAGACAATCAATCACAATAAGAATACCAAGAAACTTCGGGAGAAGTCCAAAGAGGCAAGAGACACAAAGATTTTCTCCCGAGGTTCACGTGCTTGCCGGCACGCTACTCCCCGTTGTGTCGACCAACCACTTGGCGGTTCGGCGGCTAATAGGTGTTTCACAAACCTAGCTCAACAAATGAGCGCCGCAAGAACCACCCCACAAATGGAGGTAACTCAAAGACACGCGCAATCCACTAGAGTTACCTTTTGGCTCTTCGCCGGGGAAGGCACAATACCCCTCACAAATCACCGGGAGATGGCCACGAACAATCACCACTCGTGCCAAAGCTCCTCCGCTGCTCCAAGCCGTCTAGGTGGCGGCAACCACCAAGAGTAAAGAGAATACCCGCAGCAACAACAATCCCCAAGTGCCACTAGATGCAAACTCACAAGCAAATGCACTTGGATCCACTCGATCTCACTTAGATTCGCGCTATCAAGCAAGGAGATGAGTGGGAGGGAGTAGATCTTGCTCAAGAGGATGTTCAAGAGGTTGGAAAAGTAAGAAGAAGAGCCCTCAAACCCGGCCACAACCTATTTATATGGAGAGAGGAAGACAACAAGTCGTTCTCCCTTTTCCTTTTGCTTTGGTCGGTAGTACCGACCCCCTGGGTGGTAGTACCGACAGTGTCAGAACTAGCCGTTTACACACGGCGCGTTGACCAAAACGAACAACCGACTCCTGGTCGGTACCTCCGACGGTCGGTAGTACCGGCCCTATGGCGGTACTACCGACAGGTCATCCTGGGACTTACACAGAGAGCTCCCAGACAACTTCCTGACCTCGGTACCACCGAGGGCGGTAGTACCGACATAATGGCGGTACTACCGCCAGGCCAAAACTGGCCACTTCCAGAGAGCTTCCAAACTCCTCACACTTCGAAACCTCGAACGGTCGGTAGTACCGACCCTATGGCGGTACTACCGGCAGGCCAAACTCAGCTCAACACAGAGAGCCTGCAAAACTTCAGGGCCACGGTACCACCGACCCTCTGGTCGGTACCACCGCGGGCGGTAGTACCGAGGTTATGGCGGTACTACCGCCAAGCCAAATCAGCCCCAACACAAAAGGTTGCACGCAGCACCCATGGGCGGTACTACCGACCCCCCTGGGCGGTACTACCGACCACACTCAGAAAACTTCATTTTCTTCTCTGTGTTGATCCAAATCAACTCCAATAACTTCTCCTTTGCAAAAGTGCCAACACCACCAAGTGTATATCATCAAGTGCATGTGTGTTAGCATTTTCTCAATCGTCTTCAAAGGATTAGAGGTTAGCACACTAGGTCCTAATGCATATGCATGTATGAATTCACCTAGTGGCACTTGATAACCGCAATCACCGAGATAGTCCCCTCTTAATAGTACGGCTATCTATCCTAAACACACTCACACCCTCTATGGTGTCTTGAGTGCCAAAACAAAATCCCTATTTATACCTTTGCCTTGATCTCCGTAGGGTTTTTGCTTTTCTCTTCTTCTCTTTTCACATGTGGAGCACTTGATCCATCTTTTGGTCATCATCACCAATACCATGATCGTCATCTAGCTCCCGCACTTGGTGTGTACCAACCTAGCTCATAAACACTTCATGACAAGGTTAGTACTCTAGGTGACATCAATTATCCAAACCAAACAAGGACTTTCACCCACCGCGCTGTCAGCGTCCCTTCCACCCTGAGTTCGACTAGGATCCGAACTGAGCCCCGAATTCATCTCCTCCACGCCTCCTCCTCGTTTTGCTATCCAATCTGGAGCCCCCTACAAAACCCGAGCGCCCCCCGCCTTTCCCCATATCGCAAATTCGCGCTCTCGTGCCCTGAATCGCCGACACCGAGAGCTCCGCCAGCCGCAAGATCGCCGCCGTCGTCTGCTCAGCGCTCTGGTGGATTTTAGCCGCCGCAAAGCTTCGCCAGAGCTTCGGGTCGACCTCGTGAGCGTGCCCGACTTTCCCCTTTCTTTCTTCTTCATCTAATTTGCTCACCCGAGCTCGCCGTTGTTCGCAGGGGACTCGCCGCCGCCAAACCGCGCGATTCGCCGTCCCGAAGCCATATCCGACGCCATCTTCACCTCAGGTAGAACCCCCCACGAGCTCCTCTTTCGATTTGACCAAACCCCGAGGTCTCTACCGCCTCCTAGCTCAAACCCGAGCCGCGTCGCCTATCTCCGTCCATGGCGCCGCCGCGAGCAGCCCTTACCCCTCTGTTCCGGCAACACAGCACCGCCTGTCCCCCTCCGATTTAATCAGTGCCGTCCAGCCAAGATCGGACGGCCACCATCCACTGATACCCCTTCGTTGGCTATTTTGCAAAAAGGACACTACAACTTTCTGAACCTTAACCCACAGTCCAAACAACCACTCTTCTTTGAGTCTGTAACAACTTGCATATAGGCCCCTGCGCTTTCTTCTAAACGAGGCGCAGTCCAGACGAATTTTGGTTTTGTTTTATATTTATTTAAATTGCAAAATCAAGTTTGGTTTATTTACCAAACTGCCACTAGATTCAAATGCTCATAACTTCTATGTTTGTTTAGTCCGTTCAAGTTGCGTTAGTTTCGTTTTGAAAAGATCTATCCATTTATGTGAAAATATATACTGTTTTCCGTAACTAAAAGTTGAGTTACAATTGATCCACTAATTAAGGTTTGGTAACTTGTTTAGCTCATAACTTCTTCGTTATAATTCCGTTTTTCGTGATCTTCACGTTTATGTGATCGTAGTAGATCGTAGATTCTGTTTTCAAACTTTTTCTATTATTTTCTTGTTATTGGTGTAATGTTCTAATTATAGCTTGTTTGCTTTGCATGATTGTTGTTCGGATGGTTGTGTGTTGATGTGGTAATCGAGTATAGACGGTGAGACATACGCCGGTGATCAAGAGCCCTACTTCGACAACCAGGAGCACCAAGAGTTCGCGGATCAAGGCAAGTATAGCATGGGATCCTCCTTGATGTCCTAATAACCTAGCTTAATTCACTAAAATTATCATATGCATGTGTCTACCTTGATGCCTATGTAGATTTATCCTAGGTGTTGATCTTGTGCCTTGTTATACCTGGTATGCATTGGGTAGAACTATGCTAGTGCTCAATTTAAACTCTCATCATGTGAACTTGATTTAATGTTATATGAAACCTGGTAAAATTGGCTTTTATAGCAACATGGTTTAGGAACTACTATAAGGGATCACCCGGGACTTACAGTGCAACCATGAGAGTTATATGGCTCTGACCTTAGCTCAGTATAAGAACCTTTTCTAGCTTGTTAGTGGTTACCCGAAAGGGCGCATAAGGCGTTTGACGAGACGGGTATAGTGCGGCTTCTGTCCACATGTGTATAGGTTGCGTGTTGTTGTGCCACCTGAAAGGAGGGCTCTACATCCCCTTGCCTTAAGACCTAGCGGCCCTAACTTGTTAGACGAACCTTTGAAAGGTTTCACAGTGTATCCTGCCCGCTCACCTTGGAAGTGTTATGGGAGTAATTAACCCGAGCATCTGGATATCATGACTCATCGGGTAAAGTGTACAACCTCTGCAAAGTGTAAAACTGATATATCAGCCTTGCTCACGGTTACGAGTGGTCTGGAATTCTTATGGTATATTTTTGCTTAATAATGTTTTAATTTGATGTTATTATATTGTTCAATGATTTCATGTTCACATTGATCACATGTTTAACTTGGGATGGTTATCATTGATGCTATCTAATGCTAAAATTATGCCAATTAAAAGCTACTGCAGTTAAACCCGTGTCAGCTTTATTTGAGCCTCATGAACCCCATGTTACACTTGTTAAGTACGAGATGTACTTATGCTTGTTTATTTTCTCTACTTGGATAAAAAATCTGGATGGGTAACAAATTGCTATGGTAATGATAACTTTCCCGAGGAGTTCTAGTCTTGCTGTCAACCAGTCACCTTCCCTGTGATGGAGCTACCACGAGAGTTATCTTTGAATAATGTTCGTTATGTAATAAACATATGTGATGGTACTTCATGATTTGTTGGCTCATGTGTGTGATTGATCTCTGGGCACACATAAGAGAGTGCATTCAATTTTATCCTTAAAATTGGGTGTGATAAGAGATAGGGGAACTTAACTATGGCAGTGACCTACAAATACCCGTGTTCCGTTGCCAGTGGGTCAGGCCGAAAGGAGTTGACATGGACGAATATGGGCTAACAACCGTTGAGCTCCATAGCGTCGGCTACAAAGATGACCAGTTGGTATTAGCGAGTCGCGTTGCGCAAGTAGCCTACTATGCGATGCCCAATGACAGCAAGAGACGACATGTGGTTGTGTTAGGTAAGTAGAGGATTGTGGGAGCTGATGGGGTCCAGAGTCCCAAAGAATACAACAACTATGCAGAGCTCGGGCTCTTTACAGATCATCGATCAAGGCCATCGAGGCCCGTTTCAACAAGACAAAGATGATGCCATGGGCTCGCAAAGACGAAGAGAAATTTACTGTGAAAGCGCCTACAACGAAATGAAATGTATGTCACACATATATGTAATAATGCAGGCAATGACTAAACTAATGAGAAGTTATTATTATAATTAATGGAACTCATTTGGAGAGATCCGAACTCTTTTGTGTGTATTTCGTTCGATCACTACACTGATTCTTCTACTCTACTACTACTACTAGTACTACAACTACTATACTACTATAATTAATGCAATGACTTTACTCTTCTTCTACTACTACTACTTTATACTACTACCACCTGTACTGACACTTCTTAACCGAGGCGGGCAAATAAGAGCGCCTGCCACGGTAAATACATTAACCGAGGCGGGCTCTCTTATTTGCCCGCCTCGGTTAATATTAACCGAGGCGAGCTCTCTAATTTGCCCGCCTCGGTTAATATTAACCGAGGAGGGCGCTCTAATTTGCCCGCCTCGGTTAATGACTCGATATAAAGCCTGGCCAGCCATGCCTCCCAGCCCTATTCGCCTCTCTCCTCCGCTCCCTCTCTCCCCGAAGGGCTGCCGCGCCACGCCGTCACCCCGCCGCTGTGCTCCCCGGTGCCCGGCTCCGCCTCCCCAACGCCCGGTGCCCATCCCTATTCACCAATCTCCGCTCCCTCTCTCCCCGAAGGGTGCCGCGTTGCGCCGTCGCCACCGTTGTGCTCCCTGGTGCTCATCTTGGCCTCCCCGGTGCCCGGCTCCGCCTCCCCAACGCCCTGTGCCCGTCCCTATTCGCCTCTCTCCGCTCCCTCTCTCCCCGAAGGGCTGCTCGCCGTCGCCGCCGCTGTGCTCCTCGGTCCCCCCGGTGCCCATCTCGGCCTCCCGGGTGCCCGGCTCCACCTCCCCAACGCCGTTGCCAATCTGGGCCTCCTCGGTGCCCGTCCCCGCCTCCTCGGCGGCCTTGGACCCCGCTGTCTCCGGCCCGTGCTATCTCCAGTTCCGAAGGTTTTGTTTTTTCTTCTTCCCTTTGATGCATATGATGCTTTTCTTCTTGCCTCTGATGAACTCTAGCTGCCTATGATTCAACTGAGCAGATACCACTGCCACTGCCACTGACTGATTCAACTGAGCAGATTTCCTAACTTCAAATTTGAGAAGAATTTGATAATTTGTGACAATTTGAGACAGAAGAGTAGTTTGGGGGCTCAGTTTGGTTGCTACTACTATACTAGTGCTTGTGGTACTATTACTACTAGCCTACTACTGCTACTACTATACTCCTACTTCTACTACTACCCTACTACTACTGATCTACTCTACTACTACTCTACTCTAGTCTAGTCTACTCTACTCCTACTACTATTACCTTACTACTCTACTCTACTCTACTCTACTCCTACTCTCCTACCCTACTACTCTACTCTACTCTACTCTACTCTCCTAAAGCTGATGATAAAATTGTCTAAGTCCATACATTATATATGGATGATTGCTGCTTGCAATGATGATTGGAGACATTTTTATTTCCTGTTAATTGAGTTTCTCAGTACCATTTGAGGGTTCTCCTTGGCCTATGATGCAATCTTTCCAATTCTGAGGTGACACCATTCTTTTACACATATTAGTCTTTGTTGTTGTCATGTGTCCTATTTAACCATGGCTGACTTCCATTCCCAAGCAACTGGTGTAGGCTTACCTCCCTGGTGGCTGGGATGGATGTCTCCCATGGTTACATAGCTCCCATGAACTTGTCTGACACTTCTTCTACTTATTTGCCACCAGTGCCGAGGCCTTTGTTTGCTACTTATATGCCACCAGTTATGCTTACTAAATTTTTTCATAGCCAATGAAGAAGCTTGATTTTAGGAGGTGGTTGCTTGTTCTGTGGTTAACTCTGAATTGGTTTTCATGATTGTCATTAAGCCGTGGGAGACGTCCATGCCCAATCAACTTCCGTTCATACAAGATGCCCTGATGGCTGGTCTGGACGACTCTCACGGTTCCATGGCTATCATGATGATTTTTGAGAAGCCAATACAATCTGAGGCAAATTTGCATTGTATCTTCCTCGATCTCCTATCCTCTCTCTCTTCTCTCTTCTATGTTGAACTTATTTATTTGCTTTCGAATTGCAAGGCAACCACCAATGAATGTTTATAATCTGAGGCCTAATTTAATTGCTTTCTGCCTACGATGTTGTATCTCTATAATCTATATGAAACATCCTTTAGCTCCAAGTCCAATGATTCTTGAAATGGCAATACAATCTGAGACAAATTTTCATTGTATCTTCCTCCCCTTATCCTCTCCTCTACTTCCCTCTCCTCTCTTCTCTCTTCTATGTTGTACTCTTATACTACTCAACTACAAATGCAGAAGGATGCCTGCTTGGTATGTTGTTTTCGAGGGCACCAAGCCAGGTACTTACACCAGCTGGGCCGAGTGCAGTCAGTATGTCCTCAAAGTCAAGGGAGCTATGCATAAAAAGTACAAGTCTTTTGAGGAAGCTTTTGCAGCTCTAGAGGCTTTCAACTCAAGAATCAACTCAATTCCTACTGCACCTACCCCTACCTTACCTTCCTATCAGGTTGGAGTGGCAAGCAGTTCATCTTGTTGGACTGTGATGTGGGAAAAATGTGCAGGTGTTGTTAGTTGCTTTGGTTGTGGCCAAGTGGATGAGGCTGCACTGTTATCTTGATGTAATAATTAATTAGACAAGTTCAACTCGGTTAACATTAAGAGTGGGGGCTCAGTTTGGTTACTACTACTATACCACTGCTTGTGGTACTATTACTACTAGCCTACTACTGCTGCTACTTATATGCCACTAGTGATGCTTACTAAATTTGGGTGTCATGAACTTGTTTATTTGCTTTCGAATTGCTTTCTGCCTATGATGAATGCATTGCCACTTTTTTGATGGATGCAGTAGTTATTGGTTATGATCTTGGACCTGTGAGGTACTGGACCATTGTAACTCCTCTTATGGTTTTCATGATTGTCATCAAGCCATGAGACACGTCCATGCCCAAGAAACTGCCGTTCATACAGGATGGCCTGATGGCTGGGCTGGACGAGTCTCATGGTTCCATGGCTGTCATGATGTTGTATCTCTATAATCTATATGAAACATCCTTTAGCTCCAAGTCCAATGATTTTTGAAATGACAATACAATCTGAGGCAAATTTTCATTGTATCTTCCTCTCCTCTCCTATCCTCTACTACTGATCTACTCTACTACTACTTTTAAGATGTGTTGAGGCAGTGGCATATGCAATGATGTGTACTCTTTTATGCTGAGGCAACGACTATGATGATCAAATGTCCCCTACTTGTAAGCTCCTAAACTAGGATGGCTTGGATACAAGCAACCAGTTTAGAAGCGATGTGATGACAGTGGGGCTAACCTGAGCCAATTTTATACATGAAACTTTTTTATGATTCATCAATTATGTACTTTTTCTTTATCAAACTTTTGTATCTTGACTAAGTCATTATGTAATTGGAAGTACGTAAATGGAGTTCCGAGATGAATATAATGATTTCATTTTGTTTACATTTATGAAATATGCATATAAATCTAATCATATAGCTTGCAATGGTGAACGATATGGGAGAATGGCGTGAACCTACCCCCGTCAACAGCTCGGACACCTCTGACGACTCAGAGTCAACTTCATTCTTGAGTGTGTCGATAACACCGCCGCCTCCGAAGAAACCTCGTGTAGAGGAAGATGATGATCCTGATTATGATCCGATGGGTGAAGTACAAGGACCAAATCAGGAAGCACTAGAGCACTCCCTGAACGACAATGTTGAACAAACAAGGCTAGAGGTATGTACTTGCAACAAAGCTTGTCTTTGATTAACACAACATTTGAGGGCCTCCTGGAAATAGTTTAATGTGAGTTTTTAACAGATACCGGTGGTGCCTCGTCGTTTGGAGTTCCGAGATGAGGAAGAAAGGGTGGAGGAACCACCAGCTCCCTCAACGACAACTTCTTCGACAACCGGTAAAAAGCCAAAGAGGAGAAGGGGCCAACACGGCAGGCACAAGGTGAATGATGATGTGCATGGCATATACCAAGTTGGGGCACAGGGAGAACCCTTACAACCAACGACTGTCCTCGGCACCTTCAACAACCAATGCTCTTGTATAGTCAGAGAGAAGGTGCCTATCACGTACAGTGATTGGAAGTCAGTCCCAGGCCACTTGAGGACATATGTTTGGAATGAGCTGCTGACCCGATTCTCGTATCCTGAGGGCTATGATGAAGCAAAGTGCAAGGCCCTTGCATTACACATTGCAGCCAAAGCTCATCGCCAGTTTAGGTGGATACTAAATAATGATTTTCTCAAAAAAAGGAAAGACAACATTAGAGCGCTACAATTTCCTCACCTTAGATGTTTGGGAAGAATTTGTGGCACAGAAAAAAAGTGAAGAAGCAAAAGCAAAGAGCGAGAAGTTCTCTCAGCTAGCGAAGAGGAACGTGCACCACCACCACCTAGACATGACAGGGTATGCCGCTAAGAAGCCAAAATGGCGGGAGGAAGAAAGGATCGCAGCCGAGGCCGGACAACTGGATGAGTACATGGGCCTTGATTATAGGGCACGTGACTACCTAAAAGCCCATAGGCCAAAAGTACTAAAGGAGGGGAAGACCAAGTTCAACGAATCGCAAAATGAGGAGGCAGAGAAGAAGATCCTAGCGGCCGCTGTGGCTGAGCAAAGCGGGTCGTTCAACCCCGCAGAGAGAAGGACCAACTCACTGAGGCACTAGGGAACCCAGAGCACCGCGACCGTGTCTGTGGCATATCATTAAGAAAGAGCTGGAAGACTGTGGAGTCCTGGGGATCCGATGCAACCTCTCGGACTAGGCAAGCATACAAGGACAATCTTGTCCAACAAGGCCGTGATGAGGCTATGAAGGAGTTTGTTATGGGAAAGATTTCAGAGGCATTCACGAGCAATGACCCCTCAATGGTTGAGTTGAGGTCGTAGATGTTTTGCCAGGCTGGTGTGGTGGTACCAACGATAGATGTCGTACAAAGCCAGATGGTGCCCCCCACCGGAGGACTGCCGAGGTACCCGGTCGACGATATTGTTAAACCAATGCCATGCCAGCTCGTGGTTCCATACGGCAGGATGTCAAAAAGACAAATGGCGGTGGGCACAGGCGTAGAATTGCTAGGACGCCTGTATGACGACAAGCCGATCCCGGAACACTATGCTAGGGTCAAGGTAACTTGGATGCACCCGGACCACCAGGATGATGAACTCGACATACCCACACCTTTTGGGGCCAAGTACTTTCGAAGTTTAGTCGACAAAGAAGTACTCTGGGCTCGATGTGATATTTACTTAGAAGAGCCGACGCCGTCGTCACAGCCCTCGCAGTCTCCCGTGGGTCATCATGACATTGATGATGACAATGACAACAATGATCCAGTAGGCACTCCCCCATGCACGAGCAATCCACATGGAGATACAGGGTCAGGACCGGGCACTGCTACACCGCCGCGCAGGCAAGCGATCGAAACGAAAAGAGTAAAGAATGTCCTCCCCTACCGATGAAGGGTATGCAACAAGAGGATACTACAACACCCACAAAAAGTGGCATCGACTACGACAAGTTGAATAGGATCGCCCATGAAGTAGCCAAAGAGTATGAAAGCTCAATCCATTTTGACAGGTACGCTTCTGCCAACCAACGTCATAGTACAACATGCGCGGAGATTCTTGCAGAGTTTTGATTAACCGAGGCCTATAGTCCGAGGCGGACGGTTTGTCCGCCTCAGTTAATCTCTTTTGCCTGCCTCGGTTAAGCTTTCTGTAGTAGTGCTAGACACTCTCATGCTCCGATAACAAAAAAATGCATTTCCATAGGTGATTGAAAAATTAGAAACAAAGATTGGATAGACAATTACTTTGGCATAGGTGCAATGCATTTCCATTGGTACACCTCTGGCAAATGAAGGACGCACTGATGTCACTAGATCTTCTATAGTTCTATGAAGGTTGCCATGGCTGAAATTGGTGGTGGAGACCGCCGTAGGAAGGCCACACACTGCCGCCGGATCCAGCCATGACGAGCTCCTCCACAGGGCCACTCTTGCGCCGGGCTCTCTTGCTAGATCCCGTTGCAAAGCTCCTCCTCTGCGAGTCCGTGGTGCATAGATCTCATGCGCGACAAACTCCTTCATGAGCACCTGCGGGCATGAACCACACACGAGTAAGGGAAAGAAAGAGAGAGAAGGTCTGTGATAGCTAGCTTGAGAGAGAGAAAAGAGAGGCAATGACAGAAATGACTTTGCAACGAACGTCGTGGGACTTATTAGGAAACCCAAGATACATGGATTTTCTAGTATGACTGTGATATCGGGTCTAGATGTTCATTGCAAAACTGTAATACACGTTCGGCCTATTAACAAAGGCGGGCCTCAGCCACCATTTTCAAAGCTGGGCCTGTTTTCCGTTAATGAATTTAGCGAGACGGTTATTTTTAGATATGTCTCTATGCCTCGAAAAGTAGTTTTGTATTTTAGAAGAAGCATGTACTTTGTGTCATCTGTCTCCAAAAATCCTAGGGGCTTATCTCGCAAAATCTTTTTTGTAGTATAGTGTGCAATCCTCTCAGCTCATACTAACTTTATCATAGCAAGTGGGCAGGACATCACGAATCGGACAACTGCATGCAAAGAGGTACCTCCATTCCCTCTCATAGTTCTCTATGTTGCTCCTCCAAGACCAACTTTAGTCTCCTCTCCATGGTGCAAGCCTATAGGGCCTGAAATTGACGCCAGATATATAGGGCACACACTGGAATTGAGCTGAAGACAGCCGTGTCACTACATTCCTTAATTACACATCAGTTGGTCTCAACAGGTCTAGCAGCCATGATGTGGACCTGGATGTCGCACTAGGTATCTAGTGTCCATTTTCTTTGGCCTCCCATTCCCGGCACACCATGCATGCATGGATGTTCCTTCCATTCTAGCTCTACTATATTCATCAAAACATACTATGCTTGTCATGTTTGAGCACTCTGTTAAGCTAGAGGTGGAGACTTGAGACCACTATTGTATATTGAGCTCGAGGTGGGGATGGGTCGTAGCTTTTTTTTTCAATTTCTGTGTATTTAATCGTCTAAAAATATACTCATATCTCTTGCAATGAAGCGATGCTCATTAGGACACCATGAATTGATCAGTCATGAAGTAGTCAATACAATTTGAACTATAGCATGTGTGTGGCAGCGGGAAGGATTTGAGCGTGAGTATCACTACTAGAGAAATGGCCTTTGGGCGATAGACAGATTCGGACATTAGCCTCGAATATTTTTGTCCGGGGCTAAAAGTTCTTTAGTCCCGTTGGTAACACCAACCGGGACTAGGTTCCTTTTCCTCGAGGCAACCGAGAGGCAACCGGGGCTAAAGGGTCAGTGTTCTTTAGTCCCGGTTGGTAATACCAACCGGCTAAAGGTCCTACCTTTAGTCCCGGTTGGTATTACCAACCGGGACTAAGGACCTTTAGTCCCGGTTGGTAACACCAACCGAGACTAAAGGTCCTTCCACACATTTAAAAAGAAGGAGTATCCTATTCTGTTAGATGTGTAGTGTAGCTCAGTTGGTAACGCGCGCACGTGAAGGCTAACTGTGCGGTCTTGAGTCGAATCTCCACAGCCACAACATTTTTCGTTTTATTCCAAACCTTTAGTCCCGGGTTGAATACTGTAGCAACCTTTAGTCCCGGAACCGTTCCCGGGTCCAAACCGGGACTAAGGTCCCTAGGACCCGGCTAAAGGCCCATCCCTAGGACCACTATTGTATATTGAGCTCGAGGTGGGGATGGGTCGTAGCTTTTTTTTTCAATTTCTGTGTATTTAATCGTCTAAAAATATACTCATATCTCTTGCAATGAAGCGATGCTCATTAGGACACCATGAATTGATCAGTCATGAAGTAGTCAATACAATATTGAACTATAGCATGTGTGTGGCAGCGGGAAGGATTTGAGCGTGAGTATATGCCTCCTTAAAATCAATCACTGCTGGACTATGGTCAGCAAGATAAGGTAGCAGCTGTCTGGGGTGCAAGATATCTCGCCATCTGCTGATGCTGCCATTCCATGGTCACGTGAGAACCATCTTGATATCCCCTTCTCTGCAGGAGGTACTGCTTAGTATCAATATTTCCCTGTTGCTTCCTGTTCCTAATACATAATAGTGGCCTTCTTCCCAACAAGGGTTTTGATCTTCAGTCTCTGCCATTCCATGAACTACGCTTATCTCTTGAGTATTTGCAGAATAGGAAATGCTAGCTATATACTCAAGGTTATCATGAATGCTGTATATGTGACAGTAGAACACATATATTGTTTAACCAGTATAGCCGAGGGCATTCACTCTACTTCATGGTGCTGAGCAACTCTAGTTAAGTGGAGACTATATATATGAACAACGTAGAATCCATGGAGACTCTCCTTTTCTGATATTGTGGCCTCATATGGATCTGATTTGTAAATTTTTCATGACACTGTCAATGGGAACTTGCAGCATCACTAGATGTTGATCTGTCAACAAAAGTGTTATTATCGCTCATGCAAGCACTTTACTTTTTTGACGCAAAAAGACTGTGGGGGAGATCGCCACAATAAGATTTTAAAATTAACTAAAAGAGACACCAAAGGCTAGAACACTACTACAGAGTCTTACAAACCTGAATTAACTGAGAGCATCTAACCAAAATCAGATGGTCGATCTAAGATCAACTATAAATCTAACAGATTATTGCAGCAAACATTGGTTCTTGAAATTAGCTAACCAAATTGCATCAGTAGGTTGTGTCCTCTGAAAAATCTTGCCGTTGCGAAGTTTCCAAAGCTCCCATGCAAGCACTTCATTTAGGATGAAACAAAGAAACATGTGCTCCATTAATAAAATAGAGTACTTCATAACTCCCTTTGCGTCTGTCAAATCTTTCCAATTTCGTCTCCTATTGAGTACACCGTGATTGTCTATAGCTTCTTCCAATCTATTTTAGTCATCTTTCTCTCCAGTCCACTAGTGTATTATCTGTCTAATGTTTGCATATGTATGGAGTTGTTTGACTAAAGGGATATAGCTAGATGATAATATTATACTTGGGACATTTAATGCATTGTCCATTGGATAAGTATTTAGTTGTGGCTATCGTAGAAATTTCTTTGTAGGCTTACACTTTCAGATTATTCATCAAAGATTGGATCTACACGCACACATGTGCCATAATTGTGGCCATTCTAGCGAAGTCTAGACTACAACCTGAAGAATTGACATCTGCCGCAGATCAATTGTGTATCCAGCCAGACACAGGATCTCTCCTCGAAATCAAACACAGGGTACTAGTTTGGCCCTGACTGTGACGGTGCTGAGCCAAATGCTACCTGGGCAGTTTATTTCAGCATCCGTGCATGTCTAACGGCTCCCGAGCGATATATTTTTCCCTTTTGCCTCCCTTTCCTAGCAGACAATAGTTTCTTGCTGACAGACACTGACACAACATCCTGCTCCTCTATATGCTGCTAGCCTACTCTGCCCTTCGCACACTACACCACAACACCGCATTAGCGTCAGACATCTGACGCTAAAAATTATATTTAAGGATAGATAATCTGTCGCTAAAGATAACTCACAGGCTATCTGACGCTAAATCCACATTTAGCGATTCATTGTCTGTCGCTATAAGTACCTATATTTAGCATTAGACTATCTGACGCTAAAACAAGATATAACAAGATTTTACAGCACTCTGAAATTAGCAGATGTAGTAAAATGTGCTGTAAAATAAAACGTGCTTGAGAGTGATACTTCAATCATGCCACAAAAATGCAAACGTCTTTTACTTAATGTGCCACCAGCAGATATAGTAAACTAGTAACTCTGAAATTTTCACATAATTTGCCACCAGCAGACCAGCAATTAGCAGGTAATAATCTAATGTTCAGAGTTTGTGTTCAGCTACATGTTACGTATGCCTGTGTTCAGTCTGAATACAGAGTTTGAATGTACTCGTCTTTTTTTGAAATGTTCAGAGTTTGTTTCATGTTACCTAGGTGTCTGAATCAAATGAGTAATAAAGTGTGCACTTTCAAAAAAAAAGAATTGCTACATACATACATACTGTATTCCTCTGTCGAAGTGTTCACACGTGCTCCACCGTTGCAGCTGCCCACTCCACCACGTCGAAGTGCCCCTGCTCGTGTGCTTCAGGAGGTGCGGTCACACAGCAAAAAGGAGACGCGTGCTTCATGAGTTGCGGTCACGCAACATGCAGGAGATGCTCTCACGTGGAAGGTCCCGACGAGCGGTGTTCCAGGTGGCACGAGACTGCGGGCGGCGCGAGGCTCGATCTATCGACACGGACGGGGCTCCAGTCAGGGTGCGCTCCAGGCGGCGTGTACGAGCTCAAGGTGGGCGTTGAACGGGGCGCGCGGGGCTCTAGAGCGCCGCGGCAGGACTGCCGCTCGACGGCGAGGCGACCACGCGCGGGGGCGGGGCGGCTCCGCGGCGGGCGGGGCTCCAGAGTACCGCGGCAGGGCTGCCGCTCGACGGCGAGGCGACCACGCGCGGGGCGGGGCGGGGCAAGCGTGGTGGCGTGGAGAGAGGGTGGCGACGCGATTTGCGTTTGGGGAAGAGAGAAGTCGCCGAGTAAGAAGAGCAGCTGACCGGATCTGGATTTGGGGGAAAAAGAAAGGGCCTAGGGTTTCAGTAGTCATGAGCCCGGCCAAAAATTGCGCGGGTAATGGGCTGAATGTTGACGCGGGCAACTTAATTATTTTTGTGTGTGGCTAGTGGGTCCCATTTATTTTTCGCGTCAGACGGATTGATGTTAAATCTTGTTTTAGCGTCAGATAGTCTAATGCTAAATATAGGTACTTATAGCGACAGACAATGAATCGCTAAATGTGTATTTAGCGTCAGATAGCCTATGAGTTATCTTTAACGACAGATTATCCATCCTTAAATATAATTTTTAGCGTCAGATGTCTGACGCTAATGCGGTGTTGTGGTGTGGGGAAGACGACCTTATCTCTATCTCTGTTAGGTAGGGTTTCCAACCTAGCGGGGGAGCATAAACAGGTATTGAGCTGAAGAGACCCGACCATATTACTACATTTCTTTGAGATGAGTCTCCGACAAGGATCACCCTACCCAGTATCCACACCTTCCTTTAGCCTCCCATTCCCAGGTCCGAACACACCATTGATCTGCTATTCATCCATCTATATATTCTCTGGCTTTAAGTGTATATTATATGGAACTGGAAACCACTGGCATATATATTGAGCTTGAGGTGGAATTGCGTTTTTCCATTGTTATCTTTTTTTTTACTCATTTGAATTGTCATATCTTGCAATGAACGTTTGCCCATGACCACCGTGTGAATGTATCTATAATTTTACAAGGTAGTTGATCCCATATTAGACTAACATGAACCTACGGACTATAGTACACACACCGAACTTGTGGCTCCCTTGATCTTTTTTTTGGTAGCGTTGCATTCTTATTGAAAAAAGGATATAAATTAGAGCATCATTTTTACTCTTTTAATTTAGTTTTAAAATATAGTATAATTTTGAGCATTTGCATTGTTAAGTAAATTACATGACAATACTTTTTTTTAGATAATAATTACATGACAATACTACTTTTACAATCATGAATTTGGATGATATTTTTCGGAATTTTCAAAAATATTTTGTGGCAGAATAGTAGGGGAGAATTCTAACTTAATTGCAAAACTTATGACACGTACCAGATTCATCTAATTGAGAAGTGCTTCATTTTTTTGAAACAATTTAACTTGAATTCAAGTTGGATGAAGACATCTAAATATTTTGTTTTAGATTGATGATTCAATGACTTATAAAAGAAAAATCTTAGTTTTTCTTCCTCTGTCGGCACTACCAGAAACTAGAGATTTCGTGAGAGTACAAAACACGTCAGATAACATGGTTTTACTCTCACGAAAATAATGAGTGAGGATACACCGTCACGCATCACCTCGATCTCCTGCTAATAGAACATGAAAATCACATTTTGACGCCATGGATACTTTTCGTCACGAACGTGTGGAGCAAGAAGTCAAGGGTTCGAACACTGGCGCCTGCAGAGCACTCGTGTTATGGGCTGTCCAATGAAGCCTCTCTCTAAATTTAAAATTATTTTTCCTAGTTGTAGTTTTTTTTTTTATTGGATTTTACATCTTTAAGAACCAGCAATGTTGTGAAGGGAGATGTAAAATCCAGCACAGTAAAGGGAGATTTTGAATGGGCAGTGATGCGAGAAGATCTGGGATAGTGCCATATATATACTACCTATCTAATGGAAGAACAAGTTTGAAAATTTACATCTTAATTTATACTTTAATTTGCTCGTCCCAGAAGATACAAAACTGAATTTTACACTTTTTCTATATGCAGGATCAAGAAACAACTTGATATGTATGTATAAATAAAACTTGTTTCTCATTTGCAGTTCATGGCATTTGATACTCTCGGCCCAATCTTGTACACTGGAGTGGTAAAGGAAGTAGACAGGGGTGTGTGAGTATGTACATGTACTAATGATCTACCCTGCCGCCACGCACGCACCGCTCGGGCTCGCAACAGCAGAGCCTGCACATGCGCTTGGGCCCGTTGGTGCCACACGGCACGCCGTCATTATGCCGAGCGCCAGATCTTGGAGGAGCCGCCACCACCGTAGGGGGTCGCCATCATCTCCTGTGCTGGGCACCGCGGCACCGCGCGCTGCTCCCCGGCCAGCTCGATCTGTGCTGAGGCGCCACGCTGTCGCTGTGCAAGACTGCAAGGGATCAGCCCTTAGCCCCATGCAGCCATCGCGAGCAGGCCCACTACCGAGCGCTCTCAGCCGCCTCAACCAAGGTCACGACTGTGGCGCTGCTGTGGCCTATGCTATTCGCGCGTGAGGAAATTATTAGAGGAGAGTAGGAGATTATTAGGGTTTGGGAGGGATGAAGAGATCCATCTATCGTAAATTATATGTCATTCCAAGAATCTTGGAGGAACAAAACTCTAGAGAGAAATACAAAGATTTATAACACCAAATATATATATATATTATGAAAATATAACTAATGAAAAATCTAATTGTACTGTACTTAGTTGATATCATAATATTATTATTTTTTATATACATTTGGTCAAAGTAGAAAAACTTTGACTCTCCAAAATTATTGGAATGCCTTATAATTTGGGATGGAGCAGTAGTGCTTTGGATCCAACGACTCTAACATCCTACATTGCTGTTGGGCTACTGCTTTCTTACATATCAGGCTGTGTATGGGCTGAAGTAATCAAGCAACCAAATGTTTTCCCCTCACAGATATAAGATATGGGATAGAGTGAAATGTTTGACCATAAAATATTTTTATAAACTTTTATTTATTGGGCCAATTGGATGTACACATAGTTTAATTTGGAATCATTTTCATGACTACAAAGAAACTCATTTAAACGATAGAAAATATCAAATAAGTTTCCAAATTTCGAAAACTCCTCGATCCATAACAACACATATATAGGTTGTTGCTTATTAAAAGGTTTCAAAGTATGAAAGATATTTTCCTAAGGTGGTTTCACAACTATCACTCTATATTTGCTTGAGAAATAAAATGACCAATAAAAACAACAATAAAAAAGCAGTAAGAACGCCAAGAGTTAATAGCATTGTTTTAGAAACATTTAGAAAAAAGAATCACCATATTTGGAGTTAGTATGAGAGACAAAGACTAGTTACAAAATTTTGCTGCAGATCGATTAAAAGGACAAAACATTTAATTTGTTCATGTTCTTGAATTTCTAGTATTTAAGAAATTACTTTTCTACCAAAAACCAGCAACCCATATTTCGTGGTGGTGGAATTTGGCTCTCATGGAAATGATTACTCTTATGAAAATAGATGATTTCGTGGCAGTATACTCATTTTCATGGAGGTATTTAAATACTCTCACGAAAAATTGCTAATTTTCATGACGGTGTCTGGAGTAATTTCATGAAAATAAGTTTTCATGGCGGGATTTATGTCACCCTCATGAAAGCATTTTTTCATGAGAGCGTGTTTTCCACTCTCGCGAAAAACTGTCCGCCTTACAAAATCTCCAATTTCTGCTAGTGATAAGCTCATCGCTGATTTCCGTGAAAAGAACAACTTGGCACTGAGCCCATGAAATGGGAGAGATTGATCGCCATGTTGCAGACTAACTAATATGTGTTTCCCTGTTGCCTCTGGTTCCTAAAACATGTACATGCATGCACACCCAATCTTTCTTTTCTCATCCTTTCAACATCTCCTACTCTCTTTTGCTAGCTAGTGGTTTTTGTTTCGTAGAATGACTTGTGGAATAGAAATCACCATGTATAGTATATATATTGGCAGAAGCTCAGATCCGTGTGCATGGAGGTGACAACATGGGCCCGCCACAATGGCGTGGGCCTAGAGATTGCCATTGGGTTGGAGCGGGCTCGTTGGCCTTTTTCTAATTCGTGAAATTATTTATGCAGGTGGACATGTGAATTTAATTTCATTAGGATTTGGAAGCATTCTTTTTTGGATCAATCTTCATTAATTGCCCAAATACCTTATCAGATACACCATTCTGTGTTTTTTCATTGTCACAACTCTAGTGTTGTACCCAACTTTTTTTTTGTGCCCATATTCAACAGACGGGTAGTAATTTCTTGTGATCCTTACTTTGAGAATATTTTTGTGCATCACGAATGACATCACCAAGAGCACCATCTTCAACGAGTGTGTCTTCTGTCTCTATCTCTTCTTTAGCTTCCCCCATGCATCATCGAAGTCACCATATTGAGCAATAATATCGTTAGCGTCCAATTGTTCTTAACTTTCTTCCATCATAACCTCGGTTTCTCCGTGTTTAGTCCAACAAGTATAGTTTGGCGTGAAACCCGACTTTAACAAGTGCGAGAGATCGAGGACTCCTTGAGCTAGATTATTCCTTCAAATTCTTACACAAGGCACATGGGCAGTACATGAAACCATCCCGTTTTTTTTTTGTCTCAGACACTCTTAAGAAATAATGCATACCATCAATGAACGCTTTGGAGCGGCGATCGACATTGTACATACAATGACGTGTCATCATTTGTATTATATGACACATCAAATAATTAAATTTCTCATTTTTTGTAAATGTGATATGCATACTAGCAATGAAAGGTGTATTTCCTTCACCGATGCTTCTTTGCCGGCTTAGAATATCCCTTCCATGTATTTCTGCCTTGTGTCATAAGTGGCGGCGTCAGATTTCCATGATGCCACATTCTTCTACCTCTACCTCGAGGATACACCCTGGACATTCCTAGCGCCACGGTCAGCTCACCGTGATCCCGACGAGTTACGAACTCTCTATGTTCCTTGGCCGTTGTGATCTCGAACAAAGGGTTCTCCGCCTCCTCGATCTGTGACTCATTGTACTTGGTCCTTAGCGTCTTCGATCGACGAGCATAGAAGTAATCACGTGACATCTCGTCGATGCCTTCTGATGGGCTTCTTGCATGATTTTGTCTTCTATATTGGTGTGTACTTTCTTGCATGTGCACCCTATCCCCGTTGTTCTACCTTTGTGCATGTGGATAGGCATGCTAATAGCATTTCCATCCTGGACGTATCTCATGCAACATTTAACGACCTCCTATGTTGTGTATGCCTCGATCATTGAACTCTGTGGGTAAGCACAGTTATGGACGTATCTGTTGAGGGTGGACATGAACCGCTCGTACATCCACATCTGCTGCATGTAGACAGGCCCAAGTTCCTATATCTGATCGACCATGTGCATCATCATGTGTGGCATAATATAGAAGAAATATGGTGGGAAGGACATCTCGAGCTGGCAAATAGTCTCTACGATGAACTGTTTAAGGACTGGCAGCGCAACTTCATCGATGACCTATTGTGTGATACGGCTAAAGAAGTAGGACGTGCACGTGATGACCATCTTCAAGTACTCTTGACCGATAACCCTGCTCATAATAAGAAGGAACCTCATCAGCATGATGTGGCAACCATGGGAGTTGAAGTTGGTCATTGTTAGGCCTTTCATCGAGACCAAGTTGTTGATGTTGGAAGAGAAACCGGTTGACACCTCCACAACCCTAAGCCACTTGCAGAAATCCCTCCTCTCAATCCTCGTCAGGTTGTAGCTCATGCTTGCAAGGTCGACTTTATTACCGCTCTTTCCATCGGTATCGGGTGGATTTCATGTCTGATGTCCTAGTTCACATGATCCATACATGAATTGAGACCATCTTTTCTCTTAGTCTTGATATCAAGCAGAATCCCGATTGTGCTCTCAAAGAAATTATTCTCCAGGTACATGCAATCGATGGCATGGGGTGTATCTAACTCCTTCTTGTACGGCACGAACCTAAAGAAAGATGACTGCTTCTTGAATGGAATGGGGTCGGGGCAGGCTCTGCTTATTCCTTTGCCTCGACATCCCACTTTCTCTTCTTCCTTGGCTTCTTTGGCCCATCTTCCTCCTCTTTATTCTTCTTTTCGAACTCTCGATGTTTATGTCATTCACCATGTCAAATACCTTATGTACGTATCTCGTCCTTTCCGGGACATTAGTCTGAGGCTCAGCTTGGTTGTCAAACTACATATTCATCGAAGACCTCCGATAGATATGCCTCTTGGGGAGGAATGTCCTATGCCTCATGTACACCATCTTCTTGGATGCACTATGGTATGTGTAGCAAGTACTATCAATGCAAACATAGCAACCGGTCTTCCCTTTAGTCTTGCCTGACAGTGAAAAAAGACCAGGGTAATCTGTGATGGTGATGAAGATGATGGCTTTGAGAGTGAACTCCTTTGTGGATGCATCCATCATCTGGACCCCTTTCTCCCAAAGTGTCTTCATATCCTCCATGAGAGGCTAAAGGAACACACCTATATCATTGTCGAGATGCAATGGTCATGAGATAAGCATGGTTAGTAGAAGATACCTGCGCTTCCAACATAGGTGCGGAGGTAGGTTTTAGATGGTGAGGATGAATAGCCAAGTGTTGTGTGAGCTACTGAGGTCACCAAAGGGATTCATCCTATTGGTACTCAGTATGAACCTGACGTTCCTGGCCTCGTCCCTAAACTCCGGGAACATGGCATTGAAATGTTTCCACTGCTTGCCATCGGACGGGTGACGTAGCTTGCCGCCGTCCTTCGTACATTCAGCTGATGCATGCCACTACATGAGTTGGGCATCATCTGGGTTCCCGAATAGTGCACGCAGTTGATCGATCATGGGCAGGTACCCCACTGACATGGCACGACTTCTCCTGTATGTCTAACCTGCTTCTTCCTTGTCCTCAAGAGGCGGGATCGACATCTTGGTTGTCTTCTTCTTCTTCGGCCCTCTCGAGGGTCCCTCCTCATCCGCCCGACAACTAGCATTCTTCTTGTACCAACTCGCACCACAGTGCGGGCAGCTCTACAAATTCTCATACTCGCCCGGATATAGAATACAATGGTTAGAATATGCATGGAACATTTTTAGCTTCATCGCCACTGGCCAGATCAAGTTCTTCACCCGATAGGTATTGGTGGGCACCTTGTTACCCTATGGAAACATGTCACCAAGGATAAATAACATGTTGTTAAAGCTATTGTCGGTCCACCTGTGGCGAGCCTTGCACATCAACAACTAGAGGTTGAAATGCAGCGTTGTCAATACTTTGGACCTTTGCCCTCGTCCTTGTAGAGGGGATCAATTGATGCCAAATTCATCTCCCTATAATTCTTGAACCACTTTAGATTTCCAAATAGAATGTTGTCAAGGTCCTCACGATTAGCAATCTCCCCAAAAATTTGTGCATCCGATCAGGCTGCAACATATTAATTACTAGGTCACCATTCCCATCACTATCGTTGTCTGCCACATCTTGGAGCAGATCAGCTATTGTGATGTTGTCATGACTCGCATTGTCATCAAAGGTGGTGGCTGCTCCTGCCATTGAGGGTTGTTGTCCTCTGTCATTCGCCTTCGCTGTTGATGTCATCGATGTGGTTCCCCTAGGTGCATCGGTGACACTCGGCTCTTTTTTTTGTCATGATACTTCCACACAAGGTGCTTTGGATCCTTGATGAAATCATACCATATCAAGAGAGATTACACCACATTATCTTCCTAGGCAAACCAATTCTTGCAGTCATTGCACACACAAATCATGCGATCCTGATGTAGACTCAGATGATGCATCTGCGAAATGGGGAGGAACTTCTTCCTCACATTTTCCAGGAAAGATAGCTCAAGCTAGGCATCTGCAAAATGGGGAGGAACTTCTTCCTCACATTTTCCAGGAAAGATAGCTCAAGCTAGGATGCCTAGTACATCCACTCGTCCATGTCCATGACCATGACTTTGCAAACACAGCTAGAAGTCAGATTATCAGAGTAGTACAAGAAAAAAGCATTGGAGTAGCTCTATATCTGCTATTCTCTCTCCTCCCATTTGGATCTAGATCTAGATCTAGCGAAAAAGCACTCAAATCATGTAAAAGAGAGGAAAATGAGAGTTGGAGAGTGAAAATCAACCTCTTACGGTGCCCCCCTTCACCAAATCCAAGGGCAAAACCTTCTCCCCCTTAAAATGGCAAATTTTATGGTTTTGAGCTCAAAACCCTAAAAATGGAGGAGTCACGGGGAAGAAGGGACTTGGCTACTGGTTATATAGGTGCAGAGTTAACCATAGCGGTCATCCTAAACAAACCGTTGTGGTTAAACCTCCATTAACCGTGGCGGTTGCTTTATGTTAACCACCATGGTGACTCAATTAACGATGGTAGTTGAGTTAGGGAAACTGCCATAGTTAATGTTAGTTAATTGGAGCAGGATAATTACGTCAACCGCCACGGTTAATAGGTTAACTATGCCTGTTGACTGCCTTGCTGGCTAGCCCCAGCCGACAACGATTAACCGTGGCAGTTTCACAGCCTGCCCGCCATGGTTAACATATGCCAAATGCCTCGTAAAAGATTTTGTGTAGTAGTGGCTTGAGTGCAATCAAGACTTTACAAGTCCGTAACTTCCCCAACTGAAGCCTGCTTCTTCAAGCAACCTTATTTCTGGTGTGTCACTTTTTTCATCCAATCATTGGGGGTCTCAAGCTTAGTTCACTTCGATCCCTCAATGTTCATAGGACGTGTGTTTCTCTCTGCCAGTACACTTTTACCCCTTTGCTCATTGAACAACCTTTGACAATGATCTTGGCTTGCTCATGTCCTAACTAGTGTCTACATGCTTTAGCATTCTCTATGTGATTATTACGGATGAAGAGCATCAATTAACTTTGACCTATGTGAAGCACTCACCATGTGGTTTGTCCTCCCCTGATGTGACCTATGTGTACCATAGATATGTTGTTGCGCAACATCACTTGTCTTTTATAGAACTAAGCAAGGGAGATGGAGACACATTTCAATGGTTGGAGTTCCCACAAATGAACAAGACAACATATTGCAGTATGTATAAAGATGCCATAATAAGCACATACTATTATGTCCATTTTGTTAAATAGTCCTATGTTTTTCTGATCAATCCATATTCAATCCCACATGCTTCTGATCCATCCATATTAGCCTTCCTAGCTTACAATAGCACCTTGTTCACAACTCTGATATGTTCTCCTCATTCAGTTCTGTAGAACTGACTTTACTAGATACCCATGATCTGGTAGTGATTGTAACTATCACAAACACTTCATGTTCTAGACTGGTTGTGATTTCTCTAATAACTATCAATACCAATTTGAGAAACAAAATGGCTAGTTGTGAAAATGCAATAACACAACTGAAAGCATTAGATAATACTAGATTGCATCACTCAATGACAACAAGAATACATATAGCCAGATTGGGAGACAAGTTCATGTAGTTTGGAGTTGCATTGCCAGGAGGAAGGGCGCGCTACTACCACAATGTGGTGGAGCTAAAGGCAGTCGATGGAGAGGTGGAGTTGTCTATCAGCTTGAGTTCCTTGAGTTCAAATATAGGAAATGGTTGATTTATTTTCAAGGCAGAGATCATGTGTCAAAACTTGTCATTGTGGGTGCCAAGGAGAGTGAGCACCATGGTCCGTTCTCTGACGATGCCATTAATATCAGTGAGGGCACTCACCATAGTCTCCAGGACCAGTGCATGTGACTCGTGTGATGACTAAGAAATTCATACCACAGGGAAGAGCCACACAACATGACCGACTGCAGCAGGTCATTGGATAGATAGCCATAGAGCCATGTAAGGGTCATGCAGATGAAGGACCAAATTCGGCGACCAGAGGGGGGGTGAATGAGAGCTAGAATTTTCTTTCAAACTATCTGACCATTGTCCCTATATCAAACCCCAAGAGCAATGAGCAGCAATCATGATTACCACAACCGAAATGATTGGGTGGATATTACCTAGGCGTGGTGAGTCGCCTCCCTGACAAATGCTCACGAGTCGCCGCGACTGAAAAGATTCCTTGGCGTGGTGAGTCGCCTCCATGACAGACACTCACGAGCTGCCTCTGAAAAGATTCACCGGCTTGATAAGCCGCCCCCTTGACAAACACTCACGAACCGTGTCTGAAAAGGTTCCTCGGTGTGGTGAGTCCCTGATAGGCACTCACGAACTGCCTCTAAAAGGATTCCCCGACATGGTGTCGCCCCCCTGAGAGACGCTCACGAGCCACCTCTGAAAAGATTCCTTGACGTGGTGAGTCGCCCCCCTAACAGGCGCTCACAAGCCGGCTCTAAAAACATTCCCCGATGTGGTGAATCACCCCCCTAACTCGTGCATGCCACTAGCCGAAAAGCCCAAATTAAAGAGGTAATGAGGGAGGCAACAAGATCAGTTACCATTGAAAGCGCTTAAGTGCCCTTCTGTCGGTATCTAGTGCTTTTGTCTCATCTTATGTTCAATTTCCTTTCGCCTCCCATTCGAAACACACCCACACGGCTTTCTATCATATACTTTTACTCATCCGTTTCTCCACTTTGTATCATCAGTGTGTACTGTTGGCAACCATGTGGTGCCATTGGCAAAGCAAAGTGTTTGTTGAAATAACATCCTCATTGCTGGTGGACTCGTCCTTGTTATTCCCTTTGCCCACCATGCATGTGCCACGATCTCCACTGCCAGCAGCGACCAAAACCTTGCCACTCGCGCGCGTCCGAACCGATGATGTTGTATCATTGCAGCGCCATGATTAGTCCGAGCGAGCAACTCCTGTGCTGCCACCGCATCAAGAACGGATGCGCCGGCTGCTCGGCGATTTTTCTTCCCCATGCCATAGCTGATAGCTGGATCTACCATCATGGCTCTTACGGGAGGAGAGTGTGGCGCGCGAGCAGATGAAGAAATTGGCCCGCGTTGGAAAATGCCGGGACTTGTGGTAAGAAATAAGAATGGCGGCACACGTTACACATTTTCATGTGAGGTGATCATCTACGAGTGGCATTGATTTGTACAATGAGGGCTTGACAGGCCACATCGCCATGCTTTAACACATTTTGCCTAGCTAGTTTAGCAGGCTTTCAACGTTTGAGTGAGGCACATATTAGTGCCGCACTCGAGCACGTACATATATATTAGTGTTCTGTACTGCTGAGCTTCTGAACCATGCATATATGGTTTATAATCGCGATCTAACTAAGTTGGAGCAAAAAAAAAAAAAAAAAGATCAGGGCTATATCGAGTATTATTCCAGTTACCTGACATGCTGTCAACTCTAGTTAGTATCTCTATTCATTTTCATTTTGATATCGAGGCCTAGAGATCGAGCCCAACGCAAGTATTTTTAAGATCTATGTAGTCCAATAAATAGCTTAACAAGATAAATTATGCTAAAATAGTATAAATTGGGTTGCTTGAGCCATAGTTACACTACTACAGAAGATTCGAACTCAGCACCTCTCGCCTCAGGCACGCTTACCAACTGAGCTACACAACCCACGTGATATAGTTCTGGACGTTTTCCTTTTGAATACACTCATGAAGGACCTTTAGCCCCGGTTAGTAACACCAACCGGGGCTAAAAGGACCTTTAGTCCCGGTTAGTAACACCAATGATGACATGTCGCAGGTGTAGGCACTGCTGAAGACGTCGATTCAGCTGCCCGTGCACAGCTGCAGAGGCTGATGTGTCGACTGATCCAGGTTCTGGAGCCTCCTCCACTGGCGCAGCTGAAGCATCTGCTGGAGGAACCCCTAGAAGTGCACCACCAGAAATTGGATTACCAGCCCAACGAGACACAGCCCTGTCTGAAAACCTCACCCGTACGTGAGTCCCTGTTCCTGTGTAAACTAGAATCACAAACCTCACGAGAAGCATCAGCACAAGTATTAGTAGAATCATCTTGGTCATGATTAAACACACCCCATGGAGAATTTAATAGGTCTTAATTTGGGTTAACTCGGCACCAGCATCTCGATGAAGTTGAGCAAAAGGGAAATTTAACTCATCAAAGATAACATCACGGGATATGTAAGCACGACCCATGCAGTGGAAACATCGAGACATTTGTACCCTTTATGCATATTACTAATATGTGCTCGAGTGCGGCACTAATATCATATGGTTCATAATCGTGATCTATTTTGGAGCAAAAAAAAAAAAAAAACAAGTTCAAGGCTCTATCGAGTTACACATGTTGTCCTCTTCTTGTGACACATTCATTTGTGTGTTCCAAACAAAGCTCATATTAATACAAAACTATGTGTTACAGATATCGGTTGTAACACAAAATACTTGTTTTACAAAATTGTCTTACCGACAACGAATATAGTAGCACAAAAACTATTGTTACAAGTAAAATGATATAAAATGATACTATATATTGTAACACGTAAATAGAACATGTAAAATATGTGACAAATATACACGCTATAGTGACACAAAATACTGATACTACGAATAAAGTGTTACAATGAACATATACATGTGGACATTCCTATTTATGGATGACTAATCTTTACTACTAGAGAACAGACCTTTGGACGATCTATCAATTGAGCTTTAGTCTCGGCCAAAAATTGTGTCCGGGGCTAAAGACCTTTAGTCCCGGTTGGTAATACCAACCGAGACTAAAGGTGAATCTTTAGCCCCGGTTGGTATTACCAACCCAGGATGGACCTTTAGTACCGGTTGGTAATACCAACCGAGGCTAAAGGGTGAACCTTTAGCCCCGGTTGGTGCCTTTAGTCTCGGTTGGTATTACCAACCGGGACTAAAGGTCCTTTTAGCTCCGGTTGGTGTTACCAACCGGGGCTAAAGGTCCTTCCCGAGTGGATTCAAAAGGAAAACGTCCAGAACTACATCACGTGGGTTGTGTAGCTCAGTTGGTAAGCGTGCCTGAGGCGAGAGGTGCTGAGTTCGAATCTCACAGATGCACATTTATTTTTTTCTCGTGGAAACCTTTAACCCTGGTTGGGAGCACCCGGGACTAAAGGGTCCGACATTTAGTCCCGGATTGGTAGCCCCGGTTTGGAAAACCGGGGCTAAAGGCCCTTCCCAACCGGGGCTAAAGGCCGTTTTTCCAGTAGTGCTTTAAAAAATGTGATACTAAGAGAGCTAGTGACACCTTTCCCAAACTGTAGTATCTATTCATTTTCCTTTTCATATCCAGGCCTACACATCAAGCCTAGTGCAAGTATTTCTAAGATCTATGCAGTCTAATAAATAGCTTAACAAAACACTACTACAAAAAGGCTTTGTAAGGGCAGTTTCTGTTGATTTGAAGGGCTGGCTGGTGTTATAAACTGTCCATACAAATCGATTTTTAGAGAAAGTGTATATACAGTTGGGCCCTACAAATCTATTTTCAGAAATCACTGAAAACACAAAAAAATGCAAAATATTTTTTTAATCCAAGGTTGTCCCCCACTGGTCATCCACCTGCTTGCTTTGCCTAGTCACAAAGTTTTAAATTTTTTTGCACATTTTGGCATCCAATGGGCTTTGAACCCATGAACCCTCACGCTCATGTGTAGCCTCCTCTACCACTGTACCTCACACTCACTTATGTCTATTATACATTTTGGGCCTCCTCATATTATACTGAACTGAGTCTAAATTGAAAGTTTGAGATCCTAAAAGAATTTAAATCAAAAAGTTGTCAACTACAAAGTTCTGTAACTTTTCAGTATCTAGAACTTCTATTTCGATTGTTTCTCCATCCGAGGTCATTGAAAAAATTTAAATTTCAAATTTAACAAATTCAAACATAGATTTGCTTGACAAGATGATTTCAAATAAAAAATGGTATACTACAAAGTTGGATAACTTTTCGAGGTCTATAACTTATAGTTTGTGACAATAAGAGAGATATAAAATTGATGAGCAATGTTATTGTCGATTTATCAGATAAAAAAATTACTAAAATAAAAGTTGTAGGTCTTGATTAGTTCTACTTTTATATTCATGGTCTTTTCAGCTGACATAATTTAATGTTTTAAAATAACGTCTGAAAAGTTGTTATTTTCAGAAATTCTAATTTCAAATTGTTAAAACAAGGTAACATGAAAAGATAACAATAATAATAGTCGTAATAACACAATCACTTGATAAAGAATGATTTCAGAAAATTTTAGCAAAAAAATCTAAAATTTCAAGTTAGTATGAGAGAGAAAGACTAGTTACAAGTTTTAGCCAGAGCTTAAAAAGATAAATCACATTTATTGAACAATTCTAAAATTAAATTTCAAGCAACATTTTGAAGGATCAAATGAATTCAAATGAAAAAGTTGTAGACAATAAAGTTCCACAATATTTTAAGATCTACAACTTTTATTTTGATCATTTCTCTATCTGAGATAATTTAAATTTGTTTGAATTTTATTAATTAATTTTTAATATTCATTGTGTATTTGTAGGCACGTCTCAATATAGAGTCGCCCTTATAAACCTGGTTTATAGGAAGACCAACAAATAGACCAATTTGTAGGGACTGTTGATAACACTAATTATTCTTAAAAATTGATTTGTAGAAGCGGCTCATTTGGGAAGTATCTATAGTGGCGGCTCAGTATACAGCTGCCCCTCAAAAAGAGATGTTGCTACAAATTAGTCTTTCTTTTTAGTAGTGAAGATAAATTTTGCTAAAATAGAAACTTGGGTTGCTTGAACCATAGTTAGGACGACACGTATGTACTTGAGTGATCTATGTTCTAACAGTTAACTTCACAGCGAAAAGCAGGGATGCTTGAACCTAGGACGTCCTCAAATATATACTGGCCAGGGATGCTTGTCTCACATGCAGAACGACTTGCAGTCGTCCCCGTCCGCCATGGATAGGATCACTGTGGGTCGTACCCAATGCCGATGCATATGCTGTATCATCACTGTATGTTATGTGGTGTGGACAGCCGCACCTGCTGCCAAGGTTCAAATACAATTTTATTTATTGCTCTTTTAAAACGCTGACAAGGCGTGCTGTATTGAATATATATTTTTTGTCTTAATATAAAAACGTGTAAATCTTTTATAGGATTCGGAAAAAAAAAAATTCTATTATGCGCGCATATATATTATAAATTTAACGAAATTATATATATATATATATATATATATGATAATTTTTTCTACTCTAGACAGTAGTTACTCTCAGGTATATATCTCAAGTACTCCTGGATGGGAGTATAAAAAACTCACTCCACTACTAGAGAAATGGCCTTTGGGCGATAGACAGATTCGGACATTAGCCTCGAATATTTTTGTGTCCGGGGCTAAAAGTTCTTTAGTCCCGGTTGGTAACACCAACCGGGACTAAAGGTTCCTTTTCCTCGAGGCAACCGAGAGGCAACCGGGGCTAAAGGGTCAGTGTTCTTTAGTCCCGGTTGGTAATACCAACCGGGACTAAAGGTCCTACCTTTAGTCCCGGTTGGTATTACCAACCGGGACTAAAGGACCTTTTAGTCCCGGTTGGTAACACCAACCGAGACTAAAGGTCCTTCCAGACACAATTTAAAAAGAAGGAGTATCCTATTCTGTTAGATGTGTAGTGTAGCTCAGTTGGTAACGCGCGCACGTGAAGGCTAACTGTGCGGTCTTGAGTTCGAATCTCCACAGCCACAACATTTTTTCGTTTTTATTCCAAACCTTTAGTCCCGGGTTGAATACTGTAGCAAACCTTTAGTCCCGGAACCGTAGTCCCGGGTCCAGAACCGGGACTAAAGGTCCCTAGGACCCGGGACTAAAGGCCCATCCTCTACTAGTGCTCTCTGTTACGTTCTCTCTCTATGTGTGTGTGTTGACTAGCTAGAGACTGCGGACCACATAAAACTAGTGCTCTTTCGAGGTCGTGTACTAGGTACGGAGTAGTATTGTATGACGATCGAGTACCTGGACGAAAACAAGCAACAAAGCTAGCACTGCACGCGCGCGCATGCATGGCTTTCATCTGCCACCAATCAGGGCCGCGGATCCTTGTCGCGCGCTGGCCGATGGCCGTATTATTCACACATACTCGTACACTATTCTCACTATTGCATGGTCCCCTATGCATCTATATCAAGGCGAGCATGAAATAGGAGCTAGCTAGGCCGTACGTACGGGCCGCTGCAGTGCCTGACGTACTGCGTGTGTGACGGTGCATGCATGACGGCGTATCGATCGTCAGGACGCCCCCAGCCCAGCTGGTGGTTTTTGGTTTCTGCGGCTGCATGCATGCATGACGACGCGCTATTGCATGTGGTACGTGTACGTACGCACCGGCCAATCGATGCCCAGAGGTGCTCCTACGTCTTTTTTTCTGCACCAATCAATATAATGGATCGATCCGTCGATCATGCAGTGCAGTGCACGGACGAATGAAGAAGGAACCAAGAGCGGCTACTGTGCCGGTGTGTTCGCTGTGGGTTTCGAATTGGGCACTCGTGAATCCAAGCATTGCGTCCTGGTCAACATGAACAGGGGCCAGGGGACAACCTCAGGTTGGGTGGATACTGTTGCACACGGCAGGCTAGCTGCACGTACATACTACGGTGCATTTGTCGTTTAAGCTCTCTCGATCGATATCGATCTCAGCATGCATGGCATTATATTGTGCCGGCCGAGACATACACCTGCTAGCCGTTAAGCTTTCAAGGGTGCAGTAAATATGAGGGGGCTTAATTAATTTAAATAAAATAATTAGGCCAGTGGACGGACCATTTATTTAGTCTCCTGGACATTTATTTATCTGTAGAAAATAATTTTATGACAGGAATCTATTTATCCAAGGACATAGGAACAGGTAGTGTATATATCATCAAACATGCATTAATTCATGCCAAGCATCACTTCCAATCCCCCATAGGTTTAAGTAGTTGGTGTGGTCAGTCCTTTGTAGCATCTGGGCGCAGCCTAGAGAATACTTCCTTTAATGTCAGTTTTAGTGCATAGGAATCTTACATTTTGGTTTAATCGAGGCATGCAAGTCAACCACCTCTGTCGAAAGATCATGGTTAATCTGACCTTAATGGAAACGTCTCAGTTAATCTATTAACATTGCCGGACGGGTTAAGACAATTGCCTCGGTTAATAATTATATTAACTGAGGCGGTTACCCAAATATATGCCCACCTCTGCTAAGGAGGGAATTAAACAAGACGGTTGACCAACACACATGCCTCAGTTAAACCTTCATTAACGGAGGCGGCTGTTATGATTTGGCCGCTTCCGTTAACGGGGTTAAACAAGACGGTTTCGTACGGTTTATAATCGTGTGATCTAAGTTGGAGCAAAAGAAAACAAGATCATGGCTATATCAAGTATTCCAGTGCCCTTCCTCTTCTGTTCTAGATGGGCCACACACCTGACATTATATGTCAAATCTAATTAATATTTGTTCATTTTCCCTTTTGATATCCAGGCCTAGAGAGCCCCAGTGCAAGTATTTGTAAGATCTACTATGTAGTACGTCCACTAAATAGCTTAACGAGATAAGTAATAAATTATGCTAAAATAGACAGCTGGGTTGCTTGAACCAAAGCTAGGTCGACACGTTATGTACCTGAGCGATCTATATGAAGTACCAGCGAATAACCAGGGATGATGCTTGAACCTACACACGACGTCCTCAAATATGTACTGGTGAATAGATAGGGATGCATGTCGCACATGCAGATCGACTCGCAGTCGAGTATCGTCGTCCTCGCCCCGCACTGGCCTAGTGTCCTCGGATCACTGTGCGTGGCTCGTACGACCCGATGCCGCCGATGCATATCGAGGTGGGCCAGCTGGCCTTGTTTAGTTCTGTGAAATATTTGGAAAAAAATTGTAGCACTTTCGTTGTTATTTGACAAACTTTGTTCAAACGTGGACTAACTAGGCTCAAAAGATTCGTCTCGACATGTACATATTAAAAGTATATATATAATTAGTTATTTTTTTAATTACCTACATTTAATGCTCCATGCATGCATCTACAGGTTGACGTGACCGGGAATCTGAAAAATTTGGGGGAATTTTGGGAAACTAGCTAGATGAGGGCGGTTTACCACTGCATGCACGTTGTGCTCCGTACATAAATTGTCTGTGTTGTGTACATGTACACACACAAAAGCACACACCCTACTACAGCCGCTGTTTCCGTAGCTCGGCACGGCTCGCACACACGTCAAGTCAGTACGGCTGCGCCGGCAGCGGATGCGTCCATGCGTGTGCGTATGTACGTGCCGAGCGCATGCGCGCAGATCTGATTGCTGCAGGATGCATGCTAGCTGCTGCAGCATGCAGCTGGCCTCTGGCTGGCCGGCCGGCCGTCACACCCGATCGATCCGATCCAGTGCCTTCGCGGCTGCGCCCAAGCATTGCGGCCGGCCGGCCGGCCTGTAGCGAGCTCTAGCGCCGGCCGGGCCGGACACTAGGTACAATTGGCCGCCCAGGTAGCCATTTCTCATTTGCAGTCGTCTATCGGTGTGGGGCACATCAGAGCCAATCAAGTGACTCTGTGAGGAGAGGACCCATCTGCTGCTGGCAAAATCTGGCATGGCGACGCGCGCGCGGCCACCACCAGCCGCTGCCCCTAAGACACGTCAAGTTTGGTCTGCTCCGCCGCAGCAGTCGGCAGCTGCGGGCAGCCATTTGTGACGCCCTCTCACAGGCAAGGAGCAGTTCTGCTACTAGACATAGTACTTTCTCCATCGTCTTGACTCTTTACTAACAATGTGTAAAATTAATCATGCAGGTATACCTGCAATAGGAAAAGTTTATAGTGTACACATATTGCTTATATCATATTGGTGTCACTAGAATGCTGATATGATATTGTAACCGTCAATTTATAAAATTTAGGTATGATAGTACACAAAAGGTATTACGTGACCGTGTCCCACTCTAGCGTGATGGCGCGGCCCCGCTTGCTTGCTCCTCCTCTCCGTGCCACGCCCGAGCCCCACCAGAGACGAGGAAGAAGACTTCACCTGCGCCTGCCGCTCCGACGATGGCGCCACATCGGTTAGGGTTCCGGCGGTTATGGGGTTAGGGGATTTATTCCTGATGAGCTTAGAAGGAGCTTTTTGGGGGTGGGGGGCGTAACACGTACGGTGCTAGTAGTGGTTTCAGGGGCGGTGATGGAGATGACGGGGGAGCTGCTAAGCGGGTGGCGAGGGCATCACGGCGATTGTCGACGATATCCTGCCCTGGGATTACGGTGAGTGCGGTCTTATGTGCGCGGAGCAGATTGTGTGTGGTGTGGCGAGGACAGCGGAGGCACGTTGTGGCAAGGTTAGGGGAGAGCGGTGTCGAGTAGTGGGCGGCGCAGTCGGTGACATGGCAGCCGCTGGCTGGGAGCAGCAGGAGAGGAGGTGGGGGTAGGGGAGGCAGGGCACATGGGAGGAAGACAAGGGTTGCACATGGCTGGTCGCGGGTTACCGTCCTCCGTGGTAAGATAGTTAAAGGTAAAGTAGTTTAGTTTGGATAAACTTACATAAAGTTATATTACATGGAGCACTGGATTGGAGGAAATATGTGGTTAGGAAGGATACAACAAGGGAAGGCACTATCCAATCCATTTTTTCATTGTATGTATGTATTATGTATGTTTTTCTTATTTATTCATTAAAGAAAATATATTAGTATCCTAGTTTCTGTATCGACCAATGCATATGGTTGTTCCTCATTACAAACAGAAGTAAACGGTCTAGGAATCTCAAAAACAAGGTTTTGAGGCATATTAAAAACAAATAACGTTTTGGAAGACCTCTACTAAAAAGCAATTCTATTGCTAAAACTCCAGCCGTGTCTTGCAAACACCTTCATTGTGGTTGTCTCAATAGTCCTGCATTCCATCTTCATCATATGGTGATCCCTCTCCTGCTGTAGTAGGGACCAGGATCTGGTACAGTAGGTCCTCCTCAAGATAACATGCATATAACACGGTGCTAGGTTTTGTTCAAACACAATGTCATTCCGAGTTAGCCACATCACGCAACAAATTACACTTGCACCCACAAGAATTTGAGATTCTAGTTTCCTATTTATCCCTTTCATCTAGCCTCTAAACAAATTTTGTATACTAGTTGGAGGTATATGATTAAAGGAAACATAAACAATTCTCCATATAAATTTGACAAAATGATAGTCAAAGAGTAAATGTTGTATCAACTCGTTTGAAGAATAGAAACAACACTTCTTCCAATCTCCTTGTCACTACCGCCGTGCTAAATTATCCTTTGTTAAGGTTACTCCCTCGTACAAATACCACATAAAGACTATGATTTGAGTGGTAGTTTAAGTTTCTAGATTAAAATGTTAAATGGTAGAGCTTCTGCTCCAAATAAGACTATGTACATGGATTTTACCGAGAACAATCCATTCTGATGTAGCCCCCACACAAAGCGATGTCTCTGATTTGTCATTTGTACATCTACAACCATAGCAACTGCTGACGGTCATTAAACTCCAAATATAACCATCTTCTATTGCATAAAATGACATGAAATAAATCACAAACTATAGTTATAGGGTTTGATTCTAACAAGTTACACAAGCTTTTTGGTGTCCTCACATATTTTGTAGGATATCTGACTTTTTACCCTAAAAATACATCTCAAGTGATAAATTGGTGAGAATCATTGCGAAGATAGAGCTCACTGAGACGTTCGAAACAGATATATCATTTGCTATATTTAGAGTCTCACTGCAAAAGATATCAAATTTATGATGAAACCTACAGATGAAGGATCTAGAAGAGTCTAGAAGGCACTCCACCGAAGCAGGGGCCCGAAGCCCACTGTACTGGGACGGCCTCTGCTATAGCCCATTTTCTGTTTGCATCATTGGTCGGTTGCCAACAACCTTTGAGATCTCATCTCCACACCATTGCTTAAGTCGGTTTGATCCAAGGGCTCATGTTGCAAGATTCGGTCTATATAAATTAAAATAACCCCTAACCTCCTCCCTGAGACATCTCAGAAACCGTAATTCATATTTCAGTTGGAATCCATTCGAGAGGCATCCCTTTGAGGATCATACTCTCATTGAGATCAATACACTAGGGAGATTAGGACTAGACTCTCCAATGTAGTAGGTTAGTTCCAGTTGAGAGTTAGGGAGAGTCGTGCTACGCTCAGGTTCTAGAGACATCATAGGAGGTCTGGTATATCTGTATATCTTACTTTAACAAGACTTGTGCTTTAAAATATTTATCTTCTCTATTTACATTATGCTTTCATATGATTGGTTAGTGTAGTTGTTACATCTTAACATGGGATCTCCGCTCGCATTAAGTGCTCTCGTTATAATGTATGGTTGGAGAAGTAATTAATAGTATAGACATGGTGTTTAGCCTATAGGTTACCTAAGATTGTACTCAACCTCACAGATAGTTATGGTTGCCCCAGGTGGTGACAGCCCAGATGGCCAATGTATTCCACCATGTTCGGGGTGGTGTTTGTAGGACCGTAGTCAAACCTTCCTATCCCCTTTCTCATTCATTTTCGTGGCTAGTGTTTTGATGTCCCAAAGTGTTATTGCATGTGATTGCTATATCTACCAATGCATCAGTTAATATCTAGTCCAGGCTAGAACATAACCAAATTAACAGAGAAGTATTTAGGAACCTAGAACTCACACTTGTCCTCTCAACTTAGCTGAGCTACTCATTTATTATGGAATTCTCTTGTGTGTTTGTTATCATTCATTGCTCCTATCACTATCATTGCTTACCTCCACCTTATGTTAGCTGGTATACTATTTAGTAGATACATAATAAGTTAATCATCAACTTCTTTAACCATTGTTTCCCTATGATAAAATATAAATAATGATACCTGCAATACTCCCAGTAAAATGCTACGATGGCTCTTGCTGAATCCTTCATATTTTCTTTGCATTTTATAAATACCAACAACAACCATATTGTGTCACGCTTATAAATTAACACCTGCTACCAGACATCTCCAAAAAACTACATTTAACGGTGTCATAGACAACACCGATGTCACGGATGCACCTTTTCTCCTTAAAATAATATATAGTTTAGGAAAGAGTGATTTTACTAGGCACGGTCTTATCCACGAATCGTCCCAAAATCGCACGTGAGACCCATTACCTAGATCAAACTTGCCCAACGAGAGGAACTCCTCTCTGACCTTCGTGAGTCCAACCCAAAACTGAGAATCCCCAGGCATATATTGAACTTGTGTTAAAGTTTTGTCCCTTGGATATTTATTCTTAAGCAGTTGTTACCAAACTCCATCTCCATTAATCAACTTAAAAAGCCATTTGCTTAGGAGACACTTGTTGTGAACATCTAAACCGTGTTCTTTTGGTGTACAAACTACTTGTCACTTAGACAGTTTATATTTTTTCTTATTTTGACCACTCCGCCAAAAAACCGTGAACTAAAAAATAATCCAGCTTCTTCAAAATCCCTCGAGGTATTTGAAAAAGGACAACATGAATATGGAGAGACTACTCAAAACTGTGTTAATAATAAGAACAAGCCTCAACCTCTTTTAGATCACCTCAACCTCTATTGAAATCTTTCTTCGACATGTTTTCAGTTCTTATTTATGAGTTTTGTATGGTGCATAGGAATTCCTAAGTATCTAAACACGAACGACCCCATATAACACCCAAAAAATTGAGCATACTCATTTTGATTGGCTTTGACTGCTCTGTAACAAAACATTTCACTCTTATAGAAATTGATTTTGAGACCTGAAAATTGTTCAAAGGCACAAAGTAATAGCTTGATATTTTTGCCCACTCTAGATCATTGTCCATAAAGATAACAGTGCCATCCGCGTACTGAAGCACTGAAAGCCCCACATCCACCAAATGCAGAACAATCAAATCCCCTCATCCACCAAACACAGAGTACTACAACTACTACAAGAGCTTTACCAAAAGCTGTTCGTTTTATCAAGGGATGTTTAGTTCTCACCCAAAAACTTTTCACCTGCCACATCGAATGTTTGGCCACATGCATAGAGTATTAAATGTAAACAAAAAATTAACTAATTACTTAGATTGTGATAATTTTACGAGATGAATTTTTAAGCCGAAATATAATTTGACAATGTTGTGCTAAAATAAACATGTGCTAATGATAGATTAGTTAGTCTTAATAAATTCGTCTCACGATTTTCCGATGAAATCTATAGTTTATTTTTTATTGGTATCGAATACCATATTGGACATATCATGTGACATCCGATGTGACAACCTAAAACTTTTCATCCACCAACTAAACACCTTGTAAGGGGCGAAATTGTTGGGTTGTCTATTCGATCAATTCAGTTCCCATTGATTGTCGTGTGTAAGGACTGTCGCAGTGTCACGCTTAACGACAAGCTCTCTGCAGCTTCCGTCGCACGCATGTAATTTTGCTTTCAATATCTTGTGTAGTTCTATGCTGGTGACTACACAAGATATTGAAAGCAAGATTACATATGGTGGAGCTAGGAATTATACTAAGGAGAGCTGGTCAGAGCCAACATATAAAAATTAATCGCAACTCAACTAGTTAGGTTTCTCATGGCGACTATCCGGTTAACTTTTGACTTGACGGGTGCTCGTATTTTCTTATATGCATCCTAAAATCAAGTGACATGACTGTTGACGCAAGACGTCTAGGGTAACTTTAGAAATCTTGAGTACCGACTTATTTTTTTTTTTGAAGATGCTCATAGGGACAATTTTATTATCTAGTTATGTTTTGTATAATTTTATTACTTAGAGGATATTAATAGGTATACATGACAATAATTTTGTATATTCTTCCTCTTAATGTAAATAAAAATTATAAAGTTACACTAATAAAATATTTTGTTGTGAAATGTTAGGGGGTTGGCTCAGCCACTGGCTCTGCAGCTGCGATCGAGTTCGGTCGATGGATCTAACAGTGTGTTGGGTCATCAGGACTATTCACTACTGGATAAACATTGGCGTCTTTCTGGAATGAGGTTGGGACTGATGGAGCGAGAGGTTTTGTATTCAGTAAACGCGCGTGAAAATTGGGGTTTCTAACAAAAGATATGGCAACCACCATATGGAGGAAGTACTTAGGCCACGTATATTGCTACACGTCAGCTATCTCGTGCGCCGTCCCATGCAATGTTATATAGATTTTTGCTGATGTGAAGGAAAGAGAGACACGAGAGAGAAAGAGGTTGTTGTATTGTTTTGCGAAACAACCACCTCATGAGCTAAAATTTAGGACTATGAGACAACTATTCTACCATTATATAAGTTGTTGTTGTTGTCATACAACTTACAATTTATTTTTATTCTGTCGACAAATTAAAGAATCATGAGTTGCCACGTGACAACTTAAAAAACAAAGTATTATACATATTATCTACTAAGTCGTCTTAAAATTACGTGATACTATATGAAACCATCTACGAGACAAGGCCAATGTACTTACCTTATGTGTGGTATATAGAAACCCTCCTCTTATCCACAAGATTTCATTTATCATGCTGCATGAACTCTCCGAAAAGTTTGTTATAATTTGCTAACGGATAACTGGGGTTAAGGCATCTATGTTTTTAGAGAAATTTTGGAATTTTTTAATTTAACATTACGTCAACCTGTAAGTGTTTCCATTTCCTGATATTTAAATTTCAGAAAAATATTTCTCTCTTTAGGGGAAATATTATTTTGTACAATGTGTTTTTATTTTGGATTTCCAAAATAAGTCGTATTATTGTTGCTTGTCTCCACAAATATGATCTAATTATGGATTGAACCTATATAAAATGAGACACCGAAAATGGTTTCATATATAATAGAAAGTATGTTATACCAAATATCGACACTATAGTACATCACAGTACAAGCTAGATCGGTGGTAGCATCTAGAGAATGGTAGACATATAATTACAGACAGTCGTGCATTAATTTAATTTAAGCATGCATATGACAATATAGATTGCTTGTGAAAAGAATATTAAATCATTTTTCTTATCCTTTCTCTATTGGCATTACTAATTAATCTACTATTCGGGGTATTATTATTTTTCATTATAATATAATACTATAAATTGATGGCATGCCATGTTTTTGTTAATAGAAAAAAATAAAGGAGAAATACTTAAGAAATTACTAAAATGAAAGGACCAAAATTGATCCAACCCTTAATTCAGTACTACAAATTATAATTGACAAAACAACTTTCTCTATGATAGTTTCCTATTTATTACAGCTGGTTTTGGTAAACGTAGTTGTCATGTACTCCCTCCATCCATAATTCCAGCACAGTAACATACATATTTTAGTATCTTAGCTTTGAGTAATTATAGATTAAAAGTAACAATATTATGATAGCAAATAAGTATCATTAGATTAGTTACAAAATGTTTCATAATAAATTTATTTAGATCCATAAATATAAATATTATTTACTAGATATGTGTCACTTTACTTGACACGTAACTCATAGTTGTATTCTTCTAGGAACGGAGGTAGTACTAGTTAACTTTGCACACAACAACAGCTTGTACACTCACATAATTAAGCAACCATGTGCACGATAGTTGCCACCCTTTAAATTTAATTAGCGCTATGAATTAATGTGAATGAATAAAAAAAATACATGTTAGTGGGATAGAATGACAGATTTTATGGGAAATTTTTTGAATGTGTCAAGTTTTATGGGACAAAGAATATATATACCAACTTATATATGTGTCTTTTCTAGGCTACACGGATGAGTATATAAAATTAACTCCTTTGTAAATCTCCTGTGTGCATCGTTTCTTTCTCAATAGACTGAAGTTTACTTTCTGAATATACTGAAGTTCACCTTAGTGTTTTCCAATGTTTCTCTTTTCAGAAGTGTCTTTTGTGTCTTGTATATTGTTGTGGTCATGATAAACCTTGTGTTATGTATGTAAATGGTCTGTATTTGTGATGATATACAAACTCAGTAAAAGCATCAGCGCTTTATGTGTTAATAAGCTTCAAGAAGTTGGTTATATAATCTTATGTAAATAATAGTTATTTGGTTTTGAGTGAGACTATTTACACTTGCATGCATAAAAAAGGAAATAACTGACAGTCTGACACATTACTTGCCTTTTGAAAGAAAATAACATACAAGAAGTATGGTATAAAAAAATGTCTAGCAAATTTACACGCGACACTCAAATTTATCAAATGAACTAATTACATGGAATATGACAGGTCCTAATATCGGAGTGTATATATTTGACTTGAATGTTTAGAGGATTTGGACCAATTCAATCTCACCCGATATGCCTATCGGACGCATGAGGCTGATGAGAAGGCAAGGTGTATGAGATGGGTTTATCATGTGTATTCATGTACCATAAAATTATGTGTAGGGTTTCAGAAGACGTTACCCCTACAGCCTCACCCAAATTCTTTTTTGTGGCTCATAGGAAAAAAAAAACGGGAATGCATTGTTATATATGGAGTTCTCCAATTATAGATGAGTTATTGTGAACTAATACTGAGATATCAAGCAGACTCAAATATATAGATGAGTTGAAGCATGCATGGCTACTGCATAAAAAATTAAACATAGTTTCACATGGCAAATAAATATGTGAAATTTAGAATGACCAGAAAAAGCTCCAAACAATATTGCTGCAAAACTTGAAAAATAAAGCGAGCTGAGCTAAAGCTAAGAAAAACTACACATAAAGAGGACTCGAGACAACTGAAGGCACACACCAAATACCACGCACTTTGGATAGCAGGATATATATGGACCGACAATAGTTCTTGCCGATAAGTTCCATCATCAGATCCAATAAGAACATAACTGCACAACTACATGATCGAGGAAGTGATGGATCCAGCACTGCTGACACAGAGAGATACCACGCACTTGATCGAAAAAGATTATTGCACTTATCAATCATCATACAGAGATCGAATTATCCAAGCAAATTAAACGGTGACAACAACTAAAGGTGGAGGAAGAAGAAGAAGAGGAACCAATAATTCAAAGCCTGAGGGAGAGGTCCAGCTTCTCGGCAGAGGGAGCAGCATCATCAGCAGCAGGAGCCTTCTGACGCTCGCCCATCCTTGTTGCACTGATATGTTCGACGACGACACCTCCGGTACCGGCGGCCGCGGCGCCGCCGCCTTGGGGCCTGCTGGCGGCGGGGGGCGTCCGGCCGTGCGCCGGTGGCGGAGAAGGCCACCCACTGCGCTCGCAGGGCGGCGGCGATCTCCCTACGGCGCTTGGCCAGGCTGCGCTCGTACTTGTGCGCGTTCTGGTGGCCGCCTAGCGCCTGCGAGCTGATGAACTTGCGGTCGCAGTACATGCAGACGAAGTAGCCCGGCGCCTCCGGCGAGACCGAGGGGTGGAAGAGGGTGAGCTCCAGGCTGAGCTCCTCCTCCATTACAGGGTGTGTGTGTGTGTGTGTGGGAGAGCTAGGGAGAGAGTAGATAGAGAAAGAACTTAATTTGCAAAAGCAATCATGATGCTAAGGGAGTTTAAATACAGCTCCAGACTTGTTCCGCCGTGAGATGAGGTTACTGGAGATCTCAGACTCTCTCAGTACGACAGCCAGTGGAGGGGGCTCGCTCACGTCCGTTTCCGTTTGGTAGGTACGTATGTGGCAATACGGAACGGAAGGAGCTAGAATTCTTAGTTCAAGTTGCTTGTTGCCGGTTGCTTGAGGACCGGACACCGGACGGACCCGGACTCCCGGAGTGCACAACGTACGTACTTCAGTCGTAAGAGAAACTTTAGGAACATGCATATCTTTGACGACATGATGATGATATAGAGTCTGTCAATACAATACTGTACTACTTGGTTGTTTTTTGTTAAATTATTTTAACTTAAATGTGATCCATATAAATTACGAAAATTATTCTTATTATTAAATGTCTTAATTAGTGTGATGGTTGCTAGATTTATAGAATAAGAATTATGGGTTGAAATAATACCCTCTTCTCTCTTGCAAAAGAATGTGTACGGTTTACATGAAGGATCCAATTCACGTACTAATGTGTGTAATTAAAGTAAAGAGGGCATATTAGTAACATTATATACTAGTGCTTATTGATCATGCATATAGACATGGCTTATTGTCCATGCGTTATAGACATAAAGAGGTATATATATGAAAGCTAATGCATGCAATTTGATGGTGCATGTCACTCTTGATGCCGATTGAAGTCATACTCACCTTGAATAAATAGGAATGGTGGGAGGCTAGAAAGGTACGGACGAGAGGTCATTGGAATTAGAGATACACACATGCAAAGTTAACCATTCTCTCATCATCAAGTGAACTAGAAAGGTAGAAGGTAGAGAGGAAAGAAACAATCTCAACATGCATGGAGCAAATATGGCGCAAGGTGGGTTTGTGTTGTTAACCCGTGAATGGTCTATTTGTCACTACTGGAAACTTGAAATTCCCTGACCAACGTCAGTGAAAACTGGAATTACCCTGTCGAGCTAGCCCTGACGGTATTTTTGTTTTCCCTGATGAGTCAGTCCTTGATTTTGTTAAAAGATTCAGAGATGTTAAAAACCGATGTTTTAATTTGTTAATTTCTGAAAAAAGATCTTGCTGATTTGGCTTTTGTTGGCTTGTGTTTTAACATCAATGAAAAGTTAGAGCACTTTGAGTTTCTCTTTATTAACCAACTGTTACAGAAAGCTTTAGTGGTTGAGAGTAATTTTGGAGAACCTCAAAAGTCACATCGTCCTAATATGCATACTATTGAATGCCAATCAGATGGCACAGACGATGAAACATCAAGTTATTTTGTTGCTGAATTTGTTTGGCCAACACAAGCTAAATCAATTTCTTGTTCTTCCCTTAAGTCGATTCACAAGAATCGGTAAGAGGAGACAAAATTTCCTATTGATTGTGGCATTTGTTGCCACCATTTGATGAATTGAAGCGTCGTGCATACTGTAGATGGCATAATTCAGCTTCTCATGCTACTAATGATTGCAATGTCTTTAGGCGGCAAATCCAATCGTCTATAATGAAGGCCGATTGAGTTTATTAGAGATGAAGGTGGATACAATGCTCTTCCCGGTTAATACTATAGAATTGAAGAATCCAGCTATTTTGATTCGGCCTAATCAAGCCGAATCTTGTAGTGAGAAAAATGTCATAATTGGTGATCCTAGGGTTGGTGACAAGATTGAGCAGACTTCAAGTCGCAAAATCATGCTTGAGAAGCTCGCGGATGGCCGGGAGAACATTAAAGTCGTTATCAAGTCTTCTAGGCTCGGGGGGCAAGCAAAAACTCCTTTTGGAGAGAGAGAAGAAGATCCTATTGCTGTTGTTCGTGGCAGTAACCAACAAAAAACAGCAATGTCGATTTTCTCAAATCGTCCTAGCAAAGGCAAATAAAATCCACCTAGGCACTTACAGACCAAGGCAACTAGAGGATGGAACTTGGATGGCCAATAAAGACAGGAGTTCTTGTGAGGAGGTACAATTACACTTTTGTCCGTCTTTTAAACAAGTACACCAAGCAAAAGGCCGATTCGGTGAATCGGCCTAGAAAAAAAAGTCTGGTCACTTCCTAGGCAAATTTATGTGCCTAAAAATAAGAAAATTATTGCAGCTCCGATGAAGGCCATCAAACAAACATCAATTCTAATAGGCTCTATGGAAGTCCCGCTTGATAGAGTTGACGAGGCGATATTGTTGTTAAAAATCTGTCTCAATCCTCTATACAAAAAGAAGAGGGAGCAATTGCTACAAGTAAAGATAATGTTGATAGTAGCAATCCTGAGTCCAAGTATTTCCATCCAAGGTGGTGTTCATCGGGTTTAACCAAGACACAACGACGCAAACTTCAGCGTGCACGTTGTAAGAAGCTCCAACAGGCGTAAAGTTGCATTGGGTAAGCAGACGAGATATACACATATCACCCTTAGAACAAATAGTCGATACATGTATCGCCCTTGGAACAAAAAAATGGCTGATGTATACATCGCCCTTAGCTGTTGAATAGCTGATGAGATGGGTATCGTTGCTATTTGGTTTTGAATTGTGTTTTCAGATTCATGTCTCATTCACCTGAAAATAGGGGGACATATATTGACAACCAAAATTGGTCATTTTATGAAGTTGTCAAAATGTGAAATGGAGTTCACCATTGCGTTCTTCTTATCGAGATGGTCAAAAAACATACGTGGAACGTCTAATTTGGAGTCTGGATGGAAAAGTTATGACCTAAGACAGATGACTCACCTTCGGAAGTTCCCACAGATGTCGGAACTTCCGGAAAAGCCATAAAAAATCTCGTTCGGATCTGGCCTTTTGGATTCTGATCTGAACTGTTCCAAACTCATGGAAAACTTGGAAAATAAGGCTTGGAAGGGTTTCTTACTGGGTTAAGACCACCCCCTCTATATATATAGGAGAGGATCATGGCCGATTGAGATCTCATCTATTCAATCGTCAAAAACACATCTATTATATTACGTCTATCTTCTGTCCCAAGCTCTTCCAACCCTCTGATATTCAACGCATCTCTCGACGGGATTCGTTGGTGTTCTAGGTGGCCTTGCCGACTCTAGAACACCCCAACCGTGCGTCTCCCTTCCCGGGAGGCGTTCATAGGTTTATCTGGTGAAGAAAGAGCGTCTGATCGGCTTCGTCGACCTGCTGGTCGGCTTCGCCGTTGGGATCTTCCTCCACCGAGTGCTAGGCCGTGTGCGGCCTCTGGACGATCTAGCCTCTTTCGGTGTGTGACGACGTCAACAATAGTACTGTCACTGACGGAGCTGCCCTAGGGGCGAGCTGGGGCGGCCGCCCCAGCTACCGGCGCCGTAGCTTTAGACCCCCGGACCCCTTCTTCTTTCTGAATCCCGAGCACGGAGCTATGCGGCCATGGTGACGGCGAGGCTCAAGCAGAAGCTCCGTGTCCTGTCCTCCCGAGCAAGGCTAACAGAGTACACTGCATACTGGGCCTTTTTATTTTAGCCCAATTAAAGCCCAATTTGGTTCCCTCTCTCAATTCCCCAACCCCATCCATCGGCATCTCAGGTTCAGCCTCACGGACACGGAGCCGCACGCCGCATCGAGCCATGACTCCGCGCCGCCTGCAGCCCTCGTCGATCGTCGGCCACCGCCCGCCCCGCCTTGCCCCTGGCCGACCGCCGCCACGTGCTAGCCAGCCCCTACTGCCTACGCCCTGCCCGCCAAGCACCAGCGCGGGCGCGGCTGCGCCCATCCGACTGCCTGCTGCCGCCTGCCAGTTCCCAGCCTCCCAGCCCCAGGTGCGCGCAGCCCCAGGTGCGCGCAGAGGACGAGGGAGGACGAGGCGTCGCTGCCGAGCGCGGCGCACAGGCACTGCGGCTTGGACTGCGCCACGCTCTTGAGCTGTGAGCAGCACGAGCCGCTGGGCGCGAGCGCCGATGTGCCGTTGCCGCGGTCCAGGTGCGCCGGCCGCTCGCCGCAGGAGCCAAGAGGTAGCGATGGAGGGAGGAGGAGAGGAGGAGGTGCGTGACCAACCTGTCGTTGGGACCGGCCATGACCGCGGAAGGGCACAAGCAGCAGCTCCGTCTGTGCCAACATCTGGATTTGGCCGAGGGCGAGGTTCAAGCAGAGGAGTTCCCAGGACTAGAAGTGGCATTGGCAAGAACAGCAAAAAAAAATGGTATTGTTTTTCGATCTTATCAGTTCATGGGAATCTTAATTTATAGTAATTTTTGTGCAGACTTGAAAAATTATTTGTATTTTGCAATCATGGGAATCTACAGGTTCATCCATTGTTAGTTATTTGTATTTTGCAATGTATGGATCAATTAACCAAACTACCAGTTTAATCTTCAAATTTGAGGTAATATCATGTGTTTTCTCATCTACTTTTTGCCACAATGTGTGACTGCAACATTTTTGCTAGGATTTGTGTGATTGTAGTACGTGGATGCGGTGTGTTGTGTGCACGGTGCCTTCTTGATTTATTTCTTTGCTAAACTTCGCCCCACCTATAATTTTTTTCTGACTCCGTCACTGAGTACTGTAATGTAATGGTATTATAGTAATATGAAGAAATAAAAGTGATAGGAAACTCCAACCATTGTTTTTGGATAGCACATTCAGATAACAATTAAAGCAAGCTAGTTTAATATATTTGTTTTTGTATGATAGTACTTTCAGGCAAACAAGCAAACTAATAAGGGTGCGTTTGGTTGGTGACCAGAACTTGCCACGCCACAGATTCGTCGTGCCACAGTTTTTCTGGCAGCCGTTTGGTTCACTGCCACAGCTATGGCACGCCACACTTCCGGCCGTACCATACATACGTTCCCGGTGTGTACCAACGTCGACAAGGCGTTCCACTGTATCATATATACTATGTCATGAATGGTTTGGAAACGAAACAAAAGAGCACACTTGCATGCGGCCGTCGCCGGCGGCTTCGCGCATCAACGGTGTGTCCTCCAGCGAGCGGGCAGCCAGGGCCGGGGACCAGGGTGTCTCTCCCGCCATCTCGCGCGGATGATCGAGCACATCCATTATTGTGCTAGGTTAGGCGGCCTCGACGCCTCGTGCTGTCGGCCGTACGGTACGGAGCTATTTGATCGTACGGCGTGGGTCGGGACTTGTGTCGATCGACAATTTGCTCCGGCCTGCTGCGTGCCGTGCAGTTCCAGTTCCCAGCCAGTGTGCACGGCAAGTTGTTCCTAGGTGCGGGCAGTGGGCACTGCGTTGGGCCTCACTATATACTTGGGCCTATCAAAATTTACGCCCCGTTCTTTGACCCTTTTCAGCTAACTCAAGCTGTACTTTGACTTATTCTCTCTCACAAAACACTATAAAACAGCCGAAATTAGCCATAGAAACGACCAGTCAAACATTAGTCTTAATATGTATTTTGCTCAAACTCTAGCTAATAAGTGACTGATCAAGTGCTCGTGGAGCGCACGACTAGTCTTCCTTCTCCGGTTCGCCTCCTCGGCCGCCGCCTCCCCCACCCTCCGACCATCGGCACGCCAGAGTGTAAGAAGGCAAGGAGGTCGTGGTGCTAGGGTTGTGGCAGGGTTAGTGTTTTCCCCGTTGGCCTTACAATGAAGATTTTGGGCAGGCAGGCTAGCGAGATGGTGGGACGATAGGAAGGGCATGCAGTGCTATTGTTGTAGCAATGGTGGAGGCAGCCGAGGCAGATCGGGGTAGGGGTGTCCAAGGCCATAGTGGAGCTCCAGAGATGGAGGTGGAGAAAACAGAAGGCCACTGCAGCATGGTACAATCTCACCTGAGATCCGCGACCACAACAGTGGTGCTCGAGCGAGACCCTGTCGCGCCACGACGGTAGTTAGTTTGCTTGTGTTGTGATATTACAAAAATAAGCGACATGGTTTCAACATATTTAATTATATTAAATAATTTAATACCAAATATAATCAATAATTTACTTAAAGCATAGTAGCCAAAAATAAATATGATATATAGTAACAAAATCATGTCCAAAGCTTGTATAAAATGAATACGGTGACTCATATCTATATCAACAATTATATAATGACCAGTACATGAATAAGGCAGATTAATGATATAAACATATTTTGTTTATTTATGTTCGCTCTCAAATTAGCGGGTTGCTGCTCGAGGCAGCTTTCCAACGCTTGTTGGTAACTCAGATCCTAGACTAACATTACAGTCCTCCTTTTTATATGACAGGGGTTTTAGAACAAATATTAAGAGCCTAGAGTGATAGCAATATAACCGAGAAACAAGTTATTACTAAAAATTAGAACAGTGCAGTAATAATAGAAGTAACACACATTATATGCTCACCCCATAAATAACAGATCAACAAGTAATCAGGTCAACAGTAGATAGATAATTCGACGCAAATAATAAGACAATGCTGAAAATAATCAACACTCTAAGACCCATGATGTTGTCTGACTATACCGCTTTGTATGGTTAAGCAAAAAATTAATCCGCCTAACAGTGCAATCACACCAAAGTTATATTAACTAGCAGATTGCACAAGTAAAAATTTCTAAACTGTAAATCAAGAAAGTCAATGGGTAACTCACATCATGTAGATTATATTGTCTACATGGGAAGACAAGCTCAAGTGAAAACTCACAGCACGTAGATTATCTACGTGGGAAGACAAGCTCAAGCGAACACAAGGTTCTGTCTCAGAAAACCAGTTCTGCCGCTCACATCCGAGCCTGCACGATGGATGGAAGACAAAGATACTAGAGCCGTTGTCGGAGCCGAGGAAGACGTGCACGGCCCTAACCCGAGGAGTAGAGGTACACGGTGAAGCAGGAAGTCCAATCACTGGGCCAAGGTTGATAGCACCAAAATAAAGCCGCACAACACCACATAGGCCGTCGGTCGAAACTAGCAGCACAATACCACCACCAGTACCACACGAAGATGGCACTCACAGAGTCACAGGTCACCAAACGGAGTTCGACAAACACGATCACACCCGTCACTACAACAGAATCGCTCTTTGCCGAGTGCTGACAGCACTCGGCAAAGAGCCTTTTGCACTCGACGAAGGTTTCGCCGAGTGCCGCACTCGGCGAAGAAAATATCGGCAAAGGGTTCTTTGCCGAGTGCCAACTATCGGGCACTCGGCGAAGGCTTTGCCGAGTGTTGACATATTTGACACTCGGCAAAGAAAAAAATAAAAAAACCCTAAAAAATAGGGAAATTTTTTTATTTAATTGGAGGAGGCCGGGGCTGACGAACTGTAAGACCTGGGGACTCAAGACGCCACACCGGGCACCAGTAAGGAGAGCCGGCACCACCGCACGACCAGATGTATGAGCCCCAAGAGAACACGTCGATTGCAGTCAAAATTGGCCAGAGCTTTGTGGGAGCTATGGTGGATTTCACCGAGCATGAAGTGAAAGGATAAGTGTTTTCAGATAAGTCAAAACGAGAGAAGACACGCCCATTTGAAAGAGAGGAGGCGGTCGAGCGCATCGCGTGGATGTGCGCAAGCTGCAGGCAGTCATGCCGCATAGAGCGGAGCAGACAGCAGTGGCCGCCGCCGCCACCAGGAGCCGAAGCTCCTCCCATTTCTCCGGTGCCCATGCGTGCGTACCCCTGCAGGAGATAAGGACGGCAGGTGTGGCTGGCCGGGCTGCTCGGCCTCGTGGTCCTTGAGTGGCCTAGCACGATTGATTAGCCTCTTCTCTCTTTTTTAAAAAAATTATTATTATTATTATTATTCATTTCTCTATTTTCTAATGAGAAAATAAAAATGAAAACCCCTTAAATATTGAACAAGAGTATGAACGAACAGATCAGACATTATAAACAATGTTTGTATAGTAGGTTCGTAACACCACCTCACTGTAAAAATGATACCATCTTCAGTAAGTTGCTCACTGAGAAATGAATCTGCATACTCCCATGCAACTGCCCAAGTATGTTTAATTTACATGAGGCAACTTCATCACAGATTTCCACAGGAGGTAATTTCATCATATGCATTTTACACATCATCACAACAACATGGTAAGTATATTTTACCTTCACAACAACATATAGACAAGTTACAAGTTCAAGTCATGAGCTCAAATTCCTCAAGCTAAAGTCACAATAATTGAACAAACCTAATAATTGATAATTCACCAATCAGATGCATGAGCTCCTTCAAAGTAAACCTGCAAATATCTGGTCAACTTTTACCAAGTTACTGGACTATACATCTATACAGGTAGAGAACAAACTTTTAATTTGATCCACGTCGGGTTTGGCCTTTAGTCCCGGTATTTTTTGTGTTCGGGAGTAAAGGACTTTTAGTCCCGGGCTGGATTACCAACCGGGACTAAAAGTCAGTTTTTAGTCCTAGTTGGTGCCCCCAACCCGGACTAAAGAGCCTTGACTCTTTAGTCCCAGTTGGTAACACCAATTGGGACTAAAAGGTCACCCTTTAGTCCCGGTTGGTGTTACCGACCTAGACTAAAGGTCTCTCACCCGGAGCTAAAGGTTCCTTATGAGTGAATTCAAAAGGAGAACATTCAGAATTGTGTCACATGAGTTGTGTAGCTGAGTTGGTAAGTGAGTTACGCATGAGGTGAGAGATCATGAGTTTGAATCTCACGAAGTGAAATAATTTTTTTGCCTTGAGGGTGGACTTTAGTCCCGGTTGAGTGTGGCCTGGGACTAAAGGCTAGGACCTTTAGTCCCGGATTGGTAGTCTCGATTTGCCAGACCGGGACTAAAGAGGGTCTAGGACCGGGACAAAAGCCCGATTCTGTACTAGTGCTATCTAAATATGTATCTCAGATTATCTTGTCTCCAACGAAAACTTTGGTCAATATGAACCTATCCATGTCAATCTAGATGTGCTCTATGGTTTATCTAGCATGCTTACTGACTGCAAAAGAATACATTTCTCCAACCTAGAGCTAAGCCTATCGAGCAAGTCCGTCAAACTACTCTAGGAAGTAAAGGCACACTGTGAGCTTCCAGGCCGGGTAATGACAACATCTTGTGACTAATGTGTGTGTTTTGGAGAAACAGATTTATGTTAGAAGACAAAGAAGTATCCTCAAACATTGATGAAGAAGCAAGTTGAGGAGAACTTAGCATGTATGTCTAGCATATGGATTGGAGGATCAAATGTTAATGCTAGGCCGAAAAGCATAAAGAATGAAGAAATCCTTGATGGTTGATGATAAGAAGATCAAGAAAAACTAGGTTGAAGAAGGAGATCAATCAATATGTCAAGCGAGCAGTCAACAACAACTCAAAATCTAGGGGATCATGGAAGAGTCAAATATTGCAACCAAAGGCTCAAGGTTGAAGATCTTTCAAAAGTTAGGATCGCTAACAAAGGGAGTCAATTGAGCAAAGGCTCAACCAAATGTTCAAGTCTTCATGGTGGTGCAATCTTGATGAACATATGGTCAAGAGAACCTAGTTATGGTGCAAGGAATCCAACAAAATATGTTTTTCCTAAATCATAGTTTGTGAGAAGAATTTAGAGGGTAGAATAGAAAAAGTGCAATCAAGATACAATTTGATGCTATGGAAAAAAGCAAACTCCGGACAACCAAGTTGGAGTCCCCACCTTGTGGCTCTGGTGTGATGACACTATTCAAACAAGAATATTGGATGGTGCGGTGAGGAGGATTGACCATTGAACAATCTAAAGACAAATGATAGAGGCTAGGGTTTGGTGTCTCCAAAGAAATAAACAGACCACATGGTCCTGCTAGAAGGAGTTGTGATGTGTTGGACAATCTTGTTAGAGGGTGTTGACTATTGAAGTTGAGTGTGGTTTTGTGATCAAGAGACGGTTTGGTGATGTGGTGAATGTGAGCCCAAAAAAAACTTACATGTGACATCAACTAGACCATTGGAGGTGTTAGGACTAGCCATTTGAGGTGCACTGTGCAACCGATTGCACTGGACTTTATGCTCGGAGAATATGGTTAGCAAGATAAGAACTTGCCGCAGGATCGCTCTCACATTATCTCTCGACGCTGCAAACCTATGTCCCGGTGCGAACCATCTTGCCACCCTTCCCTGCAGGCATCACTGCACCACCTCGCATTTCCCTGCTGCTTCCCGTTCCTAATATTGGCTTCTTCTCGTTTCTTCCCAACATATCTTTTGAACTTCAGGCACGTACTCCTCTGCTGCTAGTCTACAGCCCCGTGCTTGCTTTCTGCTGTGTATTTAATTTGAAGAACATGAAACGCTATACAGGGTTATGTATGTTGTGTAAGTGACAATAGAAACATTTTTTAACCAGTATACCATGGTGTATTAATAATGGGAGTTTCATTTTATTGTTATATATGCATTCACGCTTTAAGGTACACTGTATATATATGTAGGATCTTCAAATTACCGATGTGCCTTAACAGTCATCACAGTCGTGTAAAATCCACATCTTTGTTGTTGCGTCTGTGCATTCACTCTTCAATGTACACTATGTGGTCATTCAGAGTCCAAATTAAAGTCCAAATGGGATATCAATGATAGGATATATATATGATACTTCAAAGTCCAAATGTGGTCGTTAAAAGCTATTAACGAGCACTAAATAAATGTGGTCATCCCTGGTTGTTGGGCATGTACAACGGGCTGTTTAGAGCCATCTGCGTGGTGTAAATTTTTCAGAAACAACCCTGGCAGAGGCAACAGACAGCGAGCCCATCGTCTCGTGAGGCGACGACGCGGGCTCGCGTGTTCCCATGCCAAAATCAACGTCCTGACACCCGTTGTACGCATTGCGCTGATGTAGTGATGTCTTGGATAGATCTCGTGTGGCATCTGGCAATTTTGGCGAGAGGGAAGAACGGCGCAAGAGAAGAAGGATGCGCGGCGCCATCAACGCAGATGAACATGGTCCAGGCGGTCGAAGGTAGGAAGCAGTTGGTGGAGCGAAGCAGGACCTTGCCTTGACGTATGGCACGAGCTCGCCACCGCCCCGCCATTGGCATGCCCTTCTGCGACTTGCTCCGGTAGCTATTTCTCCGCTTCCTGGTGACTGTGATGGAGCTTCAACAAGCAAGATCTTGTTGTGCTACACTCCCTGGTGCCGCTACTCCCGGCTCTGCCGCTCCTCCATGGCCGATGACCGAAGGATGCATAGGCAAGGAAGTGAGGAACGGATAAGCAATGCCGCACATGACCGATTGACTAGTACCTGAAACAGATAAAGGATTTTTTTATTTTCCTCCATTTCTAATATTCCTTAGTGAGACTGGATGGATTAGTGAAGCTATATATATATCTTGATTTGTTTTGTAACAAATAGCAACACAATAGTATATAAAATGTAATCCATAGTTGATCTTAGCTGCATATTGAGTATTAAATAGCTTATAGACATTAAATAGATGGTGGGTTGTATGACTTGTTTTTTTAGTTGTCTTTACATCAGATTGGAGGTTGTTACAGACGATCCCTGTCTATGGGTTGACCATGCCCAAATGCTCTATCGTTAATGCAATTAATGACCACATAATATTTTCCGTCGCTAACTTTTCAATGACCAAATAATATATGTTCATTGATATTAGACAAATAAGAACCACAATTCTAGTAGTAACAATCACATTTTCCATCGTTAGTATTCGCACACCATCTAACATGAGGCACTAACGACTACATTTTCGTAATAACAACCACATTTTTATCAATAATATATTAAGGCACATTTATATTCATATTATTTTTACATTGCCAACTTATTTATTGCACCAGACACCAAGGCACGCAACCACCACAACGATATACTTTTCACAGCAGAAGAATATGATTTAATAAACTTGCAAGTGTACACACATATAGTGCTGCAACTTTATTTGCATCTGCTACTGTGAATGGGAATGTGGCATGTTTTTGGTAGAAAAAAGCATCAAAATACGAAATGATTGATATATAGGGCATCAACACTGAGAAAAAGATAATGGACATAATAAGAGTCAGAGCAGCTGCAATATGGCTGCTAGTAATTTAAGGATGGGCACGTGAGAGCATGTAAAAATGAATATCTACATTTTCTATATACTCGGAATGGCCGTACGTATACTCAGCATAACTAATTTGGGGAAGATTATAAAGAGAGCTAGCCAGAACCCTAACATGGAGACCCAGGAGGAGGTCTACCTTCTACCGCCGTATCCACGATGGCCTCTGCAGGAGGCGGTGGGGCACGGGGACATGCTCGTCGGGTGACGGGGAGAACCTCATCACTGGAGAGAGAGAGAGGTGCGATTGCATGGGGAGAAAGTGTGTTTTGGGCGTCAGAATGCAGGTGGGTTAAGCTTGGTTGACCCAAACACTAACCCGAGATAAACCCAGTTAATTTTATTTGAGTTTTGAGTCAACCCAACCCATACAGCCTTTGAGTTGTAGTTTCATGTGAAAACACCAGACTGCAGCAGCTAACCGGCACGAGCACGACACTGATGATTTTGGCTCCGGCGCTCTGCCTCCACGTCCATCTTGGCGCTGCACCTACGAACAGCTTAGCATCCTCCTCTTGTCAGCGGGCGCTGCTTGCACAAGCACAAGCCTGTTCGTGGCCGTGGGCACAAGCAATGGTGGGAGGTGGCGTACTCACGTACGTAGCACCACCATGTCCGAGCATGGTACCACGGTGAGCATGAACTGATGGGCTAGGACCCAAGAACGAGACACTTGGCCAAGCCTCTTAATCCATCAGTCGTCAGATACATTCCGAGCCCATGCTTTCTTCCTCTTCTGTCCTCTCGAGCTCTCGGGCTGCTCTGTTCTCTGTCCTCTCTACTACTAATTGTTTGTATGGTTACCATGGGGATTTAAATATACTCGATATACTCCATAAGCTCTAATTACACCAAAGTGTATGTTTAATTTGGGCATTGGGTGATTGGGTCGACCTAGTTAAATCTGCATCCTGAGCGTCAGCTTTTGTTAGCCTTCACAATATGCGCCTAGCAGATTTGATGGAGCGTTCAGTTTCCTTCTGCTTCCCACTCCCAACATACGTTGCACGCACCATTCTTCACAACTCATTATTGCTCGATATCCTCCATATTTTTAGTGTAAATTGTGTAGTGTTCTTTGTGGCCTTTTTATAGAGCTAGAGGTGGAATGATATTCCACACACTACTATGTAGGACAGGCCAGCTTTTCTATTGCTACGCATTATTTCCTCATTTAAATGGCCAGATCTTGTAATAACTAATAATAATGAAGTCTTTCCCGTCAGCATGCATGGTGTCTTTCCCGTCAGCATTGGAATGATAATAGGACCTTGCTTCTGAGATGAATAGCTAGCTAGCTTATCGAAAGGGGAAAGTTCATTTTTCCATTAATCTATTAGCCACGTACTTCCTCCATATAGGAAAAGAAAGTTGTTTTGGACAACGACACAGTCTTCAAAGTATAACTTTGACTCCTTGTTTTTATAAAAAAATATTTATTAAAAATGATATATGTATACTTTTATACTAATATTTGTCAATACAAAATCTATTCATATAGCTTTTACATTTTAAAACTTAATTACTTAAAAGTTATTCATGTTTCAATGTATGATCAAAACTTTGTCCAAAATGACCTCCTTTTTCTATACGGAGGGAGTACGTCTTTTGACGCATCAAAGGGTAGGCATGTATATTACAGACATGTCTTAACGACACATCATAGATGTGTTTCGTTGATCCGCATCTATGACAAGGGACACGTTTGCCTAGACACATTTGCGATCACACAATAGATACGTGTTTTGTTTCCACGTACTTCCCTCATACTCGCAAAGAAGTCGTTTTGAATAAGATTTGAGTCAAACATTGCGAATATAAATTATGAATAATTTAAGTGGTTGTTGAGTTTGAAAATGTGACAACTATATGAATAGATTCGTGTTGAAAAGTATTTCGTAAAAATATACATATGTCACTTTTTAATTAATATTTTTATAAAAATAAAGAGTCAAAGTTGTACTTTGGAGACCGTGTCGCTGTTTAAAACGATATCTTTGACGAGTATAGAGTAGTAACTGATAAATTACGTGTGTTCTTTGTACTATTTCGACATAATATGAGTTAATGTTGGGCCCAATATAATATATTTTTGGGCGATATAATGCAGTGGAGTGTTTGTAATGCTTGGACCTATAGGATCTGTATCTTATAGTTAGTCTAAACTAACCATTTGAGTACATGCATGAAGCTAACAAACTATGGATTCTGTACCCATGTCCATGGAATATCTGCGCAGTGCCATGTTTCTGTTCTCCGCTGCAATGAAATCTGTCGATGCAGCAGCTTAATCAAACAGCAGGTCATCAGTGATTTCTATACATAGAAATAATTTGGCGGTCAGCCCATGAAATGAACTCGCTTGATCCCTCTGCTCATGGGGCCTGCCTCACTATTGCTATATAACGAATATGTATTTCCCTGTTGCCTCCTGTTCCTATAATCCTAACACACATGATCTTTCTTACACCTCGATCTGAACATCCTACTCGCTCTTCCGCTAACTAGTGGTTGCATTTTGTGAAGTTACTTGTGGCGGAATAGAAAGCACTATATATGTAGTAGTATATATAGGCAGTCAGGTTGTGTAGTCCCACTGGTGGAAGTGGATCTTGATTTGTCCCCTTTGTTGTTTTAATCAATCCTACAGTTGCAAACTGCAGGAATTGTACCATTTTTAGCCACACATCCACTCTTCATAATGGCCGTATCATGCACTGAAGATGAGCACATAATAACCACCATGAATGCACTGATATAGGGGTTCATCATGTCGAAAAATAGAATATCTCTTAACATGTAACATATCTCTGGTTGTTCCACGCGCTAAGCAACTGTTTATTTGTGCTTCAAAAATTGTGGGATGGGCTTAATTTGTTCCTTATCTTATTAACCTGTGGCTGCTTTTTATTTCTAATTTTGAAATGTTCCACTTACTGCATGAAACAGTATTGTGATGTACTCTACCACATCGTAGAAACAAACAGGATGACGCCCGGGGGAATCATCAGGGTAAAAGAAATAAGAACAGCTCAAGGAGAACGTAGTACACAGACTGCGCGCATTAGTTGTCCTCTGAGGTGATTAATTTACGAGTGGAAATTAATGTGCAAGCTGATCAGCGGGACGGACTGCTGCACCCCTCCACTGTACTGTCCAACCATAAGTGCGCTTATGGTTAGGAACTCGGTCGGTGATGAGGAGCTCGCTCTCGAGGGTTGAACTCCTCGGCGTGCACGTGCTCCTGGCGCAGCATCTTCACGAGGCCGTACTAGGCAGAGAGCCTCGATGGCTCAGAGGCCAGGCCTTGAGCTGGTCCGGAATGGCAACCCAGAAGCAGACATGGCGATGGTCACCTCTGCCGGACAGCCTGTCCAGGCAGTGGATTTGCGAAGCATGATCCACGGCCATCGAGGACGCCCGCTCACTCTCGCTTCCGGTGTAGGAGGGAGGAGGTTGGTAGGGCAGGCATAATGTCCGAAAACTCCTCAGCAAAGGACACACACTTGGTTCTTCGCGTAGTGGTATAGCAGAGAATTCCCACTTGCCTCCAATTCCCAATACGTACACAAGGCCATCATGTTTCTTACTCCTTAGAACATCCTACACCTCTCTTCCTTTGACTAGTGCCCGACACTTTTGCCAAGTTACTTGTGTATTGGAAAGCACTATTTAGTAATATATATAGGCGGTCACGTTGTGTAGTGTCATCCACTGGGGGAAGTGGATCCTGCTTTCCTTTCCTTTGTAGTGTCATCCACTGGGGGAAGTGGATCCAGCTCAACCATTTTGCCCATAAAAGCAGTCCAACTTACCATTTTCATTAATCGCTTTCAAAAAAAAAAAAAAAGAAAATTAAGCATTCTCAAGACCCAAACCACAACCTCACACTCAAATATTAAATTTCGAAATTCAAAATCGTAGAACTTCAACCAACATTTTGCCAATAAATTGTTTCAAACAAAAATCTTCTAGAATCTTGCCATTGATTATCGATTAATTAATAGAGACACATGTCATAGGATGTCTGTCTTACTTAATCGACTATTAACACGGGTATTGTTGGGGAAACGGAGTACTGACAGCAACACCCGCGACTGCCTGACCAGGTTTGCCGCCCAACCCTCGCAGTCGGACACGGCGCACATGACTGCTCCATCGTGTAAAACACAGAGCAATCTACGAGTGACAACATGGGTGTCTAGGTTGTCTGTATCTTGAGCTCACTCATCTCTTAAAGTGACTATGGGTATGAATGAAAAAAATATAATACAGGTGGGCTGCTTTTATGGGCAAAATGGTTGAGCTGTAGCCTTTTAATTGCTTGCCCAAAATCGTAGCCAAGTCACAAACCGTCACTTATAGCTAGCTGTGCTGCGTTAGTGACAAAGAGGTTTCAAAGTCATGATTCATGGCTGAAACATATGTTTATTTGGTACCCATCTCTAGTCAGTGCACACACAAATCATACAATGCTCACAACAGATTCTGTATATATCAGATCATCATGAAAATAAACACAAAAAGGTGTGGGTTTTTGGACACATTGCCGGCAAAATCTAACTGACTAGCGGCCTCAGTGGAGGTGCAGGCCCTGCATGCCAGTCTCTCTCACACACCCTTAGGTACCTGGGTCTCCACTGGCTTCTGAACTTTCCTGTGAGTCAATGCTACCAATTGTTGTTGCTTTCATACGTGTGTGTGGGTCTGAGTGGAGCAAAGCTAATCAAAATGTGCTGCCGTTTTACCAATTTTTATGCACAGTAAAATGGAACTAACAAAATCTGAAATCAAACAACAATACCCAGCCATGTTCTTTTATATATATTGTACTATATCATGTTTTTTTTACCAAATTTCTATCTTGACACACGAATTTGAAGTGTTGACGACGCCCATCGACATATGCACAATTAGAGAAAAGCTGGCGATTTTCTTAGTGGCACAGGTCATCGACAAGAAAGGAGACTTCTATTACCCTACCAGTTAAACAACATTGATGTGTGCTTACTATTATCAGTGTGGGTCCAGTGATGTAGTGTGTGACTAAATAAGTTAAGTCCAATGTTGTGATGGATTTCGAACAAGTTGTAAACCTGTTGTGAACAAGTTGTGAACAAAGTCGTCAATGAATTTGATATAAATGTGAATCTATTGAACTTGAGTCTATTTGTAGAGCTTCTGTTATGAACATGCTATAATATATTGATGGCTTTCATAACATGTTGTAATGTGTGTGTGTGTTGTGAACATTGTGGATCTGGTATGTGGCTCCGATGGAAAAAATGAGCGACTAATGAGTTGATGCGTCACTTTTTTTTATGATATCAAATTATCAGTGACGTGGGTTCTTAGTGCGTGTCACTGATATTACCTTATTAGCGACACGGGTTGCAAACACACATCACTTGTACTCTATTATCAGTGACACGAGTTGCAAACACACGTCACTGGTACTCTGTTATCAGTGACACGGGTTGCAAACACACGTCACTTATACTCCATTATCAGTGACGCGTGTTGATGTTATTAGTGACGCTTGTTCTAAACATGCGTCACTAGAAGTTTGCTATCAGTGACGCATGTTTACGCATCACTGATTTGCCCTTATCACATAGGCAAAATTAGTGACACGTATTTTATGCGACACTGATGGCCCTCAACACGCGTCACTGATAACGGTTTCTGGCATAGTGTTTTTCAGGAATCAAGGGGAGTTGAAGGTCAAGCGAATGTTGTCCCTGGGAGCGGAAAGGGGAAACCCTCGCGGGGCAGAGGCACCACGCGGTCGGCTTTGGAGGATCTAGGAGAATAGCGACTGTGACCACGGTGGCGCCGGGGAGGAACTAGGAACGATTAGGGTTAAGTTTTTCCCGTGTGTTTGTACAAATGTACCCTCAGTTCTCAACTACATCTGACAGCGGGCATTGCACTTTTCCGTAATTCGTCGGACGACCCTTGGTAAGCCCTATAAATACTAAGGGATAAACAATGAACATGGTGATTCTTTGGGAGAGGAATGAAAAATTAGCGCAGCTTGCTCCACTGCATTACTGACTCTGTTACTTTCTATCTCTCGTTGACCATGGGCTGTGGTAAGCCCTCGCCCCTCTCCCAACATCACGTACGAGGGTAGAGGGCAGGTGTGAACCCCACAGCGTGGCACCGTCCGTGGGGATCAAACCCACGGTGACCAAAACATCGCAGGAGCAGCAGAGGGCACAACAACTCCGGGGCAGCGAAACGTACACAATCTAACACAACCGAAGCCTTCGGAAGGGCACAGAAGAAGAAGTTGCACCAACAGAAGCAGAAAAAAGGGCCTGCCCCCCCCAAGAGGAGACGAAAATAGTCCAACTATTTGAGGGTAACAGAGAAAAACGCGTAATCATCTCAGCTCAGCTAGAAGCAAACATCGAGGATAGCCTCCTCCTGTTTTTAGAGACAACAATGAAATTTTCACATCTGGGCGCCCTCCTCTGATCCAGATTGTAGGAGGCCATTCAGACCTTCTCCTCCATGATGCGCTTCTGATGGAAGTAGGATTCGTAGCGGTTGATGAAGATCAACGGGTCGGACTTGCCGTCGTACCGTGGTAAATCCATCTTCTGGAAACACGGTGGGTGATCCTGATGCTGCTCGCAAGAGGATAAGGACGACGACAGTGGCGGCTTGGCGAAGAGCTACTGGATCACCTTCGAGTTGGCCTCAACAGAGGCCACGGGAGTCTTGAGGGTTGCGGCCAAGGAGTCCAGGGTGGCCTGGAGGGCGGCGTTGGTGTCTCCCATGGCGCTCGCGCAGGAGGAGGCAGCTGACGTGGTGAAGGGATGAGCGGCGCTGCTGCTAGTGGTGGCGAGGTGGAGGGTTCAGGCGAGGATCGTCAGGATCGTGATACCAGGTTGTCAAGGACGTTAAACCCCCGGGTAGCTAGACCTCGGCATAGAGCGAGGTTTTACCGCTATGCTCCTTGCTTCGGTTGAGAGAGAGATTAGATGGCAAATATCTTTCTTTGTCCCCTCAATGTCTGGTTACAAGAATATATATATGGCCTAAGGCCTAAACCGACTAAAACACATGCTCCTAATAAAACTAAGGAATAGAAATATGTAACTAATCCTAACTTGAATAGAAATAGGTAACTAATCTTAACTTCTCTCCTAGCCATTGTTGGCTAGCTCGGCCTTGGTGCGCTCAGCAGCTCGCCACACATCATGGGCACGCCAATGCCTGGTGTAGGTCTAGCCCCACATGATAGACCAGGCTGGTACGCATTCGCCTAGAGGCATTTGCGATCACACATTATTAGAGATGTGTTTTGTTTCCACAACACTGATAAATTACGTGCACTATGCAAGAAAAGCTTATCAGTGACACCGGATTGGCGAGGGTCCGTCTTGCCATTGAATCTTGGCAAAGCAATAGGTTTATAGGGGGGTGGCCATGGTGAATTCTGAAGGCCTTCGGACAGTAGGGATTTCGGGTCAACAGCTCTATACTGACCTGGCACCGAGTGGGGTGTTCTGAAGGCTAAGTAGGCCGACAATGTTTGATTAGGCTCTGACTGAGCTGTGCCGAGCGGTGGCTGCTGGTGAGAATTATTTGAGTGGTTTGTTATTGATTGAAGGCTCTGAATTTCACCTTGCAAGTTGGCCAGCTGTTGACGGACCTTCACCGCTTGTCGGGATAATTGCATTGCTCTTTGGTTTGCATGCACGGAAGCGGCAAAGCCTATCTCTTTCTTGTTGCGCTGCCTGTAGCTCGGCTTGCAACTGCTGTAATGTCTCCTCTTGAGTTTGACTTGTCGGCTGCGCAGTGTCCTCCGTAGGCTGCGGGATTGGTTGAACTTCTTCGTCGTTATCTTCCGCTTCATGATCTTGAGGCGGGGATTGGCGAAGGTGCTACGCACGTTGCGCCTGGGTCTTCCTCGCGAAGGCGGAGGACCTCCCTCCTGAGCTCTCGCAGCTGCTCTCCTTTTGGGTGGCATAGTGGGTTTCTTGTGGCTCAACCACGGTGGGCGCCAATGTTGGGAAAATGCCAACTTCCCTTGGTGATGGGGACCGCAATGAGGCCTTCGACCCTGAACGAAGGCTGCCTCACCTCCCCTTTAAGAGTGGAATCAAGAAGTGCCCTTCTCCAAAAAGAATCCTCTCCCTTTTACGGGGCGACGTCTCCTCTTTTTATAGCGCACTGTATATCGGTTGTTAGGGTTTCCACCCCCTTATTACATTTTTGCCTAAGCGGCGCCTGGGAATATTCCCAAAATATTCCCTCTAATCTAAAATTCCCCTGAGGGCATTTTGGGCCTATCGTTACATTTCTCAACCACTACGCTAGTTGGGCCGCTAAGCCTCCCCGCGTACGGCCCAGCGAGCGCGGCTCGATGGGCTTCAGCTTCCATAAGTACAACACCTCCGGTCACCACCTTCGCTTAGCCTTCGACGCCTCCTGTTCGGTTGCTACCTTCGCCTTGCCTTTTGGCTGCCACCTTCGCTTTGTCTTTGACGCCTCCTTCAGGACCTTCGCCTCCAGCGTCGAGTGGGCGCTCCGCCTTCGCCAAGTGTTGGGCGGAGAACATTTGGTCATCCGGCCGTTGGCGGGATTCGGCTCTTCAGCGAAGGTCGCCCCACGAAGGTCGCTTGGCTTCCCTGCAATCCACCATCTCAACGAAACACATTAGTAGACTTAATTGAAGCCTTGGCCATCTCTCAGGTGCCACTTCCTAAATACAACAGACCCGTTTTCTTCGGGAATTCCAACAAGTTTGTTTCAGGGTTCACTAATAATTAACAGCATCACGTATGTGTATTAATGATTTCCCAAATTATTTTGGTTTATGAAATCAGCAAAAGCATCATTTCAGGCCGGGCTCGGGCGGGCCGTCCGCGTAATTTATAGTGTAAAACAACTAAAATAAACATTTTAGGCTAAAAATTTTTCTAGGCAGCAAGATCTCTGTCGAGGCCCTGTCTAGTAAGGTTCGTGAGCGGACCAAAACCCGACGGGCCCGGGCCAGGCCCGCAGTCCGGGCCGGGCCAAAAATGCTCAGGTCTAATTTCCCCATACCAATGCGGATGCAGTAGAACAAGCTTGTGTGAACTTATACAGAGTATTCCACAACAGTCTAAGGTCAGACTAACTAACATTCACATTCAACAGGATCACAACACCGTTTCACAGTCTCATCCCACCTTCAGAGCAGTAAACATTACATGTTTGGTCCACAATTTGTGATGTAAACATACATCGAAGGGCAGAAAGTGGGCCTCCACGATCTTCTCGTGCTCACAGCAGATACCACGAAGGACACTATGCCAGAAAACGTTATCAGTGACGCGTGTTGAGGACCATCAGTGACGCATAAAATACGCGTCACTAATTTTGCGTCTGTGATAAGGGCAAATCAGTGACGCGTAAACACGCGTCACTGATAATAGTTATCAGTGACGCATATTGCTAAAAACACGTCACTGATAATAGTTATCAGTGACGCGTATGGCTGAAAACGCATCACTGATAGTGACGCGTATGGCTAAAAACGCGTCACTGATAAGAGTTCTCAGTGACGCGTATGGCTAAAAATGCGTCACTGATAAGAGTTATCAGTGACGCGTATAGCCCAAAACGTGTCGCTGTAGTAGGTCTTATCAGTGACACGTCTTGGCCATACGCGTCACTGATAACAATTTATAAAAACAAAAAAAGAAGAAATTTACTACTAGGGTTCTATATACAACAGTCGTGTTCCATCAATTTCAGCAACAAAATTCTTTATTACAATCACAAGAAGTTGTTACTCCACAATACATAACATAAGTAGATAATACATAGTATAGGAATTGCTCTTGGGAATAAATACATTGAGTACACTGAGTACTACAAATTGGGGAGAGGGAGCAGTAGTAAAGCACTGGCCATAGCATACAAATGAATTTAATCCGGCTTGTCTAAGAATCCAAGTCCACGATTAGAAGCATGTGAGAAATTGGGGTGGAAGCAAATCTAAGAGTAGGTACAGACCTGCAGCAGGGACTGTGCCGGTATTTAGACAATCACCTATAAAAGAGGCATACAAATTGTCACATATATACAATCCTTAACATTTCTGCTGAACTGGTCAAGTGTAAGCTACAATTAAATTTTTATTTTGGTGTCATTACCTAAAAGGTAAAATACTTAATTGTAGACCAAAACTAAACCAATTATCAAATGCATTTTATAACTAACTAACTAATCCAATTGCAGATACACCTTGTGCCTGAGATATAATCTAATTAACTAGAACATCCACTGTACAGCTCCATCAGATCCTTCTTGTGTCCAAACATATCTAAGGCCAAATAAAAAAGTACCCATTAGGTGGTCACTTACATTGAATTAAATAGTACTAGGCATTACATACAGAGTCTTTTACTGATTATTGCTACCTTAATTTACAACTAGAATTAGTAATATAAAACACTTTCAATTAATAATCTAAAAAACACTTTATTTCTTGATTATGCCTGCAATTTATGTAGCAGATAAATGAAAAGGTCTTAGGAATCGAACTGAGGATCTCAGAAAAAGAGACACACCTTTATAAAAACTCTCATATCTCTCTTGATTGTGATGTCATGGCCAACAGCCATTGTGCAAGGTAAAAAGATATACAGCCATTATGTCATGGCTAACTTGCTTTTATAATGACACAAAATCACACAGGTACTCCAATCTAGTTGTAGCTTTGTGCAAGGTATGGTGGTGAAGGGTTTAAAGCTACCCCAAAAGCAGAAACGGCTGTGCAGTAGGACACCAGAGGGATATACAGTTCAGTGCAAAAAATATAAAAGCAAAAGGTGACCTGCTGAAGTTTAGCTTCTCTTCTTAACAGCATATACATTCTCTAGTATGTCCAGTCTTTATTTCATATATATTGTGTAAACAAGTTTGCATTTCCATTCTTTATTTCATATATTGTCCAATCTTTATTTTATAAATTTCATAAATATTTCATTAGCATTCGGTCATTAATAGAAATAACATCAAGCAACAAGTGTTAGTAAACCAATCTGCAATATTTTTTTATGAACCCTAAGCAGGATGATGATCTGTCATTGTTTTGCACAGTCCTGTCAATTTTAGAATATAATTTTATTAAAAATCAAATGCATGTGTCTGTGTAGGATGGATATAGAAAAATTAGGGCACAGTGTCGGTGCTTAGTTTGGCAATATAAATGAAAGTGCAGATATATATATTCAGTGTTGTCTTTGTCTATCACCAAACTGTCAATTCTTTGCAAAATCTTTAGTGTCTAGTGCTGCAGAAGCAGGAAATGATAATGCATTGATGAGTACAACCTGCAGCCATGCATGCTCCTTGGGGATGATTAATCAAAGGGAAAAACGATCATGAAAGTACTATGTGCAAATGGTGATGCCTAATTATAGAGCTATGTATCACACTCGTCAGTGTAATACAAAAATAGAACCAGCAAGAAGAGCCATATATAGATATTAAGCAAAGATATTTCAAACCACAACCAATTTGATAAAACCATTGCATGTACTATACACGCAAATCTTTTTTTGCTCGGTCAGTTTCTTGCATGTTTTTTTTTATCCTAATTCCATCCTGCTGAGAAACAGCATGCAGATGCAAGTAACAATAAACAATGACCAAGAGCAAAGAGGCCTGAAGGTCCTTAATGAGGAATAATTGATTGGAAGGATGGCCTAAGCAGGTGTGGGTGAAACAATTCACATAATGGTAATTGCATACATGATAATAAAAAATATATATCTGTTGTCATCCTTTCTTCAACTTGATACCTGCTATTACAAAGCAGTACTATATGCGGGTTGGACTCAAAAAAGAATAATGACAAAAAGGAACCTGTGGAGAACTAACCTGCAACAAGGAATCAGTTTTAGCGGACCAATGAAAATATTTTGGGCGACGTGTACTGCATCCCCCTACGGTGATCTCCCATCTGCTAAGTACCCTGCAAAATGATGGGCCAAAAAATTTGAGCGCTGACATACCATGCACATCTTCAGCAACAAGATTTCTCAGTAAGAAAATAAAATACACATTTGGATATAGGGATTTGCCTTTATTATGTACCTCGAAACGCAACAGAAGTGCAGAACATGTCAACCAACAAGAAAGCTTTGGGCATGCTGCAGCAGGGCAGCCGTACCTAGGGCACGCCATAGTAGCGGTGGTGCTGGTGAGGACATCTAAGGACGCCCAGACTGCAAGGGCCTCCAGATCCGTGCAGCCACGCAACAACAGCAGCATGGGCATGGCGAGGATGGGCATGACGACGGGGCGCAGCGCAACCACCGGCTTGGGGGTCGCGGCAGCGGCCGCCTGGCAAGGACGACGTGGATTCACTGCCCACCCGGCGCGGCGTGCTGCCGGTGGCCTGGGCGATGGCGCATGGCCGACCCATGGTGCGACTGCAGTGAGGGGGGCGCGGATCTGGTAGAGATCGAAGTGGAGGAAGAGAAGGCCGTGGTAGACGGAAGAGAGAAGGGAAACGTACCTGGGTGGATGCTCGTCGGTAGTGAAGGGCCCTGTGGAGAGCCGCCATCGCTGGTGCGGAGGCCGGGGCTAGGGCGCTTGGGCGCGGCTGAGCCGGCGCGCTGCCACGCGGGCACCGCGAGAACGCCGCCGGTGCGGCGGGTCTGGAGAGAGAGGGCAAAAGAGAAGAAGGGGGAGTGGAGGGAGTGGGCGACAGGAGCGGGAGAGGGAGCGACGGACGCGCGGATCGCAGGAGGCGGCGTCGCCCATGGCCGCCACCGGAGAGATCGAGAGAGAGGATGGGAGACTTTTTTTACGAGAAGTGAGATATTTTTGTTGAGGGACGTGCGGCGATTCGCGAGTGAGGGCGGAAACAAAAAAAATTATATTAAGATTGGTGCTAGTTATTTGTGACGCGGCTTAAAAAAACGAGTCACAGATACGTGTACATATAAGTGACGCGTCTATAAACCGCGTCACATTTCTTATCTGTGACGCGTGTTATGATCAAGAGTCACTGATATATACAACTATTAGTGACTTGTCCTACGAACCCGCGTCACAAGACTTATCTGTGACCCATATTCTTAACCCGCGTCACTAATAAGTCGATCTATCAGTGACGCGTCTCAGCAACACGCGTCATAATTTTTATCAGTGACGCGTGTTCTGTTCAAGAGTCACTGATACCCTGTTATTAGTGACGCGTCTTGGTCCCGGGACATGGTCAACAGCTAATCAGTGACGCATCTCAAGAACCCGCGTCACTAATAGCTTATTTGTGACGCGTGTTGTTTTTGGGTCACAAATCAAGGCGTCACTGATAAGCTTTTCTGGCATAGTGGGAACTCGAGCTTGGTGATAAGTTTTTCATGCTTGACGGAGAACAACTTGGCCTGCACGTACACCTGGTGCAGGATCTTCATGAGACGGTCCTACGCAGACAGCCACGATGGTTCAGACCTGGAGCTAGCCCGGAGGGGGAACCAGGATGCAGACAAGCCGATGATCACATCAGCCCAACTTCCTCTTGCAGCAGTGGATTTGAGGAGCATTATACACCACCGTCAAGGTTGCCTCTCACTCTGGCTTCGTGCGCCGTAGGAGGCAGGAGGTGAGTAGAGCAGGGACAGTGGACCAAAATTGCTCCGCAAAGGACACACACTTCAGTTCCCACTTGCCTCCCACTCCCAATACACATGGGCACCATATTTCTTACTCCTTAGAAACACCCTACTATACCCCTATTCAGTTAATGGCTGCGTTTTGCCAAGTTCCTTTTGCCAAACAGAGAGCACTATGTATAGAACATATATATATGTAGGTGGACGTTGTGTAGTGCGCATGGTCTTGGTAGTGGCACTGAGGAAATGCACTTTTTTCCTTTGGTTCAATCAATAATGCAGTTGGAACTGCCAGAGTTGTACTTCCTTTTAGGCACGCACTATTAGTGTTTACATTTTAATTAATCTTTTCTAGAAAATAAAAAACAAAAAAATTATGCATTCCGAAAACTCAAATTGCAGCCTCACGGTGACCTACCACCTCCTTTACCACTGTAGTACAAACTCACAAATTAAATGCACAACCTGCTAAACATTATATTATGTCTAAACTAATATTCAACAGCACACATCACAAGAAAATCGATTTTTAGAGTGCCCCTTTGAGGCATAGACAGCCATACCAATGCAAAAACTGTCTCTAATAAATGATCCAAAGAGCACATCTGATTCTAAGAATAGTCTGTATTATCAGAGGTGGTTTATAACATCAACTGAGGTGGCCCAGGTTCCCATTCGCTTTTAAAACTAGAGGCATTTTTACAAGCTGTTGGAAAAACCAACTGCCCCAAGAAATCGGTGTCAACATCTGAGGTTGTTTCAAAAGTATAAATATGATTTTAATTTCTGAAAATTAAAAATGAATACAGACTCCAGACAACTTCGAATCACAAACTTATAAATAATATAATATGAGGTAGATCCAATTGAGATCTAAAACTCTGTTACCTTTTTCAAAAGACCTGAATCTTTGTTATAGGAAATGTCAACATTTGAGTTCATATAAAAATTCTAAATTTTCAGATACAGAACTAGTGATTTGAATTGAATTTTTCGTACACTAAATAATTTCAAATAAAAACTTGTCAACTAAAAGATGTAGATCATGTCAAGCTCGGTGACGAGGTGCTCACGCTCGATGGAAACTTCCTTGACCAGCGTGTATGCCTAGTGCAACATCTTCATGAGACGGTCGTACTCAGATAGCCATGATAGTTCATAGGCCAGGCCTGGAGCTAGCCCGGAGGTGGAACCCAGAAGCAGCCAAGCCGACGGTCACATCCGTGCTAGTTCCTCAGCCAGCAGTGGATCTGGGGAGCATGATACGCCACTGTTGACGTTGCCTCTCACTCTAGCTTCCGCCATAGGACGCAGGAGGTGAGTAGAATAGAGACAATGGTCGAAAACTGCTCGGTGAAGAACACACACTTGGTTCTTCCTATAGTTGTATAGTAGAGATTTCCCACTTGCCTCCTATTCCAAATATGCATGGGCACCATATTTCTTACTCCTTAGAACATCCTACATCTATTATTCCTTTAACTAGTGGTTGCCTTCTGCCATGTTAATTACTTGCCGAATAGAGAGCACTATATAGTTGTGCCACTCAGGAAGTGGATCTTGCCTTTTTTTTCCTTTGCTTCAATCAATACTGCATTTTTTTTTTGCCAGCGTTGTACATTCTTTTAGGCACGCACTACTACTATTTACATTTCCATTAATCTTTTCCAGAAAATAAAAAACAAAAAAATTAAACCTTTTGAAGACTCGAATTGCAGATTCAGTCACGTACCACCTTCTTTACCACTACAGTACAAACTAAAAAATGCTGAACTTTGTCACACCCGGTTTTAAAAACAAAACCAGGTATACACCATATGTGAGCCCAGGAAGTCAAATCTCACATACAGCTACAAATAAAGGGTAATATCGAAAGACAATGCTCATATATAACGTATAAACATAAAGAACATAACCTCAACGAGCAGACAGCGGAGAGACACTCCGATCTTCAGATGGAGACACCAACTTCACAGGGACAACTGACTGGTTGATCACAAGCCTAACTTCTCCAACTCTTGCAGTCTGGTACCCATCCGGGATTTTTCCAAAGTATTGAAAAGTAAAGCAAGCATAAGTACATCTCGTACCTAACAAATATAACATGGGGTTCATGGGGCTCAAAAAGGCTAACACAGGTTTAACTGCAATCAGCTTTTAGTTGTCACAATTTTAGCATTAGGTAAACGTATGTTATGCTTACCCCAATTAAACCATATGATCACATTAATTCCATCATCATCATGATAACATTCTCATAAACCAGTATTAAACATTAATTAACTATTTAACCAGCTTTTCTGTGAGTTTTCTGGGCCGCTCGTAACCGTGAGCACGGCTGATATATCAGTTTTACACTCTGCAGAGGTTGTACACTTTACCCGATGAGTCGTGATTCCCGTTTGCCAGGGATAGCTAGTCCCATATCACACTGCCAAGGTGCATGGCTGGGTTTCACTGCGCAGCCTTTCAAAGGTTCGTCTAACAAGTTAGGGCCGCTAGGTTTCATTAGTCAGTCTGTGTGATACAACCAGTCCCAGGGATCCACAGTCTGTTGTCCCCCATTTGCGCCACAAGGGTAACCTCTAACAAGCTAGAAAAGGTCCTCATACTGAGCTAAGGTCAGAGCCATATAACTCCCATGGTTGCACTGTATGTCCCAGCTTTTGCTGACAGATAGGCAAGTTTTAAACATCTTACATAAGTCATAACCATTAGTCAATTAATCATGAATCATTAATCAGTGATCGGAGCATGTTGGTTTAAGTTGAGCACTAGCAATATACTACCCAAATGCAAAACATCCCACGGTGACAAGGTAATGGATAACAAGAACTAGGTAATCCTTAATGGCATTCAAATTAGACACATGCACTATGAATTAAGTGATTACGATGAATAGGTAACAAGGATGGTCCCATGCTATACTTGCCTTAAACTCAAGATCCTTCTTCTGTTGACGTGTAGACTTCCAAAGGTTGACTCTTGAACTTTTGACCACAAACTTCTTCTTGATCACCAACGAAAAACTCACCGACTGGACATACGATCATAGCACACCACACAAACATCCAAAGGCAGTCATGCAAAGCAAACATAGCCTATGATTAGAACTGTACACCAATCAATCAATAAATAAATAAATAAAGAGTTTTGAAAACTGATCTACGATTTGCTACGAACACACAGACGCGAAAATCACGCTAATCGGAGCTATAACGAGAAAGATATGAACTAAACAAGATTAAAGACACTAATTACGAGATTAGATTTAACTCAAATTTTAATTACAGAAAACAGTGGTGAAAGTTATATATTTTGAAAGAACTTTTCGAAACGAATCTAACGCAACTTGAACGGTTCAAAACGGAGTTAAAACAAAGAAGTTATAGAGGTTTAAAGTCAGTGGCAAAACTGTAATTGATTCAAACCTGATTTTGCAATTTTAAATAAATAAAACAAATCTGAATTTGCGGCTGGACTGCGCCTCATTAGGGAGAAAGCTCAGGGGCTTGAATGAAAATTTTCCAAGACACATGGAATAGTGCCGGTTGGACCGCGGGTTGAGGCCTTATTAATTATAATAAGGGCCTTTTTGCAAAACGGTAGTCGAAGAGGTATGGATGGATTTCAGCCGTTGGATCAGATCCGCACGACGCAGATTAGATGGGCGAGGGAGCGGCGGCGCTGACGCCGAAGGGGAGAGCAGGCACGGCGGCTGCGGCGGCGCCATGGCCAGCGGATGGCGGCGGGGCTGGGAATTGGGGTTAGGATGCACCAAACGGCTCGGGAAAAGGACGAGGATATTCAGGAGCTCGGTGCGGACTCACCAAGGGTGAAGATGAGGTCGGAGTGGGTTCCTGAGCGGCGCGGTGCACAAAGAGGCGGCGACGATGCTTCTGTAAACGGCGGCGAGCATAGATTAGGCAAAACCGAGGGGAAAAAGAGGGAAAAGAGCTCGGGTGGCTTCGGGAGATCGATACCGAGCTCAGGGTACCTTCTGTGGATGCTGAAACTCGCCGAATCGCCGAGTGGACAGCGGCGGGATCTCGGCGAGATCCAAAGCTCGATGGTAGTGCGATTTAGGGCACGGGAGTTCGTAATTTTGGGAAGAGGAGAGGCGGAGGTGTCTGGCGGTTCTTATAGAGGCACTGGATTGATTAGCAAGGCAGGGAGGACTGCGTTGCGGAGAGGTGGAGACGGCTCGGGAAGTGTCCGCCATTGTTACGGGAAGGAGGACGAAGCCGACATGTGGGGTCACGGTGTCGGCGAGAGGAGGGAAGCGATGCGGGGGTGGAGCGGCTGACAGCGCGGGGCTGCGTCGTCAGCGACGGGAAAGGCAGGCGCATTCGCGCGTTGCAACCGGGGAGCCGGGCCGACGGCGGATGCGGCCCAAGAGCGAAGAGGGGGAGGCGTTGCGTGCTGAAGGGACGGAGCGGGCCAGCTGCTGGGCCGAAACTTGGGCCGTGCAGGAGGAGGGGAAAGGCCGGAGGGGGAGGGGAGGAACAGGCCTTCGGGCCAGAATCAAGGAAGGAGTGAGGGAGAGAAATAAAATGCTTTTCATTTTTGATTTCAGATTTTCAAGGGGATTTTCAAAAGGGATTTGACTCATTTTGAATTCCCTTGAAGTTTGATTTGGATCTTTGAGAAAAGAAAGTTTTTGAAACTTTGAACTTTTCCAAACTTTTGAAAAACAAACAAAACCTTTATTCATTGTTTAAAATATTTCCAAACCATTTTGAACTCAATTTGGATTTTAACCAAAACCACACATCACAAAAACTCAAATGCACCAACATGAATGCACAAACATGTTTCTAAACCCTAGGATAAATTTTAATTTAGAGAAAATTTTTATTTACCTACATTTTATGAGCACAGAAATTCATAAATAAATCATTTTAACTCTAATTCAAGAAACACCAATTTCAGGGTGTGACAAACCTGCCTGAACATAATTTCTCAACCCAAAATCTAGTATATTATGTCTAAACTAATATTCAACAGCACACATCACCAGAAATTGATTTTCAGAGTGCCCCCTTTATTTAAGCATACACAGCCATACCAATGCAAAAACCATCTCTAATAAATGTTCCAAAGAGCACATCTGATTCAAAGAATAGCATCTATTTTCAAAGGTGGTTCATGAGGTGGCCAGAGGCATGTTTGGAAATCTGTGTCAACATCTGAGGTTGTTTCAAAAGTCTTAAAATGAATATGGACGTACTCCAGACAACTTTAAATCACAAACTTATAAATAATATGAGGTAGATGAAATTGAGATCTAAAACTTTGTTACCATTTCCAAAAGATCTGAAACTTTGTTATAGGAAATGTCAACATTTGAGTTCATATAAAAAATATAAATTTAAGATACAGAACTAGTAGTGAATTTGATTTTAATATTTGGTACACTAAATAATTTCAAATAAAAACTTGTAAACTAAAAGTTGTAGATCAGGTCGATCTGAGTAACTGATATATAAAATACATATTCATCTGACTTTACTTGAAATTTTATGATTTTTGTTGGACAAATACTTCTTTTGAGGAAAATAGGAGGGTGTAAGCCCCCTACTATGCTTTTTCCTGAAACAAATAAAAGGTTACAAAGAACATCTATGCAATTAGACAAGCTTCTAGCCGTTGGACAAGTATATGTAAAGGCAGACCGGCCTAACATGTATCAAAGGCCTGTCTCTATAAATAGCTATTTGCAAAGGCATGACACATAAGATTGCCACTGCACCCCTATTAATCGTTTTATAGAAGTGGCAAGGGAAATTGGACCTGCTGTTAGAGGCCGAGGGACATAAGTGATGCCTCAGATAAAATGCGGATGAGTCTTTTTTTCGAGATCGCGACTTCACGCGTTTTTCATTAAGAAGAAGAGCCGAAGGAACGGCAGAGTAACTGATACAATGGATTCGCAAGTAATCCATGGATTACCAACGAAATCCACAACACAAACAAAAAGCAAGAAACATGAGATGGGGGACCCTCTACCTGACAACCCAGCAAACTGAACCTAATACAATATAATCTCAACACTTTGGCAGCCAGCAGCGAAGTGAATCCGTAGATGATTACAGCGGCAAAGCATCCGCTAGAAACTCCAGGCGGCAAAGCATCCGCCCGAGTACTCCTCCGAGTCACTAAGGGCCATTTGCTCTCAAGACCACGGTCGAGGAGGCCTCCATGAAGACATCTCTCATCCAGGCAGCAAAGCATCTGCCCAGACACACAAGAACCATCGACGCGGCAAAGCATCCGCGGATGGGGTCGATGCACTCGCAGCAGCAAAGCATCTGCATGCGAGGGGCCTAAACGACACAGGCGACAAAGCATCCGCCCACACAACAACACCATCAACATGGCAAAGCATCCGTGGATGGGTCCAACATGCTCCCAGCAGCAAAGCATCTGCATGAGAGGGGCCTAAGCGACGACTACGGCTGCAACAAACACCGACATGACATGCCAAAGTGAGGAGGATATGAAGCACAAAAAGGTTTAGTGCAGCGACCACTACGACAACAGCAGGAGATTCTACAGCAACGCCTTCAAGAAGGAGGGGACGTCCAAGACGCCCTCGCCGCTGGCCTTAGAGACTTTGGCTTTCGCCTAGAATCCGACGAAGAAGAAGCTGAGGTTTAGAAACGACGCCTCCATGAAGGTGAATGGCGCCAGAGCCATCACCGTCGTTCGCCCGGTATCCTGGCTGAGCTTTCGCTCATAACCCATGCAACTATCGCCACCTTAAGCTGCCGCAGTAGGCGGCCACCAGGACTGGTTGGCAGCACCCAGCTTCATTGGACAACCCGGGCCGGCCAGATCCGGCGCCAAGCCATCAACCAGCAGTCGGGTCACGACGACCTGGTCGTAGAACGTGGCACCGGCCCCCGGTGCACCACACGAGGCCACTGGGCGACAGATCCGGCCACCCGGGGTCCAGATGTGGCCAGCCACCGATGCCAGCACCCCAGAGAGGGGCACACGGCCATGGACCGCCCGTGACGAGGTCCCGCCGGGGGACGCGCCATGCCGCCGAAGAGGCCCCCGCTGGCGCCCAGACGAAACTAGCTGACGCGGCCAGGGAGGGTCTGGACAGCTGCGAGCAGGCCTCCGCCCCATGTCTAGAACGGCCTGGACACCACCGGTCGGAGGGCGGACGCGGCCGCTGGATCCCGGCCCGGCAGGGGACATGGCCCCTGGATCTGGCCGCGCCGGTCCGGCTGGGGGCGCCGCCGCCGGATCTGGCCGCCACCAGCCCGGCTAGGGGCCCCGCCGCCGGATCTGGCCGCCACCAGCCCGGCAGAGAGCTTCGCCGCCGGATCCAGCCGTCGCAAGCCTGGGAGCGCCGCCGGTCGGGTCCGGCCACCGCATGCGCGAGGTGCTGCTGTAGTCAGGCGGAGGGAGAGAGAGCTGAGAGGAGTGAGGGAGGAGAAAGGAGGGAGGGCGAGCTGCGCGGGCCGCCGCCGCACACCGAAGGGCGGTGGCGGCGGCCGGTGAGGAGCGGCGGCGGTCGCTCGGCGCGGCGTTGTCTCACGTCCGCCCGAGAGCCAAGGGGGCGCTCCTTTTGCAGCCGTTGGTACCTGAGGGCCAGGGTAGCCGCCCAGCCATGCGGATGAGTCTCCAAAAATCAATTTTTTAATAGTGAGTTTGATGACAATAAAAATCATGCAAAAGATAATTTAGGTTCGTTTCCACATGTTTCAAATCTTGTAGAGTTCCCTGCCATTTAGGGATGATCGACATTCTAAGAATCATTGGTAATCTAATAGCCCTTGGCTTGATAACTATATTCTTGAAAATCGTGAGTGTTCCTTGTTATGTGCTCCTCGCTTCATTCTTCCAATCATTGGTGGGTCAGTTGGCCAATTTGAACTTGCTTTTTAGGACGTATTTTGATGATGCTTTACGCTTCAATATTTTTATCCGTTCAGAAACCATCCGGCTATGGTTTTGGCCTGCTCGTGTCCATGACTATGGCCTTCATGCTTCAGCTCGATCCCTCGCGCCACCCCTGCGTCACATTGTCCTGCGATAAACATACTCGACTAATTAGTCGAGTATTTGCAGAACTAGAAACACGCACTACATTTGCAGATGGCTTGACGGCGGGCGCCCGGCAAAGACTAACCCTAGTCGCCGCCGTTGCACATTCATTCATATTTGCCGAGGGCACTATCTTTGCCGAAGGTCTATGGATGGGAGTCCTCGACAAAGATTTATTTTGCCGAGGGTGGTCTCTTTGCCGAGGGCCGACCTTTGCCGAGGGTTTTTTGGGATGGCCCTCGGCGAAGAGTATATTTGCCGAGTGCCCGATTTTCAGCCCTCGGCAAATCTCTAAGCCCTCGGGAAAGACCCGATTTCCTGTAGTGAGATGCTTATGTATACTGTGCATATTGACTGATGATGCGCACATGTTCAAACGTATAGTCACTACGGGAAAATCAATCTTTGCCGAGTGCCTGTGGCTTTGCCGAGTGCCAAATTTCGGGCACTGGGCAAAGAGCCTCTTTGCCGAGTGCCGGCCACGTGGCACTCGGCAAAGAGAAAACACAAGGCAAAGAGCTCTTTGCCGAGTGCCACGTGGCTGGCACTCGGCAAAGGCACCTCTTTGCCGAGTGCCAGCCACGTGGCACTCGGCAAAGCATGTGGCCCCGAACTGTGCCACGTGGGCGGTTCTTTGCCGAGTGCCACGTGGCTGGCACTCGGCAAAGAATGTGGCCCCGAACTGTGCCACGTGGTCGGGTCTTTGCTGAGTGCCACGTGGCTGGCACTCGGCAAAGAGGTGCCTTTGCCGAGTGCCAGCCACGTGGCACTCGGCAAAGAGCTCTTTGCCTAGTGTTTTTTTTTGACACTCGGCAAAGCCAGTTTTTAAATTACATTTTGAAGCAGTAAATTAATCCAAATGAAAAAGTTTTTAACTACAAAGTTGGTTAACTTATCAAGATGAACAATTTTTGTTTTGGTGATTTTTTCATTTGACAAACTTAAAATAAATTCGTTCACAAATCTTATATATCTCTCCGGTAGTTTATAAAACTACAAGAGTGATATATAATGTTTGTGAATAATATTAGAACCACAATGTCGGATGCACAAATAGTCAAACAACCAAAATAAAATTTGTAGATCTTGACAAGTTACGAAAGTTTGTAGTTGATAACTTTTTAATTTGAAGTCATCTACTTATGCAAAACTGCGTCGAATTTGAAAATTTTAAAATTCAAAATTTTCAAAATACCTCAGATGGAGAAATGACCAAAATGAAAGTTGTAGATCTCGAAAAGTTACGAAACTTTGGTGTTGACAACTTTTTGATTTGAAATCATCTTGTCAACGAAAACTACGTTTCAAATTGTAAAATTTGAAATTCAAATTTTTATAAACGACCTCGGATGGAAAAACTACCAAAATAAAATTTGTAGATCTTGAAAAGTTAGAAAACTTTGTAGTTTACAACTTTTTGATTTGAATTCGTTTAGGGCCTCAAATAAGCAAGTTACACACGGTTTAGTATAATATATGGGTAATCGAAACGGAGATGAAACGTATATGAGTGTGTAGTGCAGTGGTAGAGGAGGCTCCGCGCGAACGAGAGGTCGTGAGTTCGAATTCTGCTGACTGCGTGAGAGAAAATAGTAGAACTTGTGATTTCAAGGGCGACAAGTGGGCGCTGCCCAGTGGGCCCCTCCTTCAATTAAATAAAAATTTTTCCCTATTTTTTTGGGGTTTTTTTATTTTTTTTCTTTGCCGAGTGCCAAATATGTCAGCACTCGGCAGCCTTCGCCGAGTGCTGACATATTTGGCACTCGGCAAAGAACCCTTTGCCGTGAAATTCTTCGCCGAGTGCCCTTCGCCGAGTGCAAAAGGCTCTTTGCCGAGTGCTGCCAGCACTCGGCAAAGAGCGATTCTGCTGTAGTGGACTGCAAAATAGGAGCTACACTGCTTGCAAGCAATTTCAAGTTCCATGTCCGATAGAATGGCTACATTCCATTTTGAGTTTTTTTTTTTGGACCCGTGCTCCAGGATTTGCCGAAGTCGTCCAAGCTGCATGATCATTACCTGTCAGAGTAAGCCTATTATGCAACATATTGACGCTATATATCAAATTGATGAGGTGATTACTTAATGACTTTGCATTTTTTTTTTCCTATAAGTATGCATGAATATTATGCACATTTGGCCTTTTATAGCAATTAGTGGCTTAATTAACAAGGAGAAATTTGAATGTTAAAAAAATGCAACAACATATTGATTGCAAAATGGCCCAGCGCCTGGCACATGTAACTTGATTGAATGAAAAAAACATATTCCATGAGTCACTGCAGGAGCCATGCTTTGCCGAGTGCCAGTGGCACGATTGCACTCGGCAACACTCTGCAAAGGCCTTCCAGCAAATTTCCTTCCGATAAATGCTTTGCCGAGTGCCGGAATACTAGGGCTAGGGCGCGCTAGGACGTGTGAAACCGCTGCCGCACACCAGTATAAAAAAATTGTAGGAATGTCTTTTATTTTTTTATAGGGATGACTCTATATTGAGTCACTCCTACAAATAATTCTGAAACAACCGCTCCTACAAATTCATTTGTAAGGCCTCCTTGTGTTATACGTCATCGGCTTGTATAGAATGGAGAAATGACCAGAATAAAAGTTGTAGATCTCAAAATTAAGTACTAATATATGAATTTCTCAAACAATCTCGGATGGAGAAATAACCAGAATAAAAGCTATAGATCTCAAAAGTTATAGAACTTTGCTTTTTAAAACTTTTCTATTTAAAATCATTTGATGGTTCAAAATGTTGTTGAAATTCAATTTTTAATGTGTTGAAGAACTCTAATTTCTCCTTTTAATTTTTGGCTAAAACTTTTAACTAGTTTTTCTCCGTCATATTAACTTCATACTAACTCATGAAGATCTACAACTTTTATTTTGGTCATTTCTTTATCCGACAAAATTGTAGTAACCATTGTTCACAAATTGACATATGTCTCAGTTTTATAAACTACTAGTACGTGAGACCACGTGAAAGAGATGTAAATTTATGAACAGTGTTTATTGCCATTTTATGAATAGTGATACTAAAAGTTGTAGATCCTAAAAATTATTCAACTTTATAGTTGACAACCTTTTTCATTTGAAATCGATCAATTTATCAAGAAATACGTTTGAATTTCTCACATTTGAAAATTGAGTTTTTCAAATGGTCTCAAATGGAGAATCAACAAAAACAAAAGTCGTAGATCTCAAAACGTTATACATCTTTGTAGTTGACAACTTTTTATTTGAAATCATCTTGTCAAGAAAAATATATTTAAATTTCTCAAATTTGAAATTTGAATTTTTCAAACTTTCTCGGATGGAGAAATAGCAAAAACAGAAGTTGTAGTTCTCGAAAAGTTACGCAACTTTATAGTTGTCAACTTTTTAATTTGAATTCATTTAGAATCTCAAACACACATTTGATGTTTGGTTCATTATAATATGAGTTCAAAGAATATATGAGATAGACATAACTGAGTGTTAGATAGAGTGGTTAAAGGATGGATCACGCGAGCCCAAGGTCGTGGGTTTGAACTCTGGCGGACACAAAGCGCGTGATTTTCACGTGAAAAAATATGAGACTTGTATTAAAAAATACGTGACTTAATATGGTGACTACTTATTAGCTACATACAAGAATCCATCAAAAGGTCACTGCACATATCTTAGCATGAGGGAAGACAACCATAACAATATCCAGAATTATAGGAAAATTCATCTCATAGAAGATAGGCAAAATGGAGACATTTTCACCACCATTGATGAATACTATATTGATGGAAGGTACATAGTTCTGCAGCTTTTCTCACTCTCGTTGAGCAAAACTCGACATTTTTAGAATAGAGAATGGAACAGCCAGGCACTACTATATCTGCAATTGATTGTGTGGGTATTTTTTCCAACCATTAACAAGTGTTTGTAAAAAAGATCATATCTGCAAGCCTGCGTTTATTTTCAGTCTATATACGTTTCACCAGATTCAGATGTGGGTTCGCCTGAATCAATTGGCAAAATCCAACAAAGGACTCGCCTGCCAATCTGCTGATGCGGCAAGAAAATCAAACAGCAGGCCATCGCTGATTTCCGTGCAAAGAACCAACTTGGCACTGAGGCTGTGAAATGGGATAGGTCGATCCCCCGGCTCCAGACACCTCCCATACTGTTCCAGCATACCTGATATATGTTTCCCTCTTGCCTCCTGTTCCTAACACATGTACATGGGCACCAAATCATTCTTAATTACTACTCCCAACATCCTACTCTCTCTTCTGCTAATTAGTGGTGGTTGCATTTTGCCATGTTACTTGCATAATAGGGAACACTATGTAGTAATATATATAGCCGATCAGGTTGTAGTGCCAGTGCCAGTGGAACCTGTTTTTTCCCTCTTTGTTTTAATCCGTGTTGTGGTTGGAAAATGGAAACTTCCTGCAGTGTACTTTTTCTTGGTGACACGTTCACTCTACACAATGGCTGTATCAAGAATCAAAGACAAGGTCATCAGCACATTCAATGGACTCTCATAGGGTGGTTGATTTGAAAAATAGACGAGCAATTAATAAGTAACACAATAGGGTGGCCACTTATACTTATACCCACGTACAAAACTCCATTGTGGTCGATTGTCGCTCCAGATATAAAGAATAGATTTTAAGAGATAGTCCTAGTTATTTACATAGGTATTAAAAATTATCTCTTCCTTTCGAAAATACCTAGTAATTTTAGATGCTACTAGTACATTTACAGAGACAATCCTAAAACAACCATTTTTATAAATCTATTTACAAAGACGCCCTGACAGCTATTAAAATAGAGCATCTTTTCTGGAGTTGTTATCGCTCAATATATGTGGTAATTTCCTTTCCTATTAATATCAGAGAACAAAGTGAGACAAGAGATAGGTACTTGGTCTTCGTCCTATGGAGTTATCTGTTCTATTGCATGCCTCTATCTGTTTACTGTCCAAAACTCGCATCTCAAACAGCTTGAACTCTGAACTTTACTGCTCGAAACTTGAAATTAATGACAGCTGGGTTTACATCTGGGATTCAGCCCAGTTCTCTTCTTCAAAGGCTTGCAGGTTGCTAACAGGCCATACACATGCTGATTCTATCTTCAAACGGCTAAAGAAAACCTCATGTCAAAGTAAGCACAAAGGTGTTCTTTTGGGTAACCTTAAAAGAAGATTGAGCACAATAACATGTTTAAAAGAAGAAGGATGCATTTAGAAGACTACAATTGTGTGCTTTGTCATCAATCCATCTAGAGAACACTAATGCACGTGCTTTTCAACCAGTAGTTTTTCTTCTCTTTAGGATCACATGCATTAGCTTTAAACAATATGGAGTGATGTTCCATATATTCTTTTACATGCAAATCGTGTGCTCCATCATGATTCAAGCAATATTTCTCACTGGATGTGCTCAATCATTTTACTGCTATGCTTCTACTGCGCCTCAACACTACTGGAGAAGCCCTCTTTGCCGAGGGCTAGAGGCGCTCGGCAAAGCCTCTAAGGCCCTCAGCAAAGGCTTTGTTGAGCGTAGCTCTCGGCAAAGAGGGCTCGGCAAAAATCTGATCGGCAAAAAAGCCTTTGCCGAGAGCCTCAGGCAGCTCCCGGCAAAAAATATACGCCTTTGCCGAGAGCCTAACAGAGGGCTCTCGGCAAAGCTAAACGGCGCAGAGGGGGCCGTTTGCGGGTTCCAAGTTTGCCAAGGTGGCTTCTATGCCGAGGGCTCGGCTCTTGGCACAGAGGCTCTTTGCCCAGAGCCTTTCTTAGCCAAGAGTTCAGCTCTCGGCATAGATGGCTTTGCCGAGAGCCTCTGTGTGCCGAGCACTGGCCCTCGGCAAAGAACTCTTTGCCGAGAGCCCAATTTTTGGCCCTCGGCAAAGAGCCCGTCTCTGATAGTGCAAGCAAGATTCCAACTAATATTTAGAAGTCGTACCGAAAACACATCATCAACAGGGGCCCTATTCGATCCCCAATAGCATGGAGACATTCAAAACTTCTGCCAAACCTTTATCCCCGTGGATTGCCAATGTGGGGCTAACTTTCCTTCCTCTACACAGATGACCAAACCTTCAATTCTCAATAGCTTCACAACCTTTGATCAAGTGCCCTTCCCCACCATTAGCAGATAGATTAGGTAGGCGTTCTTCACGTGAGAATGGCTAGCTGTCTCATCAGCACGAGTCGCTGGCTGTTCTATAGTCTCCGGGGAACAATCATGAAACCCCTTCTACATATGCATGACTGCTCCATGTTGCATTTCCTTTTTGCATCCTATTACAATTACTGAAATACATAATAATGACATCTTCCTTCCATCTCTTTTCCTCATGATGCTCCATATATCGTCCATGGAAGAACACTTCTACGTTGTAGACTCCATAAAGCTCTTCATCCGGAATAATCACATAGAGGATGCTAGATCGTGAAAGCAGTAGTTAGGACACGATCAAGCTAAGATTATTGCCAAAGGTTGCTCAATGGACAAAGAGGTAAAAGTGTAATGGCAGAGCGAAACAAACACATCCTCATGAGCTTGAGAACCCCAATTAATAATCGGAAGAACAAAGTGACACACGAGAAATAACATTGCTCGAAGAGGACTTCGGTTGGAGAAGTTACAGTTTTGGGACATGAAAAGTCTTGATTGCACTCAATGCATCCCAATGCCAACAAATCAGGCAGCAAGGTATAAAATTGATTCTTACAAATCCAATCCCTCTAACTAAATAAGACAACAACACTCCACATGATCTAAAATATGTGAAATAACAATTAATTAGATGAGGATATAACAACTAATTTATAAATTATCTTTTGCCTTAATTTTTGTCTCTCAAACTCACTACTAAAAGGTTAATTTTTTGAGAGTCATCCCTTCATTTACGAGTACATCCAGCATAGAGAGAAGAAGTCCTACAAATATTTTTGGTATCCATGGCCCCTTTATGATAACACTGAATACAACTGAAGACACATGGGTTGGGACGGCACTGATGCATTGAAATAGAGCTCAAACATACTTGCATTTCACATGTGCCTAACCAAATAGAAGACAGATTCGTTGGTTCATATTTAACAAATAAATTGCGCAAAACTCACCAGCATACATTTTGTCTGCCAATTATGTTTTCTGAATTAAATACCCGCAGTCAGTCCATTCATAATGCTGATTAACTGAACTTATGTGGAAGATTTGGTTGTTTTGAAGAGGAAACATACTACTAGAAATTTCCATCATTAATGCTGGTTAAAAAACAAGTCAGAAAAGAGGTCCGTGGTTTCCGGACCATATGACCGCCTACACTCTAGACTTTCTATTTTGTAAGACTATATATAGTGCATTCTATTACACAAATACCTCAACAAAATGCAACTCGTGTAACTGTGCGGGGTAGTATGGGCTAACAGATGAGAGAGTATGGTGTTCAAAGGAAGTTGGTAATAGGTTGCAAATGGGAATGGCATATTAGTTCGTGAAAAAAATCATGTGTTCAGGCTTGCAGCTGTCTCTATCTGGCCATTTCTAGTAGTGATGTCAACCCTGATCGCCGCCAATATCACATTGATTGGCAGCCTTGATGCCTAAGAGACACGCTCTGATTGGCAGACAGAAAATGACATCATGTTCGACTTTACAGAGAATGGTGGCATGCATGTTCAAGCATATACATTTCTGATGAGATCTGATGTTATAACTGATTGCATTATACATCCTTTTTTTATGCCTATTTTCTAATCTCGATTTTGGCAATTAATGTGTGCTTATACCATGTTGTTGGTACACGCACGCTACATGCATGTACTTCAATGTATGTCTTGGGAGAGAATTGAGATAAATAATTTCCTAGAAGCCATGTTATTGGTAGTATGCTAGTTGAAGAGGAAGTCAGATGTTTGAACAAGCAACGAAGAAGCTTACATTGTGTTGGAATGGGAGGCAATAGAGAAACAGGTATTAGTTGAAGAACACCGTCGCCTATGGAGGTGGCAGGGGCAGAGGTCTAAATGGCATGGGTTTGCACTCATACGATGGCTTCCGGATCCCAAGTGTGTAACCTTCAACTTCACATTCTTTGCCCATTTCGCCAGGTCTTTGTCATTGCTGGAAGTGGATCAACACTTTTGTTCATTCGGTGGCCTAGATAATTCGAGCTTATTTTTATGCACAGGAATCAGCGACAGTATAGTTTGAGACTTTGAGTTTGGCATGATTTATCTAACTAGGATCACGAGTTTGATGGGCAGAGGCATGATATTTTTGAAAAAGGAAAGTTGTAGGACAGGTGTAACCATTTGCCAGTTTCTAATTCAACAAATGATCTCTATAATACAATTATTGGGCATATCTGTGACATCACTACCTTACTTATTACTTACTCTGTCCTTTTATTCCCTTAAAAAAATTATTGGGTAAATGGATTTACCGCAGCGGGCAAAGGCGCAGCGGTGGTGGCCACAATTAACCATGGCCTTACCATCGCAGCGGGCGCCTTTCCCCGCTGCGTAAACCAAATATGCCCGCTGAGGTAAAGTTTTCTGTACTAGTGGATTCAAGGGATTCATAATTTCCTGCCTTATTAATAGTTACCAAGTAGTATATTTTTTCCATCTCTATTAAGTTTATTTCTTTGCATATCATTCAAATATCAGCACTACTAGAGAACAGGCCTTTGGACGATTTGCAAAATCAGCTTTAGTCACGGAAAAATTTGCGTCCGGGACTAGAAAGGTCTTTAGCCCCGGTTGGTAACACCAACCGGGGCTAAAGTTCCCCAGCCCAACGGCTCATTTGTCAGAGGGACCTTTAGCCCCGGTTGGTGTCACCAACCGGGGCTAAAGGTTGACCTTTAGCCCCGGTTGGTGACACCAACCGGGGCTAAAGGTTTTGCCCCGGTTGCTGTATCAAGCCGGGGCTAAATGTTGGCATCTTTAGCCCCGGTTGGTGTTACCAACCGGGACTAAAAGGTTTTGTCCCGGTTGTTGTATCCAGCCGGGGCTAAATGTTGGCATTTAGCCCCGGCTGGGAATAAGGACCGGGGCTAAATGTCCCTCCCTATATTTGAACTGTTCTTCCACTTCCAGCCGTGCCCGAGCTCCTGTCTTTATTTTTTTCTTCATTCAGTCACTTGCTTGCATGTTTGCTCTCTCTTCTCCGGTGATTTTTGTTTAACACATCTCCGGCGATTGATTTATTTCATTAGATCTACGCCGCCATCGACTCCTTGAAAGGTTACTAGCTTCACTTTTCCATTTTTGTAGCCGCCACTTATATATATGATTTTTGAAGCTATTTTAAGTTCATTCACTTGATAGTTTAAATTAGTACCCTAAAAACAAAATGTGACCAGTTTAATTAGTTTATTTTAACATTTTAGAGAAATAGAGATCATTTAAATCATTTGTTTACAGAAAATAGAAATATATAATATTTTAGTTTACAAAATGTGACTGATTTAATTAGTTTATTTTAACTTTTTGGACAAATAGAGATCAGTTAAATCATTTGTTTACAGAAAATAGAAATATATAATACTTTAGTTTACAAAATGTGACCAGTTTAATTAGTTTATTTTAATTTTTTAGAGAAATAGAGATCATTTAAATCATTTGTTTACAGAAAATAGAAATATATAATACTTTTGTTTACAAAATGTGACCGGTTTAATTAGTTTATTTTAATTTTTTGGAGAAATAGAGATCAGTTAAATCATTTGTTTATAGAAATTAGAAATATATAATACTTTAGTTTACAAAATGTGACCAGTTTAATTAGTTTATTTTAATCTTTTAGAGAAATAGAGATCATTTAAATCATTTGTTTACAGAAAATAGAAATATATAATACTTTAGTTTACAAAATGTGACCGGTTTAATTAGTTTATTTTAATTTTTTGGAGAAATAGAGATCAGTTAAATCATTTTTTTTCACAGAAATTAGAAATATATAATACTTTAGTTTACTGCTCAACTAAAATGCAGAAGGATGCCTGCTTGGTATGTCGTTTTCGAGGGCACCAAGCCAGGTATTTACACCAGCTGGGCCGAGTGCAGTCAGTACGTCCTCAAAGTTAAGGGAGCTGTGCATAAAAAGTACAAGTCTTTTGAGGAAGCTTCTGCAGCTCTAGATGCTTTCAACTCAAGAATCAACTCAATTCCTACTGCACCTACCCCTACCTTACCTTCCTATCAGGTTGGAGTGGCAGACAGTCCATCTTGTTGGACTGTGATGTGGGAAAAATGTGCAGGTGTTGTTAGTTGCTTTGGTTGTGGCCAAGTGGATTAGGCTGCACTGTTATCTTGATGTAATAATTAATTAGACAAGTTCAACTGCTACTACTTTATGCCACCAGTAAGAATCACTAAATTTGGGTGTAATGAACTTGTTTATAAATTTGAGCTAGAAAATTAAATTTGCTGATAAGAATGAGAGATATAATCATGTTATATGTCATTTTATAATTTCATTTGTTTATAAGAATGAGAGATATAATTATGTGATATGTCATATAATGCAGACGATGACACGTCACTGGATGTACAATGCCGATCGTCGCTCAAAAGAGTTCATTGATGGCGTGCATTATTTTTTAAGAGTGGCCGAGGCAAACAAGCGGAATGGTTTTATGTGCTGCCCATGTGCCCTTTGTAATAATTCAACGGAATATTCTAGCTCAAGGAGTCTTCACTCACACTTGTTCAAGTCGGGTTTCATGTCAAACTATAGTTGTTGGACGAAGCATGGAGAAACTGGGGTTATGATGGAAGAAGGTGAAGAAGAACAATTGGACCCTGACGATGACATTATTGCTCAATACGGTGACTTTGGTGATACTGCAATGGGGGAAGGTGAAGAAGAGGCAAGTGCAGAAGACACACTCGCTGAAGATGATGCTCTTGGTGATGTCATTCGTGATGCACAAAGAGATTGCGAAAGTGAAAAGGAGAAGGCTAAGTTTGACTGTATGCTAGAAGATCACAGGAAATTACTATACCCGTCTGCTGCAGATGGACAAAAAAAGTTGGGTATAACACTTGAGTTGCTACAATGGAAGACACAAAATGGTGTATCTGACAAGGCATTTGGACAATTATTGAAGATTATAAAACAAAAGATGCTTCCGAAACCTAACGAATTGCCCGCCACTACGTACGAAGCAAAACAAGTCGTCTGTCCTTTGGGTTTAGAAATCCAGAAGATACATGCATGTCCTAATGACTGCATCCTGTACCGTGGCAAGGAATACGAGAATTTGGATGAATGCCTTGTATGTAATGCGTCACGATATAAGATCAGGCGAGATGACCCTGACGATGTTGAGGGTGAAGAACGTCCCCGAAAGAAAATTCCTGCCAAGGTTATGTGGTACGCTCCTATAATACCACACCTGAAACGTCTGTTCAGAAACAAGGACATGCAAAGTTGGTGCGATGGCACAAAGAAGACCGTAAGGTAGACAACATGTTGAGACACCCTGCTGATGGGTCCCAGTGGAGAGCAATAGACAGAGAATTCCCGGAATTTGCAAAAGACGCTAGAAACTTAAGGTTTGCTTTAAGTACGGACGGGATGAATCCTTATGGGGAACAGAGCAGTAGTCATAGCATGTGGCCTGTTACTCTATGTATCTACAACCTTCCTCCATGGTTATGCATGAAGCGGAAGTTCATTATGATGCCAGTGCTCATCCAAGGCCCGAGACAACCTGGCAACGACATCGATGTCTACCTGAGGCCATTAGTTGAGGAACTCCTACTTTTATGGAGTAAATCAGGTGTACGTGTGTGGGATGATTACAAACAGGAACACTTTGACCTGCGAGCATTGTTGTTCGTAACAATCAATGATTGGCCTGCTCTAAGTAATCTTTCAGGACAGACAAACAAGGGATATAATGCATGCACACATTGTTTTGATGACATGGATAGTATATATTTGAAAAAATGTAGAAAGGTAGTGTACCTTGGCCATCGTCGATTTTTTTCCGTGAATGACCAGGTTAGAAAGAAAGGCAAACATTTTAAAGGTAAGACAGACCACCGGAGCAAGCCTCGCAACAGAACTGGGGAAGATATACTTGAGATGATCAAGGATGTGAAAGTAGTCTTTGGAAAGGGGACGGGCAGTGAACCTGTTCCGAAAGATGCTTCGGGACACGCACCCATGTGGAAGAAGAAATCAATATTTTGGGAGCTACCCTATTGGCATGTACTAGAGGTCCGCCACGCGATCGACGTGATGCACCTGACAAAGAATCTTTGTGTCAACCTTCTAGGATTCATGGGTGTGTATGGAAAGTCTAAGGATACACTTGAAGCACGACAAGACTTGCAGCGCATGAAAGAACGAGACAACCTACATCTAGAGAAGACAGATGATGGACGCCATTACTTAAGACCTGCTAGCTATACTCTTAGCAATGAAGAGAAGGAAATCATGTTTGAATGCCTAAACACCATCAAGGTCCCATCTGGATTCTCCTCCAATATAAAGGGAATAATAAATATGCAAGAGAAGAAATTCCTAAACTTAAAGTCGCATGACTGCCACGTGCTTATGACGTAATTGCTTCCGGTTGCTTTAAGAGGAATTCTACCTCCACATGTACGTCTGGCCACTGTGAAGCTATGTGCATTCCTCAATGCAATTTCTCAGAAGGCAATTAATCCACTAGAACTAGCTACTCTACAGAATGATGTGGTTCAATGTCTTGTGAGCTTTGAGTTGGTGTTCCCTCCATCCTTCTTTAATATCATGACACACCTCCTAGTTCACCTGGTCAAGGAGATTCATATTCTCGGTCCTGTGTTCCTACATAACATGTTCCCCTTCGAGAGGTTCATGGGAGTACTGAAAAATATGTTCACCAACGTGCTCGGCCAGAAGGAAGCATCGCCAAGGGCTATGGGACCGAGGAGGTCATAGAGTTCTGTGTTGACTTTATTCCTGACCTTGACCCGATTGGTGTTCCTGAATCACGACACGAGGGGAGGCTGTGTGGAAAGGGGACACTAGGGAAGAAAACATATATCGGTACGGGGAACGATTATTTCAATAAAGCGCACTACACAGTTCTTCAAAACTCATCAGTGGTGGATCCATATATCGAGGTACACAAGGAGTTCCTACGATCCCAATTTCCTGGGAAGAATGAAGTTTGGATTACACGTGAGCACATGAATACTTTTAGCACTTGGTTGCGAAAAGAATGTCTGGGTGATAACAATATTGATGAGCAACTATATTTGTTGGCTAGGCAACCATCATGGCACATCCTCACGTACAAAGGATATGAGATAAATGGAAACACATTTTACACCATTGCCCAAGATAAATGGAGCACAAACCAAAACAGTGGTGTTCGCGTAGATGCCACAGACCCAAATGGGAATAGACAAACATATTACGGCCGCATAGAGGAGATTTGGGAACTAGACTACGGACCTAATTTTACAGTCCCTTTGTTTCGATGCCAATGGGTCAAGACGACCGGAGGCGGAGTAACAGTTGACAAGGAGTATGGAATGACAACAGTGGATCTCAACAATATTGGATACAATGGTGAACCATTCGTCCTTGCTGCTGATGTGAATCAGGTGTTCTACGTGAAAGACATGTCTACAAAACCCAAGAGAGGGAAAATGATGAAAAATCAACCAAAGAGCCAAAACGCCACATAGTTCTTTCAGGAAGAAGAAACATCGTGGGAATTGAGGACAAGTCAGACATGTCAGAAGATTATGAAAGGGATGACCGAATACCGCCCTTCAGTGTGACCAAAGACCCAAGCATCCTGGTAAATGCTGAGGAGACTCCATGGTTATGACATGATCATAACCAAGGGACATACGTCAAGAAGAAGATCACCAGTGTACCCGCTTGAAATATAGTGATGTTTTAACTAATATTATGTATTACAGTTTTTGTGTAATTAATAATGATTATGGATAGTCATGGTTCGTTGATGTCGGTGTCGAAATGACTTGATTTTTTTTATCATTATTTTTATTATTATATTTCCTCTGTGCCGAATGAACTACACAAATTTATCTTTTAAAATTAAATTGTAATTTAACAGTGCATTTCTCTATCGTGCATTTGGACAATAAAAGCTAAACAACCCAAAATTTAACGTTCATATAATGCAAAAAATATTTTCCTATCGAGAACCAGTTGTTTCAGATATTTAAATTTAACATTATATTTTTGCATTAACAAAATATAAATTGTTATTTACATTTATATTTGTTATTATAAGAAAAGAAAAGAATTTTATACAATAAGGTAAAAGGAAACACAACCGTTATTTTTAAGTAATTTTATGCCTAATATTGAATTTACTATGCAATTAACAAGTATTACAACATATTAATATAGCCAAAACTTAATTCAAAACCCAAAATACAGAAAACCCAAAACAAAGGCGGGAGAAACACCTTTAGTCCCGGGCCGTAGAACCACGCGGGACTAAAGGTACCTTTAGTCCCGGGCCGTAGCACCACCCGGGACTAAAGGTCCAACCCTTTAGTCCCGGGTGGGCTTACGCCCCGGGACTAAAGGTGTTTTAGTCCCGGGTGGTGCGACAGCCCGGGACTAAAGCCTCCCCGCGTATATAGGGCACAGTGCCCTCCGCCTTCCTCAGATCGACGTCAGATCGCCCGCGCCGCCGCCTCCCACGCCGTTTCGACCTAGTACCGCGCCACCGTCGTCCTCGAGCTCTCTCCGACGTCCGCCTCCGTGCCCTCTCGGCCCTCGCCGCGTCTCCTCTCGCGCGGCCGCCCGGCGCGCGCCTCGTCCTCGCCGTTCGCCGCCGTGTTCCTCGCCGCCGTACGTGCGTGTGGTGCTCGCCGTTCGCCGTGGTCCTCGCCGTGGTAGTGCTCGCCGTGGTGCTCGCCGTTCGCCGCGCGCCGTGGTCCTCGGCGCCGTGCGTGGTTGTCGCCGTCGTCCTCCCCGTGGTCCTCGCCGCCGTGCGTGTCGCAGCCGGTGTGTGTGCGTGTGTTGTGTGTGCAGCCGGCGTGAAGATCGAAGTAGAAAAAGAAAAAGAAATGTGAATGATATATATAGAAAAAGAAATAGAAAATGATATATATAGAAAATGAATATACATAGATATATATTTATAGAAAAATAGAATATATGCACTGCAGCGTAAATATGTTTATAGAAAAATGAATATATATTTATATAAATATATGTTTGTAGAAAATGTTTATAGAAAATGTTTTTTACCCTAACAAAATATTATGTTTGCACCTGTAGATAAAAACAGATTGGTCGTGTTGACCTCGCCGCCTTCCGCCGTCATCCTCACCGCGATGTCATCCTCGTCGCCGTCCGTCGTCGTCCTCACCGCGACGTCATCCTCGCCGCCATCCGTCGTTGTCCTCTCGTCAACGGTACTGGTGTGTCATTTGTGATAGATATGGAGGAGGAATAATCACTTAGATATATTTTGGTTCACTTAGATATATTTACAAATATATGTTTATGCAAAAATCACTTAGATATATATATTTTGGTTCACTTAGATATGATACGTAAACATTTATTTATATCGGTCGTGTATATGTTTATGTAAACATTTACGGAACTGTTATTTTTAATCACTTAAGTATATGTAAACATTTATTTATAATCAATTAGATATGACGACTTTTCGATCATGTCGGTACTGTTATTTTTACGAATATGGTCGTGTATATGTTTATGGAATAATCACTTAGATATGTTTATGTCGATAGTGTTTAACCCGAAACCCAAACCCAAACCCGAAACCGGCCTAAACCCTAAACACGAAACCCTAAACCCGAAACCCGAAACCCAAACCCGAAACCCTAAACCATAAACCTGAAACCCAAACCCGAAACCCTAAACCCTAAACCCTAAACACGAAACCCGAAACCCGAAACCCAAACCCGAAACCCTAAACCCTAAACCCTAAACCCTGAACCCGAAACCCGAAACCGAAACACGAAACCCTAAACCCGAAACCCGAAACCCTAAACCCGAAACCCAAAACCCGAAACCCAAACCCGAAGCCCTAAACCCTAAACCCTAAACACGAAACCCAAACCCGAAACCCAAACCCGAAACACTAAACCCTAAACCCTAAACCCTGAACCCGAAACCCGAAACCCTAAACCCAAAACCCGAAACCCGAAACCCGAAACCCAAACCCGAAGCCCTAAACCCTAAACCCGAAACCCTGAACCCTGAACCCGAAACCCGAAACCCGAAACCCTAAACCCTAAACCCTAAACCGTGAACCCAAAACCCGAAACCCGAAACCCTAAACCTGAAACCCGAAACCCGAAACCCAAAACCCGAAACCCAAACCCGAAGCCCTAAACCCTAAACCCTAAACCCTGAACCCGAAACCCGAAACCCGAAACCCTAAACCCTAAACACGAAACCCTAAACCCGAAACCCGAAACCCTAAACCCGAAACCCAAAACCCGAAACCCAAACCCGAAGCCCTAAACCCTAAACCCTAAACACGAAACCCAAACCCGAAACCCAAACCCGAAACCCTAAACCCTAAACCCTAAACCCTGAACCCGAAACCCTAAACCCTAAACCCAAAACCCGAAACCCGAAACCCGAAACCCAAACCCGAAGCCCTAAACCCTAAACCCGAAACCCTGAACCCTGAACCCGAAACCCGAAACCCGAAACCCGAAACCCAAACCCGAAACCCTAAACCCTAAACCCTAAACCCTGAACCCGAAACCCGAAACCCGAAACCCGAAACCCTAAACCTGAAACCCGAAACCCTAAACCCGAAACCCAAACCCGAAGCCCTAAACCCTAAACACGAAACCCTGAACCCGAAACCCGAAACCCGAAACCCGAAACCCTGAACCCTGAACCCTAAACCTTAAACCCTAAACCCTAAACCCGAAACCCGAAACCCTAAACCCGAAACCCGAAACCCGAAACCCAAACCCTAAACCCTAAACCTTAACTCTAAACCGTAAAGCCTAAACAAAGTTTTACCTTTACAAAGTGTTGAATAAAAATGAATATGGTCTTTATGAATATATATACGTTATTTGCAGAAATATGGTGTTTATTATCCTCCATGTTATTCGCAGAAATGGCCGACCCAGTTGACAACATGGAGGACGAAATGTACGAATTAATCAACAGTGGCGCTAATCAAGATTTAGCAGGTGACGATAACAATAATCAAGAAGTAGATGACGACAGTCAATACTTTGCCGATTATGAAGAAATCATGCAAGAAAATACTGGCGAGGTATACCTACAATAATCTCTATGTGCACATGAAATTCTAAACAATTTATAAATGTATTTATAATCTACTGTTCCTACATACGTAGCCCTCCGGATCGACAACGACTACCGGGAAGAGTAGGACCGTACGAGGTCCGAAGAAGCCGTTGGAAGGCCGGTACATTATCTCAGAATTCAACGAGGAAACAGGCCAAGTACTTGGAGAACATGCACAGAAATTTGTTAACCATTGTGGGTGCCTTGTAAGGGATAAGATCCCGATCAGTGCTCGTGAATGGAAGAAAAAGACAAGTGCTCCTCATATAAGTTTTGTCTCTGATCTTGATAAGGAACTGGTTTGGCAAGAGGTCCTTGCACATTTCACGCTTGAAACAGAAGATATAAATTTGAAGGCAAGAGTTCGGGACTGGGCTATGAAGAAAATGGCAACACTATTCCAGGGCTGGAAGAAGAAATTATACAACACATTTATCAAGAAGGACCTAACTCCGGATTTCAACACTAAGGCCTACGTCAAGTTGAGGCCATTTTGGGATGAGTTTGTAGAATTCAAGAAATCAGAAGAGGGTGAGGCACGGGTCAGAAGGAACCAACAGAACGCCCGACAAAAACAATACCACCATCACTTGGGATCAGGTGGCTACAAGAGTGCCATTCCTAAATGGGAAAGAATGGAATGAGAGTTGCTAGCCAAGGGCATTGAACCAGAATCAATAAACTGGCCTGAGCGCGCCAAGTATTGGTTTTTTGGTCATGGAGGAAGCCTGGACCTACAGACAGGAAGGATACATTATGGCGAAAAACTCCATAGAGCAGCAGAAAGATTTGCTTATGCTAGAGAAATGGCTGACAGTGGCAGGTGGCAGCCGAACAGAGACAAGGACGAGCTGACATACGCCCTGGAGAATCTTGAACATGGTGGGAGAACCAGAGGCTATGGGGAGGTGTCGTGGGAGCATGCCTTCCCTCGGGACATAGAGACCTATAGAAGCCACACGAGAAAGAAGGAGGAGGAGGCACAGCGGTTGCAAAGGTTAGAGGAAATGGTTCTTCAGTCACAGGCCGCGGCTCTTGAAGCAGTTGAGCGAGAAAAAGCACTTGAAGGCAAAATGAACGAGGAAATAAAAAGGCAAGTGCAGTTAGCAGTAAGTTCGATGCAAAGGCAATCTGCATCAGAGCCGGGAGTCAACATCAGCCCCCCTGATCAAATGAAAAGCAGTTGCGCTTCCACAGAGGTCCCAGACGCAGCACTGCGCTTTCCCGTGGACGACATCACCGAGCCTCTCATGACATGTGAACTGCACATTCCACAGGGGAATGCCACAGTCATGGTGGCTATAGGTGTTGTATCTCCTATCGATCCTACGAAGACACCAAGATGTCATGGGGCAATAATACCTCCTGGATATGCTAGCGTCTCGGTGGATAGGGTGGTGAAAGGTTACGACAATGTCGAACTTGACATTAAAGGAGGTGTTGGCGAGAATACATTAGGAGAAGCGGAGAAGACATTCATATGTTGGCGCAAGCGCTATATCATAATTCCTGGCGCATCACCTCCTCCTCCTCAACAACCTAACCCTAGGTGTGTATGAAATTAGTGAATGAAAGTTAATAGTATTGGTGAGCTAATAGTATAAATGGATACTCATACCATGTTGTTTTCGCAGCAGGACATCCCCCAACCTAAGTCCAATTATGCATTCACCCATGATCACAGTGTTGCGGGCGATGTTGATCAAGATCAAACACGACGGGGTCCATCACCGCCACTGGCCCCATCTCCTCCACGACGGGATCCAACACCGCCACCGGCCCCATCTCCCCCACGGCGTGATCCAACACCGCCGCCACCTGCCCCATCTCCTCCACGACGGGATCCAACACCGCCACCGGCCCCATCTCCCCCACGGCGTCATCCAACACCGCCACCGGCCCCACCATCTCCTCTAAAGCGGGCTCCGACACCGCCACCTGCCCCATCTCCACGGCGGGTTCCAACACCGCCACCGCCAACAAAGAAGAGGCCTGTCACAAAAACAAAGGCGTCAGCCCCACCACCTCCGAAGAAGAAAGCCTCTGTGAGAAAACCAGCTCCCAAGATGACAAAACTTGCATATGACATGACCGAGGAGGAGACTGAAGTTGCAGTGCAAAAAGACTTGAACAAGTTCTTCGACGCTGCCATTGCTAGTGGTCGAGCAAAGCGAAACCCGGAGAAGCCGTACCTTTTTGTTCCTCCTGAAAAACTAAGGCAAACTGTGGACGCTCACTAGAAAAAGGTACGTGCTGCCCGTAAAGCTTCGCCAAAATCAGACTATGATCGCACGCTCAGCAAATCACTTGAGGAGGCCAAGAAGACAAAGAAGAGAGCAGGAAAGGGTGTCCCACAGCTCGGGGAACAAAAGCAGCAATCAGTGCCGGATCTAGTTGTTGGGAATGAATACGGTACAAACATGGACGTCATACAACAAGCATATGGAGACGTTGATCCTGAGCATCTGCTCAAATTTTTGGAGGAAACTGGTTTAAATGTGGAAAACATACTCGGAGAAGCAGGCATCAAAAGTGCTGCAGTTGTTGATAAATGGCAGAGGGCATATGTATATGGTCAAAGTCTATACAACCCAGCGGCCCTGAGGGATCTTGGTACACAAATGCACTTGCTAAATCAGTGGTACCTCACGGCGTGTGGCAGAAAAGCTGATGACTATATTTGCGTCAGAATTAGAGACCATGATTACTTTCGTGGTGATGACATCATATATGTTCAGTTTAATGAGTTACATCAGCTCTGCCACATGGACGCTCTAGACAAATCTCTCGTCAGCTGCTTTTGTCTGTAAGTGATTGTTTCTTTTAATAATCTCACTTTAGCTTATGTATATGTATAAGTAATTATCCTCACACTAGCAAGCGTTTGTAAACATATGCAGAAACATGATGAGACAACTAAGGCGTAAAAATGACAAGGACATTGGTTTCATCGATCCATATATCGTATTCAAGCACCCAAGTACTCTCTCGGATGCGTGGAAAACTCAAACAGAGAGGAATTTGTGGAGGTTCTTCGTAAACCAAAGGGACAAAAGATATATACTATTCCCCTACAACTTTAGGTGAGTTTTGTTATCATATGCACATTTTATTATAGGTTGACATATAAAGATATATGTGTTGACTATATAAATATAAATGCAGTTTTCACTGGATACTAATTGTGATAGATCTCCCCGAGAGTCGTTTGCTAATCTATGACTCTCTGAGAAAACCACAAGAAGACTACCAAGATATGATAGATATTATCCGAGGGTAAATGTGATCTTTAAATATTGATTCCTGCTCTTTAACTCTGCAATAGTTAATTAACGATCCAATTATATATATTGTGCAGGGTTTGGGCTTGGTTTGTTGAGAAACACCGTCCAGATCTGAAAGAGCAACTTCTTGATCCTCTACTACTAAATGTAAGTTGTACTACCTCCTCGTCTCTTTATCTTAATTAGCATCACTCAGCAGACGCACGCTAAGCGGAGAGTAATCTTTTTATATCTTATAAAGTGGGTTCTACGGCAGTCACCGGGAAACAATTTATGTGCGTACTATGTTTGTGAGTTCCTGACGGTGTATGAAAAAAGAACTCCTCTACAGAGTCAGCAAGTACGTAACATGTAAATAAATTTATTTTATTTTTTGTTGCTTTTACATAAATATTATGTATGTTAATACTTTCTTTTTCTTTTAATCCAAATTGAAGGAGACATGGTTGAAGAACTAGGTGATGGATAAGGTCCGCCTCAAAGCAATTCAAGAGACCATCGCGGGCTTCCTTAATGACCATGTCCTTAAGTCTGGCACTGAGTATTGGTTTAACAAAGACGAACCAATGAAGCCAAACCAAGATGAACACTTGTATGACCTCTAAGTCAGGAACAATATTTGTGTTGTAAATATCAAGTTAAGGATGCATGATGGATAATGTTGTATATTTTATGTACATATGTATAGATAGCTCTATAATATATATGTATATATAGTTTCATATTTCCATTTGTGTGTAATTGTAAATTTTATGTGTTTATATATATATTTATTAGCAGCGAAGAATACGTATTTGAAACCGGCCTAATGGAATATATTAGCAGCGAAGAATACGTATTAGAAAACCTAATGTAATTGTAAAACCAAAAACAATAACCAATTGAAAAGAAAATAAAAAGAAAAAAGAAAAAAGCAGCGGCCTCTTTAGCCCCGGTTGGTAATACCAACCGGGACTAAAGAAGCCAGCCACGGTGGCCCGGCTGGAGGCCTCTTTAGTCCCGGTTGGTATTACCAATCGGGGCTAAAGGTCCCCCCTTTAGTCACGGGCGAGGGAACCGGGGCTAAAGGTCGGGCCTTTAGTCCCGATTCCTTAGCCCCGGCTCCATGTCCGGGGCTAAAGGCCAAAATGGCCCGGGGCTAAAGGCCTGTTCTCAAGTAGTGCAGCGTCCAACATGGGTTTCATTGAAAACCTTAGTTTGAGGTCATATGTGCACACCGATTAAATCTATACGAAATTTCAACAATGACTCATCAAGGGAAATGCTCACCGATATGTCAACGATTCTTAGGCACCCTTTCATTATTTGTGTTGATGTTCTGTCTAGTAATAACTTGCCACATTTTAAGCCATATCAATGAATATGTTGAGCCAGCTATAGATGGTCTAGCTTTTCGTATGTGCCCAGCATCTGGTGCATTTAATTGTCGGTACAATTGTTTTAACCAATGCAACTACCCCTATCAGTCCATTGATGGTGCTTATGAGCTTCTCTCCCATGCAAGCAAGATGTCCTTACATTGAAAAGTGAATGTGTGGCAATAAAACAAAATGAATACTGATTAAAAAAAATGGAGAGGGCAACATCCAATCCAACTAGTTGGAATCTATGTAACTTTTTCTATGCTGCATATTATAACAAGCGGGTGCAATTCACTGCAAATGGGTACTAGCTAGGCTGTAGAACAGAGAGTAGAGGATGTTCAAAGGACTCTGGAAGAAACTGCCATTGTGTTGGGAATGGGAGGCAAAAGCAAAATGGTGGGCTGTTGTTGGACGGGTGGAGGGCTCAATGGTGGGCGATCGCACTCGTGGTATGTCAACTCCTAGATCCAAAATGTCTAGCATGCATTCAGCTTCACATTCTGAGATTCCTGTGCCGGTGCACTACCCCAGCCAGTTTTTTTTCCTGACGGCTAGAACCGTCACAAATAGTGTTTAATACCGTCAGGGAAAGTGTTCCGTGACGGCAACCGTCAGGGATAAGCCGTCAGGGACAAACTGACAGGGAAAGTCCATCTTCCCTGACGAAAAACCATCACTGACCGATCCCTGACGGTTAGAACCGTCAGGAAAGCGTTTCAGCGTCAGTTATTTTCTTACCGTCACGGAAACCTTCCCTGTCGGTAGGAACCCGTCACGAGAAATATAAATCTTTCCTGTCTGTTGCCCACCGTTAGAGAAAGTGGAATCTTACACTGTCAGTTACAAACCCGTCAGGGAAGGTTAAAACTGATCGAGGAAATCATAATTTAAATATTTAAAATCTCATTGAACTATTCAAATCATTGATTAGTCGATCATTTTAATTTAACTATGCATCCACACCAGCTGACAATAAATGTCTCACTCAAAGTTTTTGATACATATAAGCATCATTCTGCAAGTCATTTATACAATGATCAACAAATCTTAAACTACATTCTAAACCAGAGTTGCAGTGTTATAGTTCATGCAACTAACATATAGGAAATAGAAGTTTAATAATTCCTACTCCCTACAAGCCCTTCAGTAGCTGCTACACATCCATTCAATCTCCATATCCTACATTTAAAACAAGATAAAAATGACCACTCAGGAGAGATCATATCACAATGCTTATAGAAAAGTAATCGATATTTGTAGATTAACTAGCTCATGGATATTCCATGAAAAATGTATGTGTTACAGGGAAAACATGCGCTGAGCTCCTCATGAGTAAGTAATGTTTTCCTTTTGTTAGTAAAGCTCTTTTTATAAGCAGAAAAGCATATACTAGATCACAGGTACATGAACAAGTGATAATGGCATGATTGCATCAAAGTAGTGCAAAATATTAGCTGCATGTCCAAATCGCATATGAGATTTCAGAAATGCTACTTCATCTAAGCAAAGCTGTCTTTAGAAACAAAAATGACATTTTTAGAACCAAAATTGCTCAGATTTCCATGTTGATGTACATGCCAAATGTAAATTCACAGAAGTGCATGCACATGGCTATATCTATTCACTGAGGACAAATAAACTTATCAGCTATTCAAAATGTCTATCATTTAAGAGTGGGTTGTTTGACTAGACAATGTCATATATGGTGTACTGTAAATACCTCAATATGTATATAATTAATGTTTACTAAACAAACCAAATTTTACTTGTTTTTTTTAACGTACGCTTTTGTCATTTAACTTTCCAAAACAATCCAAAATGAAAAAGGAGAGAAAAGAGGTTACCTGGTTCGGGTTAAGGTACTCAAAGATACAAAGTACTGCCAAAAGGTGCTTATTAGCATTAAGGACTTCCATTGAGCACTGTAATAGTAAGCAATAAAAGAAAAGAACTATATTAAGAAACAACAGGTAGCAATGACAACTATATCGAGTGAAACAAAAAGATTCAGATTGCATTAAAATTGTTTACAAGGAAGCAAAGGAGATTTACCTTATCCGCAGCCACTTTTAGCAAGATATGGAATACCGTATCACTGCTTTCAATTGCCTTTGATAATGTTTTATCTTGTTCATTGATGCCTTTGATAGAGTCTGTTTTATTTCAAATTCTTGAGACAGTACATATATGCCCTGAAAAGAAGAAACAACCAACAAACATAAGTGTCTATTGTGCTGAACTAAAAAGAATTGCCATTCCCCATGCTGTTGTTTCAGTTATATGTTCAGTTATAAGAAGAAACAACCAACAAACCTTGATTGTGGCAAATTATATGTTCAGTTATAAGTTCAGTAACAAGCATGATCACACATAGGACTTGTCATCTTTCAAAAACAAGCAAAATTGTCATCAATTAATTTCTCAAGAAAAGGGAAACTTGAAGAACACATACCAAACTATATAACTTCAGGAAAATGCGTCTTCCTCAAATAGGTTTGCTTCTCTGATAAGAGTTCCACCTCTGAGGGTGAACTTCCTCGACTCGTAACAGAAAACATTTCACAACAGGGCGATAATTTCAGAACTGAAACGACACCATTCAAGAATACAAGACTGCTCTGAGCAGGAGAAGCTAAAAATTCAGTCATCAAAAGAGATCTAGATGTCTGAACAGAACACCAAAATAAAGAAAGTAATCAATCTGCAACAAACCTTGTTTCTATGAAGCACCTTGGCCTACATAAGAACAATAATAACTAGACAAGTCTAAGTGAATATTTCAGTTTGATATTGATGCTTGGAAAGCATATTTACTAGGAGGAATACTTCAATTCTTAAGTAGTAGAATTCCAAAAAAAAATGGATTGGGCATAAAAAAATTAGGACTCACATTGTGCAACTGTCTGGACAGCAAAAAGAATAAGAATACTCAGTCTATGGAAGAGTAACTTGTTGAATGCAAAATGCAGCTGTGCAACACAAGAGGATACCATTGAGTTTGCTTGCATTATCATCAATGTACACTTGTAGTTGCTGAGAAGATTATTCAAATAAAATTCAGTATACTAGCACTCTATATAAGGGTAAACAAATTACCTAAATCAGTTTGATATAGGCTACGACAACATCAAGCAGAAGAACTAGAGAAAAAATGAAGATGATAATCTTTCCATGTCATTTTCTTTTTCAGAGGCAAGTCAGATGGTGTCATCTCTTTATTGTGTCAGCTTGTGAGTAATTAGATAGTCTGCATCCATGAGAGATAGCATAACAAATTAGATCAGAAAATTTATTATGAAAGGCATTATCTATTCACATAATAAAAAAAATACTTGCAACTATCTTCATATTTTGCAGATCTAGCTGTTTCAAACAAGGCATTTTAAGATAATAAGCAAGCTTTTAGGTGGTTCATTATTTAACTTTTCCCTCACGTATATGGCCAGATACTAAACTGTTGAATAAGAAACAATGGAGACAGATCTCATGGGGTTCTATTTGTCTCCATGTTATGGATCCACCAGCTCTTGGCATATTCCTCCATGGTTCTGGATCTGTGCGGCTGTAACACCATGCTGGACCTGCAAGGGGAGGAGCAGGGGCTCGCCTTGCTGGATCCACCATAGACGTGTATCGGGAGGACGTGAGGAGCAGGGGCTCACCTTGGTAGATCCAGGGGAAGCGAAGCCGCTGTGGATCTTGCTTGGGTTGGACCACCCTGTAACACCCGTGGGCACCGTCGATCACCGGAGATGTGAGAGACAAGGGGAAATCGCCGACGAGGAAGGAGCAGATGAAAGCTCTGTCTTCCGTTTACTCAGTAGTGAATAGTCTTGTCCCTTACAAGCCACGATAGAGAAATATAAGGCACAAAGCCAACTAGTACATGGACCCACTAGTCATACTCTATTACATAAGCACGCAATTGAATAAACGCCTTCTACAGTTGATGACGCCTTGTGTTGGTTACGCCTTCACCCCCTGAGTCTTGACACCTCCCCCGGCCGAAGATTCTGCTTGCCCCCAAGCAGGTGCTGCAGGAAACCGAGTCTTGAGCACATGATGATCTTCCCAAGTAGCTGAAGATGGTGGTAGGCCTGACCAGGTGACAAGAACTTGTGGGACAGCAGCATTACCCTTTCTTACCAAGCGACGCTGTAGAATTTGTTCTGGTACGGCTTCCATAGTCTGCAAATCAGTAAGTGCAGGTAATGTGGAAAAGACAGGGGTGTAATTGGGTGTAAATGGTTTGAGTTGGGAGATGTGGAACACTGGGTGAATGTCACTGTGACCAGGGAGTTCCAGTTTGTAGGCAACAACACCAATGCGCTCTAGAATCTTATAAGGTCCAAGATACTTGTAATCAAGCTTTGGAAATGGTCGACTAGCAACTGAGGATTGAGTGTAAGGTTGCAACTTGAGCAGGACCTGTTCCCCAATTGCAAATTTCCTGTCAGACCTTTTCTTGTCCGCCTCTATCTTCATTCTGTTTTGAGCTTGTTCAAGTCTCTGCTTGAGCAGCTGCAGATGTTCTTCTCTATTAGAGATAACCTCTGTTACTGCCTGAATTGTATCCACAGTAGGCACTGGACTGGCTCCCAGGTTAGGTTCACACCCATACAGTGCTTTAAAAGGAGAACAACCTAAAGCACTATGAAAGGAAGAATTATACCACAATTGTGCCAAAGAAAGCCATGATTTCCAACTTTTTGGTGAATCTTGAACTGAGCATCTTAAGTACATTTCCAAGCATTGGTTGATCCTTTCTGTTTGGCCATCGGTTTGCGGATGGTATGGAGTAGACAACGTCAAGTTAACCCTGTAGAGCTTGAACAGTTGTTTCCAGAAAGTACTGACAAAGATCTTGTCTCTGTCACTAACAATGCTTCTGGGTAACCCATGTAATTTCACAATGTTGTCCATAAATAGCTGGGCCACCATCACTGTTGTGTTTGGGTAACATGGGAATGAAGTGGGCAAATTTTGTAAGTTGATCAACCACTACCAGAATCACGGTATATCCTTCAGAATTGGGGAGCCCCTCCACAAAGTCCATGGATAAATCTTGCCAAACACCAGCTGGGATGGGCAGAGGTTGTAGTAATCCAGCTGGGTGGTCATAAGAATGTTTAGCATGTTGGCAGATACTGCATTGCTTGACATAGTTGTCCACATCTGCTTTCAGGCCCTTCCATAAGAACAGTTTTTTTAATCTATGATATGTTGCATTAACTACTGAATGACCTCCAATGGCGGAGGAATGAAAAGCAGCAATTAACTTGGTTTGGAGGGCTGAATTGTTCCCAATCCAAATCAATGTACCTCTTCTGATCAGGCCCTGGTCTAGGCTGAACCCATTGGTGTTAGGACTAGCCAGAGCCAACTGCTGCAAGAGCTCCTGAGCTTGAGCATCAGTGGCATAAGAGTTAAGCACTTCTTGGATCCACTGGGGTTGCACCTGAGAAACAGCTTGAAGAGCCATCATGTGTGCCACTCGTGATAATGCATCTGCTGCCTTGTTGTCTTTGCCTTGTTTATAAATGATTTTGAATTGGAGACCCATCAACCTAGTCATGGCTTTCCTTTGCATTTCAGAATGAAGGTTTTGTTCATTCAAGTAGGACAGAGATCTGTGATCAGTAAGGATGAGAAATTCTTGTCTCTGCAAATATGGTCTCCACTTTTCTACTGCCATGATGAGGGCTAGAAATTCTTTCTCATAAATGGAGAGATTCCTGTGTTTCTCCCCCAAAGCCTTGCTTAAGTATGCTATTGGTTGGCCTTGCTGCATCAAGACAGCTCCAATTCCATCAATACATGCATCAGTTTCCACCTGAAATTGCTTGTGAAAATCTGGTAGTGCCAGGACAGGAGTAGTTGTCATAGCTACTTTGAGATTGTCAAAGGCTTCTTGAGCTTGAGCAGACCACTAAAACTGCTTAAGTCTGAGCACATTTGTCAATGGCTTAGCAATCATGCCATAATGTTTCACAAATTTTCTGTAATATCCTGTTAACCCCAGAAATGCTCTAAGCTCAGTCATAGAAGATGGAGTGGGCCAGTTGAGCATAGCAGTAGTTTTAGCTTGATCAGTAGCCACTCCTTTATCTGAGATAATATGACCCAGGTACTCCAAACTTGGTTGGGCAAATGTGCATTTAGAGACTTTCAAATATAGTTGATTGGCTCTCAAAGTTTCAAACACCTGCTGAATATGTTGGATGTGATCTCCCATTGTTGTATTGTAAATGAGTATGTCATCCAAGAACACCAATACAAATTTTCGCAAGAATGGTTGCAGGAGTTGATTCATGATGCACTGAAAGGTGGCTGGGGCATTGGTAAGACCAAATGGCATCACCTTAAATTGGTAATGACCTTGGTGTGTCTTGAATGCAGTTTTATATTCATCTTGAGGTAACATTCTGATCTGGTGATACCCTGATCTCATGTCTAGTTTGGTGAAGAACTTGGATCCAGCAAGTTCATCCAAAATTTCATCCACAATGGGCAGTGGAAATCTATTTTTGATTGTCATGGCATTTAATTTCATGTAGTCCACACAGAACCTCCAATTGCCATCCTTCTTCTCGAGTAAGAGCACTGGAGAAGCAAAGGGGCTGTGACTGTGTGTGATGAGGCCAGATTGTAGCAATTGCATGACTTGATTTTCTATTTTTGTTTTGTGTTGTGGGGAATAATGATAGGGTCTGGCATTGACAGGCACTGCATCTGGGTATAGTGGAACAGCATGATCATAGCTTCGATGTGGTGGAAGGTGTTTAGGATCTTGAAAGATGTCAGCATACTGAAGCAGTAAGTCTTGAACATCTTCATTTGGATGTTGCAGAGATGGTGATGTGGTGGTGCAGCTAGGTGTAGTGTTGTTCAACATGGCATATGCCCAAATATCATTCCCTTTGATGGACTTGAACACCTGCTTGGCAGAAATAGTGTGTAAGGCCAGTGGGGATGGTTGCAAACCTTTGAGTGTAATCATCTTGTCAAGGTGTTGAAATTTCAAGGTCTTTGCTGCCCAGTCACACTGCATAGGACTGAATGTTTTGAGCCAATCATAGCCGAGGATGGCATCATAGGGTAATAGGTCTAACACTATCATATCAGTTGTGAAAGTGTGGCCCTGAATGTACCACTGGAGACCTTTGACTTGCTTAGTTGCTGTCATCCAGTTGCCATTAGCTAACTTGACCTTTTGATGCTCTATGGGAACAGTGGGCAGTTGAGTAAGCTGAACAAAATTCATACTCACAAAACTGTGGCTGCTGCCAGTATCAACCAAGATGAGCATGGTTTTGTTTTGGACAGTGGATTTGAGTCTGATGGAGTCACTGGCTTCAGTTCCCGCCATTGCATTCAGAGATAATTGGCAAAAATTTTCGGTCAACATCTCATCAACTGCAATATCATTGAGGAGGTCTTCATTAATTTCCCTGTCCAAATCATTTAGAACCAAAGCATTGAGTTGAGGCCTGTTTTTCTTTGCACAGTGTTCTGCATGCCCAGGTTCAAATTTCTCTCCACAATGGTAGCATAGGTTGTTAGCTTTCCTATAATCTCTCAACTGTTTGTCATGCCACAGATTGCCATAGATAGATGAGTTTCTACCATCAGACTTAGTCTGTGTTGGTCTGCCTGTGGGTTGTTTTTGCTGATATTTCAGCTTGCTCCTGTCCACCACTTTCTGTTGAATTTTGGCTATAATGACAGCTCTCTCCACAGTAGTTGGTACCTGGGGCTCTACCACAGCACGAATATCATCCATGAGACCTCTCACATATTGTGTGGCAAAGAACAGGGGGTCATAACTGGATCCATGCATTGTCACATCATACTGTAAGGACTGGAACTGAGCAGTATACTCCTCTACAGTAGTTGATTGCTTGAGATCCAATAGTTCATTGATGGCTGATCTGTAATCATCACTACCAAACTGTTGTTGCACATCTGCAGAAAACTGCTGCCAGGTTACTGAAGCCTGAGTGATCTTGTAAGTTTGCCACCACTTAGCAGCATTACCCTCTAGATGCATAGTTGCTGCTTCTACCCACAAGCTTTCAGGAATGGAATATATGGAGAAGTAGTTACTGCACTTGTCGAGCCAGATTTTGGGTTGGGTACCATCACAGGATGGGAAATGCATCTTGGGTAATGCATGGTGAGGTATGGAATCTTTTCGTAGGTGGGGTTTATGGGTTTTAAACCGATGGGATGGCTCTGGTTTGGTGTTATGTTTGCCATGAGCAAAGACATTCTCAAAGTCTATCTCATCTTCAGCTATGACAGAATCAGTACTGAGAGAACGAGCATCCCTGTCAAACTGACGCATTGTTAACTGAGCCACCGCTTGACCATTCGCTCTAACTTGCTGAGCAATGAACTGTTGTTCAGTTGTGCATTGATCCACCTTCAGAGTTGTGTCAGTCAGCTGTTGTTTGACTTCTTGTTGAATGATGCCAATATCGTTCATTCTAGCAAACAACATATCAAAATTGTCCATAACCTGACCACAACGAGTCTTGTCTTCCTCCGCACTGTTCGACATCTGTTCCAATAAAATCTGAGTCTGTGCCGAAGGTTTTGGAGTCTTCGTAGGCGCCGTGGTGAAATACTGATGGTGAAAACAGTGCAGAAAGATGGTGATGCAGCAGGTTCAGCCGAGACCTCCCCTATCGCGTGCAAAACCTGAACCCAACTCCTGGAACTGAGGCTTGATCGAGGAATTTTACAACGGAAACACGTGCTTCGCAACCCAAATCGAAGGACAGTTCCCCGCCGTACGCCACCGCTCCGCAATCGACAGCAACTTACAAAATTTTTACACGGAGACAGATGCCCCACAACCCTGGGTTGCTAATCAACGCGAGCTAAAGGAGAAATAGGGTGAGCAGCAGGAGATAGCTCACAGTGGTTCACGCCGCCGAACCGGATCTAGTCGTTGCCGAAACCCCAATCGAGAAGACGTAGCCGAAGACGACCGCGCTGTGGATCGTTGACGCGCCGCCGAATCTCGTCATCCGTGCTGTACGTAGAAGACGCAGGGAAGGCGATGCAGTGGTAGGAGCACGAGACCTAATCGATCTCCATGCTCGAGAAGAATTTGTGGTGGGTGGATAGTGGATCTAGGACGAGGTGGGGATAGGGCCGAGGATAGATGGTCTTTGATACCACTTGTAACACCCGTGGCCACCGGCGATCACCGGAGACTTGAGAGACAAGGGGAAATCGCCGACGAGGAAGGAGCAGATGAAAGCTCTGTCTTCCATTTACTCAGTAGTGAATAGTCTTGTCCCTTACAAGCCACGATAGAGAAATATAAGGCACAAAGCCAACTAGTACATGGACCCACTAGTCATACTCTATTACAGAAGCACGCAATTGAATAAACGCCTTCTACAGTTGATGACGCCTTGTGCTGGTTACGCCTTCACCCCCTGAGTCTTGACACACCCTTCATGGAACCTCGCCGACTCATGGCCGCTGCACATCGAGAATCTCTGCCATGGTCGGTACCTCACGCGCCGCTGCGACACATGACCTGTGTGGGAAGCAAAGGGAGAAGCCGTGAGGTGGAACACAGAGAGGGAGCAGGGGCTTGCCTCGAACACGCATCGGCGGCGTCCTCACCTGTGTTGCGGTGCTTCGCCCGTCCGCCGCCATCTTTGCGAGAGAGAGAGAGGATACAGAGGAAGACTCCATCCAGCCGTCTAGGTGAAAGGATAAGGACGGGATTTTTTTTTGGTTCTGCTTGTGCGGGGTGCGCGGCGTCGTGTGCCCTTTCTGCGCCATTATTTTCATCCTCTCTCTCTAACACGTGGGCCATACCAAGGATCAGAGCGCGCGGTTCTGATTTTTCGGGGGCGCCGGGAGGGTCGCTGACGGTGCAGACGCTTTCCCTTCGGTTTTGCCGCACACGTCAGAGAAGTGAGCAGCACCCGTGACGGGAGGTTTGGGCGGACGGGAGTACTCCGCGCCGCAGGGAAAGAATTGATCTGGGGTAGCGGTGCTACTGTTGCTTCTAGTCCAAACATAGCATGACGACATGTGCAGCATGAAAGAGCTGTCGAGGCCAACAATATTCATTGTGATTGTTCATACTGGAGCAGCACCAGTTCTTCATTTGGTCAATAGTCCTGCAGATGCAAGATGCAAGATTATTTCTATGCACCAGAGATAGCGGTGCTACTGTTTGGGTTCAGCAATTTGTCTATACTGCAGACGCATCCATACTAAAAATTTTGAGATTCATGCATTTCTTGCTCTCGGTCTCTAACCCATATTCTATCTATGCTGTTTTCACATTTTGCAATCAAGATGCTGAAGCATGACCGCAAAACTTAACAACAAACGATAATATGCATGTCAAGCAGGAATGCGTCATTATTGCACTATTTGTTCAGCATTATGAATAGTATGATTGATTGAGCAATCGAGCATGTATATATTGTGACTACAGCTAGACAGAACACACAACATATACAGTTTGTTGTTCGCAAAAACAAACATATAAAGATGTATGACTGCCAAATGCCAGGGAAGATGACATGACAAAAATAAGAAAGTCTACTCTTCACTTGATCCAGTTCGATACATATAATTATTATAAGGAAGTAGTATCTTACTCTTGACTTGAATGACGCGGCTTGAAGTAGGAATATGTACCAAAGAAGGTCTGCAAATGTGATGGCGAGGAGGAACACGGCATCGGGGAGCGACGTGGCCTACTATGGGATGCTGAAGTAACTGCACACCAGTGCCGCACGCCAACCGAGCCATCTTGCCTGCTGGTACTTGTTCACCTTTGCGATCACAACGCTGAGGTAGGTGCGGTCGGTGGCCATATGGACCCCATGGCAGAAGTGGCAGAGGAACACGGTCTGGTCCATGTCCCAAATGCTGTTCATCTGGTTTCAGCATGCCTCTGTGCTGCAGCAAGCATATGTCCTCTGATGAGGCCACCAGGCAATAATCCATAGACATAGCGTAGGCGATGACATCACCCGGCATGAGCGGGTAAGTCTGCTTCAAGGCAACCCAGTTACACAGATGGAGCGTACAACAAAATAACTATCTATTAACAAAGTTAAATCGTCAAGGCAATCAACTCTGATGAATCTTGGCAGAAGTCATTTATTTATGTAAAATCTTCCAAGGCATACATTTGTTAGCACCCAATCGGCTGTTGGTGAAGATGACGCCTCTGCTCCAGGTGCTACCACTGAACAAGTCGAGCTATCAGGCAAAGCACTACTGGGCAGGCCAAGACGGCCCAGCATGCGTAATCCACGCGTCTATGGGCCGAAATGGGCAACTCCTTAAGTGTCGTGCTCCCGTAGCTAGCTGTTCTGTTATATATAGCGAGAGATATTCTTGTATGAGGGGTGTGAAAATACTATAAACAACAACTCTCCGAACTAAAGCTAAGATTCGTCTACGCCCAACCTCTTGTTGTGCTCGTTCCCCATCTCTGATTCCTCTCCTTCCTCTCCGATGCTAACAAACTGGTATCCGGGAGCCACCCTTCCTCGCTTTTTTCTTCTCATTCTCACCTTGATCTAGGAGTGTGATTCCCGACAGCGGGTCGATCGCTATTCTTCACTTCGGTGTTGAGCGTTGATCCCAGAAGTCCGTGCCGAGGTCACTCTGATCGGTGACGAGCGAGCAAGAAATCCAAACCTTACTCTGGAGCCCCACCAGATCGATCATGAGCATTTCACCAGGTTTCGCACGCAGCTAGGCGCCATGGATCCCAATTTCAAGCTCCTGCTGGACGAGATGAAGTCGATGAAGCACTCACTGGAGACTAGCATCGCTGCAGTGGAGACGTCACTAGGGAACCGGATCAAGGTTGTGGGGAGGGTTGGGCAGTATTCGAGTAGCAAACTTCCTAAGATGAATTTCAAGTTGTGGCTCACTCGCTGTAGTGACTAATTTGATATGTATTTTTGTAGAGCATCATATGTGGATTCGAGTCGCGTCCATGCACATGAAATCGATCGCTGCCAGGTGGTGGCAATCTGTGGAGCAGCGCCTCCGCACCCGGGATTGGACTTGTTCCTGTCATGAGTTGCTTGACCGTTTTGGCAAGGATTAGAGTATGAGGTCTACATCTGTCAATTGTTTCAGATTAGACAGTCTGGTTCAGTGCAGGACTATATTGATCAGTTTGCCAGTCTAGTTGATCAGTTAGTAGTTTATGCACCTGATACTGATCCTCATTTTTATGCTATCCGTTTCATTGATGGTCTTCATGATGATATTCATAGTGTCGTACACATGTAGCGTCCTTCTTCTTTCGATTCTGCTGGTGTGCTTGCTCTGTTACAGGAGGAGTTGCTGGATCCAACACGCCGTCGTGAGCCTCGGAAGGTCGATTCACTCTATTTTAGAAGGTCGGGCGTCCGAGCGCCTCTACCACTTCCTCCTCCACCACACACTGAGCGGCTGGAACGCCCCCCCCCCAGTTGTGGCAGCAGGGGATGATCGATGCTCCCGTGGCATTGAGGATAGGTTCTCTACGCTGCGTTCCTACCGCCGAGCCCACGGCCTCTGTATTCGCTGTGGTGAGAAGTGGTCTCGCGAACATAAGTGCCCAGAACAGCTTCAATTGCATGAGTTGCAGGAGGTCTGGGATCTTTGTCATGCTGATGATTCTGTTGAGCAAGAGCCAACTGACTCGGACCTGCAGACATTCAGTGATGACAATGGCTGGTTAGTCCACTTTTTGTTCCATTCAGTCACCGATGCTGTGCAGGGTCATTTCGTCAAGATGTTGGTTGATTCTAGCAGTTCTCACTCTTTTCTCAGCACCACTCTGGTACCAAAACTGCAGGGACAGTTTCAACTAGATTCTTGTGAAGGTCCAAGTGGCTGATGGCACTCAGCTTCTCTGTTCACAAGTGTTTCTATCCCTTGTTTGGTCTCTTCAAGGCTGTCAGTTTGTCTCTGATTTTCGAGTGCTGCAATTGCCTCATTATGATCTCATTTTAGGCATGGATTGGTTGTCTGATCACAGTCCTATGCAGGTGGATTGATTGCGTAAATGGCTTGTGGTGCTGTATGGATAGTCTGCTGTTTTGCTGCAGGGAGACTTGTCAGAGCTTCCTGTGGGATCTGTTGTTCAGGTGGCAGCAGTATTGCCGAGCAGTGAATCTCCTCCACTAACAACAGCACCGCCTGAAATTGTCACCCTTCTTCAAGAATTTTAGTCGACATTTGATCCGCCGTTAGGATATCCCCCTTAGCGACATTGTGGTCATGCCATTCCGTTGGTCCCTGGTGCATCCCCAATGTCGGTTCACCCCTATTGTTACCCACCAATGATCACAGATGAGATTGAGCGACAAGTTTGCGAGATGCTGTAGACAGGTATCATTCAGCCCAGTCACAGTCCATTCTCTTCGGCTGTTTTGCTAGTCAAGAAGAAGGGTGGGACCGTTCAATTAGGTTGTTGATCGTCAGGCACCGAATGCTATCACTGCCAAGGCCAAATATCCAGTTCCGGTCATTGAGGAGTTACTAGATGAGTTGACCAAATGCTTCATGGTTTTTATGTTTGGATCTTACCGCAGGATATCAATAGATTTGGTTGCAGCCTGGTGAGGAACACAAGACTGCCTTTCAGACTCACTCTGGTCACTACGAGTTATGTGTTATGGCTTTTGGGTTGACGGAAGCCCCAGGTACCTTTCTGCACGCCATGAACACAACATTGGCACCGCTTCTTCGCAAGGGTGTACTAGTCTTCTTCGATGACATCTTAGTGTATAGCGCAACCCTGTACGAGCATTTGCACCGCCTGCGACAAGTCTTGCAGCTGCTACACATGGATAAGTGGCAAGTCAAACTGTCCAAATGTGCTTTTGCTCAATGTCAGCTTAAATATCTTGGGCACATCATTTCTGAGCATGGGGTTGCCACCGACCCAGCTAAAGTGCAGGCAGTTCTTTAGTGGCCTCTCCCTCAAAATGCTCGGGAGCTTCGCAGTTTCTTCGGCCTTGCGGGCTATTATTGTCGTTTTGTCCGCAATTTTGGCATCATTGCAAAGCCATTAACTCAGTTGCTCAAAAAGGGGGTCATTTTTGTTTGGACGGATGCCCACACTGCTGCTTTCAGCGCTCTAAAAGAGGCTCCCACTTCGGCTCCAGTCTTGGCCCTTCCTGATTTCAGCAAACCATTCATGGTGGAAACAAACGCCTATGGTCTGGGTGTTGGAGCTGTACTCACTCAAGGCGGCCATCCCTTGGCCTACCTTAGTAAGACTCTTAGCCCCCGCTCCAAGGGACTATCAGTTTATGAAAAAGAGTATTTGGCCATTTTACTTGCCTTAGAACAGGGCGGGGCGGGGTACCTTCAGGATGCTGAATTTCATATTTATACGGATCAACAGATCGAGTTTGGTGCAGTTGGTTGACCCGCGCCTTCACACTCCGTGGCAGCAAAAGGTGTTCACCAAATTACTTGGCCTGTAGTACAAAATCATTTACCGCAAGGGGGCAGACAATCGAGCAGCTGATGCTCCGTCTAACATTCCTGCAGTTAAGTGTCAGGCACATTCTGTTGCTCAGCCCGAATGGCCTAGTGATGTTTGTGACTCTTATAATCATGATGAACATGCTCAATCCATGGTCACTAAGCTGGCTGTTGATCTGGCCTCGATTCCCAATTTCACCTTTCGCGATGGTCTTCTTCGATATAAGTCTTGTGTTTGGATTGGGACTGACCATGCCTTGCAGTCTCGGCTGATCAGTGCCCTTCATAAAGCGCGGTGGGAGGTCACTCGGGTGTGCCCATAACATATCAGCGCTTGAAGCAGCTCTTCGCTTGGCGCGACATGAAATCAGCAGTTCAGTCCTTTGTCCAAGCCTGGCTGGATGGTATGCAAACAAGCCAAACCAGATCGCTCCAAATTACCTGGGTTACTTCATCCTATCCCTGTACCAAATCGTGCTTAGCCTGTCCTCTCCATGGATTTTATTGAGGGTTTGCCATTATAGGGGGGTTTCAACTGTATTCTTGTTGTGGTGGACCTATTTTCCAAATATGCACATTTTATGGGTCTTTGACATCCTTTCACTGTCGCTCATGTCGCCAAACTCTTTCTGACTCAAGTTTACAAGCTTCATGGAATGCCCAAAGCTATTGTTTCTGACAGAGACGCATCTTTACAAGTGCTTTTTGGCGAGAGTTGTTCAAGTTGGCTCAAGTGGATCTGCGCATGAGTACGGCATACCATCTGCAATCGGATGGGCAAACTAAACGAGTAAATACGTGTTTGGAAACATTCCTGCTGTGCTATGTTCATGCTTGTCCCAAACAGTGGAGTTCTTGGTTGGATCTTGCTGAATTTTGGTACAACACGTCCTTTCATTCGTCCCTGGGGCAGTCTCTGTTTGAGGAGCTTTATGGCTTCGCTCCCTAGCAGTTCGGCCTCCATGCAACCGTAGATCCACCGTTTTCTGATCTGGCCGCCTGGCTTCTTGACAGAGAGCTCATGTCTGATGTCATACGCTGTAACAACCCAAAAATCCGGACATTTTAAAATTTTTCGGTGATTATGTGGAGCATGTAGTTGCTAGGTAAACCGGGAACAATTCATAAATAAATTGTTGCATTCATATAGTATTGGTTGTAGGAGTTTGCCGGAGATTCTTTTTGCAACTTAAATCTTATATCGGAGAGCACAGATCCATAGCAACCCTCTGTCAACCGTCTCGAAACTCTTCTTGGTTCTTCTTGTTCCAACTAAAAACCCTTCGAGACATAATATTTCTTAGAAGAGAAAAATCCTTTTCTCCTTTCCTATCAAAATCGTATTTAGATGCTTCACCCAAATTCCTCCAAATTTCTCCCAAACCCTTTAGAAATCCCTTTCACTACTTCTTAGCAAAATGGGAAAACTTCCTCCATCTCTTGGGCTCAAACCACCAGCCGGCCCACTCTCTTCCTCCTCCCCCCCCCTCACCCGCTCGGCCCCTGTCCTCCTCACGCAGCCCAGCCAGCTTGCCTCCCCGCGCGGCCCATCCAACCCAATCGACCTCCTTTTCTTCTGCCCGCACGCGCAGCCGGCCCAGCCATCCCACCACCTCCCACGCGAACAGCCCAGACGGCCCAACTGCCGGCCGCGTCACCCCCGAACCCTAGGAGCGTCGCGACCCCTGGCCTCTTGGCCGCCGCCGCCAGGGGAAGAGCCGCGACCGCGCCCCCTGGCTCCCCCACGCGCACGCAGCACCCGCGATTCCCCGCGCCCGTGCCGCAGGATGCTCGCCACGTGTTCCGAGGCGGGCACGGACGCCAAGGATGACCGCTACACCCTCCGAGCCCTAGACGCCACCGGTATAAAGGCCACGGACGCCTACCGCCATTCCCTTCGAGCCATCATTCCCCATCTTCTTCCCCACCGGCGCCGCACTCTTCTCCTTCCCATCACCCTACCGCGCCGCCCCGCCTCTCTTTCTCCCATGCCGAGCCACCATGCGCGTGCATGCCCAAGACCACGCCGCCGCCCTTCCGCCCTCTCCTGCACAACGGTCGCAGCCGCGACGGCCGGGCCTCGGCCGCGCCCCGCCGGGCCGACTAGCCGGCAGCGACATGCCGAGCCACGTCGGGCGCTGGTCGCGGTGGTCATGGCCACGCCTTCGATGCCGCCACCCGCGACGCAACCACCACGACGGACGCCACCGACCTCACGTCCTCGCCGCGCCCCTCCTCGACGTCGTGGCCACGACGCGCCGCGCCGACCACGAGCTCGTGCCACTTGAAGAAACCCGTTGCTGCACGACGTCGTTCGGCCACCTCCACTCCTCGTCGAGCCCGGCCAGACCCACGTCGACCGCGACGACGCCCGGACCTCCACGCTGCACTCCGGCCACCTCAACCGCACGCGACGTCGCCCAGCGTCTACAGCCAGCCACGACCGCGCCACCGCTTGCCGCTGCTCCAGCTGGGCCACCGCACCAAGCTGTCGCCCTGTCCCCGTTCCAAGCACCGGACCAGCAGTCGCAGCAGCTGCCGGACCTCGTCGGCGTGTCCCAGCACGTCGGCGTCGACGTTGCAGACACTACAACACCACCCGCAGCAGCACCAAGCCATGATCGACCACTACAACGAGCTCCATCTCCACCTTCCTGTGTCACTGCTACTGCAAGACTGTTGGTGAGCCTCCATGTCCAAGCCTCCCTCTGTTTCCCTTCCTAATGCCATCCATGAACTGAAATCGGCCTTCGTGCCATGTTCCTTCACTACTGCAGGGAAACAGTCGGACTTGTGGCGCCCTTCGCGAACCACGACTCCCTCCGGTCGTGGCCCTATCCAGCTAGCTAGCAGCAAGCCACGTTCGGGCAGCAGTAGGTCACAACCAGCCGGGATGCACGGAATCAAGTCGCGACGTGCCCGACACTCCTTTTTATATCCTGCACGTGAATAAACCTTGTAAACTGACTCATGATATTCATCCTTGCCTGCCTGTGCCATCGAGCCGGCTCTTTCTACATGTTCACGCTATCGACGAACTTGATATCTTGTATCGATCTATTTTTCATCCTCGATCAAACCTCTCCCCTCTAGGTGCACCACATGCAAAGGACGGAGGACGAGCTACGCGGATGGCACTGCGACGCCAAGACCTAGATGTCGAGCAATGTCATCCATGATTACACAATGAACCACAGTTAGCTAAACGTTCCTCTCTTCCAACCCCGACCCTGCATGCCAAACTTGGAACGAGTAGAACGAGGTCATTTCTGACCGATCACACTCAAGCACACACACACGACCGACCCAAGCCAAATCGAACCCCTGGTGTTCCAAGAACACCGACGTGTTACTGACCGCCCCGAAAGGACGTACATGATGAAAGCATGACCGCGACGTGTTTAGACCAAATGGAACGAACCCTAGTCGACATGCTGAACGACAAGATAATTCTCTTCTCATCTTGGCCGTAGGATGCCCCTGATGGAAACCGTAGCATATGACGACTGAGGAGACCCCGTGACCCTCGATCGTGCCGCGTAGTACACTGGCCACGACACCCTTCGATGCTCCCTCGACGCGCCTTACCTCGAGTCTTCCTCGACGTCGTGTATACCGCTACCATGACCCTTTGGGACCCTTGTTATCTTATTGTTGACTTACCGAGCCCCCCTGGAAAGTCTCTTAATTATCTATCCGTACTCATGCTATGTCTCGTTCTTACGACCACCTGTATATGCACTTGTGATACAGGATCCATCCAATCTCATGCTATGGGAATGTGCTACTCCACTTATTTGGTTTGACGTGTTATTGTGTCGCTTTATGGTTCTTATCGTTGATTCGATGGATGTTCGTATGTTTGTTTGTGTGCCAAGCCCTTGAGCTGGCTGAGGGATCGTACCTCGTTCGGACGTTACTATCGTGAGACCCGTCTCGCCATGGCTGTAATGCCGAATGTAACACGACCCCTGTTAGTGTATCTTGTGGTCGCGAGAACATCTCGCCATAACCATGGAGCTATGCTCTTTTTCACTTATTTGAATATGCTTTATAAATGTTTCTTCGTGCACAAACTCTTGTATGCTTGTACCCATTGACCACTGCATATCTCGATTCTCGCGGTGACAACCGCACCGCTACGAATCTAGAAATGACTTAGTGCCAAAGCACCCCGGTTGGGTACCCTACATGTAGTTTGCGCACTTGCATCTTATATTGTGCCACTCCTTCCAATACCCCGTCTTCTGCCATGACGTGTGCATTGGAAAGAATGAACCTTTGACTTATATAATTATATTTTTGCTATTCCTTTTGTTAGCAAAGCTATGGTCTACTCCCTCTGTCTCTTTTTAGATGTCACTAAGGAAACGTGTTTGTGAGGAAAACATGGTTTTCTAGTGACATCTATTTTGAGACGGAGGGAGTATGTTGTATATCATTGCCCCGCGTGTCGACTCGATCGACCACCTAAACACATTTCTCTAGAGATGTGCCTAAGGACATGGCATAGATGTGCTGAGCTAACCCCGCTCTTATGAGTGACCCTGAGTCTTGGTTCTCGACGTACAGTGTCATGTGGATCGAGAGGATTGTAGATCTCCAACCCTTTTGCGCTACCGCTTTTGCCATAGCGGGCAAGCCAAGGTACCTTGGAGTCAAGTCACAATGGTGTTAATCGTTCTTATGATCAATTGACCTTTGGGATAAGGCTACAAGAGCCGAACCCCGTCATACTTTATTCGTTAGGTTCGTCCTTCGATTTCCGCCCTATTAAATGACGACCAAATCGAAGGATGTGAGTCGTGGTGTTTGCTAAGAATATACCTTGGTTGAACCCTATGACATAAAGCCGAATTGGCTTGGCCAAGACTTAAACTTGCAAACCTCCACCTTGTTCCTAGCCCGAGGAAATCGGACAACCGCCAAGAGGGCTAAACCTTGTGTATTTTATTGTCTCGTTGGTGTTAATAGATCTTCATACGTCTTGTTGTCTTTTCAATTACGACGTGTGTTCTCTTGCCTCGTGTGTCATTTCGTGGAGTAGTATACGATTGTACCAAGAGAGCATGGACGATAACAAGGACTGTGACATGGAATCAACTCAGGAGGAGACGACCTCGCCGATGGAACACCAACGAGGAATAATTAACCACGACTATGACTACTTCATAGGTGTCATGGCAGCACCTTCTTTTTAGAGAATCCTATTAGACATTGCAAATATGTAGACTTGCTAGTGCTTTATATTTATTCCTATGCTAGTATATTGATGCATGATACTACCTAAGCCATTATTACCTGATTGCAACCCACTCTACCACAACCCCCATGCTTTGCGCATTCGCTCACTTATTCATACTTACTCGCCTGCTTGCTTGCATGTTTCACCATTATATTATTAACTCCACTTTGTATATATCTGAGATGTGATGCGAATGATGAACCCTTGGGAATGGTTTGGCGGGTGATGCCAGACTTGGTGATCGGTGAGCGTGCTGCGTGTGTGACTTGGGTGTGTGGAGGGTGAGGGTTGAGTCGACCAAGCCGGAATATACGACGAGCCGAGTGCGAGTCTTGCCGTGGGGCAGATCTGGATGCCCCTGTGGATGTGAAACCTGTGGCGGTTTAAGTGGTGACTTGAGGTGGACCCGAGTGTGAGCCATTGGTGGAGCTCGGGTTAGGGGCGTGCTATGGTGGCACGTAAAATGGAAACCCTTTGATAAGACATTCCGGCTTTGTCATCCTAGGTGGGGCAGAATCTGGACCATGGGGAAATACCTTTACATGCCACTCGCTCCTTATGGACGGGGACAGTCGGACTACCTGGTAGAGTGATGCCACTACTGCTAGGCGAGAGAGTGCGAGGAAGGTACGGGTATGGGAGTCCCACACCCTTCTGAGATGATCACGGCTCCCACTTCGGGAGAGGGAACGTGACTTCACAGACTTAGCCATCCCAGACAGACTTGGGGTGTTCCAGGGCTGAGAGGTAGGTTGGCATTACTCTAGGCTGGCAAGCTACCGATATCCGCCTAGGCACAACTAGGGTGTTGACGATGGCGATCTTGTGGATATTGTAGAACCTCTGCAGAGTGTATGGTTGATCGATCGATACGTTGGCCAATTCATTGGTCGCGGACCTTTTCCCTGACCTTTTTCCGACTAGTGAGAGTTCTCTTTTCTCCCCCTGGTATATGAGTGTCGACCGTGAGCCTGGTGTGAGGCTGCAGGCCGTTGAGACAAGGCTGGGAGGGAGCTGGCCTTTGTCGACCTGAGTGTGTGAGATGAGATGAGGTGATGGTGTGGTGATGATTGGGATGTATATGGATATGGACATGGCGGATGGATGTGCATGTGTGTGTATGGGAATGTGATAAAACTTGATAACATTATTATATTTATTACTGCTCATGCGCTAGGATGCAAATCCACAGCCAAATCTTAGGATCGCCAGATCCCTTGTTTTATCTTTTCCACTAAAGCTCATCGGTGTTGACCATGGCCTGCACACATCTGGCGGTATGCAGATTTTCCTGCTTCAGAGGTACTGGCTCTAGGAGGATTAGGAGGTTTCGTTCCTACGCTCAAGTTTGGTTCTGAGGATCCGATCGATGCTGCGCTACAACAACTCTGATGATGCCCGTGAAGGAGGAGCCTTCACTCGATAGACTTCCGCTAGAATAAACTCTGTAATAGGTGATACCCCAGTGATGTAATGCTTATAATCATGTAATTTTACGATGTATGACTGTGGTATCGACTGATATATGATAATATGATAAGATCAGTTCCTGGTTTTACCATATTATAACTCATTTTGTGGATTTTCCCTTTGCGGAAAATTAAAGATGTTTCAGTTGGTATCAGAGCCATACTTGACCTTAGGATGGAACCTCAGGACCCAAACACTAGTATAGAAGCCAAACATCTCGTCTAATAACTGTTGTCACTTGTTTCTTTTCCCCGCCTTGACTTCTGCTACTTACTAGCATTCTCACCCTGGAAAAGTTGTCTAGAAAAGAACATACCCAATGACTTCCCACGCTAGACGGTAGTTGTGTGAGGCTTAAAGGCTTTGGAGTCGCCTTAAGACAACACTATGCATATAGGAGTTGTAATGCTACCTGATTGTCTGGATCTTCGTCGCATTGTTTATGTTGTTATGCTTCTTAAATTGTCTAAGTGTAAGATATATAAAATATTTACTCCAGGTGTCGGATAGCCCTCACAGGCTAAACCCAAGCCATCCTATGGCTTAGCAAGAGACCCCCCAAATAACCGAGTGGGAAAGGCAAAGCCGATGCATCATGTCTTTTGAGACTATTTCAAAAATTATATTTGGCTTTCCATCCAAACAAGTATTCAAAAATTTCCCTTCCAACTCTCATTTGGAAAATGTCTCGTCTCTCACAAAAGTTGTTCCATTTCAAGCAAAAAAAATGGTTTACAAGTTTTCAAAAAGGTTCTTCCTTTTCAAAAGAAACAGATTTAGTTCCCTTCCCGAACAATTTCTTCTCAAAAGCTATTTACAAAGCAGTGTGAAAACCGCTTTCTTTTCAAAAAGTGTTTGAAAACTTGTTTTCAATAAACCAAGTTTTTACTTTCACTAAGTAGGATATTTTCAATCAATGGCCCTTGGTTCAATTTTGTTTTAAAATATTTTGATTTCAATCTAAGAGCCAAGTCCCATTTCCAAAAATCAAACCTACTTTCAAAAATGCTTTGCAACTGTGTTATCAAGCAAAGTCTTTACGAAAAGAATGTTTTTGCAAACGTGTTAAAAAGTATTCGTTAAAAAAAGAGAGAGAGTTCTTCCAAAGTTTATTTCAAAATTGTTTTGAAAAGGTTACTGAAAATAAATTTGATTATGAAAACCTTGCTTTTCAAAAAGGCATGTTTTAAAACCGGTTTCAAAAGTAGCTGGTATGTTTCAAAATTAGTTTTAAAATAGAAGGGAGCAACGCCCATTTCAAAACCGTGGTGTTTTCAAAATCGTTTGTTTCAAAGGTTTGGAAATAAATGGGTGTGTTTTGTCTTCGAAAAACAAAAAAGACTTCAAAAGGCTTTAATTGCAAAACCTGTGTCAATTTCAAACATTTTCAAAACCCAACATGGATTTAAATGTTTTGCGAAACGTATCTTTGAAGGGATTTCAAACTGCTTGTTCTCGCTATTTCAAAACACCTCTTAACCAAAAGCTTGTTTGGAAAAGTTTTGCAAAATAGTTTGATTTCCAAATGCTCTCCTTCCAAAAGGCTCAACCGCTCTAGAAAATCTTTTCAGGAAGAGTTCAAAAAAAACCACTCTCTTTTATAAAAGAGCTTTGATATATCAAAAGCCTATTTTGAATCTTTTTCAAAAACTCTTGCAAAAAGTTTATCCTAAGAACAAAAAGGATTTGAAAGGCAAAACCCTTTTCAAAAATAAAAGTATGTACTTTTTATGCTAAACAAAACACTTTCAAAACCCCTGGCTCAGCTTAATTCAAAACTTTTTGATTTAGACCAAAGAGCCACGACCCTCTTCAAATCTGTCAATTGCAAAAGGAATTATAAAACCAAAGCTATTGCCAAAAAAAATATTGTCTTCAACATAAATCCCATTTTAAGAAGCTTTTGCAATCAATTTCCAATTTTAAAATAAAAAGCAATTTATTTCTTTCGAATCATCCTTGGAAACTAGCTTGCTTTTATTTTCAAAGGCGCGTGGAGTAATGCCTCTTTTAAAAAGTGTCTTTCGAAGTAATTTGATTTCAAAACATATTGAAAAGCAAAAATATGTATCTTCATCTCGAAAACCCTCCAACATATTTATTTCAATATACCATCTCTGGATTTCGAAAAGTTTGCAAAAAAAAAACTTATTTTTAAAAGGATTTGGAAAAAGAATTTGGATTCTATCCCAAAAACCCTTTTCTCTCTTTCGTTTTAAAACAAGGAATCAAAAGTTTACGAAAATCTATTTCTATAGTAAAACTCCAACCCTATAATGTTTTCCCTATGCAAAAAGGTCTTTGAAAATATGTTTTCTAAAACCCCGTCCTGTATCTACTTCAAAATTTCCAGAAAAACCTATGTTTATCAAAACCACGACTTTCCTTTTCAAATCTCTTTTTTTGTATAAAACTCATCTGAAAGGTTTTTACAAAAAAACCCCGCTTGTTTCCCTTTTCGAATGACTTTCCGATTTGAAAAGATTTCGAAAACTTTGCTTTGTTTTATCCCGTTTAAGGAAGTTTTCAACCAAACCGCCTTTGTTGCAAAAGTCATTCCTCAATGTAGATGTTTTCAAAAACTCTCTCATTTAGAAAGATACAGTTGAAAAAAACACAGATTTTACCAAAACTATTTCGCGGGTTTCCTAAAAACATTTGGACAAAAGATTTGATTTTGAAAATTGAACTAATACCCTGAAAGAAATTGAAATACTGGTTTATTTCCAAAACTAACCCTTAAATTTGCTTTCCAAAAGAACAATGTTTACGAAAGTGTTTTCAACTGGAATTTAAAAATGGGTTTCCTAAAAATAATTTCCTTTTACTTTGCGAAACAAAGTTTCTCCATTTTAAAAGGACTTCCGAAAACAAATGTTTTCAAAACTCCCCTTCAAAATACTAGAGTTCAAAAAAAATAAAAAGCATCAATGCATATGACTTGACAACGAAGACCTAACCCATTGACACTAACTCCTAAATCTCGAGGACGAGATCCTTGTAAGGACGTACATGACAAAACCATGACCGCGACGTGTTTAGACCAAATGGAACGAACCCTAGTCGACATGCTGAACGACAAGGTAATTCTCTTCTCATCTTGACCGTAGGATGCCCCTGATGGAAACCGTAGCATATGACGACTGAGGAGACCCCGTGACCCTCGATCGCGCCGCGTAGTACACTGGCCACGACACCCCTCGACGCTCCCTTGACGTGCCTTACATCGAGTCTTCTTCGACGTCGTGTATACCGCTACCATGACCCTTTGGGACCCTTGTTATCTTATTGTTGACTTACCGAGCCCCCCTGGAAAGTCTCTTAATTATCTATCCGTACTCATGCTATGTCTCGTTCTTACGACCACCTGTATATGCACTTGTGATACAGGATCCATCCAATCTCATGCTATGGGAATGTGCTACTCCACTTATTTGGTTCGACGTGTTATTGTGTCGCTTTATGGTTCTTATCGTTGATTCGATGGATGTTCGTATGTTTGTCTGTGTGCGGAGCCCTTGAGCTGGCTGAGGGATCATACCTCATTCGGACGTTACGATCGCGAGACCCGTCTCGCCATGGCCGTAATGTCGAATGTAACACGACCCCTGTTAGTGTATCTTGTGGTCGCGAGAACATCTCGCCATGACCATGGAGCTACGCTCTTTTTCACTTATTTGAATATGCTTTATAAATGCTTCTTCGTGCACAAACTCTTGTATGCTTGTACCCATTGACCACTGCATATCTCGATTCTCGCGGTGACAACCGCACCGCTACGAATCTAGAAATGACTTAGTGCCAGAGCACCCCGGTTTGGTACCCTACAAGTAGTTTGCGCACTTGCATCTTATATTGTGCCACTCCTTCCAATACCCCGTCTTCTGCCATGACGTGTGCATTGGAAAGAATGAACCTTTGACTTATATAATTATATTCTTGTTATTCCTTTTGTTAGCAAAGCTATGGTCTATGCTGTATATCAGGGCCCCGCGTGTCGACTCGATCGACCACCTAAACACATTTCTCTAGAGATGTGCCTATGGACATGGCATAGATGTGCTGAGCTAACCCCGCTCTTATGAGTGACCCTGAGTCTTGGTTCCCGACGTATAGTGTCGTGTGGATCGAGAGGATTGTAGATTGTCACACCCTAAAATTTGCATTTCTTGAAATAGAGTTAAAATGGTTTATTTATGTATTTGTGTGCTCATAAAATGTAGGGAAATATTTTTTTCTCTAAATTAAAACTCATCCTAGGATTTAGAAACATGTTTGTGCATTCATGTTGGAGCATTTGAGTTTTTGTGATGTGTGGTTTTGGCTAAAACCCAAATTGAATTCAAAATGATTTAAAATGAATTTCATAAAAAAAGGTTTTCGAAAATAAAGACTTTTTGTTTTTTCAAAGGTTTGGAAAAGCTCAAAATTTTAAAATCTATATATTCTCTCAAATATCCATTTCAAAAGTTCAAAGAAATTCAAAATAGTTTGCAAATGCTTTTGGAAAAGTGTTTAAGAAAAAGAAAAAGAGCAAAAACCCTCTCATCACCCCTCCATTCCCCTTTTTGGCCAGAGTTGGCCCAGTCGCCCGTTTCTGGCCCGGCCTCCCCTCCTGGCTCAACCTCCTCCTTATCGCCCGCGCGGCCCAGTCATTGGGCCCAAGTCGGCCTGCCCTCCCTCTCCTCTCCTATCTGGCCCGAAGGCCTGTTCCTCCCCTCCCCCTCCGGCCTTTCTCCTCCTCCTGCGCGGCCCAAGTTTCGGCCCAGCCAGCTCCCTCCCCCTCCCCTCAGTGTGCCGCCTCCTCCGCTCTGGGCCACAACCGCCTCGGCCCAGCTCCGCCCGTGGCACCGTGCGCACATCCCCCTTCTCTCGCTGACACCGCAGACCCACCTGCCAATCACCAGCTGCCGCACGCAATTCTCCCCCTCCTCATTGACAGACCGGGTCCACCGGTCAGCTCTCTCCCCTTCCTCGAGTCCGACAAGGACTTTTCCCTCACCGAGTCCCCCTCCTCTACGGCTGGTCTCTCCCATGCCTAATCCATCCATCCAGCACCTCTATAAGAATCTCGATTGCTTACCGCCTCCCCTGATGCCAGAATCACAAGCTCTTGTGCCCTGTTTTGCCCTAACCGAGAGCTCCGCCGCCCGCTAGATCCTGCTGCCTATTGCTCGACGACTTGGTGAGTTCCAGCCGCCATAAGTGGATCCTCGAGCTCCGCATCGACCTCCTGAATCCACCCGAGCACTTTTTCTCTTCCTCTTCCGCTGTTTCGCCTAACACGTGCTCGCCGTGGTTCGCAGAACTGCCGCCGCCGCCTCATCGCGAAGTCTGCCGCCTCCGAAGCTTCACCGGTGATCTATAACCATCTGGTGAGACCCCCTTGACCCCCTCTGTCGATTGACGTCCTTTACGAGCTCGCTACCGTACCCGAAACCCTAAACCGATGTGCGCCGCCGTATTCCGGCCATGGCACCACCGCAGGCGCCATTCTCTCCCCCAACTCCGGTTGACAAGCGCCACCGCCTGCTCCTCGATCTAATCTGGCGCATCCAAAACAGATCAGACGGCTCCCAGCGTCCCATACCCCTTCGCATACAGTTTTGCAAAACGCCCCTTACACCTTTTAAGGCTCAACCCGCACTCCACACCCTTCATGTTCATTGAGTCAGCGAAATATTCCAAACAAGCCCCTGCGCTTTCTTTTATTTGATGCGCAGTCTAGCCGAATTTCAAATTTTGTTTTATCTATTTATATCTGCAAATTTGAGTTTGATTTATTTACAAAATTGCCACTGAATTCAAAAGCCTATAAAATCTTTGTTTTAACTCCGTTTTCATTCGTTCAACTTGCGTTAGATTCGTTTCGAAAATTTCTTTCTAACCATATAACTTTCAAAACTGTTTTCTGTAATTAAAATTTGTGTTAAATCTAATCTAGTAAATAGTGCCTCTAATCTTGTTTATATCATAGCTTTTCTGTTTCAACTCCGATTAGCGTGATCTTCACGTTTGTGTGTTCGTAGCGAATCATAGATCTGTTTTCAAAACTTTTCATATTATTTATTTATTGATTGGTGTACTGTTCTAATCATAGGCTATGTTTGCTTTGCATGATTGGTATTGGATGCTTGTGTGGTGTTCTATGATCCTATGTCCAGTCGGTGAGTTATACGTTGGTGATCAAGAAGAAGAAGTTCGTGATCCAGAGATTGTGATCAAGAGTCAACCTTGGGAAGTCTACAAGTCAACAGAAGAAGGATCTTAAGTTTAAGGCATGTATAGCATGAGACCATCCTTGTTACCTATTCACTTTAATAATCACTTAATTCATATTGCATGTGTCTACCTTGATGCCTATATAGACTTATCCTAGATGTTTGATCTTGTATCTTGATAACCATGGGTATGCATTGGATAGCTTGATGCTAGTGCTCAACTTAAACTATGATCATGTAAATTTGTTTTAATGGTATATGTGACATGTTAAAATATGACTTTTATAGCAACATGGTTTAGGATCTACTATAAGGGATCACCCGGGACATACAGTGCAACCATGAGGGTTATATGGCTCTGACCTTAGCTCAGTATGAAGACCTTTTCTAGCTTGTTAGTGGTTACCCGAAAGGGCGCATAAGGCGCTTGACAAGACGGGTATAGTGCGGCTTCTGTCCACGTGTGTGTAGGTTGTGTGTTATTGTGCCACTTGGAAGGAGGGCTCTACATCCCCTTGCCTTAAGACCTAGTGGCCCTAACTTGTTAGACGAACCTTTGAAAGGCTGCGCAGTGAACCCAGCCATGCACCTTGGCAGTGTGATACTGGACTAGCTATCCCTGGCAAACGAGAATCACTACTCATCGGGTAAAGTGTACAACCTCTGCAGAATGTAAAACTGGTATATCAGTCGTGCTCACGATTACGAGCGGCCTGGAATTTTTATGGTATAGATGTTGCTTTAATAATAATGATGATGATACTATATTTATTCAATGGATACATGTTTACTTGATCATATGTTTAATTGGGATGGTTATACTTTGACGCTACTTAATGCTAAAATTATGCCAAACTAAAAGCTTCCGTAGTTAAACCCGTGTCAGCTTTTGGAGCCTCATGAACCCCATGTTATATTTGTTAAGTACGAGATGTACTTATGCTTGCTTTACTTTTCAATACTTTGGAAAAATCCCAGATGGGTACTAGAATGCCAAAAGTTGGAGAAGTTAGGCTTGTGATCAACCAACAGTTGTTCCCTGTGAAGTTGGTGCTTCCATCTGAAGATCGGAGCGTCTTCCCGTTGTCTGCTTCTTAAGGTTATGTTCTTTGTTCTATATACGTTATGTATTTTAGCATTGTCTTTCGATATTACCCTTTATTTGTAGCTATATGTGAGAATTGACTTCCTGGGCTCACATATGGTGTATACCTAGTTTTGTCCTTAAAACCAGGTATGACATAGATCTCCAACCCTTTTGCGCTACCGCTTTTGCCATAGCGGGCAAGCCAAGGTACCTAGGAGTCAAGTCACAATGGTGTTAATCGTTCTTATGATAAATTGACCTTTGGGATAAAGCTACAAGAGCCGAACCCCATCATACTTTATTCGTTAGGCTCGTCCTCCGATTTCCGCCCTATTAAATGACGACCAAATCGAAGGATGTGAGCCGTGGTGTTTGCTAAGAATATACCTTGGTTGAACCCTATGACATAAAGCCAAATTGGCTTGGCCAAGACTTAAACTTGCAAACCACCACCTTGTTCCTAGCCCGAGGAAATCGGACAACCGCCAAGAGGGCTAAACCTTGTGTATTTTATTGTCTCGTTGTTGTTAATAGATCTTCATACGTCTTGTTGTCTTTTCAATTACGATGTGTGTTCTCTTGCCTCGTGTGTCATTTCATGGAGTAGTATACTATTGTACCAAGAGAGCATGGACGACAACAAGGACTGTGACATGGAGTCAACTCAGGAGGAGATGACCTCGCCGATGGAACACCAACGAGGAATAATTAACCACGACTATGACTACTTCGCAGGTGTCATGGCAGCACCTTCTTTTTAGAGAATCCTATTAGACATTGCAAATATGTAGACTTGCTAGTGCTTTATATTTATTCCTTTGCTAGTATATTGATGCATGATACTACCTAAGCCATTATTACCTGATTGCAACCCACTCTACCACAACCCCTTGTTTTGCACATTCACTCACTTATTCATACTTACTCGCCTGCTTGCTTGCATGTTTCACCATTATATTATTAACTCCACTTCGTATTATATCTGAGATATGATGCGAATGGTGAACCCTTGGGAATGGTTTGGAGGGTGATGCCAGACTTGGTGATAGGTGAGCGTGCTGCGTGTGTGACTTGGGTGTGTGGAGGGTGAGGGTTGAGTCGATCAGGCCGGAATATACTACGAGCCGAGTGTGAGTGTTGCCGTGGGGCAGATCTGGAGGCCCCTGTGGATGTGAAACCTGTGGTGGGTTAAGTGGTGATTTGAGGTGGACCCGAGTGTGAGCCATTGGTGGAGCTCGGGTTAGGGGCGTGTTGTGGTGGCACGTAAAATGGAAACCCTTTGAGAAGACATTCCGGCTTAGTCATCCTAGGTGGGGCGGAATCTGGACCACGAGGAAAAACCTTTACATGACACTCGCTCCTTATGGACGAGGACGGTCGGACTACCTGGTAGAGTGATGGCACTACTGCTAGGCGAGAGAGTGCGAGGAAGGTACGGGTATGGGAGTCCCACACCCTTCTGAGACGATCACGGCTCCCACTTCGGGAGAGGGAACGTGACTTCACACACTTAGCCATCCCAGACAGACTTGGGGTGTTCCAGGGCTGAGAGGTAGGGTGGCATTACTCTAGGCTGGCAAGCGACCGATATCCGCCTAGGCACAGCTAGGGTGCCGACGATGGCGATCTTATGGATATTGTAGAACCTCTGCAGAGTGTATGGTTGATCGATCGATACGTTGGCCAATTCGTTGGTCGCGGTCCTTTTCCTTGACCTTTTTCCGACTAGTGAGAGTTCTCTTTTCTCCCCCTGGTATATGAGTGCCGGCCGTGAGCCTGGTGTGAGGCTGCGGGCCGTTGAGACAAGGCTGGGAGGGAGCTGGCCTTTGTCGACCTGAGTGTGTGATTTGAGATGAGGTGATGGTGTGGTGATGATTGGGATGTATATGGATATGGACATGGCGGATGGATGTGCATGTGTGTGTATGGGAATGTGATAAAACTTGATAACATTATTATATTTATTACTACTCATGCGCTAGGATGCAAATCCACAGCCAAATCTTAGGATCGCCAGATCCCTTGTTTTATCTTTTCCACTAAAGCTCATCGGTGCTGACCATGGCCTGCACACATCTGGCGGTGTGCAGATTTTCCTGCTTCAGAGGTACTGACTCTAGGAGGATTAGGAGGTTTCGTGCCTACGCTCAAGTTTGGTTCGGAGGATCCGATCGATGGTGCGCTACAAGAACTCTGATGATGTCCGTGAAGGAGGAGCCTTCACTCGATAGACTTCCGCTAGAATAAACTCTGTAATAGGTGATACCCCAGTGATGTAATGCTTATAATCATGTAATTTTACGATGTATGACTGTGGTATCGACTGATATATGATAATATGATAAGATTAGTTCCTGGTTTTACCATATTATAACTCATTCTGTGGATTTTCCCTTCGCGGAAAATTGAAGATGTTTCATACGCCAGCATCTATTCCGCGCTAAGCACCGTATGAATAAGCAGTCTGACTCCAACCATTCTGAGAGGCAGTTCATTGTCAATGATGATTGGTTTTTTCTTAAGCTCCAGCCATATGTGCAGTCTTCATTGGCCAACCGCTCTCATCAGAAACTGGCCTTCAAATATTTTGGTCTCTATCGTGTTCTCGAGCGCATTGGTTCACTCATTTACAAGTTAGAACTTTCGGCTTCTTCGTCAATCCATCCTGTATTCCATGTGTCGCAGCTTAAGCCGGCTATGGATGCTCCCCATTTTGTTTTGACATCATTACCTCCATCTTTGGTTCGCTAGAGTATTCCTGAGAAGGTTTTGCAGAGGCATTCTGTCCTTCGAGGCTCGACAGCGGTCAAGCAAGTGTTGGTAAAGTGGACCCAACTTCCAGTATCTCTGGTGTTTACACCAGATTTTGGACCGAGAAGATTATTATTTTGTAAGCATAAACAGTTGGTTTATTAAGGAAAGGATCAGCCTAACAATAAAAGAAGCTTGTGTGGGTTCAAGCGTGACCAGAAGGATTCATGTGGACTAGCGTGACGGGCTTCAAAGACGTGTCGGGCTCGACCGAGGAGTTCAAGTTCGAGTCGTCTTCTGTTTTACCTATTATGTAACCTAATCGTGTTAGGACAGGAGTCAACCGGGTTATAAATAGTTAGAAACCCGAATTTTGTAAAGACATCCAATCAATAAATACATCGGCCACCGACCAAAAACCCAAGGAGTAGGAGTAACGTAGATCTCGGCGAGACCTTCAATCAGGCAGGACTGCATCGGCATCGACCGACCTCCGGTTTGCTTGTAAGCTTCACCAAGGGCTTGTGTCATCGTGTAATAAGGCTGTATTTGGCGTCGACCAAACTCTTGTTAAGCTATGGCATGGCTAGTTATCGGTCCAAGTTCGTGTTTTGTGAGACTGTCTTGACTCTGATCAATCTCTTCCTTTAGTCGATCTTGACCAGTTATCGGCTCTATTGGTTTGGCAAGCTAATAGATTCATCAAGTTACCGATGTTGTTTCATGTTTTAATTTATTTCTTTATGTTTCCAATAACATCTTGCCCAATCAAGATTGACAAAGTGGTCTAAGCTTAAAGGACGCTTAGTTTCGGCTGTTTTTGGGATCTACACGCTCACAACAGAGGAAATAGCCGATTCAAGCCTCTCATCGACTATTTTGTCAATCTTGGTTGTTACATGTTGTGCGTTCGAGATATCTGATAAAATAATGATTTGATCTAAGAGCAAATAGATTTAATCTAGCATGTTTATTACGGCTGTATTTTCGAACTCCGCTGGTACATATGATAGACTAGATTTGTTTGATCTTAGTTTAAATCATGGTTTAACGGGTAGATCTTGTTCGTGCCTCATGGACCCTGCATCGGCTAAAATAGCCGATCCAGTTATGCTTTCTTCATAATGTATTCTTTTAAGTAGCTTGAAATCAACGGATCTACTCTTGGCATAAGACGTGATCTAGCTTGGTCATCATCATGGCTGCATGGAACCACCCCACTATTGATGTTTAAGTTTTTTTATCGATCTATTTGTTATTATGGTTGTATGGAGACACCCCACTATTAATGAGTAGAGCTGCTTGTGCAATTAGTCGATACGTTGGTTCCACGTTGCTTAAACGTGCATATAGATCTTTATTCTGTTAACATTTTTCAAGCTCATCGGCTGTTTGTTTATTCTAAGCACTCCTTTACGATCATCATAGCCGTCATGCTTTATATTTTCTTCTATGCTTTTACATATAATCTCCTGGGAATTGACTTGGTAGTCAATGTCCTAAAGACAAGTGGCTATATCAGAGCCGTATATTTTGGAACTGTCTGGCACAAAACCGGCAGGTTCCACGATTTAACAATCTTTTTCTCTTCCTTGTCAATTACAGGTCAAATTGACTGGCATGCCCGAAGTCGATCTCGCTAAGATTCGACTCCATCATACGTTGAAGGTTCAGGAGGTCAGGACCTTGCTCCGTACCCCTCTGAGGACCGTGTGCACGAGTGTGTTGGCGTCATCGACCAAGATTTTACGTCAACATCTGGCTACTTGGGAAGATCTGGAACATCTCCAACAACAGTTTCCTCGCACTACTGTCTGGGAGCATCCATGCGCGCAAGAGGGAGGGGGTGTTAGCACCCAATCGGCTGCTGGTGAAGATGACGCCTCTGCTCCAGGTGCTACCACTGAACAAGTCATGGTATCAGGTGAAAGGAAAAAAACACGGGCACCAGCCAACAAACACTCCTCACTATTATCAAGAGTTCAGTTACAACGCCGTATGGCGGCTTACAAGATCGTAATCAAGGTGAAACCCTAATGATGGGTATATGTACCGTACGTCAGAAGTCGGCCCAAGCCTCCGGCGACGGGCCTCCACTTCACTCTGTCAGAAGCTGTTGAGGATGAGTTTTACCCGTAAATATCAAAACCGGATCATACAGAACCATGTACCACATCTTTTGGAGATTCTCTAGGTCCATTTTACTCTGACTAAACATTGTTTGAACTTTGAAGCTGTGTGTTAAAATATATGAAGGAACCTATAAAAATAAACAAAACTATTTTTGAACAATGCTAGTAAAAATGTAGAATTGGCCCGTGAGGCGGATCAGTTATTATGGGGCTCTACCAATGTAACAAAACACGCTGAGGTCTTTGGGGATGCAGAGGAGGACGATGTGGGCAGCATTTATTTAGGGGTTTCATTTACAGAATTTTAGCACCCATCTCAGTGTGACCTGAAACAACATCATACCAGAGATAAAACTCGATGAATTTGAATTTGTAGTTTAGTCTTCAGTTCAGACAGACAATAATTAAATTCCTCCTTCAGTACAAAAGATGAAACGTATCAACTATAATTCATTCATTTGCACTTCATGCCTCTTGATGATATGTTCACCAAAACTCTGGCAAATATAAGCTAAACGTGAAACTTTTTAGTGGTCAAAATAAGTGAATCCTGTCTTCAAATTACCAAAACATCTGCTATTCTCACCCACTTTAGTCGGGTTTGAATTTTTTGCCCTTTGGATCCCAGGAGCTTGGGTTCAGGTCACGGTGTCAAGGGTGAGGCTTTCGGTTGTTAATCCATGCATGTCAGTCTTCCCATTTTGCTAGCAAAATAATGAGGCACGACCACAAACCTATGACCATATGTGAAGAAGGAAAGTGGCTAGCTTATATTATTTCACTATCTGGTCTGCAATGCAAATGCTATATATGATTGATGAAACGACAGTAGCAAATATATACTAATTATTTTTTGATGAAACAGGAGGGGTGTGAACCTCTACTAGAATTAAATTAAATTAAACAGACGTCTCAGCAGAAGAATATAAAAAGGATTACACACACAAAGGCTTCAAAGCTACTAGTATATTGTTGAAAATAGTATCATTATTACACATAGTCCAAATCGACCAGCACACGTGGTGATAATTACCTCCATAAAGAATGGGCTCGGAGTTGAGATCTGAACAAAGCTTTGTAGCAAAAACTCAAGAACAGAAACATTGGGCACCTGGATGTTGATGCTATACCAACAACGTGAAGCAAAAGGGCAAAAAAAAAGTATGTACTGATTACTGCTCACTGAAGAACACAACACACAACAGAGTAGTATGTATGACTGCCATATGCCATGATGACATTAAAAACAAAACATTCAATGGGGGCGGGGTGTGTTTGGTGATGACCCAGTTTGGTAAAGATGTGGGCATCTGATGCTATCCACATCAATGGGGCGGCTTGAAGTAGGAATAGGCAGCAAAGAAGGTCTGCAAAATGGTGAGGGCTAGCAGAAACACGGCGGCGGCGAGCGATGTGGTCACCCAAAGGGTTACTGAAGTAGTTGCGCACCAGTGCCGCACGCCAACGAGGCCACCTTGCCTGCTGGTACTTGTTGACCTCGGCGATCACACTGCAAAGGTAGTTCCGGTCGGCGCCCATGTGGACCCCGTGGCAGAGGCGGCTGAAGAACCCTATCTGGTCCTTGTCCCGCACACCGTTCATCTGGTTCTTGAGAACGCCTCTGAGCTGCAGCAGGCGCATGTCCTCTGACGAGGCCACCAAGCAGTCCATGAACATGCATGGCGTAGGCGGTGACATGGCCCGGCGTGAGCGGGTAGGTCTGCTCGAAGGCGATCAGGTTGCGCAGCAGGTGCTCGCTGTAGTCGTACAGCTGCAGCATCGGGATCTCTAGGACACCGGCGTCGAACCTGACGTCGAGGAAGCTGCTGGACGCACCTTGTCGCGCCCGGAACTTGACGCCAGCCTCCTCCAGCTCCGTCGCGCATGGCGTCCACTGGGAGAGCTCCGACGGCGGCATACCGTACCTGCGGAGGTTGCTCGCAGGCTCGGGGGTTGTCGTCGTCGCCGTCGCCGGAATATCAACAGATTTGTGGAAGAGGTGTAGGAGGTGGTGCACGTCGCGGCAAGCGAGGATGTGCTTGTTGGACTGCAGCAGCGGCTGTGGCCGGAGGGAGCGGAAGAGGCGCAGGGCACCGGACACGAGGATGTCGCTGCTCTCACCATCACGGTCGGTGCGAAGGTCATGGAACAAACTTTCCACCACCAAGAATAATGGGATCTGGTTCTCCAGCAGCAGCAGGTCGTACGTGACAAAGCTCCAGACCCAGCACCTACCGATCACCTGGGTCCAGTCGTCGTCGTCGTGGTCGTCCTCCTTCTCCACGATCCCAGTTGTGCTGCTTATTGTGCTTGACTCCATCTCCATTAATGCTGTTTCTTCTCTTTCGGCAATGCGTGCGTACTTGAGTAAGCGGTGCAGGATGAAGCATCCATCTAGCAGCATGTTGAGAAGCAGGTCCTGCTCTGTTATTGGGTAACTTGGATTGAGATCCCTTGAGTAGGATGCTCGGATCCTTGGCTCTAGGCTCCTCAAGGATGCAAGGCACCGGTGAAGGAGGAGGGTACTAGTAGTCTTGCTGCTATTTGGCTCCTGGAGAAGGTGGTGTCGCTGTCGTCTCGCAATGAGCCTGCCAACACAGCACCATTTGTAGTCTTGAAGGCGTTCGTACTGATGGTAGTGGCCCCCCTCCTTGTGCGTCAACGGGCCAATTGCGACAGCAAATGGGAGGTAGTAGGCATCCTCGTTTCCACGTTTGATCTCTTGGGGAACCGTGTAGATTGTTGGTGGTTGTTGTGACGACTCATGAGTGCCATACTTTGGATGAAGGAGCATGCTGTTAATCCTCTGCTCCACGTGCTTCAGGTAGTCCTCTTCTGGCGCGTGATTGTTGTCTGAAATAAAGAAGGGAAGACATAGTCCAATCAACTTGTGTCCAAGCACGGCCGGCTTGCACAATTTTAGGAGACAAAAGCATTATTATTGTTTTTATAACATACAGTACATCACACCCACCCAGCTATATATATGGGCGCGCTACATCAACGTTCAGATTTATCAAGATACATATCTATCTAGCTTTCCTTGTCAAAAAATTATATGTGCAATCACGGTTGTACTACCAATATATATCTCTCAAACATTGTTTCGTTAAAATGTGTAAATCTATTTAACCTTAAAACCATGTACAAATTATATATATCAAGGTTATACTCCATCCGTCCCTAAATAACTATCGCTGGTGTGCGCGCATGCCGCAAGTTTGACTTGATTTGTAGATAAAAGACATCCAACCTTTGTATCTCCAGGTAAATTTATTAAAAGCCTGGATTCAAAGATCATTCCAATCATACTCAAAATATGTACCATAAATTTTAATATTTTTAATATAAATTTAGTCAAATTTGTTTCTCGGGAATCTAAACGATAGATATTTAGGGACGAAGGAAGTAGTGTCGAGTCATATGAGTCTCTAAGGAAATATTTTTCAATCGTGGAAAATATGTCCTTAGTGACTGATATACTAATGATAATATAATAAAATATTTATCGCTCACGTAAGCATATTTATTCCGTTTTCATGATGGTACAACATATATGTTAAATTTAGTCAAATTTTATGATACTAGAATTATTACGAGTGGGCAATTAATGCAGAAATTTATATGTTTATATAGTTATTGTTATAAGATGTTCATAATTTTTAGATGTAGGTTTCAAGGGATATTTAGTATTTTTAATTTCAATAAATATGTAGGTGGTAATTTAGATACAAATTTGAGGCGTTGTGTACATTATCTATCGTAATAGCAAGTGGGTAATTAGAATGGACATTTCAGGGGTTATGTACAGTATCTATCATAACAGCAGGTGGGAAATTAGAATGTCCCTCTCATGTTTCTAATAGCAATCTAAATATAGGTACATGTGTTTCTTTATATATGTTGTTTTCCACATTTGTAGATGTGTAATTGTTTAGAAATAGAAAAGATCCAATGGCTGCTATTATCAATGATATGGTGAGTAGAGTCTACATTTACAAATGTGGAACGAGCATATATATGCCTGAACGAACGAAAGAAAAATGGCTGCTATTACCATGATCAGGAAAGGAATAATAAATGACCTGGAACTGGAGGCAGTCGAGTATGTTCCGCCGCTGGGATAGCACCAAATTTGGTCTCCGCAGCATCATGGTTGGGATGGTGGCCGCCTGACGGACCCGCACGAAGTTGGGTCTCCGCATTATCAATCTCGGGATGGTCACCCCATATACATATACTCTTTTTCGTTTTACATATGGCACCTCTTCGTATTCTAGCTTATATCCTATATATGATGTCATGCATCCAAATTTTGATTTTAAAATATTAGTCATAAGGATTGCTACCGAATTTTTACCATCGAGTACGTTAAGCGGAAACTCTGGTATACATATATTGTATCTTTTATTAACAATCCTTTTGTACCTTCTAAATCTAAGGATATTAATTAATAAGGTCGTACACTACACTCTTCAGTGCTACGATTGCATATATAGACACTCACTCATTTAAAACTTAATTACACCTTAATGCTTAAGATAACTAGTAGAGCTTGAGTAAGATCTTGCATGCGTAGCAGTGTGTGCTAATCACAAGAGTGTACTAAAGTCTAACCATTACAACGACTATTTATTATTACTCCACATAAATCTTAGATTCTAGGAAGACATAGCTAGGTGTTGCCTGCACTGATATCATTAATATCCAGGGGTTATATGTGCATCATTGGTTATATCATAAATATATATATACTCCATCCGTGTTGCTTTTAGATGTCGTTTAGAAACAGCGACACTGTCTCCAAAGTGTAACTTTGACCACTTGTTTTTTTACAAAAATATTTGTTGTAAAGTGGTATATGTATATTTTTCTGTAAGTACTTTTCAAGACAAAGTTATTCATGATTTATATTCTTAATGTTTGACTCAAACCTTGTCTAAAACGACATCCATTTCTGATACGAGAAAGTATATCTCAATTTCTTTAGTTAACATTATGTATAAATATACCGAAAGTAATAACTTACCAAATATTATAGATGTAGATATACGCAACATTTTATTCATATATGCCATGTACTCGATGAGAAAAGATCACACGCAGAGGTGACAGTGGCTAGGGATATAGTAGTTAGAGAGGAATCAAGTAAACTTTTTTCGCTTACATGTAAAAAAAAAACATTCCATGTAGCCTCAAAGGCAAAGATGCATCTTTTTTCCTTGTTGAAAGCTTATGCCACACATGAGAAAAGACAATTAAGCTAGCAAAAAAATGAATTAATTGGCTCGTTAGGAATTAGGATTAGTTCTCATAGGAACCATGGCAAATTTGATACCGTCTTACAACCAGATACTAATAAAAAACAACGAGGTATGTAGACGTGTAGATCATACCGTCTTCGTCGTCCATGAGCTGAGGACGGGGGAGGCCAAAACTCTGGAGCTTATAGAGAAATAATTCAGGCCCTTCCGATTTCCTCCCCTTTTCTGCCAAACTCTGAAGCTTATAGAGAAGTAATGCGAGAGCACGGTGTGAGCTCTTCGGATTATATAATAGGTACAGCTCTGCGTACGGACGAGTAGTACTCCCTCCATCCCAAATTATAAGTCATTCCAAAAATCTTGGAGAGTCAAACTTTTTCAACTTTGACCAAATTTATATAATAAAATAATAATATTTATGATACCAACTAAGTACAATTACAATTAGATTCTTCATTAGTTATATTTTCATAATATACATATTTGATGATATAATCTTTGTATTTTTTCTATAATTTTGGTCAAAGTTAAAAAAGTTTGACTCTCCAAGATCTTGGAATGCCTTGTAATTTGGGATGGAGGGAGTATTTGATAAGCTCTTCTGCCAAGAAACAGCCTTGCCACGTGAAAAGTAGAATAATATACTTGGCTTGGTCTCTTAAAAAGTACTGAGAACAATACCTGACTTGGTGGGTTAATAAGTAGTTCGTGTAGCAACTCTTACCTTTGAGACATTGCCACGTGAGTATAGACATTGTGAGTTATATGGATGGGTTCATATATATAGACATTATGAACTGAAATCATGTAATTACATACGAACATGAAATCATGGATTTGTGTAATTACTTGGTCGGCTTCTGAATTGTAATCTGGGTCACGTTCCAATTCAAGAACCTTCCTCATTTCGGGAGGCTCTATGTCGTCGCTAGCGCCGCTTTCGTATTCCGGAGTGGGGTGGGACGACCCCATGGCTTGGCCCGTTTGGTGGGTCTCTTCTACTTGCTCCGTGGGGTCAGACGACCGCAGTGCTTGGCCTGTTTGGTGGGTCCCTTCTACTTGTGCGGTCGTGGGGTCCGACCTCGGGGCTTGTTCTGTGTGTTCGGACCCTTGTGCTCATTGTTGCACAGAGAACTCATTTCAAAAATCTGACACAAAAATAGAGTTTGTATATCGATTTATATCTTAAGGACATATACATAAATAGTTTATTCGATCACATGCGCAAAGTAGAGTTTGTATATCGATTTACATTTAAAGGACATACACTTACATATATTATACAGATATATTACATCATTACATATATTTAAGAAATGAATAAAAAGAATAATAAAATTTTATGAAATCAAACTCAAATTTTTATTTGTGAAACCTAGGGAAAATATTTTCAAAATTTTAGAAGCTGTTTTGAATTCAAACTGATTTAAATTTGGTTTCAAAAGAAACTGGAAAAGAAACGAGAAAAAAATGAAGAAAATGACCCAACTCTCTCTCCCTCCTTCCCATTTCCGCCCGGCTCTCCCCCACCGTGCTAGCCCGCAAACCCCTCTCCCTCTCCCCTCCTCACTCTCCCGGCCCACCCCCTCCCTTCTTTCTCGGCCCGCCTCCGCCTCTGAATGCGCTGGCCCGCACCCCACCTTCCCTCTCTCCCCCTCGGCCTGCCGCCGCGCCGGCCCAGCCCTCTCCGTAGCGCCGCGCCCCTCCACCAGGCTGAGACCGCAGCTGTAGCCGCGCTCAATATTTCTCAAGATATGAATTTCTGAATAATTATATAAAAAGAAAAAAAAAAAATATGGCATTTAATATTTTTCACATGTATATCTTCTCGAGAGAAACACCACCAAATTTATTTCACTATTTTAGGACCAATATTTCTCAAGATATGAATTTTTAAATGATTATATAAAAAAGGAAAAAAACATGGCATTTCATATTTTTCACATGTACATCTTCTCGAGAGAAAAAAAACATGGCGTTTCATATTTTTCACATGTATATATTCTTGAGAGAAACCAAGGTCTACTATAATTATAAGCTCTTGAAAAATATTAGTCCAAAAATTGTGAAATAAAGTGTGTTGTTTCTCTATAGAAGATCTACATGTTAAAAATATTGGTCCAAAATTTTGTACTGAATTTTTTTAAGTTATAGAAATTTTAAAGCCCGGCGGCTCGCACATGAAATTTGACACACTAAATGACCTGTAGTGAGGAAGTGTTGACTACCAAAGTTATAGGTAACAACATCATGCACATCTTTTGTATCGGCCATCCCTTCATTTGACAATTTTCTTATGATCAAAGATTTAAAATTCAAATTTTAAGAGAGTTTTCTGCGGCTAAGGGATTTAAAAGTGGCTCTAATGAGAAAGTTTTGAATACCAAAGTTGAAGGGGACAACATGATCTACAACTTTTGTTTTGGTTATTCCTTCATTTGACACTGTTATAGCACACGTTGTAACACCCGGTTTAAGAACAAAACCAGGATAGCCATATGTGTGCCAAGAAAGTCCACACATACAATGCAACAACATAATATAGAATATCAGAAACAATGTTGTATATAACGTAAACATATCTGTTGGAGAAGCCACTCCGAACAGACACGAGGATTAGGGTTGTGATTCAATCGACCGAGAGCTCCCCTCTTCCCTTCACTGTCCTCTATTATACAGGTAATATCTGTTGGGCCTCTTCGGGGTGGGGGGGGAGTTGACCTATATATCATATGGACTCCCCCAACAGTAGCCCCTCAACTACTAGATCATGGCTGGCTACATGACCTAGTAGTTGCTCATACACGAAGAGGCACAATACAACTCAAAACCCGATTGCGAGGATCGCCCTTCGCAACCGACACGTGTGCGCCTCAATAAAAACTTCATCCCAAAAACCTAGTGGGAAAAAAGGGCATGGAGAAAAGAGCACGCGCACGACTCTGTCATATACATGTTCTAACTCGTAGGCTTGCATTTTGAAGCATTTTGTCCTCGATCTTCCTGATGTCTCCACCTTTGTGCCTTGGTTCCTTTGTGCTCCTTCTATAAGAAGATCCATCTGCTTCGCCGATGCACAGATCTTTGCCTCCCAGGCTTCCTCAATGTGGGGGTCTTCATCTCTGACGCCTTCGCCTCTAGTGTCCTCTTGGCACACAGGTCTTCGCTACCGAGGCCTTCGCAGGTCTTCTCTCCCAAGGCACGTAGTCGTCATGGTCGATGTAGTCGATGTAGTCGAAGTAGTCGTGGCAGAAGGCTTTCACTCACGAGCGTCGGGCAAAAATCTAGACTTCATGCCTTGGAGTAGTTGGTCCTTCAATGTGCTCCCCTAGCCTCTCTTGGCTGGTGCTCGTAGTCGGGTCCTCAGCTACGCTTGATGTAGGCGAAGTAGTTATAGTAGTTGAAGCAGGTCTTCAGGGCCAAGCCATTGACCCCTCGAGTTATAGTTATAGTAGACCTTGGTGTCGATGGGGTTGATGTAGCCCCTCCAGGACGATGGTGAAGCCCCTCCTGTCGAAGACGCTTCATCGTGTTGGCGAAGGCGAGTCATCATGATTTGCGGAAGGTGTCGACGAAGGCCCTCCTGCAATGTTGTTTGGCAGAGGCGAGATTGGTGTAGACGACGAAGGTGTCGACGAAGGCCCCCAAGCCGAGGAGCTTGACGAAGTTGTTGATGAAGGCCCTCCTGCAATGTTGTTTGGCGGAGGCGAGGTTGGTGTAGATGACGAAGGCCCTCAAGCCGAAGAGCTTGGCGAAGATAACATTGATGTAGATGCCGACACCGCATGCCGAAGGCCGGAGAAGTCGCGTGAAAAATGCTCCTGAGTTGATAGGGTGCATTTTTTTAGGGACTTAGGTTTCCCATCATTGTCGAATATCGACTTGCTTGCAAGTCTTTCGACACTCAGAAAGACACCGGCTTTCCACTTGCTGCAGAAAATGGTTAGTCATTTAAATACGTGGAGTTAGCGCGAAAGCCTTAGCTTTGCGACCTGGTGCCCGTGTAGGTTCGGGACTTCTTCCAGGATATTGATGCATAGAGTCCTGGTGCCCGTGCATTTTTGGGACTTCTTCCAGGTGGCCCGGGTCGTGCGGTGCAATGCACTTATGTAATGTACGCGTGCATATGATGATGCAAATGAATGTATTTGCGCAATAATGCTAAATAGAGGCAAACATATCATGTTCCCTGCAAAAATGGCAGTTATATTCGAACAAAAGATTAGTTATGTATATAAGAAGTGATGCTCTCAAATTAGAGGGTTGTAGTTTTTAGATAACCAGCTGAGGTTACTATTCAAGGACCTGCATGGGTATAAATGTGACTTACAATATTGAATCATAAATAAGATCAGTTTCTTGTAAAGATTAGCTCAGATAAAATTTGATTGAAGCATTTTATGAAAATTTGAAGAAAAAATAGAGAGAATTACAACCTGCAAAAAAGATGGAAATATGTTAGCGTTAGTTGGTTTGTAGGTTGAGTGGCTGCCGAGAGTTGATTTCTGAGATGGATGCTGCTGACTAGAAAGCTGTTGAGAGACAATGGTTGTCAACTGATGAAGGTTGCTGAATAACAAAGGCCAATGGGTGACACAGGCTGCTGAGAACCACTGACGAAGGCTGATAGATGAAATCCATTAACAAATGATGGAGATTAATAGTTGATGACTAAGGCTGATGATAATCAATGATGGATGAAACCCAGTTGATGACTAAGGCTGATGATAATCAATGATGGATGAAACCCACTGACAGATGATTAAAGTCATTAACTAACGAAAGTTATTTACTCATGATGACCAATCATATTTTGAAAGGTTACTAGTGACAACTGGCTAATCAAAAGTTGCTGACCGACAAAGACCAGTAGCTGTCGAAAACTAAAAACAATCAAACGCTGCTGACTGATGAGAACCACTGACTGATAGAGAATCTGTTAAACGTTGTCGACCGATGATAACCACTGACAGGTAGAGAATCTGATGAACGTTGTTGACCGATGAAAACCAGTGACTAGTAGAGAATTACTGAGGTAACTGACCAAGGTTGAATATCTCATGAGAACCGTTGACTGATGAAGAGTACTGACCGGCGCAAACTCAATACTTGTTGGACTTATATGTGACTAAGGCTGAACTACTGATTGATATAAGTGACTAATTTGGTTTGAAAAGATAAAAACATGTATATGACAAAGAAAATATATTCTAGGAGAAAGGTATTAGCATGAAGGGACAAGAGATACTTACAGTGATGGTAACCTGCATGTTAGTAACAAAAAGGGGGCTCAACTTAAAAAATGATAGATGTTTTAAATTTAGCATTTAAGGCCAAGTAGTTATAGTTACTCAGGCCATGCTTTTGATGCGGCGGAGGCCGCGACACTTTCTTTGTCATCAGGGTGACAAGTTGTGTGCGAAGATATTTTTTTTTGAAAATTCTGCCTCAAGAGGCAAGAGTTAGATCAAAACAGTAACAAAGCAAATCATAAGGGCAGAAAATATTAACGAATATAGACTGCTGAGAATTAATGAACCAATGAGAAATACTCACTTATGTTGGTTTGGTTTCCGCTACACTATGCTGTCAACACGTGTCCAAAAGAGGTCAGTGACTGATGTTTATATAAATAAATATGTATTGATTATTTTTTAAATAATATGTAGTTCAAGAGGTGAATGATCGACTTTGAGTGCAATAAGCTTATCAAAGAAAAATAACAAGTAGATATTGTGGTCAAGGTGTCATTTTTACCTTATTAGTTAAGAGACGTGTTCCTGTCAAGAATATTCTCAAGACATGCATATTTGATGATCAATTGAAATAAGAATAGTATATGATAAAATCACTACCCAAAAAACTCACTTTGCCGAGCACAGCACTCTTTGCCGAGAGTTTTTTTTCGATCGGCAAAGAGCTCTTTGCCGAGGGCCGAAAAAAACTCTCGGCAAAAGAAAAACGCTCGGCAAAGAAATTCTTTGCCGAGAGCCAAAAAAAACGCTCGGCAAAGATTTCTTTGCCGAGTGTTTTTTTTGGCTCTCGGTAAAGAATTTCTTTGCCGAGCGTTTTTTTGGCTCTCGGCAAAGAATTTCTTTGCCGAGCGTTTTTTATTGGCTCTCGCCAAAGAGCTCTTTGCCGAGAGTTTTTTTGACGCTCGGCAAAGCTAATTTTCAAATCACATTTTGAAGCAGTAAATTAATCCAAATAAAAAAACTTTCAACTAAAAAGTTGTTTAACTTATCAAGATGAATATTTTTTATTTTAATCATTTCTTCATTTGACAAATTTAAAATAAATTTGTTCATAAATCTTACATATCTCTCCGGTAGTTTACGAAACTACAAGAGTGATATATAATGTTTGTGAATAATATTAGAACCATAATTTTGGATGTATAAATGGGTAAACAACCAAAAGAAACTCTATAGATCTTGACAAGTTATGAAAGTTTGTAGTTAATAACTTTTTAATTTGAAGTCATCTAGTTATGCAAAACTACGTTCGAATTTGAAAAATTTAAAATTCGAATTTTTTAAAATACCTCAGATGGAGAAATGGCCAAAATGAAAGTTGTAGATCTCAAAAAGTTATGAAACTTTAGTGTTGACAACTTTTTGATTTGAAATCATCTTGTCAACGAAAACTACGTTTCAAATTGTCAAATTTAAAAATCAAATTTTTATAAACGACCTCGGATGGAAAAACTACCAAAATATAGGTCTCGAAAAGTTAGAAAACTTTGTAGTTGACAACTTTTTTATTTGAATTCGTTTAGGGCCTCAGATAAGCAAGTTACACTCGTTTTAGTATAATATATGAGGAACCGAAACTGAGATGGAACCTAAGTGAGTGTGTAGTGCAGTGGTAGTGGAGGCTCCGTGCGAGTGAGAGGTCGTGAGTTCGAATCCTGTTGACTGCGTAAGAGAAAATTGCGCGAAAAATATCAGGACTTGCGATTTCGAGAGAGACGGGTGGGCGCTGCTTAGTGGGCCCCTCCCCCGATTAAATAAAAAATTTTCCCTATTTTTTTGGATTTTTTTGTTTTTTTCTTTGCCGAGGGATTTTCTTTGCCGAGAGCCACCTCAACACTCGGCAAAGGCTTTGCCGAGCGCCCGATAAAAGGCTCTCGGCAAAGAGCCCTTTGCCGATCCATTTTTTGCCGTGTGGCCTTTGCCGAGGGCTGCACTCGGCAAAGCCTTTGCCGAGTGCAAAAGGAGCTTTGCCGAGTGCGTAAGGCACTCGGCAAAGAGACCATGTCCGGTTGTGAATACATACAAGTCTATATGGATCTTAAGTCGAATGTCGGATTTAAAGGGTAAGCTTGGATTACTTACATGTAATCATTGTCCGATGAAGGCCGAGTCAGCCTTTGGAATGATGAGAATATTTGTTTTTGCCTTTGACAGATGGTCCAGGACTCTTTTGATGAAAACGTTCAGGCCTCAGATGTAAAAGAATCCAAGAGTTCCATTCACATGAGAAAATAACCTTTGCTAAAGAACCAAAATTCACAAGGTTCCAGTTTCACAAGATAAATAGCTTTGAGCTTGGCAAATAAAAACCCAGTTCTCATTGTCAAGTTCGAGCTTCTCAAAATCTAGAGTATATGTCTGGATTAGCATGCAAAGATTTCGCTACCAAACTACTGGGTTCAGAAAAGAGGAGCTGATCCTTTGCAACTTGTTTTGGTGATCAAGAATGTTTTGCTAAATAGTGACTGGTTTTAATAGAATATATAGATATATAACACATGTAACAGAGGTATGTATATACTGGAAACCATGTAAAACGGAACATAAAAGCTAATTTATCTATGCAGAAAAGCATGTTTGATGCAATTGTTAGATCATATAAAGTCATATAAGCACAGACGGGTGTTACCCGCTAGCTACCTGAAACTGCACTCAGAAATTATATATAATTAAATGAATGAAACAGTAGCCCGCAAAAGGTCAAGCTGAAATAAACAGAGGAGCTCATATTTTAATCGACAAGGGAAATTGTAACTTCCTTGCTTCCAGCATGTTTCCTCTAATCAAAGCGAACAAAACAACGTGCAAGGACTAGTTAAGGCATGCTAATTTAGACTTGCATGGTCTAAATGATACCTCAACCGGTGTACTGAGCAAGAGCTGATTGGCCTCAATTTTTCGAAACAAACAGTCAACCAAACTGGTTAGTTGTTCTTTCAGTGAACTAAAATGATTCTGATATGCTGCTAGTGCTACAGTGCCAAAGAAATTTCCAAAGAAGCCGAGCTCAAGCAAACTGGGAGGGAAAAGAAATATTGCTGAAATCCTCCAAAGAAGCCGAGCTCAAGCAGTTGCCATCTCTCATCATTCTTCCCAACCGAGATAACCAATGACAAGCTAGAAATGGATCATCTTGGTGTAAAACAAAGAAAATCTCAATCATTCTAAGCAAGATGCAGAGGAGGATTTCCTGACTCTGCATGTTACGGCTTCAATTTCTTTGGGCCCAACTGACCGACACTATGAAATACAAGGGAGCTGAGAAGTGCTGCTTCTGAGAACTGGATTGAAAAAACATGAGTAGATGCTTCTGACTAGAAGTGTGGATTTTCATTCATTATCACTGATTCAAAATTGAAACGACTGCCTGCTGGAAAGGAAACGAAGAACAGCAACGAAGAACAACGGTACCTTGGGATGGAGTTTGGCGGAAAAAAAATACCTGGCAGATGATGTCCTTGGCCAGAGTTAGGAGAGCAGACGTGACCACGAGTGTGGTCCTGGTGGAGGTGCGTCAGGAAGTAGGCCTGGCTGCCGCCGGGGAACTTGTCCACCAGTACCAGGCCCTCCTCCATGGCCCCCTTTGCTGGATGCCGAGGTGGTTGCCTCGCCGTCCACTGGCTCCGCTCAGCTCTTGTTGTTGGCCTGCTGCTGCGCTGCGGGTGGATGCGGCCCCCGTAGATCGTGGAATCGGAGGGGAGCGGAGCGCCTGCAGGTCGGCGTCTGCCGCGTCGGCCGCGACGCCCTCGACGGAGGCGCTGTCGGAGTCGGAGAGCGCGACGGCGGTGAGTTGGCTGTCCATGGGCTCCATTGTCTGGGAGAGGCGTGCGTCGGGCGTGCCGGAGATGGTAGGTGGAACGGCTGGTAGAGCTGGTTCGGCGGCGCCATCAGGGGCGAGGTGAAGGGGAGCCTCTGGTCCCTAGGCCCTCCCCCACCGCCGGTGCTGCCGCCTCCCGGAAGCAGGATGGTCCTCGCGGCGAATCTGATGTGCGCTCGGGGGAGGCAGCGGGGACGGCCGGAGGCACCGCCGGCGACTCGATGGGCCCGCGATGGAAGCGGGTGCGGCCGGAGCTTGGAGAGGTCGGCGACGATGGGCGGGCCCCAGCACTGGTGGTGGCGGAGCGCGTCGAGGAGGAAGCGTGCGGGCGGGGAAAAGCGGCGCGCGGAGGTGGATGTGGAGGAAGAGCACAGCGGGCGTGCGGGTCGAGGCCACCCTGCGGGCCGCCGGCGCGTGCCGGAGGGAGTTGGTGGAGGCGGCTAGCGGCGGCGGGCGGAGAGCACGGCGGGCGAAAATCTCGAGCCCCACGGTGGGCGTAGCCCATATATCATATGCATGCGCTCCGCCTAACAATCTGCTCCCTCCATTCCAAATTATAAGAAGTTCCAAGAATCTTGGAGAGTCAAAGTTTTTCAACTTTGACCAAAATTATAAAGAAAAATATAAAGATTTATACCATCAAATATACATATTATGGAAATATAACTAATGGAGAATCTAATTGCACTTAGTTGATATCATAAATATTATTATCATATTATATAAATTTGGTCAAAGTTGAAAAACTTCGACTCTCCAAGATTCTTGGAATGTCTTCTAATTTGGGATGGAGGGAGAGTATATTAACACTTACATATATCGGAGTAAAGCGGAACATAAACTGATCTCACTTGAGGCTCCAATCTTCATAAGGACGGCTGACTGGGGTTACCGTACGCCAAGCACAGCTGATAGAATTCTCGTAAACTCCATGACATCTCCATTAATCTTCTGGGTAACTTTGGCTACCATCTGGGGTTGTGGGGAATACAAGGGAGAGCACATGTCGTACTTATCAAGTACAGGCGGAAAAAATGACATGTAGGGCCTTGAACAAAGGTAGGTTGACACTGTTTAACTGCGGTAAGCATTTTAGTTGGTCAAGTTTTATTAGCACCTGATTACTATAAGTGAGTAAGAAAACCCAACCCATTAATTAAGAAGAGTATCACCATTAATATAACCATCAACCGAGGTAAACACCTCCATCTGAGAAATCATCACCTTATGTCCATAAGTCCAACTGTCCAAATCTAAACATGTGAGGGTCCAGGTCCCTTATAACCGTGAGCACGACTGATATATCAGTTTTACACTCTGCAGAGGTTGCACACTTCCATATGCCAGGGTCATGACTCCCATACTACACTTCCAAGATGCATGACAGAATTTCAACACGGGCCTTTACAAAGATTCATTTAGCGAGCGATAACCACCTAAAGTTCCTACTGGAAGCCGCAGCAACCAGAGGACCCCTAAGTCCATACCACATTCTTGGGCCATCCCTCAGTAGCCCATCCAGGTTAACGCATCGCTAGAATCCTCTAATTAATTAGCCCGGTTAGAGCCATGTAACATCTCGTGGTTGCACTGTTATCATGAGTGGTCGCTCCATGAACCAGTCCTAAAAGGCGGATCTGAGCACAAATACCAACCACAAACCAAACTTACCATAACCACCATACCATACCATGTGCCCGAGTCACTGAGTACCACGTTAAAACATAGTTCCATATCCATTAAGTCATCATTATCATATCATCATCATGTGGCAATTATAGAACAAGTCAAGTTGCTTAGCTTAGCATTGGTACCCAACATAAAACCTAGATAACAAGGAAGATATGGAAAACTAGGGTAAATCTAAGGGTTCACATAATTAGATACATGCATGCATATAGCGATTAATGGTGAATAGGTAAAGAACATTATCAAAGGTGCCTGCACTTGCCTTCTTCGAGTTGATGTTGATCAGAGTCTTCAAAGTCAAGCTCTTGTAGGTTCACTTGCAACTCTTCGTCCATACGCAACAAACATCGGCACACAGGAGCAAACATACAAGCAAACATGCACTAAATTAGAAAACAGTACAACAGTACATAAAAAAAGTTTAACAAGTTTATAAAACTGTTATACTCATCAAGACGAACGCGTGAACACGAAAACCATCAAAAACGGGGCTATAACGGAGAAGTTATGAATTAAACAAGATTTTCTTTAATAAAATAATAGATTAAAACTAATCTCGAAAATCAAAAGTTGTAAACATGATTAACAGTTGCAAAAACATGTACATTATGTAATTACAAACCTAACGCAAATTGAACGGGTTAAAATGGAGTTAAAACGAAGATTTTATAGCAAAAACAAAATTAGTGGCAAAGTTGTGATTATTGGAAAACGTATTTTAAAAAGAGCAGACCGCATTTACGCTTTTGAATGACGAAAACGTATTTTAGAGGGATGCCTTGGACTGTGGGTTTTATATTAAAACACCAAGGGGGTTCTTTTGCAAAAACTATAGGCGAAGGGGTATGGAGCCTCCTCGGCCGTTGGATCTGTGTTTTGATGGCGCGGATTAGAAGAGGGGAAGAGGCGGCGCTTCTGGCCAGATTTGGGGAAGAAAGGTGGCGGCGACCATTGCCGGCCAAGCCCAAGCTCGCCAGAGTTCAGCGTTTTGGCGATTCCGAGCACGCCAAAGATCGGGGAACTCATCGAGGCAAAAGTGTGGACGGAGAGAACCCGAAGGTGATGCACGGCGTGACGAGGCAGATGGTGAGCCCCTGTAGTCACCGGCGATACAAGATTTTGCGCTACAAGCTAAGGTTGGACTCAATATTGGCACTAGAAAATAGATATAGCCAAGGAGAACTCACCAGAGTTCTCGTTTGGATTGGAGACGGGGTGAGGACGGCTGACAACGAAGCGAGGCAGAGGCCGAGCTTCGGTGAGATCCAAAACAGGGGTGCAATGGGCTAGGGCACGAGTGCAACCCGATTCGGGACAAAAGGAGAGACGACAGACGTGGGGCAGCTTATATGGAGAGGCTTCGGCATGCGGAGGGGGCAAGGACGAGGCGTGCGCACCACGGACTCCCGGCAGGGCAGAGTTCGGTTCCTGGACGTCGCGAGGTAGGAGAAATCTCGCTGACAGGTTGGACCCACCTGCCATTGAGAGAGGGTGCAGGTCCTAGCGGTCAGTCAGAGAGAGAGGGAAGGGGCAAAATCGCACGGGCTTCTGCATTCGCTGGCTGGGCTGATGCCTCGGCATGGGCCTGAGCAGTCTCGGCCTAAGGTGGGAAGGGAGGTCCGACTGGCTTCCTACTAGGCTGGTGTGGGCCGCGCGAAAGGAAAAGGGGGAGAAAAGCGCAAGCAGGCTGGGCCTGAAATGAGAAGGGAAGGAGGGAGGGGTGACACTGGGTTGGGCTGAAAGCCAGGGAAGGAGGGGAGGGAAAAGAGAAAAACCTTTTTGTTTTTGTTTATAGCCATTTCAAAAGCATTTTCAAAACAAATTTGAAAACATTTTCAAACTTTGGAGCAAACCACTCATCACACAAAATTAAATATGCATCAGCATGTATGCACAAACATTTCATTACCCTAAGATAAATTTTAGTTCAAAGAAAAGTTTTATTTCTCCTATATTCTCATGAGCACCGAAAATACAGAATAAAGCATTTTGTCTCTATTTTCAAGATTACAATTTTTAGGGTGTTACAAATCTACCCCCTAAAGATGAATCTCGTCCTTGAGATTCGGAAGGATCTTCGAAGAGATAGGAAAATCTGCACGCAGCTCATCTTCACGTTCTCATGTTGCATCATCCGCCGAGTGATGACTCCACTGGACTTTGCACATTGTGACAACCTTGCTTCTGGTAATTCTTTCAGTGACTTCTAAAATCTTCACGGGATGCTCAGTATAAGTAAGATTATCTTTCAAGTTAACTTCGTCTAGTGGTAACTGTTCCTCTAGCACTCTCAAACACTTCTTCAACTGTGATACATGAAAAACATTGTGCACATCTGACAACTGAGTAGGTAACTCAAGCTGATACGCGACTTCACCTCTTCTTTCCAAAATCTTGAACGAGCCAACATATCTGGGTGCCAACTTTCCTTTTACTTTAAACCTCTTGAGTCCTCTGACAGGTGACACATTGAGATAGACGTAATCACCCACTTCAAAAACTAACTGCCTACGACATGTATCGGCATAGCTTTTCTGTCTTGATTGAGCTGTTCTCAAGTTCTCATGAATCATTCGAACTTGTCTCTCTCCTTCTTTCAAAACTTCTGGTCCAAACACCTGACTTTCTCCTGTTTGATTCCAAAACAAAGGAGTTCTACATTTTCTGCCATACAAAGCTTCAAATGGAGCCATTTTTAGACTAGCTTGGTAACTTTTGTTATAAGAGAATTATGCATATGGTAAACTCTTATCCCAACAAGTACCATACTGTACAGCACAAGCTCTCAACATGTCTTCCAGAACCTGATTTGTCCTTTCTGTCTGTCCATCTGTTTGAGGTTGATAGGTCGAACTAAAATTCAACTTCGTACTCATAGACTCATGTATCTTTTCCCAAAAACGAGATGTAAACTGAGTACCTCTATCTGACACAATCTTTCTCGGCACTCCATGCAAACACACAATCCTCGACATGTATAGCTCTGCAAGTTTTGCACTAGAGTATGTAGTCTTCACAAGAATGAAGTGAGACACCTTAGTTAAGCGATCCAGAATTACCCAAATCGAATCATAACCACTTTGAGTGTGAGGTAAACCTACTATGAAATCCATACTGATCTCATCGCATTTCCATTCAGGTATCTCCAGTGGTTGCAACAATCCTGCTGGTCTTTGATGCTCTGCCTTCACTCTTTGACAAGTATCACACAAGGCCACGTATTCAGCTACGTCTCTCTTCATACCGTACCACCAATATTGCTTCTTCAAATCTTGGTACATCTTGGTGCTACCAGGGTGAATAGAATAAGCTGACTCATGAGCTTCTCTCAATATCAAATCATAGATAGGTTTCAAGTCTCGCACACAAAACTGCTTCTTGAACCAAATAGTTCCATATTCATCTATATAGAATCCAGGTGCTTTGTCTTTCTTAACGAGCTCAGCAATATCCTTTATCTTCTCATCATCTAGTTGACCTTTGCGAATATTTTGTTCCAAGGTTGAATCAACTTCATCGCCACTGCTTGAGTACTATAGTGACCAAATCAAGGTCGAGCCTTTCAAACTCCTTGCATAAACCAACTAGAAGCTGACGTTCTATATCATATTAGCATAACTTTTCCAACTCAACACATTTGCGACAACATTAGCTTTTCCACGATGATAGTGAATACCAAGATCATAATCTTTAATCACTTCCAACCATCTGCGTTGTCTGGAGTTAAGATCTGATTGAGTGAATATGTACTTCAGACTTTTATGATTAGTGTAAATCTCACATCGATTACCCACAATATAATCCCTCCAGATTTTTAAAGCATGAATCACAACTGCCAATTCTAGATCATGAGTAGGATAATTCTTCTCATGTTTCTTCAACTGCCTCGAAGCATAAGCTATAACTCAACCTTTTTGCATAAGCACAAACCTAAACCATGGTGAGAAGCATCACAATACACATCAAAATTCTTGCTGACATCAGGCATTGCTAGTACAGGCGTGGTGGTTAGTTTGTTCTTCAGCATTCTAAAACTTTCCTCACAGGCTGTTGTCCATTCAAACTTCTTTCCTTTTTCCAACAAAGTTGTTAAAGGCCTTGCTATCTTTGAAAATCCTTCAATAAATGTTCTGTAATAGCTTGCCAAACCGAGGAAATTTCGGATCTCACTCACAGTCTGAGGTGGTTGCCAATTCAGCACATCTCTTACTTTGCTCGGATCTACTGCAATATCTCCATTAGAAACAACATGGCCAAGGAAAGAAACTTCATTCAACTAGAATTCACACTTACTCAGCTTAGCATACAACTGGTTCTCTCTGAGTCTCTGTAAAACGAGCCTTAAGTGTTCTTCATGCTCTTCTTCACTTTTGGAGTATATGAGAATATCATCAACGAGAACCACAACAAACTTATCAAGAGATTCCCTAAAAACCTTATTCATGAGATGCATGAAATATGCTGGCACGTTAGTCAACCCATAGGACATCACTGTGTATTCATAAAGCCCATATCTTGTAGTGAATGCAGCCTTAGGAATATCAGCAGATCGGATCTTCAATTGGTGAAAGTCGAATCTCAAATCGATCTTAGAGAAAACACAAGATCCTTTCAACTAGCTAAAAAGATCCTCAATCTTAGGAAAATGACATTTATTCTTAATCATGACTTCATTAAGTGATCTATAATCCACACACATTCTCTGTGTTCTGTCCTTCTTGTTCACAAGTATAATCGGAGCTCACCATGGTGATGAACTCGGATGAATAAAACCTTTATCTTGTAGTTGTCTTAATTGCTTCTTGAGTTCTTCTAACTCATTAGCTGCCATTCTATAAGGTCTCTTGGATATAGGGGAAGTTCCAGGTAGAAGATCAATAAGAAACTCAACTTCTCGATCTGGTGGCATACCAGGTAGATTGATAGGGAACACATCATGGAATTCACATACCATTATGATTTCTTCAATGGGAGTGCCTTTCATCTGATTGAGCAAACCTTCTTCAACCGACAAAAAAGAGGCCACATATTCCACTTCCTCACCTGAGGAATTAATCAAAGACACAACTCTTCTAGCATAATCTATGGTACAATCATGCATAGGTAACCAATCCATTCCAAGGATCACATCAACACCTTCAGTCTCCAAGATTACCAGATTAGCTAGGAATTCTACCCCCTTATGTCAAGGCTAACTTTTGGACAAATAAGGGTGGCTTTCAACTCTCCACTAGGTGAACCTAACTAGCAGAGGGTGCTTCATAGTAACAGCATGAAAATGATGTTTTGTAGCATATTGTTTACTGATGAAGGAATGTGTAGCTCTTGAACAAAAAAGAACTGATGCTGGAGCAGAGTTGATGAGGAACGTACCGAGTATCACATCGGGATCACTTCTGACATCATCCATAGTCTTATTGTTCACTGTGCCTTGCATATAAGTCTGCTGCATTTCATTCCTCTGGTTCCGAGCTTGAACACGGTTCTGGTTCTGATTCTTGTTACCATACACATATGGATACTTCTTTGGGCATTGTCGCATGAGATGTCCTTCTTGCTTGCAATGATAACAACCCAATTTCGATAGACTGCTGGATATTCTAGTCTTCTTAGGAGTCTTAGTCATTATGGCCAACACGGGAGTATCAGAGATCATAAATGCGCTTCAGGAGTGACAACTCCTGTAACATGATCAAGTTCTTGAAAGTTTGAGTGTTGCCCTTGCGACTGCTAACGACACTCATTATTGTTGATCTGAGGTACCAGGTGAATCTATCTCACTTGCTGAGAGGCACTATGAGGACGAGTACGTCTATGAGATTGCTCCTGAAGCTTTCTTTTCTTTGCATCAATTTCCTTGTGCTTATTATCAACTATGATGACATGATTCACAAGTGCTTGGAAATTGGGATAGCTATTGTCCATAAGCTGGAGTTGAAGGACATCATACATTCCCTTGAGAAAGCGATACTGCTTCTTGTCATCATCATCTACATCCTTTGGAGCATAGCGTGATAGTTGAGAAAACTTATCACGATACTCAACCACACACATTGATCCTTGCTTCAAGGCTCTGAACTCTTCCTGCTTAACTTCTATTAATACTGCGGGAATATGATATGACCTGAAGTTCTCAGTGAATTCCTGCCAAGTGATAACAGGAGCATTGTTTAGACGTCCATACTGGAATGACTCCCACCAATCTTGAGCTGCTCCCTGAAGCTGTCCTGATGCATACAACACCTTCTCAAGATAATTGCATTGTGCTATGTTGAGTTGCCTTTCAACTGCACGTAGCCAATCATCAGCCTCCAATGGATCAATAGCATGAGCAAACACTGGAGGGTGTCCGTTCATAAACTCTGCACGACTATCCCTTTGTGGCACATGACTTTGCTGGAGGTTGGTCACCACTTGAACTACTGACTGCATGAGTTGAGTCTGCATAGTCATCCACTATTCCATGTTGCCTTGAGCAGGAGGTGGTTGTGAGCTCTGGTTAGTAGCATTCTACGTGCTTACATTCCTTCTGGTGTTCACCATCTGATTTAACCATGAACTTGTAAGCATAGATGGAAAAATAACAAGAGCATGAAAGATTAAGAAGATGAAGGGAACAACATAAGAGGATTGAAGAAAGATTTTGGAACAAGGAACAAGATAAGATCCCCCAAACTAACTAACAACTCGCTAATCTAGCAACTTGATGTAGTTGTGAACATTGCCCACAACACATCTGTGAGGGCCCCCCTTCTAGAGGGTCCACTGTGCATCGTATCAGTCCCTGGATTAGTTGCTGATACGCGCAGATCAACAAAATTGATATAAAAAATTCATACTTTCATTGCTAACGGAGAAAACATGTTACAAAGTTCATATTACAAGACTTGGGCCACGGGCCTTATAGCAAACATCAGAGTCTAACACAGCGATCCTATGACGTCGTGGCTCCATTCTGACAGGCGGCTTGGAGTGTGGGCATAAACATTGTCTTATGCGCGTCCCTACGTCGTCGTCCTTGCGTAGCTTCTTCTTGTGGTCGTTCAGCTTTGTTTTCAGGTATCCTCCTATGGTTCCATCCTTGAAATGCATCGACAGCTTCATCTTTGCGAGTGCTCATGTGGCTTCACTCCTAAAAACATAGTAGCGAAGGGGGTTGAGTACATACGTACTCAGCAAGTCCTAACTTGGGTGCAGGCTAAGGGAAAGATAAGGTTATATGTGGAGGTGGTTATGGCGAAAGGTGAAAGGAGTATAGATTATAAATAAATTAAGGGTTGGGCCCTAGGAAAGAATCTACCTTCTCGCTAGTTCCCGAGGATTAAGTTATTATAGTAACATACCAGATTATTACAAGTTCCATTTTGAAAACATCTAGTCATTGGTGTCTGCATTCCAGGAGGTTGCCCATAAACAAGGACGTGGCTATTCGAATAGGATTGAAGTTATACTACTGCAGCAGTTGTCTAATTTTCCCCACACGATGGAAACAACCCTGGCCAAGGTTGTCCCCAATCCGCACTCGTACCCGAGAGGACGCATCCATAGGTTCCATATAACCCTTGCCACGGTTCGCACAGGGGCCGGAAACAGACCACGCATGGTCTAACGCTAGCAAAATATTAATATTAATAGAGGGGGCTCGCACACGGCCCAAACAAGGATTTAACGTGGAAGACCACTGAGCAACCACGCCAACCGGGCCACGAGAGATCACTTAGCAGTCGCGCCTTCTCATGTCAAACGGTTGTCACCCGACCTCCAGGCAGGTATTATACTTCTCCTATCGGGGTGTGAGCTTGGACCTACCCATATAGGCGTGTGGCTGGACGTGTTTCTGTCCAGACGCGCGAGGCCAATGAATCAGTCCCTAAATGACCAAGTCAAGTGTCTCCAAACAGGAACCCTCACTAGGCGAACCTGTCCAAGAGGTAGTTCCACACCATGTGAAGTACCTCCCACTTGCTCAGTCGGAAAAACAGTTTTGTAATCCAGTTCATTTAGCATCATGGTTCATATAGTCACATAATCATGTTCACATTAAGTCACATTTATCCCCAATAATATTAATAATATAAATTGAGCATACTAAATATGTTAAATGGATGGAAGGTGGAAGTGGTTTATATGGTGGAGGTGATCGATAAGGGGTGGTTTAGGAGTGGCAAGTTGGGTGGATGAGATAGGATAGGCTTTTACGGTGGTGGTGGCTAAATATGGTATTTGTTGGAAATGGGGTGGTTTGGAGTGGTGGCATTTGGGGGGAAGGGATAAATTATGTGGCAAGGTATGGTAGGGGTAGTATGAGTGTAGTGTATGATTTTGGCTGGAGTGGTAGGTGGAGAATAGAGATAAGAAGATTTGGTGGAAGGTGGGAAAGGGAATTAGGACTTGCCTGCACTCACAGTCGATGCATCTTTGCCATCTTGATACTTGTTCCGTCGATCTCCGGTTGTTCTTCATCCTTCAGGTTCCATCGGGGTCTTCTCACGTCTTTTATCTTACTCGATCTAGCGTCGACAAACAAGAAAAACACAACAACCAAAACAAGCATGATCAAGCAAGAGGGTTGATTTTATTTGGGTTGGTGGGTTTCTTTTATTTATAACATTATTATGTCAAATTAAGATTAGCAGCGCATACACATATGTATGCACCTAGGGTTAAGATGGAGGAGGGATATGAGGTTAATGTTAGCGGCATATACACACATGCATATGTATATGCCTCAGGGGTTAGCAAGAGAGGGTTCGACGTATGAAGGCATATCGCTTACTAATATATATAGGGATATATATATACGAATAAGCATATGTCTACATACATGTGCAAGGTTATGACTACGTGTTCGTATATTTGAGTACTCATGTACATGATAGGTGTTGGATACATAAATATACGGGGTTAAGAGCGTGATCAGGTTTAATTATTTAGACTATGACTATTACCCTATTATTATTATTATTATTATTATTATTATTATTATTATTATTATTATTATTATTATTATTATTATTATTATTATGTGAGAGAGTGCATGTATATTCGAGTATTTGTGTACGTGTCACAGTGTATACGCATATTCGAATATACAGTGCTTAGGTGGTGCAACTACAGGTTAGCAATACTATAAAACAAAAAGAGCAACAAACATAACTAGAATTTAAATGGGCACCAAAAATTAGGAAAAGGACATAAATATGTAGGGTTGGATTTAGGAAGATTTTTGGTGGAGAGATTGTGAGGTTTGGAGTTGGAATGGTGGACATATGAATTTTGTAGGTTTATAGGCGAAACACGAATGAGATGGAACTTGGAAAATATTTATGGAAATTGGGTGATGGCAAGGGAGTTGGAGCAATTTGGGTAGGCTCTAGGGTGGCTCTAGTTATTTTAGGAATTTTATGGAAAGGAAAAGGGCTTACTTTAATCTTCCGTGTACGATTCCCATGTGCGCGTAGCAGTTTCTCGGCGTAACAGCGGCTGACGTGTGGGCCTCTGTTGGCTGTCCAGACTGTCGGCACTGTGCTCATGGACCGGGCTCCTGCTGTGCCGTGGACTACGACTACCCACCTCCCTTCATTTGTTCATGCGAACCTGGTTTACAGAAAAAGGGAGGGAGAGGGAGATGTGGTGCGTGTCTCACCGTGCAGGTCCCGAGAGGCAGCGTGTCACGCTCCAATTGGCCAACGGGACGTGGCACCAGGCCACGAGGGCAGATGGCATCGGGTTCCTTCGCTCGAGTGCGGCGCTTGCTCTCAGACTCTGTGCGCCCGGTCAACTCGAGCTAAAGAGAGAACACAGGAGCGGACGGGAGAGAGAACAGAGATGGAGAGGGACGGAGGGATGGTGCGACGGCGGCAGTCCTGGGTAACGGCGGAGCAACGAGCTCCAGTCTGGGGATCCAGCAAGCTGTTCCTGACACTCGTGTCCTCTGGCTTCAGTGCGGTGGGCGGAGCGGAGCAGCGGCGTCGGCGACGCTGGCGCAAGGCGAGGGCGGCGCGCAGCGCGAGGGCTTCGTTGTCCGCGGCGTTCCTCCAGCGCGGAGGAGTTCCGGCAGGGGCGGTGCTTGGCCCTGGTCGTGCTCAGCTCCGACACGGGGTTCGTCGGCGGTGTCGTCCGCGCACTCGCACATCTTCGGCATCTGGACGAGACAACAACAGCTTCGACGACCAGAGACGAGCGCGGATGGCGCTCGGCTTTGGTTCAGGCGGAGCTGATCGGGCAGCGGCCGCTCCGGCGTCTGCTGCACCGGCAAACTGGGCGAGCAAACGTTCAGGGCGGCGGCTCGTGTTCGGCTCCGTGCGGCGGCTTCAGGCACCCGCGTCGGCGGCCCCGACACGGAGAGCTGAGCAGCATCCCCGGTCGCGTCGGGCCCCGGGCTGGATCCAGCTGGAGAACAGGCCTTTAGCCCCGGGCCATTTTGGCCTCTAGCCCCATACATAGAGCCGGGGCTAAGGAATCGGGACTGAAGGCCCGACCTTTAGCCCCGGTTTCCCTCGCCCGCCCTGGTTAGTAATCTCAATCGGGACTAAAGTATTACGAGACTAAAGAGGCCTCCAGCCGGGTCACCGTGACTAACTTCTTTAGTCCCGGTTGGTATTAATAACAACCGGGGCTAAAGAGGCCGCTGCTTTTTTTTTTCTTTTTATTTTCTTTTCAATTAGTTATTGTTTTTGGTTTTACAATTACATTAGATTTTCTAATACGTATTCTTCGCTGCTAATATATTCCATTAGGCCGGTTTCAAATACCTATTTCTAATTTATGTAAACAAATAATTTAACTGATCTCTATTTCTCCAAAATAATAAAATAAACTAATTAAACCGGTCACATTTTGTAAACTAAAGTATTATATATTTCTAATTTCCTTTTTTTGAGACGATATATTTCTAATTTCTGTTACTAATGATTTAACTGATCTCTATTTCACAAAAAAAAACTAATTAAACCGGTCACATTTTGTAAACTAAAGTATTATATATTTCTATTTTTTTGTCAACAAATGATTTAAATGATCTCTGTTTCTCTAAAAGATTAAAATAAACTAATTAAACTATCAAGTCAATGAACTCAAAATAGGTACAAAAATAAAAAACTTAAGCTAGTAACCTTTTAAGGAGTTGATGACGGTGTAGATGTAATGAAATAAATCAATCGCCGGAGATGTGTTAACAAACAAAAATCACCAGAGAAGAGAGCAAACAAGCAAGCAAGTGACTGGAATGAAGAAAAAATGAAGATAGGAGCTCGGGCACGGCTTGAGGTGGAAGAACAGTTCAAATATAGTGAGGGACATTTAGCCCCGGTCCTTATTCCCAGCCGGGGCGGCTGGGTACACCAATCGGGGCAAAACCTTTTAGTCCCGGTTGGTGTTACCAACCGGGGCTAAAGATGCCAACATTTAGCCCCGGCTGGATACACCAACCGGGGCAAAACCTTTAGTCAGCCCTGGTTGGTAACACCAACCGGGACTAAACGCCCCTCTGACAATTGAGCCGTTGGGCTGGGGAACTTTACCAACCGGGGCTAAAGACCTTTCTACTCTTGAGCGCAAATTTTTCCGTGACTAATGCTGATTTTGTAAATCGTCCAAAGGCCTGTTCACTGTTAGTGGGAGCTCCGAGGTTCTCCGGCGACGTGCAATGGCGGGGAGCGCCATGGCAAAATATCTCAGCGACCGCAGTGATATTTTCGCACGGCAGTGGCTTCACGTTTGCGTTGTCGCCTGAGCGTGACACTGAGAAACAGACAAGGGAGAAAGGCGGTGCGGCACAGTGTGAGGGCTGTCGATATTTCGGAAGTACACGGCGACGGCGACGCGGGAAGGACGCGGCATCTGCGGCACTCGGTGCTTGTGCGTGCTTCTCTGTTTTGTTTGGGTCTGGGTTGGTTGGACTGAGTACACCAGAGGATTAAATCAACCCAACGATATTTTCTAGAAAGAAATGTTTTATATTTCCAGATTTTTCCAAAAAAAATCAAGAGAGAGATTCGAAAAGTATTTGTTTTGAATTTAAGGGGATTTGCAAGGTGAAGGTCTGGTGATTCAAGAGAGGGGTTAAGGATGGTTTTCAAGGAAAGTTCAAGGAATGGTTTTGGAAACTCAAGAAATGTTTTCGGTGCCACAAATAAATTCTAGTATACACATACAAGAAGGCAACAAACAAGCAAACAACAATCCAAACAATTCACACTAACAAAAAAAATGCATATGGTGAATTTTGATGCAAGGGTTTTGGAAATTATTTTAAAATAGTTTTGCGGAAAATAAATAGTCAAGTTTTAATTTGTTGTAAATTTTAAAAAAATTCAATTTTTTAGTAAATTTTAGGATGCAAAACACAGGATGTTACAACATCACACTCAATACAAAGAAGCAAATCATCCAATAACATAAAAACAAACAAACTTGCACACCCAAACATGCTTCAACGCAAACTAACGTTCTTGACGTTATGGTGGACAATCTAAAGGGGTTGGTTGCTCTAGACATCCTAAGGTCACATAGCATATGCGAGAACCAGATCTAAAAGCAAGAATCATAAGATAGATAGAGTAGGAGCAAGAATCAAGGACTTGAAGATAAATAGACAAGGGGAAGATCAAATAGTCAAGGAAGGGAATATTAACAAGAGTCCATCTGAGAAACCATCATCTTATGTCCATAAGTCCAACTGTCCAAATCTAAACATGTGAGGGTCCGGGTCGCTCGTAACCATGAGCACGTCTCATATATCAGTTTTACACTTCCAAGGTGCACGACAGGGTTTCACCACGGGCCTTTACAAAGATTCATCTAGGGAGCGATAACCACCTAAAGTTCCTATTGGAAGCCGCAACAACTAGAGGACCTCTAAGTCCATACCACATTCTTGCGTCATCCCTCAGTAGCGCTGCCCGGTTAACACATCACTAGAATCCTCTAATTAATTAGCCCGGTTAGAGTCATGTAACATCTCGTGGTTGCACTGTTATCCTGGGTGGTCGCTCCATGAACCAGTCCTCAAAGGCGGACCCAAGCACAAATACCAACCACAAACCAAACTTACCATAACCACCATACCATACCATGTGCCCGAGTCACTAAGTACCACGTTAAAACATAGTTCCATATCCATTAAGTCATCATTATCACATCATCATCATGTGGCAATTATAGAACAAGTCAAGTTGCTTAGCTTAGCATTGCTTCCCAACATAAAACCCAGGTAACAAGGAAGATATGGAAAACTAGGGTAAACCTAAGGGTTCACATAATTAGATACATGCATGCATATAGCGATTAATGGTGAATAGGTAAAGAATATGATCAAAGGTGCCTGCACTTGCCTTCTTCGAGTTGATGTTGATCACAGTCTTCAGAGTCAAGCTCTTGTAGGTTCACTTGCAACTCTTCGTCTATACGCAACAAACATCAGCACACAGGAGCAAACATACAAGCAAACATGCACTAAATTAGAAAACAGTACAACAACACATAAAAAAAGTTTAACAAGTTTATAAAACTATTATACTCGTCGAGACAAACGCGTGAACATGAAAACCATAAAAAACGGGGCTATAACGGAAAAGTTATGAATTAAACAAGATTTTCTTTAATAGAATAATAGATTAAAACTAATCTCAAAAATCAAAAGTTGTAAACATGATTAACAGTTGCAAAAACATGTAGATTATGTAATTACAAACCTAACGCAACTTGAACGTGTTAAAATGGAGTTAAAACGAAGATTTTATAGAAAAAATAAAATCAGTGCAAAGTTGTGATTATTGGAAAACGTATTTTGAAAAGAGGAGACCACACTTACGCTTTTTAAAGACGAAAACGTATTTTAGAGAGACGCCTTGGACTACGGGTTTTATATTAAAACACTGGGGTGGTTCTTTTGCAAAAACTACAAGCAAAGGGGTATGGAGCCTCCTCGGCCGTTGGATCTGTGTTTTGATGGCGCAGATTAAAAGAGGGGAAGAGGCGGCGCTTCTGGCCAGATTTGGGGAAGAAGGTGGGGGCGGTCATTGTTGGCCAAGCCCAAGCTCGCCGGATTTTGGTGTTTTGGTGATTCCGAGCATGCGAAGATACAGGAAGGGCATGGGAAGGAAGAGGAGAGAGAGGGGAACTCACCGAGGCAAAAGTGTGGACAGAGAGAACTCGGAGGTGATGCACGGCATGACGAGGCCGACAGTGAGCCCCTGTAGTCACCAGCGATACAAGATTCTGCGCTACAAGCCAAGGTTGGACTCAATATTGGCACTAGAATATAAATATAGCCACAGAGAACTCACCGGAGTTCTCGTTTGGATCGGAGACAGGGTGAGGACGGCTGACAACGAGGCGAGGTGGAGGCCGAGCTTCGGTGAGATCCAAAACAATGGTGCAAGGGGCTAGGGAATGAGTGCAACCCGATTCAGGACAAAAGGAGAGACGACGGACATGGGCAGCTTATATGGAGAGGCTTCGACATGCGGAGGGGGCAAGGACGAGGCGTGCGCGCCACGGACTCCCGGCGGGGCAGAGTCCGGTTCCTGGACGTCGCGAGGTAGGAGAAAGCCCGCTGACAGGGTGGACCCACCTGCCATTGAGAGAGGGTGCGGGTCCCGGCGGTCAGTCAGAGAGGGAGGGAAGGGGGAAAATCGCACGGGCTTCTGCATTCGCTGGTTGGGCCGATGCCTCGGCATGGGCCTGAGCGGTCTCGGCCCAAGGCGGGAAGGGAGGGCTGGCTGGCTTCCTACTGGGCTGGTGTGGGCCATGTGAAAGGAAAAGGGTGAGAAAAGCGCAAGCAGGCTAGGCTTGAAATGAGAAGGGAAGGAGGGAGGGGTTACACCGGGTTGGGCTGAAAGCTACGGAAGGAGGGGAGGGAAAAGAGAAAAACCTTTTCTTTTTGTTTATAGCCATTTGAAAAGAATTTTCAAAACAAAGTTGAAAACCTTTTCAAACTTTGGAGCAAACCACTCATCACACAGAATTAAATATGTATCAGCATGTATGCACAAACATTTTATTACCTTAAGATAAATTTTAATTCAAAGAAAAGTTTTATTTCCCCTATATTCTCATGAGCACCGAAAATACAGAATAATGCATTTTCTCTCTATTTCCAAGATTACAATTTTTAGGGTGTTACACACGTGGTCCACATCTCCTCCAATCATTCATAAAACTCAATTAAACTCTATCAGAGATGTGCCCACTTGTGAAGCATCTATGATGCCACTTTGTTGAAATTATTTCATTCTTTTTCCTGGAGTTTAGTTGGCCAATACATGTCCCCACACCAAATTTGAGGATTTTTTTTTTGAAAAACTAGTGAATTACAGATTTTTTTAAGTTATAGAAATTTTAAAGTCCGACAACTCGCAGATGAAATTTGGCACAATAAATGACCTCTAGTGAGGAATTGTTGACTACCAAAGTTGTAGGTAATAACATCATCCACATCTTTTGTATTGGCCATCCCTTCATTTGGCACTTTTTTTTATGATCAAAAATTTGAAATTCAAATTTTGACATAGTTTTGTGCGGCTAAGGGATTTAAAAGTGGCTCTAATGAGAAAGTTTTGAATACCAAAGTTGAATGGGACAACATGATCTACAACTTTTGTTTTGGTCATTCCTTTATTTAACAGTGTTGTAGCACACATGGTCCACATATACTCCAATCTTTCATTCATTTCATCATGCAAAAGGTACGCACATAAGGATTACATAAATGGATTACGGCAGATAACAGAAAGAATCTAGGCAGCTACTATTCTTCCTTCTTCATCGCGGCGCACCTAGTGCAACAATTTCTATGGGATGCTTCGGTCAACATTCCTTATCTTTACTGGAAGGTCGTCTACAATGAGAGACATGTCGTTGAACTCGTTAAATTCATCCAGGTTAGTTACACCATCAACTCCTATAGCTTATTGCTTTCTAGGGAAAACTACATGTCTCGGCTTGTTGGCACTTTTCTTCTCATTAGGAGAAAGGATCTATTCAGCATAAAAGACTTGTGCAGCACGGTTAGCCATTATCCACGGATCATCTTTGTAGCCTACCTTACTTAGATCAAGAACTCTGACTCCATAGTTGTCCACTGTGACATGTTCGTCTTTAACCCATTGACATCGAAATACAGGGATCTAAAATGTACCATAGTCTAGTTCTCATATGTCCTCAACGAAGCCAAAGTATGTAGTTTCCTCACCAGTTGCAGAGTCTATGGCCTCACATCGAACACCACTGTTTTGTGCCATGCTCTTTTTGTCCTTGGACTTGGTACAAAACGTGAAACCACTAATGTCATAGGTTTGCCATGTCGTAACCTAGCGTGATGGTCCAGATGCCAACACCTTGATGGTCCTCCATTAAGGGCTCCAAGAAAACATTCATGTCAACTCCAGGCTGTGTAGGTCCAGAGATAATGATGATTAGCAAGAGGTACTTTCGCTTCTGCATCAACCAAGGAGGAAGGTTGTAGATGGTGAGGATCACCGGCCATGTGCTGTGCGTGCTAGTCCTCTCAGCAAATGGATTCATTCCGTCAATACTCAGTGTGAACCTAACATTTCTTGGTTCCTTTGCAAAGTCCTTATGGTTTTCACTGAAATGCTGAAGCTTCCCATCGTCTTTGTGCTCATCTGAAGCATGTCAGCTCATAATTTTTGCATCCTCTGGGTTAGCGAACAAACACCTCAATCGATCAACCACACGCAGGTACCACATCACCAAAGCAGGAATCTTTTTCAGCGCATAATAGTCTACTTCTTCTTTTTCTTTGCAGGTGGGTTTTGAACTACTACCGTTGTGGGTCTTCTGTTGGGTCTTTCACTTCTTTCCTTTACATATGGAGGCAGCACACTCTTCCTCTCTGTAGTCTTTATTCGTCGTGTAGCTACTTGCACCACACTTTTGAACAGCTGTCCAAGTCCTTATAATCAACACCTCGATATAGGATACAATGATTTCTACATGCATGGATCTTCTCAACACCCATCGTTAGTGGACTGATTAGCTTCTTTGCATAGTACGTGTTAGCAGGCACTTTGTTCTCCTTTGGAAGCATGTCTGCGATAATACTCAAGAATGCATCGAAGCCAGCATCAGAAAGACCATACCTAGCTTTGCACACCAACAACTTTAGCATAGACTGCAGCGTCGTGAACTCTTTGGTGCAACCCTTAGACTCATCATACAAAGGTTCTTCCGCTGCCTTCATCAGGGCCTCCATACCTTTCATGAAGAACATTGATGGATCTTCTACATGACGACACAACATTGCCTCTAGGAATTCTGCATCTTCCGCTGCGATATTAGTTGGCGGGACATGAGTTCTGTCGCCTTCATTTCCTCCAGCAAAACCATGATCAAGACCATCGGTGTCAGGTTGTTGTGTCTCGTGTACGAACTGAAACCCATCAACAAGCATATCTGGTCCATCGGCGTCGATGTTCGCAGGGTTTCTAGTTGTATAATAAGGCGCAGAGGTACCCTCTCCATGCTTTGTCCAAATCAAGTAATCCTTCATAAATCCTCGGCGAACCAAATGAGAAACGATTTGTTGATGATCATCAAATACAAAAACATTCCTGCAGTCCATGCATGGACAATGTATGTGTGTCTTCTTTGTTCTCGAAGCATGGTTCTTAGTGGCATTAATGAACCTATAGACCTCGGGTATGTACGATGGATCTAGTCTTGATAACTTATACATCCAGAATGACCTCTCCATCATTACCTGTAAAAAAAATACAATGCATTGATTGCAATCAATGTTAAACAAAGTAACCACAATCCTGAGAATATGACAGATAGTACACTGAGCTACAAATTCCTTAACAGTGTGTTTGAGTTTAGGCCAAGCAAACAAAGAATATGCTTGTTGCTAACTCAGCTAGAATTATATTAGCTAGGATTTACAGAAAATGTGGGGTTTAAAGTAAAAAAATAAGTAGCATAAGTAAAAAGTATCATTATTAAAAAAACACCATATTACGTAATGAAATAAATAGCATAGTGGATAAAATAAATCAAGAAATAAATATCATATAGTGGATAAAAAGTATCATTATTAAAACACACACCATAATAAAAGTATCATGAAACATAAATGCATAGTGAATAAAATAAATCAAGAAATAAATAGCATAATAATAAAAACCTAAGTAGCATAAAAAACTAACAAAAAAAACTACACTTCCCTCTCTACAAAAATACTCTTTAACACACCATTGATGCATGGAAACAAGAAAATATATCTAGCATAAACTAAATTAAGAAGCAAACATATGAAAAAGGAGAGAAGAGAAATATTATATAACCATCTTAAGACTTAAAGAAATAAAGTCAAGACCCTAATTATTCTTATCTCTCACTCATGGTCAATAACCCTGGCTTCTCTTCTCTCTAACACATGGTGAAACCCTAGATATAAAAAGTGTCTCAAATTAAGCAAGAATGAACAAAATGAGGCAAAAAGGACATAAACTAACCTTTCTTAGCAATCTCCTTCCAAGAAATGACGATCGAAACCTCCCCCTTTATTGTGACAAATCTGTACCTCCAATGGAAGGTGGCGGCGAGAAACAGTGTTGGTCGAGGAGAAAGAAGGGGTATTTATACCAGATATAACACAGGTTTCCAGTGGTGGTTGTCTTAAGAGACACAGGCGGTTTACTTAACCCAATTAACCGTCAGTGTAAATGACCCATTTACACAGGCGGTTGGGTTAAGTGAACCGCCTCTGGAAATCGGTTTCCGGTGGCGGTTCTTGGCTCTGGATGGTCCCAGACGCGTGATAACTAAAACCATTTGTGCTCTTATTTGGGGGCGCCAGCTATGAGCTCTTTTCTACTAGTGGATGGGTGAAAAAAATATCAAACACAATAGGGTACATGGGCACCAAATCTTTCTTACTCCTCCCAACATCCTAGTCTCTCTTCTACTAACTAATGGTTGCATTTTGCCATATGACTTGCATAATAGAAAACACTATGTAGCAATATATAAAGCCGGTCAGGTTGTGTAGTGCCAGTGACTACACCTGGGCGACACGGGCGGCGGCGCCGTCGCCCCGTCCCCGGGCTCCTCCTCCGTGCCCCTCCCGTTCTGGTCGCTGCTCGAGCTCGCCGCCGGGAATCCGGTGAAGAGCAAGGACGGCAGCGGCCGGGCGTCCTCCTCCCTCTCTATGTCCCCGTCGTTCTCTCCTCCTCCACCCTCTCCTTCGGCGCCGGTGACCGCCGGGCGGCGTGGGGGTCAATCCGGCTCCCTGTGGCCGGATCCGGCATCCCCACAGCCGGATCGGGCTTCCCCACGGTTGGGGCGGTCGGATCGACCAGCGGTGGACCAACCTAGGGTTGGTGCGGCCATTCGCCCGGCAGTGCTGCGAGGTGGCGGCCTACTCGACGGTGGCGGCCGATCTGGCTCGCCCCCCGATGGGCTCGGCGACGCGGACGGAGGCACCGTTCATCGGCGGCCGGCGTACGCGCACCGGTGAAGGGGTTTGGCGGCGGCGGGCGCATATGGGTATCTCAGGCTTGGATCCGCCGGCTGCTGCCCCGTGCTGCCCCCTTCTCGGTGCGGGTGGTGCTCCGGCGATGCGGACTCGGGCGGGCGTTGCCTCGGGTCGGGGACACTTTCCCCAGCGGCGGCTAGGGGGTCAATTTGGACTCCCGGGCACCGGATGGGGATGGCGGTGTTGGCACCGGCCATCTACAAGCCGTCCAACCCGCCCTCCGACGAGGTCGAGGCCTGGATCAATCCTGCACCAGGCAGGCGGCCCGCAAATCAACTCCGACATCCACATCACAGGACATTGTCGCCCCTGCTTTTCTGTTGCCTCGCTGCTTTTGGTGAAGACTCTGCCGACCATCTCCGGCATCTCGCCGTTTGCAGGTTTGGCTTGGATGTGCCTTTGTAGGATTTTGGAATACGGGTGAAAACCCTGCCTGGAGATGCTGGGCCGGCGACGATGACGCAATCGACGTCATATTTCCCCTTGGAGGCGTCGCTGTAATTTCTTCTTCCTTTCGTCGATGATGGCGCCTGCGGACGTTATTTACCTTCTTGAAGGCATCAACATACGCACACCTGCTCCTAGCCATACCCTGGACTGTGGCATTTGGGATCCAGCTGCGGCGTCGAGAGCGAGCCAAGGACGCCCTCTCGTTGATCAAATAGAGGGTCAAAACATTTATTGTTTGCTGTAATGTCCTGGTCTATGTATAAGACTATGATTTTTCTCTCTTTTGTTTTTTTCTGTCTCTTTTTGTAATAATTGGCTGTGTACATCCCTGGATGTAGAGGCTGGATTTGACTATCCTTTATCGAAAAAAGGTTGTGTAGTGCCCGTGCCAGTGGAACCTGTTTTTTTTTTCCTCCCTTTGTTTTAATCAGGATTGTGGTTGGAAAATGCATGGAAACTGCTGGCAGTATAGTGTACTTTTTCTTGGTGACGCGTTCACTCTACACAATGTTTGTATCAAGAACCAAAGACAAGGTCATCAGCACATTCAATGGACTGATAGGGTGGTGTTGATTTGAAAAATAGACGAGCAATTAATAAGTAACACAATAGGTTGGCCACTTATATTACCCACGTACAAGAACTCCATTGTGGTCGATTATCGCTCCCAGATATACAGAATAGATTTTAAGAGATAGTCCTAGTTATTTACATGGGTATTAAAAAAATTTCTCTTCCTTCGAAAATACCTAGTGAATTTTAGATGCTACTAGTACATTTACAGAGACAATCCTAAAATAACCATTTTTGTAAATCTATTTACAAAGACGCCCTGACCGCTATTAAATAGAGCATCTTTTCTGTAGTTGTTATGGCTCAATGTGGTATTTTCCTTTCCTATTAATATCAGAGAACAAAGTGAGACAAGAGATAGGTGCTTGGTCTTCGTCCTTTGGAGTTGTCTCTTCTATTGCATGCCTCTATCTGTTTACTGTCCAAAACTCACATCTCAAACAGTTTGAACTCTGAACATGGAATTAATGACCGCTGGTGGGTTTACATCTTGGATTGAGCGCAGTTCTCTTCTTCAAAGGCTTGCAGGTTGCTAACAGGCCATACACATGCTGATCGTATTTTCAAACGGCTAAAGAAAACCTCATGTCAAAGTAAGTACAAGGTGTTCTTTTGGGTAACCTTAAAAGATAGATTGAGCACAATAACATGTTAAATAGAAAGAAGGATGCATTTAGAGCATCTCCAAAAAACATGCTATCCTTATTTTCTATCCTATGTTTAGATTTTTTTGAGTAAAAAGTGAACTCCAACAGCTATGCTATCTTATTTTGTAAAATAGCAAGTTTGCTATTCTTAAAATCTCGTATGGTAAATATGGCTTGCATGTGCCGCTAGCTATCTAGTATTGCTATAATAGAAAGGTTGTTCGAGTTTTATGTTTTTTATAGAGTTTTCTATTTTAGAGACTAGCTAAATCATAGGTTTAGCCATCCATTTTTACCAACTCTCTTGGAGCTGCTCTTAGAGATAAGACTACAATTGTGTGCTTTGTCATCAATCCATCGAGAAAACACTAATGCACGTGCTTTTCATCCAGTAGTTTTTCTTTTCTCTTTAGGATCACATGCATTAGCTTTAAACAATACGGAGTGATGTTCCATATATTCTTTTAAGGCAAATTTTGCTGTAGGACACCGCAAAAACGTGTAATCGGTCGGCACACACCGCAACGACGAGAGTTTGCCCAGTACCATTATAAATTTGTGGTTGCTTGCCGTAACACACCGCACCTATTATTTTATTCATTTCTCAGGTTTCAAGAGAGAAGGTTGGGGAAATGACTTGTTTGCCCTCGTCTTCAACCTCCAGTTGTGCACTGGAATTTGCTATAACACATTCTTTAGCAGACGGAAACAAGAAAAAGAACGTGAGCGAATCCATTGACCCTTGCCTGCACCCGCCCCACGCGACGGCGACGGTGGTGTTGGGTGTTTTTGCTTACTTGTGCTCCTCCTCCGTCCAGGGATACCCTTCTTCCGCTCCTGCTCCGACCCGCGCGCGCGCTTGAGGCAGTAGCTGCGCCAGAACCCGCCGTCGCCGCCGTCCCAGTCCTCGAAGGTGAACCCGGACGACGGGACCGAGTTGCTGTAGTGCGGGAACAGCACGAGCCCGGCCTCGATGAAGCCGACATCGTTCTCGAGGTCATGGTAGTGGTTCCTCATGTCGTCGACCGTCTTCCTGGGCAGCATCTGCGCCACCTTCTCCCACCGGTCAAGCGCGTTCCGGTCGATCTGCGCCAGCGCCTTCTCGAACAGCTTGTTCTCCTCCGCCGTCCACGCGTCCCCTCTCTGCCAGAAAACCGCATGCGTGTCCTGCTGCCAGAAGCAGGGCGCTGTCGGCGGGAACAACACCGGCGTTCACGTCTCCGCCATCATCTTGGTCGCTGCCTGCCCGCCTGACCTGGCTAGCTGGTACCGAAGAAGGCGAGGGAGAGAATTAGAGGGAGGTGGAAGGTAGCTGGTATACGAGAAAGAAGAATCGAATTCCCCGGCGGATGCCGAAGTGGCCGGAGTTTATTCCGGCTCCACCGTTGGAGGCCTTAAAGAAAAGGCGAGCAAGGAAGTGGATGCTTGTGATTGGGTCTTGGACTCTTGGTGGAGTTCGTGGCCTCTCAACTCTCAGTCTCAACCATGGCCGCTTTCTAATTGTAGATCCCTGCTTCAGTTGCTTTGTCGGCCTAGGTGGCCGCACCACCCCTAGTTGCACAACCGGAGGAAGAATGTGTTGGAAACAATAGCAATTTAGTGATGCATAAATTAATTTCGACAATGAGGAAAAGATAAACAACATGTATCGTAGATATGTAATCTACCACTATAATTCCGACAATGAGGAAAAGATAAACAACATGTATCGTAGATATGTAATCTACCACTAGTAGTATGATCCGATACATATCCAGACTATGTATCACTAATAACACGAAGAACATAGAATAGAGGAACAGTGAGATTGAAGGCATGCTTACAGTGGGGTTGCGAGAAGACGACGCAGACCGGAGAAGTCGGCGTAGAGGGAAGAAGACGTCCAGCGAGCAGTCGCGACGGCGCTTCCCAAAAACCTTATACGTCCCCTACCCCGTGCAGGGACGCGAGGAGACGTAGGCTTCGGAGATCCTGCTCTCCCGGCACCGATGGCACGTCGGCGGCGGGATGGAATCGACAGCAGCAGCGCAGCACTTTGGGAGCGGAGGAGGAGAATGTGTCGTATGGAGGACGACGTCTCGTCCTTCTTTTATACACACGCCGCAGTTGTATCTTTAGAAAGAGACAACCGCGTAATCACAATATTAATGTGATTGAACCTACCATTAGTGTACGAGTCAATCACCATTAATACGAGAATAATTGCTTGCTAAAACAGGCCAGCGCAATTTTCTCCATGCATGCAAAAATATCAAGTGGCAAAAGGAAGCCGCGCACCCGCAAGGCCTCGGTCGGACCATTCACGCGCATGTCGTGCGCCCCCGCGCGAGTAGCCACGCCACGCCACGCCCCGCCTGGCCCGGCGAGGCGAGCGAGCGCGCGTGTGGGTTACTTCCTTTGCCTCTCTTCAATAGCTTCAACCAGTTGGAGATAGCTCAACTATATAAGCTGGTCTCCTTCCTTCTGGAGTAGCAATGTGGAACTAAAGTCCCCCACCATACCATGCATGTGTGATGAGCCTTTGGGATTTATTTGGAATATTTATTTGGGCCAGGCCCAAATCTTCTAACAATCCCCCACCAGATCCCAGAGGCACTCTTCATCCTCCCTGTACCAAAGTACTGTTAATATACCAGCTATTCAGTGGAGACCGGTTAATATACCAGCTATTGATGGATCTTCTACATGACGACACAACATTGCCTCTAGGAATTCTGCATCTTCCGCTGCGATATTAGTTGGCGGGACATGAGTTCTGTCGCCTTCATTTCCTCCAGCAAAACCATGATCAAGACCATCGGTGTCAGGTTGTTGTGTCTCGTGTACGAACTGAAACCCATCAACAAGCATATCTGGTCCATCGGCGTCGATGTTCGCAGGGTTTCTAGTTGTATAATAAGGCGCAGAGGTACCCTCTCCATGCTTTGTCCAAATCAAGTAATCCTTCATAAATCCTCGGCGAACCAAATGAGAAACGATTTGTTGATGATCATCAAATACAAAAACATTCCTGCAGTCCATGCATGGACAATGTATGTGTGTCTTCTTTGTTCTCGAAGCATGGTTCTTAGTGGCATTAATGAACCTATAGACCTCGGGTATGTACGATGGATCTAGTCTTGATAACTTATACATCCAGAATGACCTCTCCATCATTACCTGTAAAAAAAATACAATGCATTGATTGCAATCAATATTAAACAAAGTAACCACAATCCTGAGAATATGACAGATAGTACACTGGGCTACAAATTCCTTAACAGTGTGTTTGAGTTTAGGCCAAGCAAACAAAGAACATGCTTGTTGCTAACTCAGCTAGAATTATATTAGCTAGGATTTACAGAAAATGTGGGGTTTAAAGTAAAAAAAATAAGTAGCATAAGTAAAAAGTATCATTATTAAAAAAACACCATATTACGTAATGAAATAAATAGCATAGTGGATAAAATAAATCAAGAAATAAATATCATATAGTGGATAAAAAGTATCATTATTAAAACACACACCATAATAAAAGTATCATGAAACATAAATGCATAGTGAATAAAATAAATCAAGAAATAAATAGCATAATAATAAAAACCTAAGTAGCATAAAAAACTAACAAAAAAAACTACACTTCCCTCTCTACAAAAATACTCTTTAACACACCATTGATGCATGGAAACAAGAAAATATATCTAGCATAAACTAAATTAAGAAGCAAACATATGAAAAAGGAGAGAAGAGAAATATTATATAACCATCTTAAGACTTAAAGAAATAAAGTCAAGACCCTAATTATTCTTATCTCTCACTCATGGTCAATAACCCTGGCTTCTCTTCTCTCTAACACATGGTGAAACCCTAGATATAAAAAGTGTCTCAAATTAAGCAAGAATGAACAAAATGAGGCAAAAAGGACATAAACTAACCTTTCTTAGCAATCTCCTTCCAAGAAATGACGATCGAAACCTCCCCCCTTTATTGTGACAAATCTGTACCTCCAATGGAAGGTGGCGGCGAGAAACAGTGTTGGTCGAGGAGAAAGAAGGGGTATTTATACCAGATATAACACAGGTTTCCAGTGGTGGTTGTCTTAAGAGACACAGGCGGTTTACTTAACCCAATTAACCGTCAGTGTAAATGACCCATTTACACAGGCGGTTGGGTTAAGTGAACCGCCTCTGGAAATCGGTTTCCGGTGGCGGTTCTTGGCTCTAGATGGTCCCAGACGCGTGATAACTAAAACCATTTGTGCTCTTATTTGGGGGCGCCAGCTATGAGCTCTTTTCTACTAGTGGATGGGTGAAAAAAATATCAAACACAATAGGGTACATGGGCACCAAATCTTTCTTACTTCTCCCAACATCCTAGTCTCTCTTCTACTAACTAATGGTTGCATTTTGCCATATGACTTGCATAATAGAAAACACTATGTAGCAATATATAAAGCCGGTCAGGTTGTGTAGTGCCAGTGACTACACCTGGGCGACACGGGCGGCGGCGCCGTCGCCCCGTCCCCGGGCTCCTCCTCCGTGCCCCTCCCGTTCTGGTCGCTGCTCGAGCTCGCCGCCGGGAATCCGGTGAAGAGCAAGGACGGCAGCGGCCGGGCGTCCTCCTCCCTCTCTATGTCCCCGTCGTTCTCTCCTCCTCGCCCTGCTGGTGTTTGATTCGGATCACTTCCGACGTCAACACACTTTTTGGTGACTTCGCTGGGGACGATTAACATCTCATCTACTACCAACATGGGCGGCAAAGACGGTGCTGCCGATAAGGATAACATCGTCCGTCCTGCGGGCATTGACGAGCTCCCAGACGAGTTGAAGCAACAGGCGCAGGCCAAGCTTGACGCCGTCTTGAAGGCTTTCCTAGAAAGCTGTTCGAAGGATCGGCGCGGCAGAATCACTCAAGAAAAGGAGCCGGACTTCAGCGGGGTCATCCCTACCATGTCAACTGCAACCGCTGAAGATGCTACTGATAAAGTAAACGCCAAGGTACCGGAAGATTCTTACCCTACCCATGCTAATTATTCCACGATGCTAGTGGATACATCAAAAACTCTTAGCAATACCATTCAACATTCATTTAAGTTACTAGTGATCGCATGGATAAACTAGAGGGTAAGACTGTTGAGCCTGATCACCCTACCGGACAACCACAGTTCGGTATGCCTTTTAATTTCTTCAAAGGCCAAACCTCACACACAGTGTTTGGTCAAACGCAATCAGGGAACGATACTAGCAAGACCGCTCACGGTGAGGCTAGTACATCGATGTATACCAATGGTCTCCATCATGGTGCTGGTCGGACCGCACAGATCGACCAGGGAACAACAACAAATAGAACTTCGGGAGGGCAGGGAACAGTGTTGCCCAACCCACCGAAGTCTCCAAGCCATAATCCCATGCATAGTGGCACTCCTAACCTTGCTGACACCGATTTTGGGTGAGCCATAAATCGGTTTAAAGAAGAAATAACTAGGTCTCTCGAGACTAGTTTAGGGGTCCAATTCAAACCTACCAGGACCACGTATTCAAAACCATACCCTTCATGTTTTGATTTCATGAAAGCACCTGACGGTTGGAGGGTACCTGATTTTTATAATTTTAGCGGTGACGGTAGCAAAACGACTATGGAGCATGTTAGCATGTTCCTAGCACAAATGGGTGAAGCCAATACTTTAGATTACATGAATGTGTGACATTTTCCTTTGTCTTTAACTGGTACGGCTTTCGCCTGGTTTATGTCACTACCAGAATGCACCATAGGTTCTTGGGCCGAGTTAGAAGAAAAATTTCATAATCACTTTTATGACGGAGTTCAAGAAACTAGGTTGTCACATCTCACGTCGGTTCGATAAGGGCGTAGCGAGTCTGTGGTCGATTTCTTTAAGCATTTTAAGGAGATTAAGAACCGATGTTTTCATTTGATGATCTCCGACAGAGATCTAACAGATCTATGTCTAGTTGGTCTACGTTGAGAGATCAAGGATAAGCTTGAGCATCATTATTTCTTTAATGTGAATCAGTTGTTGCAAAAGGCCGTTTCAATAGAATCACGCCTTAAAGAACCTTATGATCCTCATAAAACCCATCGATCGGGCGTGCATATTCCCGAGATAGATTCTGATAGTTCCGACGATGAGTCCAAAGATTGCTGTGCTGCTGAAATTCTATGGCCGGCGCAGAATAAACTAGTCACTTGTCCTTCTTTTAAACCGATTCAAAAGAATCGGGGCGTGGAGGTAAAATTTACTTTTGATTTTTCTAAATGTGACCAAATATTTGATGAATTACTTAAATTCGGTTATCTTAAAATTAATTATACTTTGCCATCACCCAACGAATTAAAAAGGAGAGCTTATTGCAAATACCATAATTCTTTCTCTCATGCTACTAACGACTGCAATGTTTTCCATCGACAGGTCCAATCGGCCCTCAATGAAGGACGATTGAGTCTAACTGAGATGCAGATCAGTACTACTCCTTTCCCGGTTCACATGGTGGAAGCAGGGAACCTCGCTGTCCTAATTCGTCCAGAACAAGCCGATACGACCAAAGACAAGAATGTTGTTATCGGCGAACCACGGGTCGTACCGAATGCTGAGAACGACTCGGGGCGCAAAGTGGTGCTCGAGAAAAGTGATGATGGCAAGAGCAAGCTCACAATCACTGCAGGGTCAGCACGACACTTGCACAGACAAAGATATTTTGAGACTAGGGGAGCACAACAAAGGGCGACCAGGTCGGGTCCTCAAGCCGACCAGTCTGGTTCATCTTCAAAGCAGTCGGAAAAGAAGGCCGACCAGATAAGGTCAGTCTCTGCCAATTCTGGTGGGGTCAATAAATCGACTGATGCAGTCGGTGCAACCGTTTCTAAAGACTCTACCCCTTCCAGAGTACGTGTCATCCGCACTTTTGTCCCGCAGAAACCTGAAGTTGGCACTTGGAAGACTAATGCGGACAGGAGTAAGGGGAAAGTCGCTAGAGAGCCATGTACTTTTGACAAGCTCATGGCCAAATACAAGCAGCAAAAGGCCGATTCTCAGAATCGGCCCTTAAAAAAGAGAGTCTACTCCGAAGCGTGAGGACGAGAAATCCAAACATATGGTGGTGTCTCAGGCGACGTATCCGGCACCAAGGGCTGGCCCGTATTACCATCAGTGGGCCCCTCCTATTTCGCCACCACCACAATGGGGTCCTCAAGGAGTATGGGTGCCCTACCCTATGCCGGCACCTATGTATTACCAACCAGGATGGGGAATGCCCACTAACCAGCCTCCAAGAGTCTCAGTGTTTGATCGCTTAGGTGATCGGCCGAGTTCTAGTCAGAATCGGCTGGTCGCACCAAAGACTTTAATCTCTCAGGAAACCAGGAAGGCGCAGGCGCGATAGGTCTATGTACCTAAGAAAGTGCAAAGTGTTATTGTTGCCTCTCCGACCAGATCCAACCTGGTCCCCACTATTACAATCGGGTCTATGGAAGTCCCTCTTGACAATGAACCTGAGCCGATGGTGGTTGAGGAGCCAACAATAGAAGAGGTCCCAGAAGCTCAAGATATTTCGGCTGAGCCAGAAGTAGAAAAGCTTGTCGAGCGTGACCCCAAATACATGCAACCCAGATGGTGTCCTCCTGGTTTGACTAAAACTCAGCGAAGAAAGCTACAGAGGGCCCGCTGCAACAAACAGAAGAAAGAACGGCTCGACAAAATGAGGGAAGACATATTTAACTCAACACATCCTATTTTCCCTAAGGGCAAGCGAGGAGGTGAAGAGCCGGCCTGCAATCAAAAGCCTACCTTGACGATGGTTGAGTTAAACAGGTCGGATCCTGAGCCGACCAATCTAGGTGTCAAATCTACCAAAGTGGCTTCAGAACCAATCGAGTCGAACGCCAATCCAACCACCTCAAGGCAGGTGCCGACCAGTTTAGCGGTCGAGCAGGTTGAGCCGATTACTACTGGATCCGAAATTGAGTCGACCCGACCAGGTTCCGAGACCGAATCAGTTCCTGATATACCGATGGGATTAGGCTCGCTTCTTAGTGGCCCTGTTTCCTCCACTGGTATTACTGCGACTAGTGAAGAATTACTGGAAGAACAAAATGAGGAAATGGTGGACTATGAACCTTCCCTAGAAAGGGTGGAGGTCAATGTGGTTTACTTATCGACCGACTACTACGTGGTCGGAGATGATTCGACGACAGCGGAATTTAACTTCGCTACACAGACTGCTGTATTCCAGAAGCCAGAGGAATCTGTCAATCATCTCAAGCCGTTGCATATAAAGGGTCACATCAATGGTACCCCAGTTCACAAGATGCTGGTCGACAGCAGGGCAATCGTGAACTTGATTCCATACTCGCTTTACCAGAAGCTCGGCGGTACCGATGAAGAACTGATCAAAACCAACATGACTATTACTGGAGTCGAAGAAGGAGACCCCATTCCAGCCAAAGCAGTTGCGTCCATGGAGTTGACTGTTGGGAGCAAGCCTTTGGCTACTGCATTCTTCGTCACCGATATACAAGGTAGCTATAAAATTATACTTGGGCGTGACTGGATTCATGCTAATCGGTGCATACCTTCTAGTTTACATCAGTTTCTCATTCAGTGGGTGGGAGACGATGTTGAGGTGGTGCACTCAGATTCATCGGCCTACGTAGCCACGACCAATGCTCCTTTGCTCGGGGGGCATGATACTATTGCTTGTCTGTCTGATCGGGACCTTTCTGATTTTCAGTTTGTTGGTGTTACTAGGGAAGGTTTTGTACCGGTATCTTTAAAGCCGACTGACAATCGGTTCAACATTATCATGTAATTTAATGGCTGCTAGTGTTGATTGGTTAAAGCATCATGTTGAGCAATATCGGACCTGCAAGACCGATACTTGTGAGGCTATTGATGATTTTGATGAGCTCAATAAGTTGGGCCAAGGTTTCACGTCAGCCGATCCTTTAGAACAAGTAGATATTGAGGATGGTTCTATACCTAGGCCGACCTTTGTAAATCAGAGTCTTGAAGCCGATTATAAAATAAAGTTAATCGCGCTTCTGAAGGAGTGTATTGATTGCTTTGCATGGAGTTATACGGAGATGCCCGGGTTGAGCCGAGAACTTGTTGAGCATCAGCTTCCTATTAAGCCGGGGTTCCGACCATTCAAGCAACATCCTCGTCGTTTTAATTCTACAATATATGACCGGATTAAAGATGAAGTTAATCAGTTGTTACAAGCAGGGTTTATCCAGCCATGCAGGTATGCGGAGTGGGTCTCTAATATCGTGCCTGTAGAGAAGAAAGACACCAGGAAAATCAGGGTCTGCATTGATTTTAGAGATCTGAATAGAGCCACTCCCAAAGATGAGTATCCTATGCCTATAGCCGATATGTTAATCAATGATGCTTCAGGACATCAGGTTGTCAGTTTTCTTGACGGCAATGCTGGTTATAATCAGATATTCATGGCCGAAGAAGATATGTCCAAAACGGCCTTTATTTGTCCTGGGTTTGTTGGTCTTTTCGAGTGGGTCGTGATGACGTTCGGTTTAAAGAACGCCGGTGCTACTTATCAACGCTCTATGAATTTGATCTTTCATGATTTGATTGGGATAATCATGGAAGTATATATTGATGATATTGTGATTAAATCGGCTACCCATGTGTCTCATCTGGCCGATTTACGTCTAGCGTTTGAGAGAATGCGTCGTTATGGTTTGAAGATGAATCCATTAAAGTGTGCTTTCGGTGTGTCGGCTGGGAAGTTTTTAGGGTTCATCATTCATGACAAAGGCATAGAGATTGATCCTAAAAGGATAGAAAAGATCAAGAAAGTTCAAGCGCCTACATGCAAAAAGGACTTGCAGAAGTTCCTGGGGAAAGTGAACTACTTGAGGAGATTTATTGCAAACTTGTCCGGAAAAATTATTCCTTTCACCCCTATTTTAAAATTAAAAGATGAAGCTGAATTCACAAGAAGCATTTGAAAAGATAAAGGAATATTTGTCATCTCCACCAGTTCTTCGGGCGCCTAAAAGAGGAATCCCTTTCAGATTATATGTCACCGCCGATGAAAAGGTTATTGGACCTGTCTTAACACAAGAAGATGGAGGTAAAGAATACGTAATTGCATATATTGGTCGGCGTCTTCTTGATCCCGAGACAAGGTGCGCCCATATTGAGAAATTATGTTTATCCTTGTACTATGCTTGTGCTAAAATGAGACATTATTTGCTATCTAGTACATGTATTATTGCATGCCAAGCCGATGTAATTAAGCACATGTTATATCGGCCTATTCTTAGAGGAAGGATTGGCAAATGGGCGTATGCATTGATTGAGTTTGACTTGACCTATGAACCATTGAAAACTTTGAAGGGTCAAGTTCTAGCCGATTTCATTGTTGAGCATGGTATAAGTTTAGAAGATGAAATCGGTTATTTAACTTTTACTCCATGGAAACTTTATTTTGATGGATCGGCTTGTAAAGAGGGCCAAGGTGTTGGTGTGGTCATTATTTCTCCTAATGGTGCTAAGATTGAAATGCTGAGCCGGTTAAATTACTTGTGCACTAATAATCAAGCCGAATATGAAGCTCTTTTATTCGGTTTAGAAGTACTATGTTCCATGGAGGTTAAGCATGTTGAAGTGTATGGCGATTCCTTACTAGTAGTACAACAAGTTGCTGGTAAATTTCAATGTTTAGAGGGGTCGTTAAATGTTTATCTTGACATGTGCCTTGACATCATTACTCATTTTACCGAATTCCAGATTCGGCATATACCAAGGCATGAAAATTATAAAGCTAACATGTTAGCTCAGCAAGCATCTGGCTATATTGTTAGCAAACGCAATTTTCACATAAAGTCGGTGCAACAGTGTGCAGAAGTATTGTCGGTTCCTATGGCCGACCATAGTGTTTTAAAACTAGTTCGGCCACCCTACCCCGACGACTAGGTATATGTTAAGCATGTTTGGGTAGATTCTATGGCCGACCATGTTGTTTATGAATCAGGTCAGTTAATCCGTCCGATTGACCCGGTCGATCTTGGAACGATTAATTTGTCTGAAGGGACTCTAAATCGGTCCGAAGCAAGTGGAACTGATTTAGAAGATTGGAGAACTCCCTTACTTAAATATCTTAATGATCCGAGTACTAAGGTTGATCAAAGTGTTCGGCGGAGTGAATTTAAATATGTACTGCGTAATGATGAGCTTTACCGAAGAACTGCCGAAGACTTGTTACTTAAGTGGCCCCATCCGATCAAGCAAAAGTGGTTATGGGAGAAGTTTATGAAGGTATTTGTGATACACATCAATCGACGCCTAAAATGAAATGGCTAATACGTAGAGCTAGGTTTTATTGGCCCACGATGATGGTTGATTGTTTTCGTTACTACAATGGGTGTGAAGAATGTCAACGGTTTGGAAATATACAGCTTGCACCTGTTGCTATGCTTCATCCTATTATCAAACCGTGGCCTTTTCGTGGTTGGGGGCTGGACTTCATTGGCCAAATTCATCCCCCATCTTGAAAGGGACATCGTTTTGTTCTGGTCGCTACAGATTATTTCACTAAATGGACTGAAGCGGTGCCTTTGAAGAATATGACACATAAGGAGGTAATTGAGTTTATCACTGAGCATATTATACATAGATTCGGCATACCCCAGACATTAACCACAGATCAAGGAACGTCTTTTATTTCTAAAGAGGTGCGAGATTATGCCGAATTATACAAAATAAAGATGCTCAATTCATCTTCGTACTATGCTCAAGCTAACGGTCAAGCTGAGTCTAGTAACAAGACTTTGATCAAGCTTATTAAAAAGAAGATTGAGGATAACCCAAGGAGGTGGCATGAGGTATTGTCTGAGGCTTTATGGGCTCATCGTGTGTCAAGACATGGTGCTACAAAAGTTACTCCTTTCGAGCTGGTATATGGACAAGAAGCAGTGTTGCCCGTCGAGGTAAATCTGGATGCATATAGACTAGCTAGGCAGAATGATTTATCTGCTGTTATGTATCATGATGCCATGATGGACAACGTTGATGAAGTGACTGATAAAAGGTTAAAAGCTCTTAAGGAGATGGAGAAAGACAAAGCCCGGGTTGCCAGAGCATATAATAAAAAGGTGAGAAGCAAATCATTCCAAGTGGGAGAATTAGTATGGAAGACTATACTACCACACGGATCGAGAAGCAACAAGTTTGGCAAGTGGTCGCCGAGTTAGGAAGGTCCTTATAAAGTGATCAAAGTAATACTCGGGAATGCATATGTGCTAGAGACGTTACAAGGTGAAAGTCTCCCAAGAGCAATAAACGGAAGGTATTTGAAAAAGTACTTTCCAAGTGTTTGGCAAGAAGCCTAAGTGCCTTCCAGCAATGGCCGATACATGTATCGCCCTTAGAACAAAAATAGTCAGAAAAGTTTATCCTTAATTATCGAATAGCCGATGAGTGGACATCGTTGTTATCCGGTTTGTTTTTAGGTTTCACTAAAGATCACCTAAAAACAGGGGGGCATATGTTGACATTCAAAAGTGTCACAAGTAAAGATGAATTTACAGAAAATATTCGGCCTATAATATTAGAGCTGAATTTATCTTTGAGAGATCGGATGGTCTAAGCTAAGTGGGCCTGATCATTTTTGGGTTCCGATCATTTGTGTTACGTCCGACCAGGTGGACCTGGTCGGAGGCCTTATGGTTGTGATGAACGTTAAATCTGGATGATAATACGTGGGTTCTTCTCTTATAAGGACGATTTGTTGATCAGTATGGGTTGATAAAGCCCATTAAACAGATGTAATCGATTCAAGGATCAGAGAGATCAGGGTTTCCTTGTCACGTTCGGATTGGATTCTATATTTTGATAGAGTCCGGATAGGAAACTTGAAGATCGTATATGGAGATGTTTCCTATTGGGATAAGACCAGCCCCCTCTATATATATGAGAGGACCATGGCCGATTGAGGTATCCAAACCTAATCGATCAAAAACAATCTACTATCCCTTTTACTCCTTTTCCCCTCTACCTTGCTGTTCGGCGCGTCTCCCGGCGGGAATCGACGGCGTTCTAGGCGGCCTTGCTGGTCCTAGAGCAACCTCTACGTGCTTCTCCCCGACGGGTCTTCCTGGGAGGAGTTCTAGAATTATCAACACAGGGGCTTAAAACCCTAGATCACCTAAACGGTCTCTAGATCGGTTTTCGTCGGTTTAGCCAGGGTCCCTGCTGCCTCAGGTTGAATCACAACGTCTCCGGCCGTTCTATCCCTGCTGGTGTTTGATTCGGATCACTTCCGACGTCAACAGGTTTGCACTCATAATACGATGGCTTCCAGATCCCAAGTGTGTAACCTTCAACTTCACATTCTTTGCCCATTTCACCATGTCATTGTCATTGTTGGCAGTGGATCAACACTTTTGTTCATTCGGTGGCCTAGATAATTGGAGCTTATTTCTATGCACAGGAATCAGTGACGGTATAGTTTGAGACTTTGAGTTTGGCATGATTTATCTAACTAGGATCACGGGTTTGATGGGCAGAGGCATGATATCTTTGAAAAGGAAAGTTGTAGGACAAGTGTAACCATTTGCCAATTTCTAATTCAACAAATGATCTCTATATACTTTTATTGGGTACATGTGTGACGTCACTACCTTACTTATTACTTACTCTGTCCCATTGTAAAACGGTCCTTCCCTAAAAATGTGTTACATCAATGATTCAAGGATTCATAATTTCTTGCCTTATTAATAGTTACCAATAAGTAGTCTATTTTTTCCATCTCTATTAAGTTTCTTTCTTTGCATAGCATTCAAATATCAGTGTCCAACATGGGTTTCATTGAAAACCTTAGTTTGAGGTCATAAGTGCACACCAATTAAATCTATACGAAATTTCAACAATGACTCATCAAGGGAAATGTTCACCAATATGTCAATGATTCTTATTAGGCACCCTTTCATTATTTATGTTGATGTGATGTCTAGTAATAAACTTGCCACATTTTAAGCCATATCAATGAATATGTCAATGAATATGTTGAGCCAGCTAGATGTGGTCTTTTCGTATGTGCCCACCATCTAATGCATTTAATTGTCGGTACAATTGTTTTAACCAATGCGACTACCCCTATCAGTCCATTGATGGTGCTTATGAGCTCTCTCCCAAGCAATGCAAGCAAGAAGTCCTTACATTGAAAAGTGAATGTGTGGCAATAAAACAAAATGAATACTGATTAAAAAAATAGAGAGGGCAAGATCCAATCCAACTAGTTGGAGTCTATATAACTTTTCTATGCTGCATATTATAACAAGCGGGTGCAATCACTGCAAAGGGGGGGTTACTAGCTGCTAGGCTGTAGAACAGAGAGTAGAGGATGTTCAAAGGAGTCTGGAAGAAACTGCCATTGTGTTGGGAATGGGAGGCAAAAGGAAAATATATATTACCTGAAAGAAAACATGTAGGGACGCAGCAGGGGTGGAGGGCTCAATGGTGGGCGATTGCACTCGTGGTATGTCAGCTCCTGGATCCAAAATGTCTTGCATGCATTCAGCTTCACATTATGAGATTCCTCTGCCGGTGCTACTGTTGCTTCTAGTCCAAGCATAGTGACGACATGAAAGAGCTATCGAGGCCAACAATATTCATAGTAATGGTTCATACTGAAGCAGCACCAGTTCTTCATTCAATAGTCGTGCAGATGCAAGATTCGTCTATACTGTTTGGGTTCAGCAATTCGTCTATACTGCGGACACATCCATGCTGGCTGAATTTGAATTTGTACTGTAGACAAACCCATAAGTTCTTCCTTCAATACAAAAGCACAAAGTATCAAACTGTAAACCATTCATTTCCTCTTCATGATACCTCTTGATCATATTTGACCAAAACTCGCACTACAAGAAATGGTTGGCTTTTTGACATAAAATCCATTTGTGACACTGACTTTTTGACGTTAATTATGACATAGTTAAGTGAATTATGACATTAGTATGTGAATTATGACATCAATTATGTGTATTATGACAAAGTGCAATGTTAAAAAATGATTGCCCTTCAACTCATGTCATAAGTAACGTATTATGACATAAACTCTTGTCATAAACCATACATAATTAATGTCAAACAGCCAGTGTCACAAATGGATTTTATGTCAAAAAGCCATCCATTTCTTGTAGTGTCGGTAAAATAAAAGTTAAACCTGAACATTTTGTGAGTGCTCAAAATAAGTGAATCCTTCAATGAAATTACTAAAAACTTCGAGATTAATGCATTTCTTGCTCTCGGTCACTAACCCATATTCTCTATCTATGTTGTTTTCACATTTTGCAAGCAAGATGCTCAACCATGACCGCAAAAGTTAACAACAAACGACAATATGCATGTCAAGCAGGAAAGCATCATTATTGCACTATTTGTTCAGCATTATAAATAGTATGATTGATTGAGCAATCGTAGCATGCATGTATTTATTGACTATTGCTAGACAGAACACAAAACATATACAGTTTGTTGTTCACAAAAACAAACATATACAATTGTATGACTGCCAAATGCCAAGGAAGATGACATGACAATAAGAAAGTCTAGTCTTCACTTGATCGTCAAGGACGGATCCAGCGGGCAAGCGGGCGGGGCTCAAGCCCCCCTACCGCTGCGGATCCTATGAAGCCTTCATAGAGTCCCTCCAAGAATTTTTGTTACGGTTGCTTTAAAGATGAGAGAATGGAGTTTGAAGGTAAACTTTCAGCCCCTCTTGAACTTCAATCCCAAATCCATCATAGCTTGATCCAGTTCGATACATATCATTATTATAAGGAAGTAGCATCATCTTACTCTTCACTTGAATGACGCGGCTTGAAGTAGGAATACGTACAAAAGAATGTCTAGAAAATGTGAGGGCAAGGAGGAACACGGTAGCGGGGAGCGACGTGGCTACCCATGGGATGCTTAAGTAGCTGCGCACCGTCGCACGCCAACCAAGCCATCTTGCCTGTTGGTACTTGTTCACCTTTGCGATCACACCGCTGAGGTAGTTGCAGTCGGTGACCATATAGACCCCATGGTCGAAGTGGCAGAAGAACCCGGTCTGGTCCATGTCCCAAACATTATTGATCTGGTTCTTCAACATGCCTCAGCTCCATGCTGCAGCGGCGTATGTGTCCTCTGATGAGGCCCCCAGGTAGTCCATAAACATGGCGTAGGCGGTGACATGGCCCGGCATGAGTAGGTAACGTCTGCTTGAAGGCAACCCAGTTACGCAGATGGAGCTTACAATGAAATAAGTATCCATTAACAAAGTTAAATCGTCAACGCAATCAACTCCAATGAATCTTGGCAGAAGTCATTTATTTATGTAAAATCTTCCAAGGCATACATTCTAGTAGCATACGTAACAACAACAAGATATATTCATACATTCATTGCAAAAATTGAGATTAGAAAATAGGTATTACAAATAGACATACACTACAATCGATTGTAGCATCATCAGATCTAGAGAGAAGAAAGAGTCTTGAGCTCAGCCCATGTCACCATTATATGAATTATGGTAGGTTGAACTCAAAGTTGCACTGTGGGTCTGCACATCAAAATATGTCTGTTATGCATGAAGGTTGACTTCACCACACAAGGAACTCTCTTATGTGCTCAAAGTCTCTCAGCTTATCCATCAGGAAGCTGTAGTTGTGGTGGCTGGTGAATCAAACACAGTCAGGTTACTCTCCAGCTGATACTTATGTGCCGATATCTACACCACAACACTGAGATTAGCGCCAGACAATCTGACGTGAAAAACCGATACAGCGCCGGACGATCTGAGACTAAAAACTTATAGTGTCAGAATTTAGCAGATGTTGTAAGTCCTGACGCTAAAAGTCTTTAGCGTCAGACAACACTTTTACCGTCAGTTCGTTTGTTACCGTGAATATATATAGCGTCAGATTATCCATTGCTAACTTATAGCGTCAGACAACACCTTTAGCGTTAGATAGTCAGTTGTCATGTACTTATAGCGTCAGATTGTTGAACGGGATAATATAAATATGTCAAATAAATAAATAAATACAATTAAAATATATTTGGCACATACTTCTCCTATCGGGGTGTGAGCTTGGACCTACCCATATAGGTGTGTGGCTGGACGCGTTTCTATCCAGACGCGCGAGGCCAATGAATCAGTCCCTAAATGACCAAGTCAAGTGTCTCCAAACAGGAACCCTCACTGGGCGAACCTGTCCAAGAGGTAGTTCCACACCATGTGAAGTACCTCCCACTTGCTCAGTCGGAAAAACAGTTTTGTAATCCAGTTCATTTAGCATCATGGTTCATATAGTCACATAATCATGTTCACATTAAGTCACATTTATCCCCAATAATATTAATAATATAAATTGAGCATATTAAATATGTTAAATGGATGGAAGGTGGAAGTGGTTTATATGGTGGAGGTGATCGATAAGGGGTGGTTTAGGAGTGGCAAGTTGGGTGGATGAGATAGGATAGGCTTTTACGGTGGTGGTGGCTAAATATGGTATTTGTTGGAAATGGGGTGGTTTGGAGTGGTGGCATTTGGGGGGAAGGGATAAATTATGTGGCAAGGTATGGTAGGGGTAGTATGAGTGTAGTGTATGATTTTGGCTGGAGTGGTAGTGGAGAATAGAGATAAGAAGATTTGGTGGAAGGTGGGAAAGGGAATTAGGACTTTCCTGCACTCACAGTCGATGCATCTTTGCCATCTTGATACTTGTTCCATCGATCTCCGGTTGTTCTTCCGTCGATCTCCGGTTGTTCTTCATCCTTCAGGTTTCATCGGGGTCTTCTCACGTCTTTTATCTTACTCGATCTAGCGTCGACAAACAAGAAAAACACAACAACCAAAACAAGCATGATCAAGCAAGAGGTTTGATTTTATTTGGGTTGGTGGGTTTCTTTTATTTATAACATTATTATGTCAAATTAAGATTAGCAGCGCATACACATATGTATGCACCTAGGGTTAAGATGGAGGAGGGATATGAGGTTAATGTTAGCGGCATATACACACATGCATATGTATATGCCTCAGGGGTTAGCAAGAGAGGGTTCGACGTATGAAGGCATATCGCTTACTAATATATATAGGGATATATATACGAATAAGCATATGTCTACATATGTGTGCAAGGTGATGACTAGGTATTACAAATAGACATACACTACAATCGATTGTAGCATCATCAGATCTAGAGAGAAGAAAGAGTCTTGAGCTCAGCCCATGTCACCATTATATGAATTATGGTAGGTTGAACTCAAAGTTGCACTGTGGGTCTGCACATCAAAATATGTCTGTTATGCATGAAGGTTGACTTCACCACACAAGGAACTCTCTTATGTGCTCGAAGTCTCTCAGCTTATCCATCAGGAAGCTGCAGTTGTGGTGGCTGGTGAATCAAACACAGTCAGGTTACTCTCCAGCTGATACTTATGTGCCGATATCTACACCACAACACTGAGATTAGCGCCAGACAATCTGACGCGAAAAACTTATAGTGTCAGAATTCAGCAGATGTTGTAAGTCCTGACGCTAAAAGTCTTTAGCGTCAGACAACACTTTTACCGTCAGTTAGTTTGTTACCGTGAATATATATAGCGTCAGATTGTCCATTGCTAACTTATAGCGTCAGACAACACCTTTAGCGTTAGATAGTCAGTTGTTAGCGTTAGATAGTCAGTTGTCATGTACTTATAGCGTCAGATTGTTGAACGGGATAATATAAATATGTCAAATAAAGAAATAAACACAATTAAAATATATTTGGCACATACATGCCGAGATTCAAACACATACCATACTGAGATTCGAACTCAACACCTCTCGCCTCGCGCACACTTACCAACTCGGCTACACAACCCACGTGATATAGTTCTGGACATTTTCGTTTTAAATTCACTCGTGAAGGACTTTTAGTCCCGGTTGGTAACACCAACCGAAACTAAAAGGACCTTTAGTCCCGGTTGGTAACACCAACTGAGACTAAAAGGTCGGGTTTGTAATTCCAACCGGGACTAAAGGTTCACCTTTAGTCTCGGTTGGTTTTACCAACCAGGACTAAAAGTCTTTAGTCTCGGACGCAATTTTTTGTCGAGACTAAAGCTCAGTTGATAGATCGTCCAAAGGCATGTTCTCTAGTAGTGTATCTTGCACTCATCCAACATAGGTAGACACCAAAAGATTACATGAATGCATATCCTAGCAAACAAGACTAGTAGTTTGTGTTTGAGATAATAAGGTTTGTGTACACAATCAATTCTAGAAACTTAAAAACCAAAAGTAATGGTTGCCATCACACTAGAGCACTTCCTGAAAAATATAACCATCTAATTAGGAAAGTAGAGACAATATGTGAAGGTGTTGTAGAATACAAGTTTGTAATAAACCAAATGTAGACATGCTGATAGAAAAAAAACTAATTCTGGATATTAACTAAGTAACAATCATGCATACCAAATCTGCAACTCTATTTTGGTAAGTCAGAATTTTGTACATCTAGCCTCTAGATATCTAGAGCACGGGTAAATGTCATCCCTGTTTACACTAATCAGCATCAACAATCAAATCTAAGAAGTGAACTGAGTGTCGATCTTATCATTTTCTTATAGTTGTCAGCAACACACTACCCACACTACCTACATAGGGACTCCACGTACGAGTGAAGCTTGTGCAGTTCTGTTCATTTGATAAGTAAACAAGCAGCTCCTATTAAACTAAGCAGCTACTAAACACATACAGCAGCTCTGTTCTTTTCATAAGTAAACAAGCAGCTCCTAAACTAATAGTGTAGTGAATATTGGAGCTTCCAGAAACTCAAGTTGAACGACAACCCTGAACTGATTAAGATGTTTTACAAATTATTTGTGCTCAGATCAGATGTACAACCATCAAGCAACTGTCAATTCTGAACTCAAAATAAGTTCTGGCATGCAGATATCTAGAGGTTGACTGCTACAGATTGCCAGATAGAACCATCCGCCCCTATACAGATAGAACCATCGGCCCCTGTCATGTTACATGTGGCCACCCTCACCCATATCCTTGATCGAATATGTCATTCCCTTTAGCCTCATATTCCCAACTCCTTTGAACCCCATACTCCCCTATTTGGTCGCCTACTACTCCATGCAGGATTCAGTGCTTGCATTCTGTTGAGTTATTTGCGCAACAGAAAGCACTACATAATTGTAGTAAAAAAACATAGAAAACACAATAGAGAGGCGCGGTTATATTGTCGAGAGACCATACTTTTGGTACTTGTTTTTAACCAATATTTATGATGAAAATTTCTAGCAGTGTACGTGTTTTGATGCAATTATATTGCAACTCATTCACTCTTCATATATAACAACCATACATGCGCAGCATGAACGAGAGAGCTAGGGACATGTGCAGCAGCCGTGTAGGAAGGAAGAAGGGGCGCGCGGGAAGGGAGTAGCTTCTTCTTCCGAGAGGATCTCACCGGATAGTAGATGGGGAAAGTTGGAGAAGCTGTTGAAGACATTTTTTTTACCCGTAAATATCAAAACCGGATCTTACAGGAATCATTTGCGCTCTAAGTCCATTTTACTCTGACTAGACGTACATTGTTTGAACTTTGAAGCTGTGTGTTAAAATATGAAGGAACCTATAAATAAACAAAACTATTTTTGAACAATGCCTGATGGAGAAGCTGTGTGTATAAATATGAAGGAACCTATAAATTTTGAAATTTGAATTTTTAAAAATACCTCAGATGGAGAAACGACCAAAATAAAATTTGTACATCTTGAAAAGTTATGAAACTTTGTAGTTGACTTTTTTTATTTGAAATCGTCTTGTCTACGAAAATGACGTTTCAAATTTGAAATTCAAATTTTTATAAACGACCTCAGATGGAAAAAATACCAAAATAAAAGTTGTAGATCTCGGAATGTTAGAAAACTTTGTAGTTGATAACTTTTTAATTTGAACCAAATTACACTCGGTTTAGTATAATACGTGGGGAACCAAAACAGAGAACATACTTGAGTGTGTAGTGCAGTACAGTGATAGAGGAGGCTCCACGTGAGGGAGAGGTCGTAGGTTCGAATCCCACCAACTGCGGTAGCCGCGGAAACCGCCGTGACTTTAATCTGCCGAGTGTTTTTCTCTATTTTTTGAGTTATTTTGGGTTTTTTAATTTTTTTTTTTATTCGTGTCGAGTGTTTTTCTTTGTCAAGTGTAATGTTGGAGTGCCCCGTGAAAGAGACACTTTGGCAAAGACTTTTTCTTTGTCATGTGCTCTTTGCTGAGTGTGGCACTCGCAAAAACTTTTGTCAAGTGCATTTAGGGCTTTGCCGAGTGGTGTAGCATACGTAAGAACAACAAGACATATTCATACATTCATTGCAAAAATGGAGATTAGAAAATAGGTATTACAAAAAGACGTAGACTACAATCGATTGTAGCATCAGATCTAAGGAAGAAAGAGTCTTGAACTCAGCCCATGTCACCATTATATGAATTATGGAAGGTTGAACTCAAAATTGCACTGTGGGTCTGCACATCAAAATATGCCTCTTATGCATGAAGGTTGGCGTCACCACACAAGGAACTCTCTTATGTGCTCTCAGCTTATTCAGGAAGCTGCAGTTGTGGTGGCCGGTGAATCAAACACACTCAGGTTACTCTCCAGCTCATAATTATGTGCTGATATCTAGGTTGACTGCAACATATATTGCCAGATAGAACCATCAGCCCCTGTGGCCACCCTCACCCATATCCTTGATCCAATATGTCATTCACTTTAGCCTCATATTCCCAACTCCTTTGAAACCCATGTACTCCCCTATTTCGTAGCCTACTACACCATGAAGGATTCAGTGCTTGCACTCTGTTGAGTTTTTTGTGCAATAGAAAGCACTATATAGTAGTAAAAAAACTTAGAAATCACAATGGAGGCGGTTATATTGTCCAGAGGCCATACTTTTGGAACATGTTTTTAACCAATATTTATGATGAAAATTTATAGCAGTGTGTTTTGATGCAATTATTACAACTCATTCACTCTTCATAACAACCATATGTGCGCAACACCATGAACGGGAGAAGGACATACGCGTGCAGGAAGGGAGGAGGGGCGCACGGGAAGAGTGTAGCAACCAGGGATGCCGAGCCTGGAGACTGCTAGTTTCTTCTTCCGAGAGGAACTTGCAGGATAGTGGATGGAGAAAGTTGGAGAAGCCAATGGAGAAGCTGTTGGAGATGAGTTTTACCAGTAAATATAAAAAATGGATCTAACGTACGGAGCCATTTACAACATCTTGAAGATGCTCTAAGTCCATTTCAATCTGAATAGACTTTGTTTCAACTTTGAAGCTGTGTGTTAAAAATAAAAAGGAGCCTATAATTAAACAAAACTATTTTTGAACAATGCTAGGAAAAATGTAGAATTGGCCCGTGAGGCGTATCAGTTGTTATGAGGCACTATCAATCTAATAAAACACACTGAGATCATTGGGGATGCAAATGAGGATGATGTGGGCAGCGTTTAGGGGTTTCATCTACAGAATTTTAGCACCCATCTCAGTGTGGTCTGAAACAACATCATACCAAAGATAAAATTGGATGAATTCGAATTTGTAGTTTAGATTTCATCAGCTCACATAGACAATTAAATTCCTTCTTCGATCAGTACAAAAGATGAATTGTATCAACTATATATAATTCATTCATTTGCACATCATGTCTCTTGATGATATGTTGATCAAAATTCTGGCAAATAATATATGCTAAACATGAAACTTTATAGTGGTCAAAATAAGTGAATCCTGTCTTCAAATTACCAAAACTTATGCGATGCACCCACTTTAGTCGGCTTTGATTTTTTTTCCTCTGGATCGCAGGAGCTTGGGCATGGGTCAGGGTCTCAAGGGTGAGGCTTTCGGTTGTTAACCCATGCATATGACAGTCTGCACATTTTGCTAGGAAGACAAGGCACGACCACAAACCTATGACAAATAACACAGTATGTGCTTCAGGAACGTAGCTAGTTTATATATAGCACTATCTGGTCTCTGCAATGCAAATGCTATGATTGATGAAACGGCAGTAGTAAATATATACTGATTATTGCTCACTGAAAAACACAACACACAACATAGTAGTATGTATGTCTGCCATATGCCATGATGTCATTACAATAATTAAAAAACATTCAATAAAAGGGGGCTTGTGACCTAGTTTGGTAAACATGTGGGCATACTGCTATCCACTTCAATAGGGTGGCTTGAAGTAGGAATTGGGCTGATACAGTGCCCCAGGAAAGCCATATGCCCTAATGGCTTGATGTGACTGATGCAAGCCTCTAGAGACCAATATGAGACGGGCACATGCAAGGATTGAGCTGAAGGACAAGATGCGGGCCGAGGCGGTGTCTATGTGGACTTTTGGCACGCACCTCGCATTAGGTATATGTAGTTTCCACATTCCCTTTAACCTCATTCCAAACACACAAATGCACCCGCATTTTTTGGATCTCTATCATATATTGTTTGTGTATCTGTTTCTTTCAGTGTATATCTACTATGCTAGTGTCACTTGGTCACTTTGTTGAGGTAGAGGTGGAATCCAGACCACTTCCCATATACACTACTCCCTCCATATCAAAAAACCTGACGTTTAGGACATGATTGTGGTAACCAAGGAGTGATTAATTAGGGGGTATTCTTCCAGTTTTGCCCTTATTAAATAAGGCTGCAGGTGTTTGCTATACAAGAAAGTCTCCTAGCTTGATTGTTCAGGCTGGTGCGGCTTAGGCTCCCGAGGTCCGCGAGCGGGGTTGATTCCCATGGTTTACATATTTTATTTTGCGTTTTACGTTAGCTTTACTGTCGTTTACTGGAGCATGCAGCCGTGCATGCGCGTGATTAAGGCAGGGGCAAACTCGTCCAAGATGACTTTTACCAACCCAAAACGGCTACATTTGTGAAAACAGCTCCTATGCTTAGAACGTCAGGTTTTTTTTTGATATGGAGGGAGTATGCATATGGTCACCATCAATGCCCGCAAGGATAGACCGAGAATAATAGGTGTTTCGTTTGAGGAAGGAGGTGGTCCATCATCTTCTCACTCCTCACTTTTTCTATTTGGGTGATGGATTGGTTGGTGGAATGGAATAAGTTGATGCATCACCACCTCATTCCTCATAAGTCAATAATTAGTATATGGATGAGGAATGAGTTGGTTCCACCAAAATTCATGGGATGAACTCATGATGCATGACCTCATGAAGCATGGCTTGATTCCATGAACCAAACACCCCATAAATGATTGGACATAGACATATAAGCCAATAACAAGGCATGCAATGCAACCCTCTTCCATATACACCTGTCCCCAACTTTTGGTCGTGGACCATAATCTAGATCTTAGACGGTCACCAATTGTTTCCTTGTCGGTATATTGGTGTTGTCTTTTGGCAAATGTGTCATTGGGTCTTCCCTACAGCTAGTCATCCCCCAACTCCATCCATAAAAATGGATGGGAAAATAAAAATTGATCATTTAGATGCTCCGAAACATATGGTTTCAAATTGTATTTCTTAATTTTATGAACATGTTGGAATAAAAGAAATATTTTTTGGAGCGCATGAATTGCTTATAAAAGTTTGAAGAGTAAACTATATTTCTCATATTCATCATAGACGAAACATTAGTTCCTAGATTTTAACAGGAAGCGACACCGGGGGAAGTTCATGGGCAGGTCACACGTCCTAAAGAAAGTTTTGATTCGTCAATGGTGTAGAGCACCTCAGATGCCGGGAGGACAAGGAGCTTATCCAGGACGTCGGACGGGAGCGTGTTACAGGCAGGCGGTTCTAGACTTGAGGCCCACCGTTTTATTTCTACAGGCGCCTGATAACTAAAACCGCCAGTAAAAAAAAGAAAGCGCTCATCTTTCTACTAGTGGAGGTTGTCGAGCTCGAGCTGGTACACTGCCAGCTCTGGCAGCGGCTGAGAGTCGCTGGTGGGCAGCATGTTAGCTTGGGTTTGGCTAGTGTGCTGCGACTCATCACTTGCCACCGTCCTCGATTGTGGAATGAATGTGGCGAACACGTACTTGAGAGGCACCTCGATCGGCTGATGTGATTAAAAGTGATAGTAGTGCCAAATTTGCCAATTGTTTCCTTGTCTGTATTATTGGTTGTGTTCATTGTCTGTATTATTGGTGTTGTCTTTTGGCAAATGCTGGTATCGCCAATATCTGTCATTAGGTCTTCCCTAGAGCTAGCCATCCCCCTACTCCATCCATAAAATGGATTTCAAACACTAGTACATAAATATATTTTGTAGGGACGACTCCAAATACTTCGTAGGGGTGGTTGGACCAGCCACCCCTAAAAATGGATTTATAGAACCGCCAAAACAAATGATTTTTGAAATAATAATTTTAGATTTTAAAAAACTCAAAAAATAGAAAAAAATCTAAAATAATAGCAAAACATTTTTTTAATCAGGAAAGGATCCCAACCACCCAGCCCATCCATCTCTGCCATTTTTTAGAAGTAGTAATCATTTTCTGCGTGAATATCACACACTCCACGAACGGTGGAATTCGAACTCACGACCTCACCCTAGCGCATACCATCCTTTACCACTGCACCTCACAGTCACTTGTATCTGTATTGGATTTTGGGTCTACTAATATTATACTAAATCAAGTTTAAATTAAGTGTTTGAGAGCCTAAACAAATTCATATCAAAAAGTGGTCAACTACAAAGTTGTGTAACTTTTCAAGATCTATAACATTTATTTAGGTTGTTTCTCCATCCGAGATAAAATTTTGAATATTAAATTTGACAAATTAAAACATATATGTCTACGGCAAGATGAATTCAAATAAAAACGTAGTCAACCACAAAGTTGCAAATTTTTGGAGATCTACAACTTTTATTTGGTTGTTTCTCCGTCCGAGATTGGTTGAAAATTTTGAATTTTAAATTTGATAAATTCAAACATAGATTTCTATGACAAAATGAATTCAAATAAAAAAGTTGTAAACATCAAAGTTCTATAACTTTTTAAGATCTACAACTTTTATTTTGGTTGTTTCTGCATCCGAGGTCGTTTAAAAATTTTAATTTTAAATTTGATAAATTCAAACGTAGATTTCTATGGCAAGATGAATTCAAATAAAATAGTTGTAAACATTAAAGTTCTATAACTTTTCAAGACCTACATCTTTTTGTTTTGGTTATTTCTTCATCCGAGATTATTTGAAAAACCAAATTTTAGTACTTAATTTAATTATTTGACGTCTATTTGTAGGGGCGGCTCATAACAACCGCCGCTTCTACAAATGGATTTGTAGAGGCGACTCGTCTGGGGGCATTTGTAGGGATGACTTTATATAGCCACCCCTATAAAAAAGAGAGGTGTTGCTACAAATCTTTTTTGTAGTAGTGAAAATAAAAATAAAACATTTAGATCCAATGAAACATGGTTCTGAAACATATATCTTAATTTGTGATGTATGCTGTTGAATATTAGTTTAGACATAATATAATTCATTTTGGCTTTAGAAATTATGTTTAGCAGGTTATGCATTTGTGTGTTTGTACTGCAGTGGTAAAGAAGCTTGGTACGTGATAATGCTTAGTTTTTTTTGTTATGGAAAAAGATTAATTAAAATATAAACAGTAGTAGTGTGTGCCTAAAAGAAAGTACAACGCCGGCAGTTCCAACTGCAGTATTGATTGAAGCAAAGGAAACACCTACATATATATAGTACATAGTCCTCTCTATTTGGCAAGTAACTTGGCAGAACGCAACCACTAGTTAACCAAATAGAGGTATATAGTAGGGTGTTCTAAGGGGTAAGAAATGTGGTGCCCATGTGTATTGAGAATGGGAAGCAAGTGGGAAGTCTTTACAATACCACTATACGAAGAACGAAGTGTGTGTCCTTTGACGAGCAATTTTTGTCCATTGTCCCTGCTCTACTCACCTCCTGCCTCTAATGGCGGAAGCCAGAAGGAGAGGCATCCTCAATGGCGGCGCATCATGCTCCCCAAATCCACTGCTGGAAGAGAAAGTTGGGTGGATGTGACCGTCGGCTTGTCTGCTCGTGGGTTCCCCCTTCGGGCCATCTGCGCAGGCCTGGCCTATCCACCACCATGGCCGTGTGCAGAGGACCCCCTCTTGAAGGTGTTGTGCTAGGCGTACACGTGGGCCAAGGAGTTTTCCGTCGAGCACGAAGACCTTATCACCGGGCTCGAGTTCCTGCATAGCATCTGCTGTGAGCACGAGGAGATCGTGGAGGCCCGCTTCCTGTCCGTTAGTGTTTACAAAAATAAGGTCATGCATTTATGTTTGCGGACCAAATATGTAATGTTTACTGCTTTGGAGGTGGGACTGAGAGTGTGAAACGGTTGTGATCCTGCTGATGTGAATGTCAGTCTGACCTTAGACTGTTGTAGAATACTCTGTATAATTAAGTTAACACAAGTTCTACTCCATCATGAACATGAACCACGATTTTGAAAAAAAAACAGTGTCTGAACTAGATATTTCATGCGTAGAATTCTCAACTAATTTCCTGTTTTACTCTAGAAAAGTTGGTTTAGCTCATACATTGTGCCTTCATTTTCATATGGCTTCTCTGAGTTTACACGAGAACACAAACCATCAGATGGTTTTTGTAGTAGGTGGCTAAGTGGCCATCCTATTATGTCTTATGTTACTTATTAATTAATTGAGATTTTTCAAATCGACCACCCTATTAGTCTATTCATTGTGCTGATTACCTGTTCCTTGGGGTGAAACTGAATGTACAGTGCCTGCGGTTGCCAACTGCAGTATTATTGATATATTAAAACTGGGGGATGAGAAAAGCTAGTACTGGGACTACACAACCTGACTGCATATATATATATATATTACTATACATAGTGCCTTCTATTCCACGCGAAACCTTACAAAACGCAAACACTAGTTAGCAGAATTGAAGAAAGAGACGTTGTTAGAGCAACTCCAGCCCAACATTTAAATTGGGGTCCTATTTTTTCTATTTGCATGTTGTGCTGAAAAAAATAGGGACTCAAAATTCCAACCAACTCTAGCCCAACAAATTATAGTTTGTAGCCGAGGATGCAGTTGACGTAGGCCACGTTCCGGAGCGCCTTGCCATGCCACATGCCGACGGTGGCGACGCCGGAGCGGACCGCCTTGAGCAGGCAGTCCGCCGTCTTGACGATGCTCCTGACGCCTATGGGAAGCGACAAGTAGGGCGCATTGAAGAGGTGGGACTCGAGCGACGCGGTGGCGCGCCTGCTGCTGCTGGCGCGGGTGCCGCGACGAGGAGGAGGAGGCGACGAGCATCCGGATGACCTGGTGCGCGAAGCCGGCGCCAGGGAGTGGCCGCACACGCAGATGTTCTCGGAGCCGAAGCGGTCGATGGTGGCGTGAGAGCCTGCGCGGCGTGCGCCCGCCTGGCGGAGCCCCGGAGGCTGTTCCGGGCCAGCAGGCGGAGCTCGTCCTCCACATCACGGCAGATGGTGGGCGCGGGCAGCAGCGTGCCGTGGAACGCGATCACAGCGCTGGGGCGCCGCTCGGGCTAGGCCCGCCGCCGCGGCTCCGTTGGCGTTGGCGTCGGACACGCCGTGGTGGTCGCGCTCGAAGATGGCGCCGAACACGGAGCCGTCGCGGTCGTCCACCAGCTTGTGCGCCACGCGGAACTGGAACAGCTTCCACCACTGCTGCGCCACCGCCGCCGTGTCTCGGCGCTCCAGCTCTAGCATTGATGAAACTATAATTTAGGGAAAAAAGAGGGATAGGGGGTTGCTGAATGTGGGGGCCTGAAACTATAATTTAGGAGGGCATGAAGAATGAGAGCTCAAGTAGAGACTCCACTGGAGTTAGTTTTTTTTGTCTAAACTCCTAAATTTTAGAGTAGGAGGGGTCAAGTAGGGGCCTGGATTGGAGTTGCTCTTAGCTTATTAATAGTTACCAAGTAGTCTATATTTTTTCCATCTCCATTAAGTTTCTATCTTTTCATAGCATTCAAATATCAGTGTTCAACATGGGTTTCATTGAAAACCTTAGTTTGAGGTCGTATGTGCACACCGATTAAATCTATACGAAATTTCAACAATGACTCATCAAGGGAAATGTTCACCGATATGTCAACGATTCTTAGGCACCCTTTCATTGTTTGTGTTGATGTTCTGTCTAGTAATAACTTGCCACATTTTAAGCCATATCAATGAATATGTTGAGCCAGCTATAGATGGTCTTTTCGTATGTGCCCACCATCTGGTGCATTTAATTGTCGGTACAATTGTTTTAACCAATGCAACTACTCCTATCAGTCCATTGATGGTGCTTATGAGCTTCTCTCCCATGCAAGCAGATGTCCTTACATTGAAAAGTGAATGTGTGGCAATAAAACAAAATGAATACTGATTAAGAAAATGGAGAGGGCAAGATCCAATCACTTCTGGAAACTTGAAATTTCCTGACCAACGTCACTGAAAACTAGAATTACCCTGTCGAGCTAGCCTTGACAGTATTTTTATTTTCCCTGACGGTATGTGCACTGTAAAAATTTCATGGCGATATTTTTAGTTTTTATGATGATACGTACATTTTCATGAAAATATTTTTATTTTCCCTGACGGCAGTGCACCGTGAGGGAATTTCAAGTTTCCAGTAGTGAATCCTACTAGTTTGAGTCTATATAATTTTTTCTATGCTGCATATAACTCAGCAGATGCAATCACTGCAAGGGGTACTAGCTAGATAGGCTGTGTAGAACAGAGAGTAGAGAATGTTCAAAAGAGTGCCGTTGTGTTGGGAATGAGAGGCAAAAGGAGAATACATATTACCTGAAAGAAAACATATGGGGACGCAGCAGGGGTGGAGGGCTCAACTGTGGGCGATCGCGCTCGTGGTATGTCAACTCCTGGATCCAAAATGTCTAGCATGCATTCAGCTTCACATTCTGAGACGGCATAGATAGCAACGGCATGTGCAGCATGAAAGAGCTGCCGATCGAGGCAAACAATATTCATAGTGATTGTTCATACTGGAGCAGCACCACTTCTTCATTTGGTCAATAGTCGTGCAAATTTTTTTTTGATAACGGAACAAAGTTCCAGCCTCTACCATCCGAGGATGATACACAGCTAAGAGTCAAACACAATCCAAAGCCATAAGGCTCAAACTTTTACATCCAGAAATAAAAGCAACAAAGTTCAGTCCACCCAGGACGAACAACTACTAAAATGGAAAAGAAGTGGCACTAAGCTTCAATTCGATTCCAAAAACACCACCCAAAATTTTTGAAGACCGCCATAATCATTGTCTCCAAGTTTCTGCAACCACGTTTGAACATTGGTCTCTCCTCCTCATTATGCAATAGAGACCACTGTCGGATCCAGAACTGTCGCCCTGAAAATTACCTGTAAATACGTAGAAGACTTAGCCTTGTTAAAAATTATGTCATTTCTATTCAACCATAATGCCCAACAAAGTGCAGCCGCACCTAATAAAATTTGATTTCTAAGCTTAAGACATAAGTCAATTAGCCAAGAACCAAACATATTAGAAAAACTAGTCGGTGGTTGAATTCCAAAAGTGAAAAGTACAGTATTCCAAACAAATTTTGCAAAATGGCAATCAAAAAACAAATGTTGAATAGTCTCTAAGGAACTAGAAAAACAACACTTGACACTTCCTTGCCAATTTCGTTTAGCTGTCTTTGGTGAGAGTGACTCCCTTTTGTAAGTACCACGAAAAAATCTTAATTTTCAGCGGTATTTTCAATTTCCATATTGGATTTTTTTCTTGGAAGAACACCTTGCAGATGCAAGATTATTTCTATGCACCAGAGATAGCGGTGCTACTGTTTGGGTTCAGCGATTTGTCTATACTGCGGACGCATCCATGCTGGGCGGACCAGAGTAGCCGAGCCGGCAAAGAATGACTAGCAGCTGCTATTGCTGCTTAATTTTATTTGGAGCAATCTGAGATATCCTCGTTTTGTTTGGGAAGTACTGAGGCACAGAGGCTTCATGTCAAAAGCCTTCCAGCGCACTTAAAAAACATTATTTATTTAAGCAAAAAAATACAACATCACAAGAAAAAGTTATCATCTATAAATATTATATATTGTAGACATAGTAATGAGATGTTGTACAAAATAAAAAAAAGATTCTAAAAGCAAAGGTAATGGGAAAATGAAAAAGAAGCAGGTAAGCTGCTAGCAGAATGGAAATTCAGATAATCTCATCATCTCATATATACTTGCTAGTAGAATGGAAATTCAAATCTTCTTAGCGTCTCATATATATAAGCGGACATGCTGACACTAGTACAAAAAATGACTTTAGAGGCGGTTAAATACAGTTTCCAGGGGTGGTTTCCTGAACCGCCACAATGCCACCGATTGTGATGATCAACCCTTTGTAGCAACGGTCTTTGAACCGCCCCTGGAAATGGGTTTTCAGAGGCGGGTTACTTAAGAAAACCGCCCCTGAAAACATGATCTTCAGAGGCGGTTTCTTAAATAAACTGCCTCTGAAGACCCATTTCCAGAGGCGGTTTCTTAAGTAAACCGCTTCTGAAGACCTATTTCCAGGGGCGATTTTTCAAGTAAACCGCCTCTGAATACTCATTCCCAGGGCGTTGAATTGCTCTTAATGTATTAATCAGACACGACTCTTGTAACACAACCGCCTCTAAAAATTGATCTACGAGAGCGGCAAAAGGAACCACCTCTAAAGCCTAAAGGTTATTTCTGTACTTTTGAATACGAACCTTCCCGCCATAACTAAATCATGCTTTCCCACCAAATTATATCGTGCTTTCCCGCCTGAAAGTACCATGACGCCTAAAAGGGGGGGGGGGGGGGGGGGGTGAATTAGACAACTTAAAACTTAACTTCTACTCTAAACTATGGTCTCTAATTTCCACCTAGACAAAACCTATGCAAGAAAGTAAACTATCTAATGTGCAACTAAGGTTTTGCCAGGTGTGTTTGCTATCTCTACCGCAAAAGGAGTTATCCAACCTAGTTTCGAAACCTATCAACTAGCATATCTAAGCTAGGAAAGGTAAAGCACATAAACAAGGTAGCAATGCAAATGCGGAAGCCAAATAGTGTGATAGAGATGCAAACTCCCGTCGATGACTCCGGTATTTTTACCGAGGTATCGAGAAGCGCGCAAGCTTCCTCCTAGTCCTCGTTGGAGCTCCTCGCTAGGAATCCCTTGCAAGAGCCAAGCTCCTGGTCGGGTAACTCCGTGGATAGCTCCGGGCGTTCCCCACACGCAAGTGGGTCTCCGGTTAAGCCACTCGTGGCAAAACTTCTCTCGGATGCTCCCCGCCGTCTTCACTATCAAGTTTCTGGTAGAACCGTAGCAGGCCTTGTTCCCTTCGGTACACGGAGGCGGCCACACCACAAACGCAGTTGGTGTGGTCTCGCAAGACTACAAGCCCCGTCGATGTACAACTTCGGTGCGCGCAAGCACCGGTAGATAAGAGGTTTTCAACCTCACTGAACACGAGGCCTAACACCTAGAGCAAGCACAAAGCGGTGGTCTAACTAGCCTAAGCACTTCACAAAGCACCTACACTAATCACCTAGTATATCACTTAAGCACTTTGGTGGCTAGAGCAACTAAATATGTGTCTATACACTTGGTACACTTCCTTGAGCTCCAACCATATTGTTTTGGCCGACCATGGGGTGTATATATAGAGCCCCAACCGAATAAAGCCGTTGGAGAATGTCTTGGACTTCACTGTGTAGCATCGGACGCTGAAGTTGAGAGCATCGGACGCGCGTCCGATGCTCCTTTAACGGCTAGCTGCCAGCCTGACACTGAGTCACAACGGCTACTCAGCGTCGGATGCCAACCATCTGACTCGTCCGATGTCCCCAGAGCCTCTCTGGACCCTCTCTGCATAGGCATCAGACGCAGGGTCCTGTAGCGTCCGATGTAGCATCGATGCGTCTGATGTAACGCTGTGCACAACGCACAGTGTTACCGGTGCGTCCGATGTGGCACCATCGGCGAGTCTGATGTCTCTGCTGGCACCAACCTGAGCTAGGGTTTGCCATTGGTGCGTCCGATGCTTGCTGAGCTAGCGTCCGATGCAGCGTCTAATGTCTCTTTTTCTTCATTTCTTCGCGATTTCTTGCGTCGTCTTGGTTCCATTCTTGTGCCTTGGACTTTGCTTGATCTTTAGGGCCTTTTATTGAGCTTCTAATATCTTGCTTGAGGTGTTGATCATCGGATCACCACATCGCCTTAGTCCAAGTCACATTTGCATCCTATTGGACTACAAAACAAACACTTGCAAACACATTAGTCCAATTTGGTTATGTTGTTCATCAAACACCAAAATCCGAAGTTAAATGGTCTGAGGTCCATTTTCCTTACAATCTCCCCCTTTTTGGTGATTGATAACAACACGACCAAAGCAAGCAAATAAACGAAACATGATTTAAAAAGCAATCTACTTGCTAGGATGCATTGCAAAGGCAAGATCATAAGATGTTTTAAAAGATACCAAATTGAAACATGTTTAATCTAACATATCTTGCCCTTGCCATAGAGTCCCTCTTTGTGAATTTGTGGATTAAGACTCCCCTAACTCCATAAATCATTTCCTCCCTTTTTGAACCATTTCCAATAACATAACCAAAAAAATTTAAAGTTTGATTTTGTTTATTTTGTTTGTTTTAGTTTTGGCTTGGTTTTGGTCCCTACACATTCTCCCCCTTTGGAATCAAATAAACACCGAAAAGGAAGACATTAAAGCTCAAGAGAGGAAACATTATATAAGCTAAAACTCCCCCTAAGTATACGCATACATATGGTGTAAGGCAAAGCATATGCATAAAGAACAAAATAGTGCACAAAGGAGTTTAATCTATATAATGCATGGAGAAAGCATATAAGAGTATAAAATTGAAGTCAACATAATGCTTGTCTCTGAGACTTCATTTTGCTTGCAATGAGACTACTACACACATGATAAACTTCAAAGTAGTGTTAGTCTCAAAGCTTCCAAATATAGAGTAAACTCACCCTAAAAGTGTGCATACAAGTTTGACATACAGCTTGTAGGAGACTTGCACATTGACTTGTAAGGTCAAACTACCATTTTCCATATTGACATCACTAGAAATGTGACACCAATTGAAGATGGAAATAGGGGTAGTTTATCTATAATTCGGATTTCGGCACATATAAGATGAATACAAAGTAAAAGAAGCTATGTGTCGTGCTCCTAAACAATTAAAACATGTAGGTTTGCTCCAAAGATGAGAGTGATACCGAGCAAAGCTACCATATGAAACCTAGTGTATGCAAGACAAAGGATTTAAATATGCAAAGCAAACCTAGGCAATGAAAGGAACTAGATGCTAAAATAATTTGCAAGAATTTAAATCTAGTTACCTCACATGGGTAGGGGAATTTGGGTCCATAATACCCACTAACATACTTGGCAATGACATGATCCAATGTGATGCACCCCATGATATGCACCCAAAACTTTGCCAAGTCCCCAAATTCCCCGTATTCCACTTGACTACTCACTTCCCTTTCGGGACCCAAACCTTTTTGGTGCTCTTCATGGTTGATATAATATCCTTAGGCACCCAAATGTGTTTGGCCCCATTGTTGGCTTGCTTGTTCACCTTGATGGCCACCACCTTGTCATTCTTATTTTTCTTCAAGAGATAGGGCGTGGTGGCCTTCTTGTTTACCTTGTTGGTGTAGGTGTTGGAGAGCTTGCTTGTTTGCTTTTTCTTCTCTTTCTTCTTTTTCTCTCCCTCATGCTTCACCTTGCACTCATAAGACTTGTGGCCTTCCTTGTGGCAAACGTAACAAACCACAGTTTGCTCCTCATCAAGCTTCTTAACTCCCTTGACGGTGTTATCTTGATGAGTTCGGGTTTGCTTCGCCTTGCCTTGTGCTTGGGTGAAGTCCTTGGTGAGGTGAGCCACTTCTTGCCTTAGTAGCTCATTCTCCATTGCAACTTCTTGTGTGCATGTTTCTACGATCACATTCTCAACACAAGCTTGTTTGCATATGGGTGAGTCTAAATCAAGTAAATCAATGCAAGAAGTAGAGGCATCCTTTTTAGGCATATTAAAGATTGATTTTTAAATTTTAGGTGCCTTGGTGGGGTTTGCTCCGATGACTTCTAGATTGGCAACTTTATTAGTTAGCTCATCACAATGTTTTGCACATGATTTCCATTTTAGCAAGCAAACTTTTGTATGCATCTTGTGTGCTAGCTAACTTTTCTTTTAGTTTTTCATTCTTCTTAACAAGTTGCTCATCATTACTTGTGCTATCACTTGTGTTTGTACTAGCCTCAAGTTTCTCAATTTTATTAGATAGCTCAACATTTAGGATTGAAATAGATTCATATTGATCAAGCATAGCATTATAAGCTTGTTGAGAACCATCTAATTTTTCTTTTAAAGCATTTATTTTCTTTGTTGGCTAGTGCAAGCCTTAGCTTATTTAAGATTATCTTGCACAAGTTCATTATAAGAAGGTAGCTCATCATCACTATCACTATCTCTATCACTATCACTAGAGATAAAGCTTGTGTTACCTCGTCCCATAAGGCACATACGTGAGGAGCTTGATGATGAGTGCTTGCGGCCATGCCTCTTGTGTTGGGCTTCATCATTACTTGATGAATCATCCCATGTCTTGATGGTGGTGAGAGCTTTGGCCTTGCATCCCTTCTTTTTCTTGTCGTTCGGTGTGGGCTTTTGTTTTGGACATTCTTCCACAAAGTGCCCTCTCTTGCCACATCTATAGCATCCCTTTTTTCTATGCTCTCTTCTTTGATTGGTGAAGAGGCAATCTTCAATTGTGATGGGCACACCCTTGACATTGAGCTTGCGGATCATCCTCTTCACTCCTTTCATAAGCTTGATTGTTTATTCTTCATCTAAGGAGGAGTCAGATGAGGTGGAGGCTTGATCATCACTTGATTCTTCATCTTCATCATCCTCTTCTTCTTCACTTGAGGAGCTTGAGCTTGTCTCAACTTGCTTTTGCCCTTCATCTTTTTGTGCTCACATGTGAGAGCGGTGTCTTTGTTTGATGAAGTGATTTCTTCTTGACCCATCTTGCGTGACATCTCAAATGCCACCCATTTGCCAATGACAATGGCGGGGGTCATGGTGCTCAAGTCCTCTATGTTGTGGAGGATGGTGATGATGGTTGCATACTTGTTCTTTGGAAGCACGGAGATGATCTTCCTCACAATATCCGCATCACCTAGCTTTGTAATTCCTATAGAATTGAGCTCATTGATAATTAGATTCAAACAAGAATACATATCACGAACAAGCTCATTATCATTCATTTTAAAGGAATCATAAGTTGTTTTTGTTAGGTGATGTTTTTGCTCTCGTACATTACTTGTACCATCATGGAGCTCATGTAGCTTTAACCAAATTTCATGAGATGTTTGCAAAGTAAAAACTTGGTTAAAGACATCCATGCTAATAGATTCAAACAAGCAATTTTTTGCTCTAGCATTAAGATGAATTTCTTTTTTATCACCTGCGGTAGGCTTCTCGAGATTCTTAATGGGTTTCATCCCATCGCGGGTGACTCTCCAAACACCTAGATCAACGGCTTCTAAAAAGAAGCCATTCTAGCACTATAGTAGGGGAAGTTAGTGCCGCCAAAGTGCGGAGGCCTAGAGGTATCCATCCCAACAGCTCTAAAGGGCGTCGGCTCGAGGGCGGTGAAGCCAAGAGTCCACAAAAGAGCCAACCGGCTCCAATACTAAATGAAAGGACCGTGATGCCTAAGAAGGGGGTTGAATTAGGCAACTTAAAACTTCTACTCTAAACTATGGCCTCTAATTTCCACCTAGACAAAACCTATGCAAGAAAGTAAACTATCTAATGTGCAACTAAGGTTTTGCTAGGTGTGTTTGCTATCTCTACCGCAAAAGGAGTTATGCAACCTAGTTTCCAAACCTATCAACTAGCATATCTAAGCTAGGAAAGGTAAAGCACATAAACAAGGTAGCAATGTAAATTCCAAAGCTAAAGAGTGTGATAGAGATGCAAACTCCCGTCGATGACTCCAGTATTTTTACTGAGGTATCGAGAAGCGTGCAAGCTTCCCTTAGTCCTCGTTGGAGCTCCTCGCAAGGAATCCCTCGCAAGGGCCAAGCTCCCGGTTGGGTAACTCCATGGATAGCTCTGGGCCTTCCCCACACGCAAGTGGGTCTCTAGTTAAGCCACTCGTGGCAAAGCCTCTCCCAGATGCTCCCCGCCGTCTTCACTATCAAGTTTCCGGCCGAGCTGCCGCGGGCCTTGTTCCCTTCGGTACACGGAGGCGGCCACACCACAAACGCAGTTGGTGTGGTCTCGCAAGACTACAAGCCACATTGATGTACAATTGCGGTGCGCGCAAGCACCGGTAGATAAGAGGTTTTCAACCTCACTAAACACTAGGCCTAACACCTAGAGCAAGCGCAAAGCGATGGTCTAACTAGCCTAAGCACTTCACAAAGCACTTACACTAATCACCTAGTATATCACTTAATCACTTTGGTGTCTATACACTTGGTACACTTCCTTGAGCTCCAACCATATTGTTTTGCCCGGCCATGGGGGTATATATAGAGCCCCAACCGAATAGAGCCATTGGAGAATGTCTTGGACTTCACCGCGTAGCATCGGACGCTGAAGTCGTGACCATCGGGCGCGCGTCTGATGCTCCTTTAACGGCTAGCTGCCAGCATAGCACTGAGTCACAAAGGCTACTCAGCGTCCAATGCCAACCATCTGGCGCGTCCGATGTCCCCAGAGCCTCTCTGGAACCTCTTTGCATAGGCATCGAACGCAGGGTCCTGTGTAGTGTCCGATGTAGCATCGGTGCGTCCAATGTAACGCTGTGCACAACGCACAGTGTTACCAGTGCGTCCGATGTGGCACCATCAGCGCGTCCGATGTCTCTACTGGCGCCAACCCGAGCTAGGGGTTGCCATCGGTGCGTCCGACGCTTCCTGAGCCAGCGTCTGATGCCCCTTTTTCTTCATTTCTTTGCGATTTCTTGTGCCGTCTTGGTTCCATTCTTGTGCCTTGAACTTTGCTTGATCTTTAGGGTCTTTTACTGAGCTTCTAATATCTTGCTTGAGGTGTTGATCATCGGATCACCACATCGCCTTAGTCCAAGATCACCACATCGCCTTAGTCCAAGTCACATTTGCATCCTATTGGACTACAAAACAAACACTTGCAAACACATTAGTCCAATTTGGTTACGTTGTTCATCAAACACCAAAATCTGAAGTTAAATGGTCTGAGGTCCTGTTGACGGAAAACGTGACACCTCACGCCAAGCACACAGCAAGCCGAAAAGCTAGCTTCAATCGGGTGCCCGGAATGTGCTGAATCCGGAGACGTGCTAGTCGGTTTGACCTGAAAACCAACAAGGGAAAAAACTGTGAGAATACCTTTGGAACATGCCAGATAAAACCAGACAGTTCCATATGTACGGCTTTGAAAGCCAATCTCGACGGCACACAGCTATAGAAGCTGTCTGTCAGAGCATGTTTATAAAGTCATTCGGCTAGTATGAGAACAGAGTATGTAAAGCATATTAACTGCCGAATACATATGTAAAGAAAGACATGCTTGAACAAACTAAAGATATTATAAACAGGTAACATGCAAATATAGATCTATTCAAAAAACACATGCATAGGCTAATCCAACTAATCTGCCGCACGTTTAGTCTTCATAAACCGGTCAGGTATAAACTCAAGCAAAGCTAATCCACCGCATGATACCACTTGCTATAAGTCTACACCACTTCTTATAATTAGATTAATCCACCGCATGATACAATCTAATTATAACAAGCTAAAAGCATGCATATATTGGACAGATCTATAAAGGCTCATTACTCGTGTAAGTTTAACCAAAATCGGCAAACCAGCCGAATTGGGGTCCATGAAGAAGGAACAAACAAGCAAGCATGATTAAACTAATCTAAAACCTGCATCTGCCGCACGACACCTAGTTTCATCAAAGTCTAACCATAATGACATGCATGAACCCACATCATGTGACAATCTAGATTGAGAGTTGATTCAGCCATCATGATCTTATGATTAAAAGAAAGCACAAGCAAACTCGTGCGACAAGGCCGAACAAAGATCAATCTAGATTGGGCAAAAGAGTGTTACAAGAATTAAATAAATAAAACATATAACACATGATAACTTAATGAATCTATTGGATCTGCCAAATCTAATAGAGCCGATAACTATTTTTACTCATGACTTAATCCGCCGCACGATACAAGGCATAAGTAAAAACTTCCCATCATAAGCTTAAATCCGTCGCACGATACTAAGCCTAACATACGAGACTACTTGCATCATATCTAAATCCACCACATGATACTAGACATGATAGCAAGGTTGCCGGTACTTACGGAGGTCGACGGATCGATGATTCCTCTCGAGGAACTCAACGACACGACTAAGGACTCGAAGGTGGCACGGGGCCAGTTTGTATTGATATGGTTGTGAACAATTTTACAATGGTCGAGGGCTTATATTTATACCCGAGACGAAACACGAGTCCTAGACGATTATGACTCATACAATGAAATTTGGAAAGATACAAATCCTATTCCTATTCTCTTCGGCGTCCTTTATCGCCACGTGTCTTCCGTGCAGGCCGACTTTTACCTGCCATATTCATGTTGCCGAATGGAGTCATCGCCTCGTAAAATAGCCGACCGCATAGACGTTTGCGAGAAGACTGAAGGCCAACCATCCACTTGGTCGCTCGCCGAATCCCCTTTTTACTGTCGATTGGGCCCACCTGTCATAAGCTTGTGCATGCGAAAATCTGGTGTTAACACATGCCCCCTAATTTTAGGATAAATATTTATTCCAAAATTCTTTTTCCTTGTATACTGACGTGGAACCTCCGAAAGTATCCATCTCTACACGCTATAATTGTTGTACTTGCTGATCCATCTCCTGATGCACCTTTGGGATTCTTTATAGTCCCCTTCCACTTTGCTCCGGCTTGTGCACTCTGAATTCCCCTGTTTCATTCTCAAAACCAGAAAAATCCTCTTTTCTCCCACTATCCCCCAATCAACTAGAGGATGTCTTCCGAGGCGAGTCATCATAGCTCTAAGTTCGGAGCTTCCAGCACCTCTAAGAAAAGGATGCCCTTCATCATCTCTGTCCCAAAAAAATGAAGCAACTGTTCTCACATTATTGCTCTTGTTTCAGGAGGACCGGTGACGACTTCCCCGAGGACCTGACCCAGAAGATCGTAGATCTTCAAGTCGATTTGGAAAGGAAGGATCGGGAAATCACCCGAATCTCTCGAGAGCGTGATGTCGCTCGGGAACGGGCCACCGATAAATATTCTTCATCATTTCTCTTTGCCCGCTTTTGCTGACTCTTCCTCCTTTTTAGCTCTGGAGGCCAAGCTTCATCTTCTCGAAGCCATTGTTGCTGATCTTGCTGTCATGGCCAATGTACCGGGTACAACAGCCCTAAGGCGGGTGAATGAGGTCAACCGAGTTCTCCCTGACATCTCCAGAGCTGGTATGAGTTATGGCGCAGCGCTCGCCTTTAACGCTGTTCGGATTCATTCCGGTGCCGATTATCGCAACTTTGATGTTTGTGAGCGAGGGCTAGAACACAGGGTGGGACACTCTGTCGATGACATGAAAGAAGCTGGAACAGATCTGGCTGATTCCTTTGACTTTGACCTCCCGATTAGGAACAGGATAGGGTGGACGAACTGATTCTGTACTGTAACTTGTTCTCTCTTTTGTAAATAAGAAGTTCCTTTGTTCGTCCTCTTGAAATCAATCTGTAATTGATCCTTCGAGATCAATGTGTGTTCTGCTTCGTGCACCAGCCATTAATTTTATCTTTACCTTCGCGGCGATGTTCACTACATCGGCAATTGCTAACGAATCATGCTTGATCATTTCCGCTCCGCAAACGATTGCTGTAATTGATCATCTTGGTTCCAGAGTTTTCAGTCACTCTTTCAATTTTTCAGTCTATGACAGCATCAGGATAGCATTTCTCAAGAGATTTCTTCATTTTCAACTTTCCGCCCTTAGTGCCATTCGGTAATACGAGTAACCAACCGAAACTGAACATTTCACACATCAACCGTCTTTAGCCGAATCCTATCGGCTCTATGGGTCCCTCAAATCAGCAAAGATTCGGTCCGGCCCAATAACGGCCCACAAACTATGAAAAACCTTAACTCGATGAGTGGTTTTCCAATGTGCAAGTCATAGTTCTATAAATACGACTCTTAGGCAGACCATCACTTCCAATTCCAATTGAATTAACTCAAACTAGAAAGAAAAACTCCTTGCCCAAAATTCCATCAATGGCAGACAACGGTGACCATAGCAAGCGTTCCATCGGAGACGAAGCAGAGGAAAAACCAGCATAAAGAGAGAGGAGATAGGGTAAAATAACCTTTTCTCCTGCCCCCTTGCGGTAGCCTCTCTTGCTCATCCACCCTTGACTCACTACTTTTTTCCCTCTTCAGGGTGAGGCCTTTCTTCAACCAAGCTCGGGTTCCTTCCTCAAAAGACTCATCCCAGAAATATGGCATCGAGGAAGCCGAATGGACATACCAGCGGAATCAGCTTTGCAACGTTATCATAGGTTAATGAAATCTTCAACTCGACCCCCTCCTTCTGATTTAGTTCGTGCTTGCCTGACACATCTTCCTCTTTTGCTCGCTCTTTCTTGATGCCATGGATGGTCGTTTAGATCAGGCCGTCATCGAAGATATGCGTTTTGACGCTGTAGATGGCCACATAGATCAGGCCATCATCCAAGGCGTGCACACCGGGGTCTCTCTCGGGCTAGCGGTGATGAGTTCCTGGTTCAAAGAAGACTATCCCTTTCTACCAATCGGCCCCGCAGGAGGACTCCTGGATGACTTTGAAGACGATGATCACGCCATAGCTCTTCACTGAAACCACTGATCCTCAGTCTGTTCTGAACAAATCATTCTAAGATTAGTTTGTACTAGGACAGATCTGTGAATGAAGCTTGTAACTCATGGAACTTGTTCTTCTCTGAATAACGTCCATTTGCATGATCTCGATTCCTCAATGATCTTTCTGATTGCAGCATTTCTCCAGAAGAACGTTTGCCGAATGTATGACGTCATTTTAGCCGACTAGATCTCACTCTTGACATGTCATATCACTCGACATCTTATTTACTGCGTTTCATCTTTCTTTTCCCCCAATAAACCTGCCAACTTGAAAATGCTATGGTTACCAAGGTCATGAATATCTGTACTAAAGGCGATATATAAATAATATCGGCTACAACTTAAATTCTTGGAATATTTTTTCTGCTAAAGGCGATGCTTTTACATCGGCTGTATACAAATATTCCCGAATCTGTCTCGTATACAATTACCACGCATTCGGCTTTTTCAACAAATAGTGTCGAAGCTTCAGCTCGCAAGCAACAAAAATGAATTTATAGCCGAATACCCGTCTCTGGGTTCAACATTTTCGGCTAAAGCAAGCTATCACTCATCTTTTTCCTTAAAACTTAAAGTAAGGGTCGATCCCACTGTAAGGCTATCGGCCGCCACGTATAACTTGAAATGATCACCAAGTTGTGGAAGTGCCTTCATATATTTTTTCAATTTTACCAAGACCTTCTGTCGTACGTCACCTCTCGTGAATTCTTGATCTTCTTTGAGCTTCGGTAATGGAGAAATAAACAGAATTCTTTCAAACGCTCGAGACCCCAACTTGGTACACATTGGTCCTATTTTGGCTTCATCATCAATACTTTATTCGTTGTCAGCCGACATGAAAATTGGTCTCAACTCTTCTTCATTACCATTAGTTGGATTATTTAAAAATTACTCTGAGAGCCGATCGTTTGAATCGGTTGTTGGTCCTTGTCGAAAACATTCACAGGACCTGCTTCCCAAGCTCTTCCAAAAAAGCACTCGACACCATCATATTCCCAATAGATGGGCTCTGCATTAGCAACACTCACCGAATCATCAGCATGGACAATATCGATGTCATGTCCAATCCACTAGATGAGGAATTGGTGCATAGTTGACGGTATACAATAGTTTGCATGTATCCAATCCCTTCCTAACAGCAAACTGTATGCCCCCTTGCCATCAATGACGAAGAAGGTAGTAATCAAGGTCTTGGATCCGATCATCAATTCAACATGAACTGCCCCCCGAGTGTCAGAAGAATTACCAGCAAAGTCTCTTAGCACCATGTCAGTCTTCAATAAGTCCTCACTCGCCATCAAGCTTCCTGAAGGTAGTATAGGGCATAATATTTATAGCAGCCCCTCCATCAATGAACATCTTGGTCAATGACTTGCCATTAACATAGCCCCTTATATACAATGACTTCAAGTGTCGATGCTTAGCTGGTTTATCGAATACTGCACATTGAGCCAAGACAAGATGAGCCAACAACTCTTGGAATTCATCTTCATCAAAATCTGAATACACCTCGTCTCGGACATCCTGATTTTCGGGAGCTATAAATTCCGATGGCAGAAAGAAAGCCATGCATGCGTCAGCCGAACGATCACCTCCATCCGACTTCTCTTTTGGTCGCCAAACTCGCTTTATTTTGGCACTTGCTTGTTCTAACTCTCTGTTTCTTAGGCGCTGCACCCTTCTTTTCTGCCTTCTCCTCAATCCTGGTGGACACCACTGTCCTCTCTGCCAAACATATTCGCGGTATTCTTCTTCTTCTTCAGTGCAAGCCCACCTTCGATCGGTAAATCCTCTTCCCTGCCGATTTTCAGAATTATTAATTTTTAAGCACCGATTGTCCTCAGGGATTCGTGCCCCAAGCCTTTCATGGATAGAGCGGCGGTTGACTCGAGACTGCCTATACTCGGAGTACTGATTACTACACTCAGGGCAGTTGTTCTTAACAGGCAGCTTCAAGCCTTCGTTCCAACAATACTGGAAGAACGAGCATTCCCAATGAGTCTGTTCTTGCTCCCTCATATCTTCTCTTTCTTCTCGATACATCTCTTCTTCATCCCTTCGTTGTTTCTCCAGGAACTTCTGTTCTTCATAAAGTCTCTGCTTCTGGTACCGTTCCTGTTCCTGACGCCATTTATTCAACAGAATACGCGTTGTGACCCTGGGTCTGGAAGTTTCACCCGTCTTGGTTCGGCTATTTTGGAACCGAACCCTTTGCTGAAGCTCTTTATTTGTAATCTGCCGATCAAGGTCAACGACACCAGCTTCCCTCGCTCTATCAGAGGTTAACACTTTCATTTTGCTCTTACCCCTGGGATCAGCTGCATTGACCATATTAACAGAGAAGGACACAGTATTCTGTCCAAAAGGGCTACCATCAACTTTCATCTTTCCATCAAACCTCAGATACCTGTCCTGGATAGCTTTCTAGATCCGCACTCTGAACACTTGACAATCATTTATGGAGTGGGATCTAGTATTATGGAAACCACAATACTTCTTGTCCTTGACCCCTTCAGTATGCAGCATAGGATGACCTTCCGGCAACTTGATGCGTCCTTCCTTCAACAAGTACTCAAATAATTTATCTGACTTGGAAACATCAAAGTCATAAGTACCTTTTTGTTGCCTCAGCCATCGCTGGTTGACTTGAGTCGGCTCCTTAGCCCAGACTATCTCAGCTGCAGCTACTTCATCTTCATCATTATATTCGACTGCTTCTTCTAAGAAAGCCTGATACATCTCGGCAGCCACGTCGCTCTTCTGGAATTGACTATTCCTCTTGAATCCCTGGGCTTGACTACTCATCGTTGCCAACCTTTGTGATAACTGCCCGAGGTCATCAAACTCCATGCCGAATAGTTTTTCTTTGATACTCGACAACATGCCAGCTATGGCTATCCCCAGCAATTGGTCATCCGGCAAATTCAGAGAATAGCAAAGACTCTTGGTTTCCCTGAATCGGCGCAGATATTCTTGTGGCGTCTCGCCAGGTTTCATCCTCAGGCTCATAAGATCGACCAACTTCTTCTCACTGGTGCCCGTAAAGAAATACGAGTGGAATTTGTGTTCCAGCTCTGCCCATGTATTGATAGAATTTGCTGGCAGAGAAGCGAACCACGAGAAGGCTGGTCCTGTTAACGACAACGGGAAGTATCGAATCCTCCAAGCTTCATCTGTAGATGCCTCTCCAAGCTGCATCAAGTATCGGCTGATGTGCTCTACAGTGCTGGTGTCATCCTGACCCGAAAACTTGGTGAAATCAGTAGGAGGCTTTACCCTTGGAGGAAGTGCTACCCGATTGTACCATTCTGGGTAAGGGGACTTGTAAGCATATGACTGATTCTTTGGCTTTAGGCCGAATTAATTCTGCATCATATCAGCCATCCTATGCATGATGAGATCAATACTCGAATCAGGAGCCTCTTGTGCTTGCCCCCTAGGATGTAGTCCTGCTGAACTCTTGTAGCCTGGATTTGGAAGAGCATTAATTGAGCTATAATCGATGAACTCCTGATATCCATCTCCAAACATATTCCTTTGTACCCTATTCGCTGCAGGAGACACTTTGGAAGCAGATTGCGGAGCATTCCCTGTGGTGCCGAACCTGACCTGGCCATAAGTTTGGGGAGGTTGTTGTGTCTCATGAGGAACCATCCCACCTGTGCTTGGGCCAGCTCCGCCCTCTTCGGCAATCCTTCGACATTGCGGTACCAGGAACAAAAGTGGTCCTTGCATTGGACCAGCAACTTCTTCAAAGCGTTTATCCACTGCTGGACCGAAAGCACTAACCATGATAGCACAAAAGGTATTCAAGAAAGCTGACTGATGATTGGTCATGGCTTCTGATACAGCTTTGTACATTATTCCGGTCATCTTCTGGATAGCTTCCTCTTCAGTGTTGTCGGATGGCTCGGGTTGGTGGTGAGGAAGAATCCTTGGGAACGGTTGCTTCTGGAAGACTTTGCCGCTCTTGTTCTTGGAGAAAGTCATCAGGCACTTGCTCTGAAGTTCATCACAACTCTGTTGTACTAAACTTTTCATCTCTGGCGACAAATCATCCATGGTCACATCCAGAAACTGATCGTCACTGATCTCAGGCATCTTGAAACAGAGTCGTCCCACCAGGCGTGCCAAAAAGTGTGTTGACGCAAAACGTGACACCTCACGCCAAGCACATAGCAAGCCAAAAAGCTAGCTTCAATCGGGTGCCCGGAATGTGCTGAATCCGAAGACGTGCCAGTCGGTTTGACCTGAAAACCAACAAGGGAAAAAACTGTGAGAATACCTTTGGAACATGCCGGAGAAACCAGACAGTTCCATATGTACGCCTTTGAAAGCCAATCTTGACGGCACACAGCTATAGAAGCTGTCTGTCAGAGCATGTTTATAAAGTCATTCGGCTAGTATGGGAATAGAGTATGTAAAGCATATTAACTGCCGAATACATATGTAAAGAAAGACATGCTTGAACAAACTAAAGATATTATAAACAGGTAACTTGCAAATATAGATCTATTCAAATAACACATGCATAGGCTAATCCAACTAATCTGCCGCACGTTTAGTCTTCATAAACCGGTCAGGTATAAACTCAAACAAAGTTAATCCACCGCATGATACAATCTAATTATAACAAGCTAAAAGCATGCATATATTTGGACAGATCTATAAAGGCTCATTACTCGTGTAAGTTTAACCAAAATCGGCAAACCAGCCGAATTGGGGTCCATGAAGAAGGAACAAACAAGCAAGCATGATTAAACTAATCTAAAACCTGCATCTGCCGCACGACACCTAGTTTCATCAAAGTCTAACCATAATTGACATGCATGAACCCACATCATGTGACAATCTAGATTGAGAGTTGATTCAGCCATCATGATCTTATGATTAAAAGAAAACACAAGCAAACTCGTGCGACAAGGCCGAACAAAGATCAATCTAGATTGGGCAAAAGAGTGTTACAAGAATTAAATAAATAAAACATATAACACATGATAACTTAATGAATCTATTGGATCTGCCAAATCTAATAGAGCCGATAACTATTTTTACTCATGACTTAATCCGCCGCACGATACAAGGCATAAGTAAAAACTTCCCGTCATAAGCTTAAATCCGCCGCACGATACTAAGCCTAACATACGAGACTACTTGCATCATATCTAAATCCACCGCATGATACTAGACATGATAGCAACGTTGCCGGTACTTACGGAGGTCGACGGATCGATGATTCCTCTCGAAGAACTCGACGACACGACTAAGGACTCGAAGGTGGCACGGGGCCGGTTTGTATTGATATGGTTGTGAATAATTTTACAATGGTCGAGGGCTTATATTTATACCCTGGACGAAACACGAGTCCTAGACGATTACGACTCATACAATGAAATTTGGAAAGATACAAATCCTATTCCTATTCTCTTCGGCGTCCTTTATCGCCATGTGTCTTCCGTGCAGGCCGACTTTTACCTGCCATATTCATGTTGCCGAATGGAGTCATCGCCTCGTAAAATAGCCGACCGCATAGACGTTTGCCGAAGACTCTGAAGGCCAACCATCCACTTGGTCGCTCGCCGAATCCCCTTTTCACTGTCGATTGGGCCCACCTGTCATAAGCTTGTGCATGCGAAAATCTGGTGTTAACAGGTCCATTTTCCTTACAGCACCATAATTATATATTCTGCTTTCCCACCAAATTTTTTTTGCAAATGATTGAAATTAGATCAAATGGTACAATATATACACATGATGAACAAAGTATATTTATGTTACAATATTATATATACATATATAATGTAGGTTCTATTTTAAAAAAACAAAAGAAGGGATACTTGGATTCAGCTCGAAGAGATTTATACTTGGCTCTGTGGCATACTCTGACTCTTTATCAAACAATTCGTCACCCTCTCGAAGAACCTCCCTCAACAAGAACCCGCAGTAATCGTCTTGAAGTCCTTGAATGTCCTTTTGCTCAATTGATGTCGAAGGTTGGAATGACTTATGCTGCACCAAAATAATCAGAAGGGGCAAAAGTATTAGATTTAAATTAATGAACATATGCTTAGGATGTAGTGCGACTTACATCTTCAGGGTGATTTTAGTAATATCCGGTCGTTCGTATCCATTGACACACATAGAACCCACAAAGAATGGTGCCGAGAGGCTGCTTCAAACACTGCAAGTCAATGACACAATCAACCACATGCCAAAATAGTATAACAGATTGATTGGGTTAGAAAATGATCGTACATATTGATGAAAGTGTGCTGCATTTATGTTTAGATCACACATGTACAAGTCAACCATGGTTGGATAGCAAAACACATTCAGCTTGACATACAAGCTACTCAAGTAAAGCTATGGCAAGCACTTAATTAACCATCAAGAACTAATTAAGCCTAGTACAACTCAATCACTAACTATGTTTAGGGCACTCATGCATATAGAGGTATTACAAGAAATGACCAAAACTCTACAAACTAGATACATAATTAACATTCTCAAGCATTATGCATACATCAAGACACAAGATTACAATAGGTCTCAGGTATATTAGTTTAACAACACCAAAAGCATGAACGACACTAAGCAATCATGCAAGACAACGCAATGTACAACAATCAACTTACGCACCACACAGAGAATCTGGACAACATCACAACAGTCATTTATTTGAAACATAAATAGAGATACACATATTCAAACAAGGTAATATTAGACTTTATGGAAAGCTAATGCAATTATCTACAACTTTGTTACTTACACCAAAGCTAATTATGTTGTTAACATAGGCAAAAACAGATAACAAGACAACTCTGTCCGAACTTGGGCAGAAAACTGAGAGAATATTCAGAGATGCATAACTGAAGTACTAGACATTCAACAAACATGGTTCTTAACTTTCTAGAATGCTTATAAAGTTCTCTATAACTTTCTTATTATCATCAAAAGTGGATTCAAACAACACCAAGAATGTAACTCTGTCCAAACAACACTCAAGCTCTATGTGTCCAATTAAAGGAGTCAACTACATGCCAAAATAGTATAACAATTTGATTGGGTTAGAAAATGATTGTACACATTAATGAAAATTAATAGTCATCCTGTTCTTTTTCTCCAGTATATGCTCTCCGCCTGAGAAAGAAAAAAACTATAGGAACTGCTTAAAGGAAGAAACAATCAGCTCTACAAAAATATATTTATATATATATGCACAAATATGATCCACTTAAGTTTGTAAAAGGATTACTTGTTTTTCTCTTTTCAAAGAGTCAAAGATGAATACATTTCCTAATTTCAAATTAATGGATGCTAAGATGAAGTGATCGCTGCATTAGTACACAAAAAGTTTAGTTATCAGCACCAACTGCTAAGCAGTTCAGCAGCAGCAGCTATGCAGTTCAGCAGCAGCAGCAGTAGCTAAGCAGTTAAGCAGCAGCAACAGTAGCTATGCAGTTCAGAAGCAGCTAAGCAGCAGCATCATCAGCAGTAGCTAAGAACGAGACATATATATATTACTTAGAATGAATAGTAATGCCAAATGTAAAAGAAACAATTAAATAGTAATGGATCTTACTTAAAATGGTATGGGGCATATATATATATTGGAATTCCTTAAAAGCCAGGAACATCATCACAATATACATAACAGTCGACTCCTTTGCATTTTTGTGTGCAGCCAGCCTAATTTTTTCATTAGCCTTGCCCTTGGCACCTATGAAAGCCGGATGATTATCTTCCCAAAATAAAGGTCCAGCATGTCTTGACTCGCAAATGAGATTTGGGTCAAGGTACGCGTTCTTCACGACCAAGTTTCGAGCATCCATCCACACTTTAGAGGTAGCTCACTTAAGGAAACCGCCCCTAAAAATGAGACTGTTTTCAGAGGCGGTTTTCTTAATTGAACCGCCTCTAAAGATCTTTTTTCAGAGGCGGTTGATAAGTTACAGTGCCCAACAAAATGGTTAGAGGCGGTGTGCTATTTGAACTGCCACTGTTAAAAATGGGTGACGTCGCTAAAAACATTTTGTGTACTAGTGTGACATCGAATGCTCCAACCTAAATGTGGCCACTGTTAAAAATGGTTGACGTCGCTGAAAACATTTTGTGTACTAGTGTGACATCGAATGCTCCAACCTAAATGTGTCATCGCGGCCAGGGAAAGTAAAAAGGGATGGACCAGGTCATATGGATTCAAGGTCTCTATCGAAGGTCTGATCAAAAGAGGTGTCCCAACAGACGCCGGCCAGAGAAGGTCCCCGACGAAGGCTGACCAGGGGAGGTCGCTGACGAAGGTCTAGGTCTTCGGGGAAGCTCGAAACGAAGGAGGAGTTTCGACGAAGGCTTGTCAGAGAATTGGTCCCCAATAAAGGACAGTCGGAGGAGGTCTCCAACAAAGGCCCGGACGTCGAAGGTCTCGCACGAAAGCCTGACAAGAGGAGGTGTCCTAGCGAGAGGGTCAGCCGCAAAAGGTCTCCAGCGAAGGTTGGCTGGAGGTGGTCTCGGATGAAGGCCCAGCTAGCGAAGGTCCGCGACGAAGGCTCTACCAGCTAAGGTCCCTGACGAAGGTCAACCGGAGCAGGCTTGCAAAGAAGGCCCAGTCGATGAAGGTTCTCAACAGAGGACCTAAACAAATGTTTGATGATTACATTCCGTGTGAGGGTCGTATAGAGAAAGTCAATGACAGAGACTCTGTAGAGAACATTCTACGATGAAGATTCCAATGCATCAGGGGGGAGAGTGAAGCGGCAGCTAGGGTTTGCGAAAAATGAGAGGGAGCGGAGACCCTCCCTTTGCCCTCATGCTCTTGGTATTATATAGGCAAACAAAATATGCAAGCGCTACTACACTAACTCCTATTGATGGGCCTTTAAGTGGGAGTTGTCCCATATACCATATGGGCCCTCCCAGCAGCTGGCTGCCCCTCTAAAACTGTTTTATTAGAGTGATGGAACCGTGATGTTCAGGTATGGCTTGTTGCTCGGACTAAGGGGGGCGGTTGCTGGACCAAAGTGAGGAGGCAGTCCGGAAGCCCTAGGTTTTGCAATTAGTAGGTTAGCAGAAATGGACGATTGTGGGATGGGCATCACGGTGGGCCTGAAAGGCTGAAACAACATCATACCCCACACAAAAAAATGGCCGAATTTGAATTTGTACTGCAGACAAAAACCCATAAGTTTTCCTTCAATACAAAAGCACAAAGTATCAAACTGTAAACCATTCATTTCCTCTTCATGATATCTCTTGATCATATTTTGACCAAAACTCGGGAACATAAAAGTTAAACCTGATCATTTTGTAATTGCAGTGAATCCTTAAATGAAATTACTGAAAATCTGAGATTCATGCATTTCTTGCTCTCGGTTACTAACCCATATTCTATCTATGTTGTTTTCACATTTTGCAAGCAAGATGCTATATCATGATAAACTTTAAATTCTCAAATTTGAAATTCAAATGTTTATAAACAACCTCGGATCGAAAAACTACCAAAATAAAAGTTGTAGATTTCAGAATGTTAGTAAACTTTGTAGTTGATAACTTTTTAATTTGAATTCATTTAGGGCCTCAAATAAGTGAATTACACTCGGTTTAGTACAATATGTGGGGAACCGAAACAGAGAAAGAACGTACTTGAGTGTGTAGTACAATGGTAGAGGGGGCTCCGCGCGACACAGAGGTTGTGGGTTCGAATTACACCAACCGTGAGTACCGCCGTGACCTTAATCTGCCGAGTGTCTTTCTTTATTTTTTCCGAGTGTTGTTTCGGTTTTTTAATTTGTCGAGTGTCTTTCTTTGCCAAGTGCAATCTTGGAGTGCACGATAGAAGGCATTCGGCAAAGAGCTATTTACCAAGTATTTCTTCATCGTGTGCTCTTTGCTAAGAGTGGTCTTTGCCGAGTGCATTTAAGGCTTTGAGAACTCCGATAGTGTAGCATACGTCAGAACAACAAGATATATTCATACATTAATTGCTAAAATGGAGATTTAGAGAAAGGTATTACAAAAATACGTACACTACGATCGATTGTAGGATCAGATCTAAGGAAGAAAGAGTCTTGAACTCAACCTATGTCACCATTATACACTACAGGACGTTCAGGCTTTGCCGAGTGCTGGCAGCACTCGGCAAAGGGCCTCTCGCACTCGGCGAAGGCTTTGCCGAGTGTCACACTCAGCAAAGGGCACTCAGCGAAGAAAAAGTCGGAAAAGATTTCTTTGCCGAGTGCCAAATATCGGGCACTCGGTAAAGGCTTCGCCGAGTGCCAAGTCAGCACTCGGCGAAGCAAACGAGAGCCGTCAACTGACGGCCTCTTTGCCGAGTGCGGAACGGACTGCCACTCGGCAAAGGGAGCCTCATTGCCGAGTGCCACGTGGGCCGGCACTCGGCAAAGAGTGCCTCTTTGTCGAGTGCCACGTGGACTCGCACTCGGCAAAGAGGCCTCCTTTGCCGAGTGCCACGTGGACTAGCACTCGGCAAAGAGAGTCTCTTTGCTGAGTGCCACGTGGGCCAGCACTTGGCAAAGACTGCCACTTTGCTGAGTGTCATGGTCTCGGCACTCGACAAGGAGGCCGGGCTAGGAAAATTTGCCCAGCTTTGCCGAGTGTCGTGGCATCTTTGACGAGTGTGGCACTCGGCAAAGCTGGGAAATATTGATTTTTTTTCTGTTTTTATTTTTCTACACAGAAAACATAATATATATATATATATATATCACACATCCATATTCCATCACACAGAACTCAATATATCACATGCATATCCATTTCAGACAAATATCACGTTCAGTCTCCAGGCATCACAAGCTCACAAGTTTATAACAAATTCATCACAAGTTCATCACAAGCTCACAAGTCCATCACATCCATCTCATAAGTCCATGACAAATCTAAGTCGGCCATCACTGCTCACCTTGGTGCTCAGATAATTGTGAAGAACCCTCACCTTGACACCCATGCGGCTACCCGCCCGAAGGACCACCTTGCCAACCTTGCCACCCGGGCGGCGAAGGTCCAGATGGCCACCCAGTGTACCCCGACTGGCTAGGAAGGTAACCTGGCCACCCATAGGGTGGAGGAGGGCCACCGGGGCGCCACCCAGACTGCGGAGGAGGGCCACCAGCGATGTACTGAGTGTGCGGAGGAAGGCCAGGTTGAGGAGTCGGTGCCGAACCCTCTGACTGTGAGTGCACAAAGGAGAAGCAAATTCGTTAGCACCTGGAGGACGGCCATAAAATTTAAGGCAATATAAACTACCATATATACTCACCGGAGTCCCTGTCGATAGAGTACTAGGAGGCACAAAAGGAGTGAGTAGCAAGGGAGGCACGACAACACCCGAGATGTTCAGGCTCCCAAAGAAGTGAGCCATGTCATGCGTCCTCCGCGCCTCCCGCTCGTGGACGTCCAAAAACTCACGGTAGTGGGCCTCCGCCTGGGCCTCGTGCAAGGCCTGCAACCTCTGCACCTGGTCCACCTGGACCTGCATCTTGACCTGCAATATTCCTCCCGCAAGGTTTAAACAATGGAAAGGCGGTATATGTGTAAAAACAATGAACGACGAATAGAACAGTACTTACCTGAAGTTGTGCCATCATCTGCTGTGAGGTCGACTGCCGAGGTCATATGGGGACGGAGGAGCTCGTGCTGGCAGCTCGAATCTCGGCGAGATTGGGAACAGAGGATGAGTCAACTGCGTTGTTGGCTATCTAGTACCGGCCGTGCTGCTTCCCTCCTCCCAGCCTCATCACCAGGTCTATATATATAGGGGCTGGGTGACCGGAACAAAGTCCTCCCCATGGCGCTCGCGAGCCGCCGAGGTGTACTCGGTGTCCTTGGTGTAGGCGTTCCCGTTGGTGTACGCCTCGGGCCCGGCGTTCGGGTTGTACTGGGTGCTCGTCGCAGTCGTCTTGCCCTGGTGTGACAAGTTGTACGCCTTGAAAGGGTGGCACTCCTCACCACCATGCGACTGGGACTATGAAGAAAACACACAGATGATTACAAGTAATGAGTAATTGAGTGTTAGAATAAAAAAAATCAGTAGAGCATACCCATCTGCCGGCGTACGCGTTGAGGCTAAGGTTGCCTTGGTGGTGTGGCACCCCAGGCATCTGCAGGCGGCAGTCTCGGCGGGCACCATGCCTCTCGTACCAGTCGTCCGATTTCCACTTGTCCACAATAGACAACCAGCAGTGTAGGTGATTGGCGCACTAACCAGGACAAAACTGCAATACATTAAGTATTTAATATGTTAGAAGAGCCGCTAAGTGATGGATGGACCAATGAGTATTACTGTTTTGTACGTACCTGGATGTACTCCTCCCTAGTGAGGTCAGTCTCCCTGGTGAGCATTATCCGCCTGGCGTCCGCCTTCGTCATCGCCTTCCCTAACACGTCGGTGTTGTAGTTGATGACTCACTGGATCCGCGCCTCGTGGTATAGATCCGCGAGCCGGGACCTGCAGACCTTGTCCTGCACGTGCAACGTCTTGGCCTCTCTCCCCGCCTCGCACGCAAAGTACTCCTGCATAAAGACAACATGTGCCCTTTCATTATTTCAAGAACGTCCAACAAATACATATCATTGAGAATTGTTGTGCGAGCAAGACTCACCCAAAACTCGGCCCTAATCCGCGCTGCAACGGTGGTGTACGTGGGGTCCGCAGCAGCAGTGAAGTGGTCCCACGTCCAGGGCGGTGACCTAACCCCGGCGTAGGTGACCAAGCCAGGGTAGTTCTTCCGAATGAGAAGACTTAACATGCCATTGATATGGCATGTCTTGCCCTCTGCCACAAGTTCCCAGTTCCTGCATGAGTCATTAAGAACAACTGTTAGTCGGAAGTTCAATTTTGAACATGTCATGTGAACAAGTAGTGAAAACATTAATGGTAACTTGTCGCCATAAGGTCGAATCGCCGGGCGGCGGCTAGGTGCGATCCGCTACTGCGGGAGCTGTGAGGGGCCACGCAAGTAGACTCTGCTCGAAGCAGAGGAAGTGGAACCCCCTCCTGAGGCACCTACGATCTCGCCACCCTCGTCCCCCTGGTCCCCCTGGCCAACCTCCGAGGAAGTGGTGTCGTCGTCCGACGTCCTCCTGGTCGTCCCTCTGGCGTCCCCCTGGTCGTTGTCCGAGGAGGTCTGCGCCGGGTCGGGAGTCGGGTGGAGAGTCGGGTCAGGAGTCGGCTCCCTCCTAGGAGGTCCACGGGTGCGGCCGGGCCTCGCCCTCCTCGTCGACGGCTCCTCGGCTGCGGTGGGTGGTGAGCTGGACCTCTGGTAGCGCGAGTTGACCCGCCGCTGTTGTCGCCTTCCGCCTTGCATTTTGTCGAGTGCCTGCCATTACAAAGATAAAATCAATTAGCATAAATAAACGATAAGTATTTATAAAGAGATACAAAATGAACGAAACATAATTGCAAAATAATTATAACAATATAGCATTACATGAATTAAAAATTATCTCCACGATTGTCAATGGCTAGTGCCCCTCGTGTGTTGGCTCGTGGCACACGTATGTCATCGTCACTGTCAATATTGTCGAAACAATCGGCGTCATCTACATCATCCTTATCACCCTCGTCCTCATCAATGTCACCACCAAACTGTAATCGCTCAAGCATTCTTAAGTCCTTGTCATTGTGCACCTCATCACCCTCGTCCTCATCAATATCATTGTCATCGTCTTCTTCCATGTCCATCAGCTCGAAAATGTCAATGTCAAACCTCCCTTCTATCCCCTCAGGTTGAAAGAACTCTCCGCTATATGTGTTTGGGTCGAAGTTGTAATCATCATCGTTTGGGAGAGGCGCTTTACCGCACGGCGATACTAACTGCACAAGGTACCAACCCATAAGATTGTTGTCTTCTTGACCCGCCCATGGGAGATAATAAACTTGTGTGGCCTGTTGAGCCACAATATAGACATTGTCTCCCTTGTAAATGGAATCCTGTCAAATTTCGACTAGCCCAAGCTCAGGGGCTCTTCTCGTGACATCAGGATCGAACCAATTAAATTTGAATACCACTGGATTAATAGCTTTGGTACCCTCAAAGTTGAGCACATATACTTCTTCGACTATGGCGTAATAGTCGCGCTCATCGGTGTCGGGCGTACGAACTCCGGTATTTGTGGTCTTTCAATTGGGCCGACTCTGCTCGTAGCTGCTTGTGTGAAAGCGATAGCCATTCACATCATAAACAGTGAATGACTTGACCCTATAGTCGAAGCCATTGACAACCTGTTTCAACTCATCCATCATTTCCGCATCTGTGCGGGCCTGTAAGTCGAGACAGGGTAGATCGTTTCATGAAATGAAACAAGAAATGAAATGAAATATGAGGTTAGTTGGGTGGTACCTTCGTACTAAACCACGAAATGAAATCGGGCACACAATTTTTGAGAAGATGGTCTTGTTCTTCAGAGGAAGGTTCCCTATCCTCTCTCTAGTATTCATCAATAAATTCCCTTAAAAACAAGGGGGTCGAATCAATAGATTGAAGATAGTGACTGTGCATGTAACAAGCTCATTGAGAACTTACTGCACATAAGGAGTCACTTCGTCAAGGTTCAACAACACATACAACATGATAGTGTGCCACTCATCATGCCGCAACATTTTGGTCCTCGATGCGCTTGCTCTTCCGAGTTGGCCTTTGAAAAGGCTGAGGTTGAGGTTCAATAAACTCTCGTCGACGTTGTAACGAGAGGGTGGATTGTGCACGCTAGGAAGGTTATCCTTATAATATGTTGTTGTCAAGTTCGACACCTCCTCCAGAATAAATGCTTCTGCCACGGAAGCCTCCATTTTGGCTTTATTTCTACACTTTTTCCGAAGAACCTTTAGACATCTCTCGACTGGAAAGCTCCAATGGCACTGCACGAGGCCCCCCCATCCGTGCCTCGTACGGTAGGTGCTAAATCAGATGCTGCATCGGCCGGAAGAAGCTGGGTGGAAAGATCATCTCCAACTTGCAGATCAACACAGGTGCCACTTCCTCTAGGTTAGCATTCGCGTCATGAGATAGCTCCTTGGCACAAAGTTGGTGAAAGAAATAGCTCAACTCTGCCAGCACGCGCCACACAGGCTTGGGGAGGTATCCCCGGGTCATCGCAGGAAGGAGCCGCTCGATCCATATGTGGTAGTCATGACTCTTCATCCCTAACACTCGCATAGTAGACAAGTTCACTCCTCTCCTCAGATTTGCCGCATACCCATCAGGGAACCTTAAGGCCCGGATCCACTGTAGTACTTTCTTCCTATGGTCTCTTTTCAATATATAACCGGCCGGACCTCTTTTCCATTTCTTGCCAGCACCAGGAGCCTTCATCACTAGCTTTGGTCTATCGCACATCTCTTGCAGGTCCAGTCTAGCCTTAACGTTGTCCTTTGACTTTTCTGTGTCCATGAGTGTTGCAAAGAGTGCCTCAGCGATATTTTTTTCTGTGTGCATTACATCGATGTAGTGCAGACAAAGAAGGTCATTGAAATAGGGGAGTCTAGTCAAGCCCAATATATGGGTCCACATGTGTTCCTCTCCGTACCCAAAAAACGACCGTTGTCTTTATCAAACTTCAGAGCCTCTATATCAGCACGGACCTCGGAACCGCTCTTGAACTGAAGAATGGGGTTGGTGACTTGAACACCTTTCCTGAAGTGCTAGATGTCACATGTGAAGGGATGGTCAAGAGGCAAGAATTGACGATGCTGGTCGAATGAAGAACACTTGCCTCCCTTCTTCAACCAAGTGAACTTCACAGCTGCCTTGCATATTGGGCATGGGAACTTCCCGTGAACTCACCAAGCGCTAAATAAGCCATACGTCAGGAAGTCATGCAGGGAGTACTGGTACCACACATGCATTTTGAAGTTCTTCATTGTTGCTCGATCATATGTCAGTACCGGGTTTTCTCAAGCTTCGAACAATTCATCCAACAAAGGCTCCATGAACACAGCCATATTGTTCCCCGGGTGTTTAGGAATTATCAGCGACAAGAATACATTCTTAGGGGCAAACATAACACCGGGAGGGAGATTTAGGGGGATCACGAACACAGGCCAACAAGTGTACGGGACAGCCATCATTCCATACGGGTTGAACCCATCTGTTGCCAGCGCCACACGTACATTCCGAGCCTCCATAGCTTTGCTAGGATGCATGGCATCGAAGTGCTTCCATGCTTCACCATCCGATGGGTGTACCATCTTGTCAGGATTGTATCTTTTGCCATTCTTGTGCCATGTCATCTGTTTCGCAGAGTCCTCTGGCATGTACAGTCGTTGGATCCTAGGTATGAAAGGAAGGTACCATAGGACCATCTCGGGGATAATAAGTTGTTCATTCTTGCCATCCCCATGGTCTACCTCCACATACCTAGAGGCTTTGCACTTTGGACAGTGTGTTGCTTTCTCATGATCTTTCCTGAATAGGACGCACCCTTTTGGACAAGCATGGATTTGCTCATACGGCATCTTAAGTGCACGAAGAAGTTTCTGTGACTCGTACTTGTTCTTCGGCAGAATGTGACCCTCCGACAACAGGGTGCCCAAAATTGCCAACATGCCATCGAAGGCGTCTCGACTCAAGCTATACTGCAACTTGAACCCCATTAGGCGTCCAATGGCATCGAGTTGTGAAACCATTGTCTTTTCGTGAAGGGGCTTCTGTGCCGAAGACATCATGTCGTAGAACGCCTTTGCGGTTTCCTCTGGCTCCTCCAATCCTTCACCGAATTGTGCCTCTTGAAAGTCTCCCATCATGTCTGCTACCCCAACATCTCCATCATATTCCTCGAGGCGTTGTCTCACCACCTCCTCTCTAATTCGATCGGCTTCACCATGGTGGACCCAACAAGTATAGTTTTCAACGAACCCGTACTTGTAAAGATCTACCCCAACGTTATCCTTATATTTTCTTTTCTTGTTCCCACATTTGCTGCAGAGACACGGCATCTGACTCGACCCTTTAGCAGCCGGACCAAATGCATGCTCTAAGAAAGAATTGGTCTTAGTAACCCATTTTGTGCTCTTACTTGTGTGGCCCGTGTACATCCAGTCACGGTTATCCATCCTCTGGCATATACATATGTTAGCGAGTAATAAAACCAGCAATTGCATCTACACGACGTTCCTACCATCTAATAGGTGAAGGATAGGTCCTAATCCCACCCGAGAATGCGTAGATGGGTTAGTTTCCATGTTCTACTCCTACCCGAGACAGAATTTCGGCAGCACCTCCTCGTTGTTCTCCTGATACACGTCCTGGCAGTGAGAGTGTGTATCCAGAGAACAACAGGGTGGTGGTGCCGAAACTCTGACTCCGATAGGAGCAGAACATGGAAACTAGCTCGTCTACGCATCCGTGGGTTGTCCAAAATACGTGGACAATTCGAAAGAGATACGGTCGTAGATATGCAAAGGTCTGAATATCTAAGACTATATCTCTTTCAAACGGGAGACATCTAACTAGGTTACACGACCAAAGACCAAATAACTAAGGATACTGATAGAGGGGTTATACCTAAGGTGTCGGTGAGGTCAGGGTAGCATGGCGGTGGTGAGTGGGTGCAGTGGCGAGACGACGCGGTGCAGGCAGACCCGCAACCCCGACGAAGACGATCGGGGTTGCCGAGTCCCTCCCAAGGGTCCTCCTCGTGCCAAAAAAGAGCATATGGTTAGTCTCGACCGAAAATTTTGGCAGCACCTCCCCTGCACGGGGAGGTTCCCAAAACCTGCAGAAAATGTTGGCACGAAGGCCAACAACCACATATATCTTCACAGAAGCCATCTAATTAACTTCTCTTTGCATACTTCTACTAATATTACTACTTCTACTACTAACACAACAACTACTACTACTACTAACTACTAATATTGCTATTAACTACTTACTAATTACTACTACTAACTACTTACTTACTAATTACCTTGTCGGTGACGGACGATGACGTTGACAACGGCAAGATGATGATAGGGACGTCCTTCTCCTCCCTTCTCCTTCCTCTTATCCTTCTCCCTTCTTCTTGTTCTTCTTCTTCCTCCTCCTCCTCCTCTTCTTCCTCATATGCCTCCTCCTTTCCTCCTCCTCCTCCTCCTCCTCCTCCTCCTCGCGGCTTGGGCCGGGCAACAGCATAGGGGCGCGGCCGGCGGCGGCGGGGCGGGGCGCGGGAAGTCGGCCGGGCGGGGGCGCGGGCCGTCGGCGAGAGCCTCTACAGCCGGGGCCAAGGGGGCGCGCGGCGGGGCGACCGGGGGGGGGGGGGGGGGCGGGGGCGGCGGCCGGGCACGCGGCGCGGCGCGGCGGGCGGTGGCGACGGTGGCGGGCGGCGGCGGCGTGCAAGCTGGCAGCGGGGCGCGTGGGGTGTGTGAGTGTGTGCGTGTGTGGGTGGCGGTCGGGTCGTTTTGTGTTTTTTCTTTTCGAACGTCTTTACCGAGTGCCAGCTGATCTGGCACTCGGCAAAGAGTGGACACGTGCAGGCGCCTGCGGACCTCTTTGTCGAGCGCCACCTGCTAGGCACTCGGCAAATAGGGAAACTTTGCCGAGTGCTAGGGTTGACACTCGGCGAAGTTTTTATTTTTAATTTTTTTGGTTTTTGCCACCAAATTTGTTTAGCACTTTTCACATATCACCATGGTCAACATGTTCAAATTGGACAATTTTTCAAAACTTTTTGTTATATTTTTTGACTTTATTTCATTTTTTTTGAATTTTTCCGAAAGACGCAAGTTTGAACTGCGGGTGCATCGAATAATGGATTTTCATAATTCAAAAAATATTATTCTTATTCTTAACCGTACGTTGAGGCCAAATCCAAAATTAAACCCGACGTCTCGATCAACGTGCTCACGTGGCAACGCCTCCAAATTACGTGCGGGCGGTTTTTTAATAATAAAAAATGCAAATGAATTCCGAAAATCGCGAAACTTAGCGTGATGTTGTTACATCATATGCGTAGGTCGTGAAAAAAAATTGAGAAAGTTTCGAGCAAGTTGTCACGTACGATGCTTACAAACCAGTACTACTAATTAGCTTATGAGGAATGAGGTGGTGATGCATCAACCCATTCCATTTCACCAACCAAATAGAAAAAGTGAGGAGTGAGAAGATGATGGACCACCTCCTTTCTCAAACCAAACACCCTATTAGCTTCTTCTGCAAGAGGAACATGCAGGATAGTGGATGAAGAAAGTTGGAGAAGCTGTGTTGGAGATGAGTTGTACCTTAAATGTCAAAAATGGATCTTACGTATGGAGCCATTAATTATAACATATTGGAGACGATGCTCTAAGTCCATTTTACTCTGAATAGACTTTGTTTCAACTTTGAAGTTATGTGTTAAAATAAAAAGGAGCCTATAAATAAACAAAACTATTTTTGAACAATGCTAGTAAAAAATGTAGAATTGGCCCGTGAGGCGGATCAGTTGTTATGAAGCACTACCAATCTAATAAAACACACTGAGCGCGCTCATTTGGGATGCAGACTACAACAGAATCGCTCTTTGCCGAGTGCTGGCAGCACTCGGCAAAGAGCCTTTTGCACTCGGCGAAGAATTTCACGGCAAAGGGTTCTTTGCCGAGTGCCAAATATCGGGCACTCGGTGAAGGCTTCGCCGAGTGCTAACATATTTGGCACTCGGCAAAGAAAAAAATAAAAAAACCCCGAAAAAATAGGGAAAAATTTTTATTTAATTGGAGGAGGGGCCCACTAGGCAGCACCCACTTGTCGCCCTCGAAATCGCAAGTTCTACTATTTTTGACGTAATTTTCTCTCACGCAGTCAGCAGGATTTGAACTCACGACCTCTCGTTCGCACGGAGCCTCCTCTACCACTGCACTGCACACTCATATACGTTCCATCTCCGTTTCGATTACCCATATATTATACTAAACCATGTGTAACTTGCTTATTTGAGGCCCTAAACGAATTCAAATCAAAAAATTGTAAACTACAAAGTTTTCTAACTTTTCAATATCTACAACTTTTATTTTGGTAGTTTTTCCATCCGAGGTTGTTTATAAAAATTTGAATTTTAAATTTTACAATTTGAAACGTAGTTTTCGTTGACAAGATGATTTCAAATCAAAAAGTTGTCAACACCAAAGTTTCATAACTTTTCGAGATCTACAACTTTCATTTTGGTCATTTCTCCATCTGAGGTATTTTGAAAAATTTGAATTTTAAAATTTTCAAATTCGACGCAGTTTTGCATAACTAGATGACTTCAAATTAAAAAGTTATTAACTACAACTTTCATAACTTGTCAAGATCTACAAAGTTTATTTTTGTTGTTTGACTATTTGTGCATCCGACATTGTGGTTCTAATATTATTCATAAACATTATATATCACTCTTGTAGTTTTATAAACTACCGGAGAGATATATAAGATTTGTGAACGAATTTATTTTAAGTTTGTCAAATAAAAAAATCACCAAAACAAAAATTGTTCATCTTGATAAGTTAACCAACTTTGTAGTTAAATTTTTTTCATTTGGATTAATTTACTGCTTCAAAATGTAATTTAAAAACTGGCTTTGCCGAGTGTTAGAAAAAAACACTAGGCAAAGATCTCTTTGCCGAGTGCCACGTGGCTGGCACTCGGCAAAGGCACCTCTTTGCCGAGTGCCAGCCACGTGGCACTCGGCAAAGGCACCTCTTTGCCGAGTGCCAGCCACGTGACACTCGGCAAAGAACCGCCCACGTGGCACAGTTCGGGGCCACATTCTTTGCCGAGTGCCGGCCACGTGGCACTCGGCAAAGCATGCTTTGCCTTGTGTTTGCGCTTTGCCGAGTGCCACGTGGCCGGCACTCGGCAAAGAGGCTCTTTGCCTAGTGCCCGAAATTTGGCACTCGGCAAAGATTGATTTTCTCGTAAGGAGGATGATGTGGGCAGCGTTTAGGGGTTTCATCTACAGAATTTTAGCACCCATCTCAGTATGGTCTGAAAACAACATCATACCAAAGATAAAATTAGATGAATTCGAATTTGTAGTTTAGACTTCATCAGTTCAGACAGACAATTAAATTCCTTCTTCGATAAGTACAAAAGATGAATCGTATCAACACTATAATTCATTCATTTGCATTTCATGCCTGTTGATGATATGTTGATCAAAATTCTGGCAAATAATAATATAAGCTATACATGAAACTTTATAGTGGTCAAAATAAGTGATGCACCCACACTTTAGTCAGGTTTGATTTTTTTTTTCCCTTTGGATCGCAGGAGCTTGGGCATGTGTCAGGGTCTCAAGGGTGAGGCTTTCGGTTGTTAACTGATGCATGACAGTCTGCACATTTTGCTAGGAAGACAAGGCACGACCACAAACCTATGACAAATGATAGTATGTGCTTCAGGAACGTAGCTAGCTTATATATAGCACTATCTGGCCTGCAATGCAAATGCTATGATTGATGAAACGGCAGTAGCAAATATATACTGATTTATTGCTCACTGAAAAACACAACACACAACATAGTATGTATGTCTGCCATATGCCATGATGCCATTACAATAATTAAAAAAACATTCAATAAAGGGGGCTTGTGACCCAGTTCGGTAAAAATGTGGGCATACTGCTATCCACTTCAATGGGGTGGCTTGAAGTAGGAATTGGGCTGATACACTGTACTAGGAAAGCCATATGCCCTAATGGCTTGATGTGACTGATGCAAGCATCTAGAGACCAATATGAGATGGGCACATGCAAGGATTGAGCTGAAGACCCACATCAACATATTGGTTTCTGAGGACAAGATGCGGGCCGAGGAGGTGTCTGTGTGGACTTTTGGCCCTCGCACATTAGGTATATGTAGTTTCCACATTCCCTTGACCCTCATTCCAAACACACAATTAATGCACCCACATTTTTTGGATCTCTATCATATATTGTTTGTGTATCTGTTTCTTTCAGTGTATATATATGTACTATGGTAGTGTCACTTGGTCACTTTGCGGAGGTAGAGGTGGAATTCAGACCACTTCCCATATATATGCATATTAGGTGAAGTTAGTCGATTTTGAAGCGGGATTGGTCACCATCAATGCCCGCAAGGATAAACCGAGAATAAATGATTGGCCACAAACATTAGCCAATAATAAGGCATGCACTGCAACCCTCTTCCATACACTTCGTCCTGTACCCAACTTTTGGTCGTGCACCATAATCTAGATGTGAGACGGTCACCAATTGTTTCCTTGACGGTATATATTGGTCTTGTCTTTTGGTAAATGCTGGTAACACCAACATTTGTCATTGGGTCTTCCCTACAGCTAGTCATCCCCCCACTCTATCCAAAAAATGGATGGAAAAATAAAAATTGGACATTTAGGGATGCTCCGAAACATGGTTTGAAATCATATTTCTTAATTTTATGAACATGTTGGAGTAAAAAAAAATATTTTTTTTGGAGCGTATGAATTGCTTATAAAAATTTGAAGATTAAACTACATTTTTCCTATTCATAGACGATACATTAGTTCCTAGATTTTAACACAGGAAGCGACACCAGGGGAAGTTCATGGGCATATATGTCACACGTCCTAAAGAAAGTTTCGATTTTCCAAAGGTGTGGAGCACCTCAGAGGTCGAGAGGACAGCCTGGAGCATATTTAGGACGTCCGACGGGAAGTTTTGTCGAGCGGGCACACTGCCAGAATCGATCGCTGGAGAGCAGCAACTTGGCTTGGGTTTGGCTAGCGAGTGCCACTCACTTGCCACCGTCCTTGATTCGGGAATGAATGTGGGGAAACACTTGAGAGGCATGCACCTCGATCGGCTGATGTGATTAAAAGTGATAGTAGTGCCAAATTTGCCAGCAAAACTCACAACGTACGGCCACTATCAGTTACACCTGGCTTGCTGTTTTATTTCAGTTCTTCTAGTACGTGTATGGCTATAGCATGTACGAGAGTTTTCTGGTACTTTTCCTAAGGAACCACGCTTTCAATTGTTGAAATTAGTGCGGTGTTGCTTGTGCCACACTGGATCTTTGTAACTGTCCTTCTTAATGAAAGCCACTTGCCGATCTTTCATATATAGATGGGGATGGTGCTCCAAACGGGTATCTGCGGTTTTCCTCTAGTTCAATTAAAGAAAACTCATTTTTGCAATCTAGTTCATTTAGTTGAACTAGGGGAGAACCGCAGATAACCATTTGGAGCACCATCTCCATCCTTTTCATACAAAAAACAAGGTTAGCTAAACATGTTCCTAAAGCACAGGGGATTAACATCAAATTTACAGTTAATTACCTTTATATCTAGGCAAAGTGCAATATCCATAAGGTGGAAAAATGCTCTGCAGTCCACCACATGGCACTGTTATCCAACTCCTCATGCCTCCACCCACACATACACACACACTGCCGACCGATCCCCATATACCCGGATGGTTTTATGTGAGTGGTGCAAGACCTCTAGAGACCAATATGAGAGAGGATACATGCAAGGGTCAAGCTGAAGACCCACAACATATTGGTTTCGAAGGAAAAGATGCGGTCGAGGCAGGGTCTTTGTGGAATTTTGTTGGCCTTCGCACTAGGTACGTAGTTTCTACATTCCCGTGACCTTCCATTCCAATCACACCATGCACCCACCTTTTTTGGAACTGTATTATGTATTGCCCACGAAACCTTTTGTTTCAGTGTATGTGTAGTATGCTAGTGTCGCTTGGTCACATTGCTGAGATAGAGAGGTGGAATCAAGAACACTTCCCCATATTAATTAGTACCATATTAGGTGAATTAACTGATTTTTGTTAAATGGGAACTGATGAAATGATCGATAAAGATCCTGTGTATTACTGATGAATATGTGTTACAACTATATACGGTAAGTCTATGTAACACACTAGTACAGAGACATACTATACAGTCGGTTGAAAAACCATTTTCACAGGCGGTTTCCAGCACCGCCTGCGCTGGGGGCCAGTGAAATGGAACAACAGCACAGGCGGTTGTTGTGAACCGCCTGTGGAAATCGATTTCCACAGGCGGTTCACAACTAACCGCCTGTGCTCTTATAGACCAGTTTTATATATATTGTGAATTGTAATTATTATATTATAAAATTAAATATATAGGAACATGCAATTATATTGTTAAATTAAATATATGCATATACATTAATATAACAACATGCAATTTACATATTTCATACATACACAAATGTACATCAAAGTTTCGTGCTCACAACCATAGAGTTGCTAGTTTGCACATTACATACATCCAAGTTTGCACAGGTGGTCTAATAACCATTCCGAGTTAGTTTTAGCCTAGAAATCTCTGTTAGCACTCGGTACTCTGGCTTCGATAATTCGCTCTCATGATCATGATACCTCCCTTCCGTTGAAATGACGTGCTTCAGTAGGAAAAGGCTCAGGTCCTCAACTATGTTGTACAAAGTAGATTCGGTGATGCGCTTTGCCTTGTCTTCCTTATATTCCTGCAAAGAAAGTTTGTCAATACCTTATATATTCCTGCATGTACATAGTTTGTCAATACTATGGTGGTCAATACTACATACACGACTATTACTTGTAGTACCTTGGAAGGGTTGCTGACGTATCGACCAGTCTCTCTCATGTGCTCACACACGTAGTATCCACAGAGGACGGACCCAGGTGGTTGCTTGTGGCACTATATAATGGGAAAGTGGATATTTATACATGCAACCATGGTCCTATGTATAGTACATATATGCTTTGTATTCATAAGAGTAAATTTTCACCAACTTACCGGCCAGTCATAAAAAACTTGCAATGGCTGCCCTTGAATGTTGGACTCGCATTTTCCACCTTTTATCTTATAAAACCTATATGCCCTATGATCTCGAATAGAAGAATCACTATGTTAATTATACACAAACTCTCAAAATACAAAAGTAAGAATGCATATCTCGACTTACAGCTCTAACATTTCAATGAATTTTGCATAGCTTGATGGCGGGTAATTTGCGGAGTCTAGTACAAGCACCCTTCCGTCCCTAGGATAAATGAAAAAGCAGATCCAGTGGTCCCTGCACGAATCAAATTCATGATGCATTTGTGTATTGGAATCAAATTCATGATGCATCTATATATGGAAACTCACACTTACCCAAAGTGGTACGGGGCCACTACCGATTCCCTATTTTGATACTTCAGCAATGACATTCCAATGTAGAAGGCGTACTGGGATTCATACGTCAACTTCAACTTTGCGATTTTCTTCTCCCGTTCCTCACCTTCTAAGCCCAGTAACTCTATGTTGTCGTCACCGATTCTGAAAGTGTGCCGTTCTTCGCATATATCAATTGGGTTTAGATAGCCAATCCTTTCATTGGCACAATAATTGAAATCTTGCCCATAATACATGTCCTGCTGATCATATAGCATTCTGCAAGGCACATGTGCAAGTCAGATCTTCAACATTGACGCAACTATAATGCATTTTAAACTATGTAACACTTACAGTGCAAACGTCGTTACGATCTGTACGTCCAGTCTCTCGAGGTTCATCATCAACCAAATGTCTTCAAAGTTAATGATGCACATATTATTTTCACTTAGAAATGCCTTTTGTGGGATACACACGTTGATGGTGTCGATGCCAGCAGAAGCGGCTCTCATATACCAGTCATGCAACCTTTTTATATTGCTTGGAATCTTTAAGAGTGTCTGTCGCTTGAGTAGAGGCCTTCCCAACACAAAAGTTTTAGGGATAGACTTGTAATCTTCTGCAGTTGGGACCTTGATAGTGCAAGGAATCACCTTAGGCACTGGCTTCGCTGACTTCTGAAGCTCAGACAACTCAACGACTTCTGAAGTGCGTTTCTGTCCAATTCCTTTAAAAATTTCGCAGTCCCAGCTATTTTCTTCTTTGGCTCGTAGGCGGAAACCAACTTGGGTACCGGAAATTTCTTTTTTGGCGGTGGTGGTGGCTCCTTGCTTTGTGGCAGAGGATCTTCGGGTTGTGGGGAAGGTGGGGAATTCAATGGTGGTGTCTGTGGCAAAGGCGATGACTGTGGCGGGGATGGTGCTGACTGTGGCGGAGGAGACGACTGTGGTGGAGATGGTGCTGACTGTGGTGGAGGAGACGACTGTGGTGGAGATGGTGCTGACTGTGGTGGAGGAGATGCCTGTGGCGGAGATGGTGCTGACTGTGGCGGAGGTGATGATTGTTGCGGAGATGGTGCTAACTTTGGCGGAGGTGATGATTGAGGGTCGGGAATAGACTGGGGAGGTGATGGTGGGTGGTCATGAAGAGGATCGGTAGGTCTTTGGACTCCTGAGTGGGTTGCTCCATCAGCTGGACGTCCCGCCTAGGCCAAAGAATGAAATTGTTTATAGCCTGTCCGAGTTTCTCAATGTCCTCTGGACCGGGGATGTCTAGAATCTCATCCTCATATCCTTGAACCACGGTCGATACTTCTACTCTGCAGTAGTCTTCAGGAATGTCAGCTCCATGGTATTTGCGTCCTGGTATTGCTTTGCCCTTGGCTACTTCCCTTGTACGATGATTGTTAATGCCATATCTTATGACCAGGGAGCACGACATGGGACCAACAATGTCGTCAACCGGATAGTGAACCTTGTTCGCCGTAGACGCAACACTGCTTGGAATGTTGGTTGCACATTGTGACACCACTGGTACTAGCTGCATCTGGGGTGCCTGAACGCTAATCTGTTGATTTGAAACCGCACTCGCTAGTTTTTGCATCAACTCAGGAGGAGGATTTTCTAGCAATTTGCCATCATCTCCGTGAACTCTTTCTTAGCCTCTTGCTTTAAATAACTTGCCATTTCTTCCTTGTATCGATCACGTTTCTTATACTCACCTTGCCACTGAGGGCCGAATCCATCCTTCCATCCCTCTTTGGATGAGATGCCCCGAACACGGCCATGATGCTCAGGGTTACCGAGGCCCGCAGTAAGGATGTCCCTCTCCCTTCGTGGCTTGAATTTCCCTTCCCGCGTCTTGGCCGCCACCGCAAAGATGCTCTTTGTTGCTTCTTCAAACATTGGGTCGTCAAAGGACACACCGCTCTCAGTTTCCTTTGGTTTTCGAGCAAGAATCCAATTTGCTGACCTTTCACCAACTTGCTCGGACAGCGCTGGCAACCCTGCCGCCTTCTTCGCAGCCTCTTCTTGCCTCCATTTGGGAACCTGACGCTGGTAACCACCTGTGCCTAGACGGTGGTGGTACTTGTTCTTCTTAGCGAGAGCAGAGTTGGCTTCGCTGATAGTTAAGAAGTCTGGCTCTCTCCTCTGCTCTAAAAAGACCGCCCACTGTCCTTTAGTAATCTTGTATCTGCTTGTAGGGTCCAACCCTCTCTTTGCAAACTTGGTATTCATCTCTGACCTCCAGTTTCGGAAACTGATTGCACACTGCTTCATTGTGTATTCCTTTATCAGTGCCTCTGGTGTGTTTCGAGGAAACAGGAACCTCGTCTTGATTTTATCCCAAATTCTTTCTTGTCATCATCTGACACACTGGACCACTGTCGAATAGTGATGTCAAGAATGTCCCTAACACAGAAACCAATGGTGTTCCGGTACTTAGGTAGGGCCTCCTCAGGAGCTAGGGGTTGTCCGATCGGGCTAACATCTGAGATGGCATATACATCGTCTGGAAACTTGTTTAATCCTCTCTCGCCTCGTTTCAAATTGCTCCGTTTTCTTTTCCTTGAACTCTCAGTGGTCGGGGTCGTGGTCGGTTCCGGTGCATCTTCGGCTTGTGCCACTTCGTGTTGCCAAATCAGTTCTTGCATTTGAGACATTGCCTCCTGAGTATAGACATTGTGAATCGTATAGATGGGTTTATAGTAGACATTATGGATCGAAATCATGTAATTACATACAAACATTGTATATCCAAATCATGTAATAATAGACAAGGATTACCTCATCGGCTTGTGGATTATAATCAGGGTCACGTTCCAATTCACGACGAGCCTTCCTCACTTCGGGAGGCTCCATGTCATCGCTAACACTTTCATATTCTGGAGTTTCATCCCCTGTGGCTTCACCCATTTCGTGGGTCCCTTCTACTTCCTCCGTGGGGTCGGACGATCCCAGGACTTTGCCTGTTTGGTGGGTCACTTCTTTCGTCATGGGGTCGGACTCTGGGGCTTGTTCCGTATGTTCAGATCCTGGGGCTTGATCCTTGCGCGAAGAACTCATCGCGACAAACTGACATAAATATATAATAATATCAAAAGATCTAGCTATGGTATGAAGAAGTTACGACAAACTGAATGATTTTTATAAAGAAAAAAAAAAAAAATTATTTCACTATTTATCGCTACATTTTTCAAGATATGAATTTGAATGATTATATAAAGAAAAAGAAAAAAAAAAAAAAACATTTCATATTTGTGTGCTTGAATATGTTGTGAAAGCATGCATGGGGTTCAATCGGTTTTTATGCTTGACGGAACCGATTGAACCCCAAGCATGCAGCCACTAGAAACCCGGTCAAGAAACGCATGTTGACGGAACCAGGGGAGCTAGCTGGGGTCGTGGCCCCATAAACAGTAAACACTTTTATCATGTATAAAAAAATCAACTATATAGATAAAACAATACAAATTCACTATTTTATAATAATGTTATATTTTTGGTTAAGAATATTAAATATATATATATGTAAAAATATTGAAAATCTATTGAGATATTTATATAATCTATTGAATATTGAAATTCACACGTGGGCACCGACTGACCAGTAGTGAGTGACTCCCCTCTCCCTCTCAAGATATAATTTTGAATGATTATATAAAAGAAAAAAGGAAAAATAAAAAACTCCCCTCCTCTCCTCTCCCTCTCCGGCCCAATTCCTGCCCAACTCCCCTCTCCCTCTCTCTCTCCCTCTCTCAGCCCAAGCCCCTCCTCCTCCTCTCTCTCCCTCTCCGGCCCAATTGGCCCAACTCCCCTCTCCCTCTCTGCCTCCTTGCGCGCCCACCGCCCGCAGGCCGCCTGCCGCCGGCCGCCGCCGCCGCCGCTTGCGCGCCCGCCGTCGCAGTGCACCCGCCACCGCGCGTGCGCCCTGTGGCGGCGTCCACCGTGCCGCCGCGAAGTCCCCTCTCCCTCCCTCTCCCGGCCCACGCCGTCCTCGACTCTTCCTCCACGCGCGTTGCCGCCGCCGCCCGCTGCGGCCATGCCGCCGCCGCCGCTGAATGCGCAGAGAGAGAGAAGAGAGAGGAGGAGGAGGAGGAGAGGACTCACAACGGCGACGGAAATGGCGAGCGCAGCGGAGAGGGGATGGTGGCGCGACGATCAACGGCGGCGGAAAATTTCGGCAGCCTGACGGCGTTGGTTTGGAATGAACTGGCGCCAACACTTAGAAAATTTTCGGGGTGAACTCTTGACCTATATAGGGAGCCCATTTCTACAGGCGGTGGTCAATGCCAACCGCCTGTAGAAATTGTTTCTACAGGCGGTTGGTATTGACCACCGCCTGTAGAAATAGAATTATACAGGCGGTGGTCAATACCAACCGCCTGTAGAAATGGTTTCTACAGGCGGTTGGTATTGACCACCGCCTGTATTAACCAATTTCCATTTTTTAAATGCAGATATTTTTCAATTCTTAAAAAATCCATATCTTAAAAGATATGGCTCTAATTAGAAAGTTTTGAATACCAAAGTTGAAGGGGACACCATGATCTACAACTTTTGTTTTGGTCAATACTTTATTTGACACTGTTGTAGCACATGTTGTCCACATCTACTACAATCTTCCGTAAAACTCACTTAAACTCTCTAAGAGATATGCCCATTTGTGAAGCATCTATGTTGTCACTTTGTTCAAATCATTTCATTCTTTTTCCTGGAGTTTAGTTGGCCAATACATGCCACCATACCAAATTTGACGATTTTTTGAAAATCTAGTGAATTACTGAATTTTTTTTAAGTTATACGAATTTAATAGCCCGACAACTCGCAGATGACATATGGACACACTTAATGACCTCTAGTGAGGAACTGTTGAATACCAAAGTTGTAGTAACAACATAGTGCACATCTTTTGTATAGGACATCCCTTCATTTTTACATTTTTGATGTTCGGAGTTTTGAAATTCAAATTTTGAGAGAGTTTTGTGCGACTTAGGGTTTTAGAAATGGCTCTAATGTAGCATAAAGATTACATAAAACTCACTTAAACTCATGATTTGAATACATAAAAGTGGCTCTAATGTGGCATAAAGATTACATAAATGGATTACAAGGCAAATAACAAAAATAATCTAGGCAGCTACTATTCTTCCTTCTCCATCATGTCGCACCCAGGGCAATGATTTCTGTGGGATGGTTCGCTCAACATTCCTTATCCTTACTGGATGGTCATCTACAAAGAGAGACATATCGCTGAACTCGTTAAATTCATCCAGGTCAGATACACCATCAACTCCTATAGCTTGTTGCTTTCCAGAAAAAACTACATGCCTCGGCTTGTCAGTACTTTTCTTCTCATTACGAGAAAGGATTTGTTCGGCATAGAAGACCTGTGCAGCACGGTTAGCCATTATCCACGGATCATCTTTGTAGCCAACCTTACTTAGATCAAGAACTCTGACCCCATAGTTGTCCACTGTAACATGTTTGTCTTCAACCCATTGACATCGAAACACAGGGATCTGAAATGAACCATAGTCAAGTTCCCATATGTCCTCAACGAAGCCAAAGTATGTAGTCTCATTACCAGTTTCAGAGTCTAAGGCCTCACATCGAACACCACTATTCTGTGCCATGCTCTTGTTGTCCTTGGACTTTGTACAGAACGTGAAACCACTAATGTCATAAGTTTGCCATGTCGTGACTTGGCGTGATGGTCCAGATGCCAACACCTTGATGGTGCGTTCCTCAGTTGTTTCCCCATCTGGTATGTCATGCTCCCGAAGCCATGAGGTGAACTTTTTTTGTGTTCCTTCATTAACCAATCATCAGTGCACCCATGATTATGTTCATGAAGCTCATTAATGTGTTTCTCGATCCAAGGCTCCATTATCGAGAGCTGATGTAGGATGCTATGATGTGCCTCGAGGATTGGATTGTAATCAAGAGGGACGATTATTTTCTTTCCCATCCTCCCTCTTCCGTTCAGCCTGCCCTCATGTCTTGACGGAGGTAAACCTATTGCAACCTGGTCTTTTAGGACCTTGTTGCAGAAAGGACCTCCGGACTCAATTGCCTCTTCGGTTAAGTACCCCTCTACCATGGACGCCTCAGGACGAGCACGAGTTGATACATAGCCATTTAGTATTGACATGAAACGCTCATATGTCCACATCTCATGGAAGTACATGGGACCCAGAGCCTCTATTTGTGGAACCAAGTGGACCACAAGGTGAACCATAATATCAAAGAATGCTGGGGGAAACACATCTCAAACTGTGACACTGTCTCCACTGCGAATTCCTTAAGGGACGCCAACTCATCATGGTTAATCACTTTTTGTGAGATCCTGTTGAAGAAGTAGCACAACCATGTGACAGCAACCTTGATCCACACTGGATTTATAGCCCTGATGGCAATAGGGAGAAAAGTAGTCAGCATGACATGACAATCATGTGAGTTGTAGTTGGTGAGTGTAAGGTCTTTCATTGACACAATACTCCATATGCTTGAGCAGAACCCAGATGGGACTTTCAAATGCTTGAACCACGCACACAACGCATGTTTTTCTTCATTGTTGAGGTTGTAGCTTGCTGCCGGGAGCTGGTACTTCCCATTTTCTTGAAGCACAGGGTGAAGTTCATTTTTTATGTCTAACTGTACCATGTCCATGCGTGATTTCAGTCCTTCCTTTGTCTTCCCCTTCATGTCTAGTAAGGTTCCAATTAGGCTTTCAAACACGTTCTTCTGGACATGCATACCATCGATTGCGTGGCAAACATCTAACTCTGGCCAATATGACAAATACTCAAAGAAAATAGACTTTTTCTTGAATGTAGCCCCTGGAGTTGGTTTGACATCCTTTCTTGGTTTTTTGTCTTTTGTCTTCTTCCCAAAAACAAAATTGAGTTTGCTGACTAGGTTGAAAACTCTTTTGCCTTTACTGTTACCTGTTGGAGCAGTAGACTGTAGTTCAACATTATTGTCGAAATACTTATCCATCTTTTTCTGACGGTACCTATGTCCTTTCGATAAGAAGCGTCTGTGTCTCATGTACACTATCTTCTTAGATGCATTAAGGGACACGTAAGCAGTTTCATCTATGCATACCACACAACCAACCTTTCCCTTGAACTGCCCTGATAATGTGAAGAGAGCAGGGTAATCGTTGATCGTAACAAAGATAATTGCTCTCAGTGTGAATGATTCTTTGCGGTACTCGTCGAACATTTTAACACCTGTTTCCCACAATATCTTCATGTCCTCCATTAAGGGCTCCAAGAAAACATCCATGTCAACTCCAGGCTGTGTAGGTCCAGAGATTAGGATGGTTAGCAAAAGGTACTTTCGCTTCTGCATCAACCATGGAGGAAGGTTGTAGATGGTGAGGATCACCGGCCATGTGCTGTGCTTGCTGCTCCTCTCAGCAAATGGATTCATTCCGTCAGTACTCAATGCGAACCTAACATTTCTTGGTTCCTTTGCAAAGTCCATGTGGTTTTCATTGAAATGTTTCCACTGCTGGCCATCGGCTGGGTGCCGAAGCTTCCCATCATCTTTGTGGTCATCGCAAGCATGCCAGCTCATAAGTTTGGCATCCTCTGGGTTAGCGAACAAACACCTCAAACGATCGACCACAGGTAGGTACCACATCACCAAAGCAGGAATCTTTTTCTGGGCATAATAGTCTACTTCTTGTTTTTCTTTCCTGGTGGATTTTGAACTACTCTTTAAGGTCTTTTGTTGGGTCCTCTTTCGCTTGTTTCTTACACACGGAGACAGCACACTCTTCCTCTCTGTAGTCTTTATTCGTCTTGTATCTACTTGCACCATAATTTGGACAAATATCCAAATCCTTATAATCAGCACCTCGATACAGGATACAATGATTTCTGCACGCGTGGGTCTTCTCAACACCCATTATCAGTGGACTGATTAGCTTCTTGGCATAGTATGTGTTAGCAGGCACTTTGTTCTCCTTAGGAAGCATGTCTGCAATAATACTCAAGAACGCATCGAAGCCAGCATCAGAAAGACCATACCTAGCTTTGCACACCAACAACTTAAGCACAGATCGCAGCGTCGTGAACTCTTTGGTGCAACCCTTAGACTCATCATACAAAGGCTCTTCTGCTGCCTTCATCAAGGTCTCCATACCTTTCATGAAGAATATTGATGGATCTTCCATATGACGACGCAACATTGCCTCTAGAAATTCTGCATCTTCCACAGCCATATTATTTGGCAGCACATTAGTTCTGACATCTTCATTTCCTCCGGCGAAACCATGATCTCCAACATTTGGCACAACATGTTTGACGTCAGGTTGTTGTGTCCCTGTACAAACTGAAACCCACCATCGACCATATCTTCACCATCGACGTCGATGTTCGCAGGGTTTTCAGTTGTATAAGGCGCAGAGCTACCCTCTCCATGCTTTGTCCAAATCAAGTAATCATTCATAAATCCTTGGCGGACCAGATGAGAAAGGATTTGTTGAGTGTTATCAAATACAACAACATTTCTGCAGTCCATGCATGGACAATGTATGTGCGTCTTCTTTGTTCTCCAAGCATGATTCTTAGCGGCATCAAGAACCTTTGGACCTCGGGTATGTATAATGGATCTAGTCTTGATAACTTATACATCCAGAATGACCTCTCCATTATTACCTGTAAAAAACAATAAATTGATTGAAATCAATTTAAAAAAGTAACCATATCTAGAGATTATATATTTGCTAGGTGAAACCCTAGATCTAAAAAGTAAATCATCAAATTAAGCAAATTGAGGCAAGAGGGACACAAACTAACCTTTCCTGTTAATCTCCTTCCAAGAAATGAAGATCAAAACCTATCCCCTTGTATTTTGTAAAATCTTGACCTCCAAAATCGCCTCCAATGGAAGGTGGCGGCGAGAAACAGTGCTGCTCGAGGAGGAAGATGGGGTATTTATACCAGAGATAGCATAGGCGGTTAGCTAGGAATTATTATTAGCTAGTGTTTAGAGTTTACTGGGGTTTAAAGTAAAAAAACTAAGTAGCATAATTTAAAATACCTAAGTATCATCAAATTGAGCAAGAATGAGCAAATTGAGGCAAGAGGGACACAAACTAACCTAAAAAACAATTGAGAAATAACAAACAAATAAAAAACATAAATATTATATAAAAACCTACATTTCCCTCTCTACATAAATACTCAAGAACACCCATTATACATGGAAACAAGGAAAGATATCATGCATAAACAAAATTTAAAAGTAAATACGAAGCAGTATAGATGAGAGACATTATTTAACCATCTTAAGCAAGCTCACTCATTAACGTAGGTATTCTTCTCTCTCACTCATGGGTGAAACCCTAGATCTAAAAAGTGAATCATCAAATTGAGCAAGAATGAGCAAATTGAGGCAAGAGGGACACAAACTAACCTAAAAAATAATTGAGAAATAAACAACATAATAAAAAACATACATATTATATAAAAGCCTACATGTCCGTAATTTGATATTGAGAGAAGCTCATGAGTCAGCTTATTCCATTCATCCCGGTAGCACTAAGATGTACCAGGATTTGAAGAAGAAATTTTGGTGGTATGGTATAAAGAGAGACATAGCAGAATACGTGGCTTTGTGTGATACGTGTCAAAGAGTGAAGGCAGAGCATCAAAGACCAGCAGGATTGTTGCAACCACTGAAGATACCTGAATGGAAATGGGATGAGATCAGTATGGATTTCATAGTAGGTTTACCACGTACTCAAAGTGGTTATGATTCAATTTGGGTAATTGTGGATCGCTTAACTAAAGTATCTCACTTCATTCCTGTCAAGACTACGTACTCTAGTGCAAAACTTGCAGAGTTATACATGTCAAGAATTGTGTGTTTGCATGGAGTGCCGAGGAAGATTGTGTCAGATAGAGGTACTCAGTTTACATCTCGTTTTTGGGAAAAGATTCATGAGTCTATGGGTACGAAATTGAATTTTAGTTCAGCCTATCATCCTCAAACAGATGGACAGACAGAAAGAACGAATCAGGTTCTAGAAGACATGTTGAGAGCTTGTGCTGTACAATATGGTACTAGTTGGGATAAGAGTTTACCATATGCAGAATTCTCTTATAACAATAGTTACCAAGCTAGTCTCAAAATGGCCCCATTTGAAGCTTTGTATGGCAGAAAATGTAGAACTCCTTTGTTTTGGAATCAAACAGGAGAAAGTCAGGTGTTTGGACCAGAAGCTTTAAAGGAAGCAGAGAGACAAGTTCGAATCATTCGTGAGAACTTGAGAGCAGCTCAGTCCAGACAGAAAAGCTATGCCGACAAACGTCGTAGACAGTTAGTTTTTAAAGTAGGTGATTATGTATATCTTAAAGTATCACCTGTCCGAGGATTCAAGAGATTTAAAGTAAAAGGAAAGTTGGCACCCAGATATATTGGTCCGTTCAAGATTTTGGAAAGAAAAGGTGAAGTGGCATATCAACTTGAGTTACCTGCTCAATTGTCAGATGTACACAATGTGTTTCATGTATCACAGTTGAAGAAGTGTTTGAGAGTGCCAGAGGAACAGTTACCCTTAGAGGAAGTTAACTTGAAAGATGATCTAACTTATACAGAGCATCCTGTGAAGTTTTGGAAGTCGCTGAAAGAGTTACCAGAAGCAAGGTTGTCAGAATGTGCAAAGTCCAGTGGAGTCATCACTCGGTGGATGATGCAACATGGGAACGTGAAGATGAGCTACGTGCAGAGTTTCCCTATCTCTTCAAAGATCCTTCAATCTCGAGGATGAGATTCATCATAAGGGAGGTAGATTTGTAACACCCTAAAATTTATAATCTTGGAAATAGAGAGAAAGTTTTATTATGTATTTTTGGTGCTCATGAGAATATAGGAGAAATAAAACTTTTCTTTGAATTAAAATATATCTTAGGGTAACAACATGTTTGAGCATACATGCTGGTGCATAATTTATTTTGTGATGAGTGGTTTGCTCCAAAGTTTGGCAAGATTTCAAATTCATTTTGAAAATGCTTTTGAAATGGTTGAAAACAAAAAGAAAAGGTTTTTCCTCTCTCTCCCTCACCCCTCTCCCCAATCTGGCCCGAAGGCCCAGTCGGCCTTGGCCCGCTCGCGCCCCTTCTTCCCATCAGCCGGCGGCCCAACTCCCCGCCTTATCCATATCTTCTCCTAAAATCAAATTCTTTGTTTTCTAGCTTAACCTTTCTGTTGGAGTCTCCCAAAAATCTTTTTCGCCTGCTCTAAAATATTCCTTGGTGCTCATCATTCATCATCATATCTCCAAAATCTTCTCGAGAAGTTTTCCAGCTTTTTCCGACACTTTTTCCTATTTTTTTGGGAGTATAATCTAATTTTTAGATGTCCCAAAATATCTTTTCATGAGCTCCAAATATTTTATTTGAGTTCCTCATGTCTCCAAATGTCTCTGAGAATTTTTCCTGAATTTTCGGAGCCATTGGAGTAATTTTTCCTGACTTAAATATCAATTCTAGACTTTTCTAGAATTATTTTAATCCAAAAATTAAATAATTTCGAAAATAATAAAATCTGTCTTTTTCCTCCCTCCCACAAAGCCCATGTGCAATAATTCTATTAAATTCCAAATATCAACGTCTTTATTTACTAATGGGTTTTTATATTTATTTAGGCCCATTAGTAAATGTGGAGTGCAACGTCAATTAGCACCATATCGCTAGTTGACGCGGGGCATAGAGTTTTTCTCCCTATATATGTGTCCCATCCCTTGGCCAAAGCACACAATAACGGAAGCCCCTAGTTTGGGAGTCCGAAAATTTTGTTTGCTCTGTCAACGGCCGCCAAATTCTTCCCCAACTCCGGTTATCGATTTTTGGCTCTCGTTCATCCTCCACAAAAGCAACCTGCAGCCAATATTCATCGCCGACGTCCGTCAGCTCAAGTAAAATCTGATTTTCGTTTTTATTTATTTAATTTCGTAATTAAGTTCGCTGTATTTACAGCTTTGCCACTGATTTTATTTTCGCTATAAAATCTCCGTTTTAACTCCGTTTTGACCCGTTCAAGTTGCGTTAGGTTCGTAATTACATAATCTACATGTTTTTACAACTGTTAATCATGTTTCCAACTTTTAAATTTCGAGTTTAGTTTTAATCTAATAATTTATTAAAGAAAACCTTGTTTAAATCATAACTCCTCCGTTATAGATCCGTTTTTAGTGGTTTTCGTGTCCACGCGTTCGTCTCGACGAGTAGAACAGTTTTATAAGCGTTTTATCCATGTTTTATGTATTGGTGTACTGTTTTCTAATTTATTGCATGTTTTGCTTGTATGTTTGCTCCTGTGTGCCGATGTTTGTTGCGTACAGACGAAGAGTTGCAAGTGAACCTGCAAGAGCTTGACTTTAAAGACTGTGACCAACATCAACTCGAAGAAGGCAAGTGCAGGCACCCTTTGATCATGTTCTTTACCTATTCACCATTAATCACTAAGTGCATGCATGTGTCTAATTATGTGAACCCTAAGGATTATCCTAGTTTTCCATATCTTCCTTGTTACCTGGGTTTTATGATGGGTAGTAATGCTATGCTAAGCAACTTTGCTTGTTCTATAAATACCACATGATGATGATATATTAATGATGACTCAATGATATGGAAGTATGCTTTAATGTGGAACTCAGTGACTCGGGCACATGGTATGGTATGGTGGTTATGGTAAGTTTTGGCTTGTGGTTTGTGCTCGGGTCCGCCTTTTAGGACTGGCTCATGGAGCGACCACCCAGGATAACAGTGCAACCACGAGATGTTATATGGCTCTAACCGGGCTAATTAATTAGAGGATTCTAGTGTTGCGTTAACCGGGCGGCGCTACTGAGGGATGGCCCAAGAATGTGGTATGGACTTAGGGGTCCTCTGGTTGCTGCGGCTTCCAGTAGGAACTTTAGGTGGTTATCGCTCGCTAGATGAAACTTTGTAAAGGCCCGTGGTGAAACCTTGCCATGCACCTTGGAAGTGTAGTATGGGAGTCATGACCTTGGCATATGGGAATCACTGCTCGTTGGGAAAAGTGTGCAACCTCTGCAGAGTGTAAAACTGATATATCAGCCGTGCTCACGGTTACGAGCGACCTGGACCCTCACATGATTAGTTTTGGACAGTTGGACTTATGGACATAAGATGATGGTTTCTCAGATGGAGGTGTTTACCTCGGTTGATGATTATATTAAAGGTGGTATTCTTCTTAACTAATGGGATGGGTTATCCTATACTCACTTATAGTAATCAGGTGCTAAAAAACTTGACCAACTAAAATGCTTATCGCAGTTGAACAGTGTCAGCCTACCTTTGTTCAAGCCTTGCATGACATTTTATTTCCGCCTGTACTTGTTGAGTACGATATGTGCTCACCCTTGCTATTCCCCACAACCCCAGACGGTAGCCCAAGTTACCCAGAAGATTAGTGGAGATGTCATGGAGTTTACCAGAAGACTATCAGTTGTGTTTGGCGTACGGTGCCCCAGTCAGCCGTCCCTGTGAAGACTGGAGCCTCAAGTGAAGATTAGTTTATGATCCGCTTTACTCTGATATATGTAAGTGTTATATAGCTATGTTACGTTATATAATAACATTGTTTCTGATATTCTATACTCTGTTGTTGTATGTGTGGACTTCCTGGGCACACATATGGCTATCCTGGTTTTGTTCTTAAAACTGGGTGTTACAGAATGGTATCAAGCTGTGTTGACTGTAGGACGTATGCCAACTAGAAAATGATCGTTTATAGGATTCCAATTTGTTATACAACCCTTGTTCTTGATATCCTTTGTTTCTACTCTTGTTAATATTCCTTTCCTTGAACATTTGGCCTTCTCCTTGTCTAATTACCTTCAAGTCCTTGATTCTTGCTCCTACTCTATCTATCTTACGTTTCTTGCTTTTAGATCTGGTTCTCACCTTTGCTGCTACGTGACCTTAGGATGTCTAGAGCAACTGACCCCTTTAGACTGTCCACCATAACACCCAGAGCGTTAGTTTGCGTTGAAGCATGTTTGGGTGTGCAAGTTTGTTTGTTTTTATGCCTTTGGATGATTTGCTTCTTTGTAATGAGTGTGATGTGTTGTGGGCAATGTTCACAACTACATCAAGTTGTTAGTTTAGTGTGTTGTTAGTTAGTTTGGGGGATCTTATCTTGTTCCTTGTTCCAAAATCTTTCTTCAAGCCTCTCATGTTGTTTCCCTCATCTTCTCAATCTTTCCTACTCATGTTTATCTCTCCACCTATGCTTACAAGTTCTTGGTTAAATCAGATGGTGAACACAAGAAGGCAGGCAAGCATGCAGAATGCTACCAACCAGAGCTCACAACCACCTCCTTCTCAAGGCAACATGGAACAGTGGATGACGATGCAGACTCAACTCATGCAGTCAATGGTGCAAGTAGTGACCAACCTCCAGCAAAGTAGTGTGCCACCAAGGGATAGTCGTGCTGAGTTTATGAAAGGACATCCTCCAGTGTTTGCTCATGCTATTGATCCATTGGAGGCAGATGATTGGCTACGTGCAGTAGAAAGGCAACTCAACCTAGCACAGTGCAATGATCTTGAGAAGGTGTTGTATGCATCAGGACAACTTCAGGGAGCAGCTCAAGATTGGGGGAGTCATTCCAGTATGGACGTCCCAACAATGCTCCTGCTATCACTTGGGAGGAGTTCACTGAGAATTTCAGGTCCTATCATATTCCCGCAGGATTAGTAGAGCTTAAACAGGAAGAATTCAGAGCCTTGAAGCAAGGATCAATGTCTGTGGTTGAGTATCGTGATAAGTTTGCTCAGCTATCGCGCTATGCTCCAACAGATGTAGATGATGATGATAAGAAACAGTATCGCTTTCTTAGAGGATTGTATGATGGTCTTCAACTCCAGCTCATGTCCAACAGCTATCCCAACTTCCAAGCACTTGTAAATCGTGCCATCATAGTTGATAATAAGCGCAAGGAAATGGATGCAAAGAAGAGAAAGCTTCGGGAGCAACCTCATAGACATACTCGTCCTCGCAGTGCCTCTCCGCAAGCGAATCAGCTTCAGCCGGTACCTCAGATCAACGATAATGAGTATCGTCAGCAATCGCAAGAGCAACACGCAAACTTGCAAGAACTCCATCATGTTACAGGAGTTGTCACTCCTGAAGCGGTTATGATCTCTGATACTCCCGTGTCGGCTACAACGACTAAGACTCCCAAGAAGACTAGAACCTCCAGCAGTCTATCAAAAATGGGTTGCTACCATTGCAAGCAAGAGGGACATCTCATGCGACAATGCCCAAAGAAGTATCCATATGTGTATGGTAACAAGAATCAGAATCAGAACCGTGTTCAAGCTCAGAATCAGAGGAATGAAATGCAACAGACTTATATGCGAGGCACAGTGAACAATATGACCATGGATGATGTCAGAAGTGACCCCGATGTGATACTCGGTATGTTCCTTGTCAACTCTATTCCAACATCAGTTCTTTTTGATACAAAAGCTACACATTCCTTCATCAGTAAGCAATATGCCACAAGACATCATTTTCGTGCTGTTACTATGAAGCACCCTCTGCTAGTTAGTTCACCTAGTGGAGAGATGAAAACCACCCTTATTTGTCCGAAAGTTAGTCTCAACATAAGGGGGGTAGAATTCCTAGCTAATCTGGTAATCTTGGAGACCGAAGGTGTTGATGTGATCCTTGGAAGGGATTGGTTACCTATGCATGATGGTACCATAGATTATGCTAGAAGAGCTGTGTCTTTGGTTAATTCCTCAGGTGAGGAAGTGGAATATGTGGCCTCTTTTCCGTCAGTTGAAGAAGGTTTGCTCAATCAGATAAAAGGCACTCCCATTGAAGAAATCAAAGTGGTATGTGATTTCCCTGACGTGTTTCCTATCAATCTACCCGGTATGCCACCAGATCGAGAAGTTGAGTTTCTTATTGATCTTCTACCTGGAACTTCCCCTATATCTAAGAGACCTTGTAGGATGGCAGTTAATGAGTTAGAAGAACTTAAAAAGCAATTAAGAGAACTACAAGATAAAGGTTTTATTCGTCCGAGTTCATCACCATGGGGAGCTCCAGTTATACTTGTGAATAAGAAGGATGGAACTCAGAGAATGTGTGTGGATTATAGATCACTCAATGAAGTTACGATCAAGAACAAATGTCCTTTGCCTAAGATTGAGGATCTTTTTGGCCAGTTGAAAGGAGCTTGTGTTTTCTCTAAGATCAATTTGAGATCCGGCTATCATCAACTGAAGATTAGATCAGCTGATATTCCTAAAACTGCATTCACTACAAGATATGGGCTTTATGAATACACAGTGGTGTCCTATGGGTTGACTAATGTGCCAATATATTTCATGCATCTCATGAATAAGTTTTCATGGAATACCTGGATAAGTTTGTTGTGGTTCTAGTTGATGATATTCTCATATACTCCAAAAGTGAAGAAGAGCATGAAGCACACTTAAGGCTTGTTCTGCAGAGACTCAAAGAAAACCAGTTGTATGCTAAGCTGAGTAAGTGTGAATTCTGGTTGAATGAAGTTTCTCTCCTTGGCCATGTTGTTTCTAATGAAGGTATTGTTGTAGATCCAAGCAAAGTAAGAGATGTGTTGAATTGGCAACCACCTCAGACTGTGAGTGAGATCCGAAATTTCCTTGGTTTGGCAGGTTATTATAGAATTTATTGAAGGATTTTCCAAGATAGCAAGGCCTTTAACAGCTTTATTGGAAAAAGGAAAGAAGTTTGAATGGACGACAGCCTGTGAGGAAAGTTTTAGAATGCTGAAGAACAAACTAACCACCGCGCCTGTGCTAGCAATGCCTGATGTTAGTAAGAATTTTGATGTGTATTGTGATGCTTCTCGCCATGGTTTGGGATGTGTGCTTATGCAAGAAGGTCGAGTTATAGCCTATGCTTCGAGGCAGTTAAAGAGACACGAGAAGAATTATCCTACTCATGATCTAGAATTGGCAGCTGTGGTTCATGCTTTGAAAATCTGGAGACATTATATGTTGGGTAATAGATGTGAGATTTACACCGATCATAAGAGTCTGAAGTACATATTCACTCAGTCAGATCTTAACTCCAGACAACGCAGATGGTTGGAAGTTATTAAAGATTTTGATCTTGGTATTCACTATCATCCTGGAAAAGCTAATGTTGTAGCAGATGCTTTGAGTCGGAAAAGTTATGCTAATATGATCATAGAACATCAGCTTCCAGCTGGTTTATGCAAGGAATTTGAAAAGCTCAACCTTGGTTTGGTCGCTAGTACTCAAGCAGTGGCAATGGAAGTTGATTCGACCTTAGAGCAGGATATTCGCAAAGGTCAATTGGATGATGAGAAGATAAAGGATATTGCTGAGCTCGTTAAGAAAGACAAAGCACCTGGATTCCATATAGATGAACATGGAACTGTTTGGTTCAAGAAGAGAATTTGTGTGCCAGACTTGAAACATGTCCGTAATTTGATATTGAGAGAAGCTCATGAGTCAGCTTATTCCATTCATCCCGGTAGCACTAAGATGTACCAGGATTTGAAGAAGAAATTTTGGTGGTATGGTATGAAGAGAGACATAGCAGAATACGTGGCTTTGTGTGATACGTGTCAAAGAGTGAAGGCAGAGCATCAAAGACCAGCAGGATTGTTGCAACCACTGAAGATACCTGAATGGAAATGGGATGAGATCAGTATGGATTTCATAGTAGGTTTACCACGTACTCAAAGTGGTTATGATTCAATTTGGGTAATTGTGGATCGCTTAACTAAAGTATCTCACTTCATTCCTGTCAAGACTACGTACTCTAGTGCAAAACTTGCAGAGTTATACATGTCAAGAATTGTGTGTTTGCATGGAGTGCCGAGGAAGATTGTGTCAGATAGAGGTACTCAGTTTACATCTCGTTTTTGGGAAAAGATTCATGAGTCTATGGGTACGAAATTGAATTTTAGTTCAGCCTATCATCCTCAAACAGATGGACAGACAGAAAGAACGAATCAGGTTCTAGAAGACATGTTGAGAGCTTGTGCTGTACAATATGGTACTAGTTGGGATAAGAGTTTACCATATGCAGAATTCTCTTATAACAATAGTTACCAAGCTAGTCTCAAAATGGCCCCATTTGAAGCTTTGTATGGCAGAAAATGTAGAACTCCTTTGTTTTGGAATCAAACAGGAGAAAGTCAGGTGTTTGGACCAGAAGCTTTAAAGGAAGCAGAGAGACAAGTTCGAATCATTCGTGAGAACTTGAGAGCAGCTCAGTCCAGACAGAAAAGCTATGCCGACAAACGTCGTAGACAGTTAGTTTTTGAAGTAGGTGATTATGTATATCTTAAAGTATCACCTGTCCGAGGACTCAAGAGATTTAAAGTAAAAGGAAAGTTGGCACCCAGATATATTGGTCCGTTCAAGATTTTGGAAAGAAAAGGTGAAGTGGCATATCAACTTGAGTTACCTGCTCAATTGTCAGATGTACACAATGTGTTTCATGTATCACAGTTGAAGAAGTGTTTGAGAGTGCCAGAGGAACAGTTACCCTTAGAGGAAGTTAACTTGAAAGATGATCTAACTTATACAGAGCATCCTGTGAAGATTTTGGAAGTCGCTGAAAGAGTTACCAGAAGCAAGGTTGTCAGAATGTGCAAAGTCCAGTGGAGTCATCACTCGGTGGATGATGCAACATGGGAACGTGAAGATGAGCTACGTGCAGAGTTTCCCTATCTCTTCAAAGATCCTTCCGAATCTCGAGGACGAGATTCATCTTAAGGGGGGTAGATTTGTAACACCCTAAAATTTATAATCTTGGAAATAGAGAGAAAATGTTTTATTATGTATTTTTGGTGCTCATGAGAATATAGGAGAAATAAAACTTTTCTTTGAATTAAAATATATCTTAGGGTAACAACATGTTTGAGCATACATGCTGGTGCATAATTTATTTGTGATGAGTGGTTTGCTCCAAAGTTTGGCAAGATTTCAAATTCATTTTGAAAATGCTTTTGAAATGGTTGAAAACAAAAAGAAAAGGTTTTTCCTCTCTCTCCCTCACCCCTCTCCCCAATCTGGCCCGAAGGCCCAGTCGGCCTTGGCCCGCTCGCGCCCCTTCCCCCTTCTCCCATCAGCCGGCGGCCCAACTCCCCGCCTTATCCATATCTTCTCCTAAAATCAAATTCTTTGTTTTCTAGCTTAACCTTTCTGTTGGAGTCTCCCAAAATCTTTTTCGCCTGCTCTAAAATATTCCTTGGTGCTCATCATTCATCATCATATCTCCAAAATCTTCTCGAGAAGTTTTCCAGCTTTTTCCGACACTTTTTCCTATTTTTTTGGGAGTATAATCTAATTTTTAGATGTCCCAAAATATCTTTTCATGAGCTCCAAATATTTTATTTGAGTTCCTCATGTCTCCAAATGTCTCTGAGAATTTTTCCTGAATTTTCGGAGCCATTGGAGTAATTTTTCCTGACTTAAATATCAATTCTAGACTTTTCTAGAATTATTTTAATCCAAAAAATTAAATAATTTCGAAAATAATAAAATCTGTCTTTTTCCTCCCTCCCTCCACAAAGCCCATGTGCAATAATTCTATTAAATTCCAAATATCAACGTCTTTATTTACTAATGGTTTTTATATTTATTTAGGCCCATTAGTAAATGTGGAGGTGCAACGTCAATTAGCACCATATCGCTAGTTGACGCGGGGCATAGAGTTTTTCTCCCTATATATGTGTCCCATCCCTTGGCCAAAGCACACAATAACGGAAGCCCCTAGTTTGGGAGTCCGAAAATTTTGTTTGCTCTGTCAACGGCCGCCAAATTCTTCCCCAACTCCGGTTATCGATTTTTGGCTCGTTCATCCTCCACAAAAGCAACCTGCAGTCAATATTCATCGCCGACGTCCGTCAGCTCAAGTAAAATCTGATTTTCGTTTTTATTTATTTAATTTCGTAATTAAGTTCGCTGTATTTACAGCTTTGCCACTGATTTTATTTTCGCTATAAAATCTCCGTTTTAACTCCGTTTTGACCCGTTCAAGTTGCGTTAGGTTCGTAATTACATAATCTACATGTTTTTACAACTGTTAATCATGTTTCCAACTTTTAAATTTCGAGTTTAGTTTTAATCTAATAATTTATTAAAGAAACCTTGTTTAAATCATAACTCCTCCGTTATAGATCCGTTTTTAGTGGTTTTCGTGTCCACGCGTTCGTCTCGACGAGTAGAACAGTTTTATAAGCGTTTTATCCATGTTTTATGTATTGGTGTACTGTTTTCTAATTTATTGCATGTTTTGCTTGTATGTTTGCTCCTGTGTGCCGATGTTTGTTGCGTACAGACGAAGAGTTGCAAGTGAACCTGCAAGAGCTTGACTTTAAAGACTGTGACCAACATCAACTCGAAGAAGGCAAGTGCAGGCACCCTTTGATCATGTTCTTTACCTATTCACCATTAATCACTAAGTGCATGCATGTGTCTAATTATGTGAACCCTAAGGATTATCCTAGTTTTCCATATCTTCCTTGTTACCTGGGTTTTATGATGGGTAGTAATGCTATGCTAAGCAACTTTGCTTGTTCTATAAATACCACATGATGATGATATATTAATGATGACTCAATGGATATGGAAGTATGCTTTAATGTGGAACTCAGTGACTCGGGCACATGGTATGGTATGGTGGTTATGGTATTTTGGCTTGTGGTTTGTGCTCGGGTCCGCCTTTTAGGACTGGCTCATGGAGCGACCACCCAGGATAACAGTGCAACCACGAGATGTTATATGGCTCTAACCGGGCTAATTAATTAGAGGATTCTAGTGTTGCGTTAACCGGGCGGCGCTACTGAGGGATGGCCCAAGAATGTGGTATGGACTTAGGGGTCCTCTGGTTGCTGCGGCTTCCAGTAGGAACTTTAGGTGGTTATCGCTCGCTAGATGAAACTTTGTAAAGGCCCGTGGTGAAACCTTGCCATGCACCTTGGAAGTGTAGTATGGGAGTCATGACCTTGGCATATGGGAATCACTGCTCGTTGGGAAAAGTGTGCAACCTCTGCAGAGTGTAAAACTGATATATCAGCCGTGCTCACGGTTACGAGCGACCTGGACCCTCACATGATTAGTTTTGGACAGTTGGACTTATGGACATAAGATGATGGTTTCTCAGATGGAGGTGTTTACCTCGGTTGATGATTATATTAAAGGTGGTATTCTTCTTAACTAATGGGATGGGTTATCCTATACTCACTTATAGTAATCAGGTGCATAATAAAACTTGACCAACTAAAATGCTTATCGCAGTTGAACAGTGTCAGCCTACCTTGTTCAAGCCTTGCATGACATTTTTTTTCCGCATGTACTTGTTGAGTACGATATGTGCTCACCCTTGCTATTCCCCACAACCCCAGACGGTAGCCCAAGTTACCCAGAAGATTAGTGGAGATGTCATGGAGTTTACCTGAAGACTATCAGTTTGTGTTTGGCGTACGGTGCCCCCAGTCAGCCGTCCCTGTGAAGACTGGAGCCTCAAGTGAAGATTAGTTTATGATCCGCTTTACTCTGATATATGTAAGTGTTATATAGCTATGTTACGTTATATAATAACATTGTTTCTGATATTCTATACTCTGTTGTTTTATGTGTGGACTTCCTGGGCACACATATGGCTATCCTGGTTTTGTTCTTAAAACTGGGTGTTACACCGCCAGTGTAAATGGTGGTATTTACACAGGCGGGTTGGCTAAGCCAACCGCTAGTGGAAATGAATTTACACTGGCGGTTGGCTTAGCCAACCGCCTGTGTAAATACCACCATTTACACTGGCGGTTGGTTTAAGACAGCCGCCTGTGGAAATGCATTTCCACATGCGGTTGTTAACTGTCAGGGCCCCCTTTTACATCACAGGCGCGTGATAATTAAAACCGCCTGTGCTATAAAAAGGGGCGCCAGCTATGAGCAGAATTCTACTAGTGACATGTGTGTTTTGTTGGTTGTTGACACACAAATTTTATAGATGTTTCTGTCCGTTGGATGGACTTCAGATCCGTGTGCTCTGTTCGCTTGTTGTCGGGTCTGATTTTCGTTATTGGGTCCGACGCAGTAGAAACCGTGTCCGCTAACACCAAATGGACCAGCAACCCTTTCACACACTTCACTTCTCTCCACTCGGTCGAGTCACCATCCCCAAATCGCCTGCCTTCCAAAACCGTAGTCGTCGTCGTCTGCCATGGTGCCGTGGCCGCCGTCGCCACCGGATCCGGCGGTTCTGATGGACGAGCTCACGGAGGACTTCATCCTCCGCCCGCCATGGGAGGACCCCGCGCTCCTCGCTCGCGTCGCCCTCATCAGCAAGCAGTGGTACCGCTTCGTCTCCCTGTCGTCATTTCGCCCGCTGCATGCACACCGCCCCAGCGTGCGAGCCGCCAGCTCAAGCCGTGGCCGCGTCCTCCTCCATTGTTTATCCGGGAAGGATCTGGTTGCTCCTCGTGTCCCGGTGTAGGATCTGGAATTTGTTAAATATTCAAAACCTGTAGATCCGCAATTTTTCCACAATCCTCTCCGCTTCGGCTGTTTCCTTTCCACACGCGGTTGTGCAGCGCCGCTTCATTCACACAGCACCGCACCGCTCTCCAGCTTGCTTGTGCCGCACCGGCCTCCCGCTCGCTTTCACCGTGCCAGACGCCAGGCTCTTCGGCAGCTGCTGCGCTGAGGTGTAACCCGTGATACGTGTCTTGCAGTTGTAACCCGTGATACGTGCCTTGCAACTGACTGCTGCCGCTCGCTTTCAGCTACTTAAGTAATTTTTGTTAGTGGATTGGCATGTTCAGATCTGAGGATGAGTTCAGTTTTATCCATGTTGGATGCTACTTGTGATTCACGTTTTGCTTGAAATGTGCCTGCAAGTTGAGAGCCACGGGTTACTGCTGACTTTTTGGCAGACAATGATGAATGATAGTTGTATTTCAGGTTTTTAGCTTGTTGTATGGACAGTGAGCTTACGAGATTTTTTTGTGCTTATTTTTGCTTTGTATATATGACATACTAAGTATGATTTACTAACAGTGATTAATCAGGCTTATGAGGCTAGCTGTGTGCTGGCAGTAAAACTTATTTGCAGGGGTTACTACAGTCCTTTGTTGCATACTTGTGTTCTTGTTAGTCGATGCTGCATTTTTCCTTAAATCTAGACTGAGTATGATTGTTTTTGTTCTTATTTGTGTATCTAATTTGAACTTGTACTCTTTAGTACTCAAACGTTGCATTTTATTATTGCATGTGGCGTAAAGAATTGGAAAAAAACTAGTTGGGTGAAATTGCTCTGGAAATACAGTTATCACACCAGTTTAATTTAAACATCACGATTTCATTAGAGTTTTATCAGTCTGAACATTATGTCAGATAAAGATACACAAGTTGATTGGAGTTGTTCAGTTGCAGTTTAATTTCAATAGATATTTTTTTATTTCAGGTCAGAGACTAAATTCCATTTCTAGACATATGGGCGCATCGAACTTCAGAAGGAAGTAACTGTACATGATCTATTTTCCTACCTTCAACTTTTGCCTTTTGTGGTGCGCCTTTTTTTGTTCCTAGAAAAAAAATAGGGACATGAGGAGGTAAGGTAGCCATGTATGTACGTTATAGTTGCCTCTAGCTTGATCCTTGCAACATAGTAACCATGATCCTACTACTATACTGCTATGCAGATGGTGCAAAAGAGAGAAAGCAAGCTAGCTAGCTGATCTGTTATTAATTTAATTTACATGAGGAGCAAGACAAGGCAGGAGGCAATTTACCATCATGTTGAGCATGGGTGGTGATGGTATGGCGGTGCTTCTCTGCATGAAGGATCTAAGGAAGGGGAAAGGTATGTTAGGTGAGGTGATGCAGTTAGTTGTTGTAATCTGTTTTTTTTCCTTAAAACTGATTATCAATGTACAAGCTGTAAGTAATCTGAGAATAGTGCAGCCATATTACAAACAACAAGTACTTATAGATGTAAAATATGTAACTGTAATTAGTCTGAAAATAGTTATAGTTCTCCCTTGTGTAGCATGACTGAATATTTAGATGTGTTCAACTAATTACCTATCTAGCATGATACTTTAAATCTGTAAGGCCTGTTACCGTTCTGTAAAACTTGTTGTTGTTAAAGTTGCAGATCCATTTTATGTAACTTTGATTATAGACCCGTTGCTTCGGTTCATGACTGCCCTTTTTTCAAACCTATTGGTTCATATATTTTTCTAATATGTGAATTATTTTATTGATAGTTTTGATAAGGTTGTGACCATGGTGTTGTTAGTCTGAAAATATTGTAGTTCTGAAAATGATGTTACTTTTTTTCATTATATTTGCTTCCCAAACTGCTTATTTATAAAATATTGTACTCTGCCTTTCATAATTAATATACTCTGGTTAATATGATTTGTGTTGCTTATGTATAAAATGATGGTTGTAGACATGCAGTCAGGTGAATTCATAGAGTGAAGAACTATTTTCGTTTATGATATTTCAGTACTATATGGCTCATTAAATATTTCATGTCATATTTTTATTCAGGTGATTTTTTATTAGTTTAGTTTTGCCAAATCTGGTGCATTCTTTTGTTAGTAGGAAATTGCACATTTATTAGCAGTAAATTGTGCATTTAAATTAAATTAATTATGATATTTGGTATGTGCAATATCTATTCTTGTCACATATAATTTCTAATTTTGAATTCTCTAATCATTTCATTGTCTTTTTCTTAGCCTCCTTGGTTTTATTTGTAGGTATTGTTGTGCATGGCACGATAGGTCCCTACCCTTTCCCGGCTGCCCCCTGCTTCTCCTTGCGACTAGGGAGGCACCAAGGATGCTCCCCGTCCGCATGCACGCAGCCGAGGACACCTGCTGCTTGCATGGCTGCAACCTGCATGCTTGCATCTACAAGTTTGCAAGGTTGAACACGTGAGCAACTCTCAAATTACAGAATTGATATGTTACAACCATGTATTTAACCTCTTTCTGGAGATTTTTCTTTGTGTTATTGTGATTTGTGTTAGCACAGCAAAAAATTTGTCCTTGTCTTTTCATAGAAAAAGAAATTGTTTATTGTGATTTGTGATTCGTGCTAACACACCTTGTCCATTGTTTACTGTAATTTGTGCTGGCACACACCATGTTTTTATCCTTGTCTTCCTATAGAAAAAATTATTACTTGTGATTTGTGCCAATACATTTCAATATTTGTCTTTGGTTAGGAACTTATTCAAATTACTTGTTATCATATCCATGGTTAGGAGTCCAAGATTTGTGCTCTCATTTCAACTATTAATTTTGTATTCTATTTGGTTCGCGTGTCATTTCCTACAGACTGAGCAGAAGCCAGAAGGGTGATTTCTTCTTGTCGTTGTGGGGCGACAATTGTGCCACCAAGCTCCCTTGTTTCTAATCCTAACGCCAAAGGAGCTCTCAAAGAGGTCCGGTGAGGCTCTCTGATTTTTTATTTGTCCCACATCTTTCTTGTTCTACCTGCATTCTTCATATTCATGTAGTTAATCTCCTTTCCTGATGTTTGATTTGTTCTATGGGTCGATTTTCCTTGGTCTGCTCGTCCTAGCCCACCAGGTTTAGGTGCTAGTTGAAATGCTTATTTAGTCTTCTATTTTTTGACTACTGCTCTGTGTTATTTTAATTTAGTAAGTTGCAGATTTATTTCAATTTCTAAAAACTATATAAATATTGCAGATGTCTATATGTCTATAGAATTAACTGATTTCAGATTCACCTGTATCCACCTCACTACTAGAAAGCTAATGTTGCTCTATATATAACCCAAAATATAGTTGTTGTTTAGACTAAACCATAATTTTTATTTTCAGTACTATTTTATATAGGTTTCAGCAGCAGCTCACCGTGTCCTCTTTGATTTCTGCCTTTTGCATATACTGTACAGGAAAGTTGTTCTTAGTATCCATTTCTTAATTGCATATTTATAAATAGTAAATTGCACACTTAAATTTCTACAATTATAGTGTTTAACATGTGCAATATCCAGTCTTGATAATGAATTATATTTTTCTAATGTGGTTTAGTACTTGCATCTATATGATATGACTGTCCGCTTCATTTCATGATTCTTTACTTGCTTTTTGAAGGCTAAAATGAATTTAGGAAGTACAGTCTTGCAGTCTTGTCAGTAGCTTTGTAATATGCATAAGAGAAATGTTGTACCTATAGTTGCATTGTTCTGATGCCTCTAGTTCTGTATTTATATACATATACAACATAATTGCAGTAACAATATGTAGTATTTAAACTATTTAAAACGTGCAATTGTCATATTCTTGTTTTGTAATTTTTGAAGATTATATTCATTGTCCATTTTGCAACAGTAGAATAGAATTTGTACTTCATCAATTTTTTATGAAACATTGTACCCCGTTAATTTTAATTTGTGTTAAAGTTTCTTCTGGGCTCCCTTGTTTAATTACAACTACAACATATTACAACTCCAAAAGAATTCGTGTGCTACTTCCTCTTAAAACATACAGTTTCTTGCCTGTGTGGATTCATGTGCTAGTTAAGAAAAAAACACATGGATTTTCTTTTGTTTGCTGGGATACTTGTGTTGGCTAGGTTGCCCAAATTCGTGTGTTATGTTCCAAAAACACACAGTTTTTTTGGCTTCTGGATTCATGTGTTTTGTTGGCACAAAACACCCATGTGTTGCTTGTCTTAAAAACACATGAGTTTTAACTAGACGGGTCCATATTTTAATTTGTGGTAAAGTTTCTTCTGGGCTCCCTTGTTTAATTACAATTACAACATATTACAACTCTGAAGGACCGAGAAGCTACCCGAAAGCGACCAGAGGGGGGGGTGAATGGGAGCTTTAAAATTTCCTTGCGGAAACTAGATGCCACTGTCCCAAACTCAACCCCAAATGCAAACCCTAGAGCCGACAAGTGTCCACGACCCTAGATGTAGGGTGGATGCTTCCTAGAAGCACAGCGGGACACTAGACAATCCTAGAAAGCCAACCCAAAAGACGGAACTCGAATCCGTTGACGAACGAACGAACCGCGAACGAATCGGCGCGAAACAGCTACGACCGGACTCTGGCCAGCGTCCGGTCAGCAGAGACCGGACGCGTCCGGTCGTCCAAAATCGGCTCTGGAACCTTACTGTTCGCGACCGGACTCACGAGTACGGAGCGTCCGGTCGTGTACAGTGCGTCCGGTCGAAACCGACAAAGCCAGGAACAGTGCAAGCGTAGCGTCCGGTCGAAATGCAAACAGAGCGTCCGGTCGAGAGCGTCCGGTCAGTACGCAGAAAAGCTTGGCGCCGTGCTCAACGACCGGACTCTGAAAGCGTGCGTCCGGTCAGCCCGACAGAGCGTCCGGTCACCCCGCGACTGCACTGAAACTCCGGCGATTCAACCAATCTCCTCCGAGTCAAGTGCTCTAGGCTTGGGATTCGATCTGAGGAGTCACAAGGAGGTTAGTGAGCTATCTCTAAGAGATCATGGCTCGAACCTAACTCCAAATCGGTGAATCGAAGGAATTCGGGGGAAAGAAGAAAAAGAGACCCGAAACTAAAACTTGATCGATCTCCTAGACCGTGAGGTTAGAGATGATTTCTTTCGGTGGAAAGAAGTGCCTCACGATCTAGAGCAACTCAGTTCAAACGGAATCGTAAAGATAAACCGAGCACAAAGATCAAGCGACGGGAAAACTCAAGGCACAAAGCAATCCGCGAAGAACATGATGAACATGAAATCAAAACGCGAATTGACACCAAGAGATGGGATCCAAGGTGAGGATACGGCCTCACTTCCTCGAATCAACAGTACACAGTGGAGTCTCTCTGCGGATCTCAACTAGCTAAAGCAGGGGATGGGAGAGTGGAAACCCTAGGTGCTAGGAAGCAAAAGACTGCGCTAACTGAGATTGAGATAGGGAGGAGGGTGTCTCCCCTGGACTACTTATACTAACCTAGCCTAAGTCTATTTCCTACTCTACCCCTCACTACTGTATTTACAGAGCGGACCAGCCTAACCCTAAGGCTATTCTAGTCCACCCGCTGGTGGTAGGTAGATCCGACGGCCACGCCCGCACGGTCTTCCGCGTCGCCTCCACGCAACCTTCAGATCGCCGCCACGTGCCGCCACCACTCTGCACCCCCGGTTTTGCGGCCCAAACCGGGAAACCAGCCTTTTCCATCAGCCCCCGGTTTTGAGGCCCAAACCGGGAAACCAGCCTCCAGCCCGAGTTTTGTGGCCCAACTCGGAAACCGTCCGCGCCCGAGTTTTGAGGCCCAAACTCGGAAACCGGCCCACGCCCAGGTTTTGAGGCTCAACCTGGAAACCGTCGCGCCCAGGTTTTGTGGCTCAACCTGGAAACCCAGCACCCAGGTTTTGAGGCCCAAACCTGGAAACCGTCCACCGTTGGTTTTTCCCGGGCTCTACCAACAAACCGGCGTCGTAGAAGGGATGCACCGCCTGTGCACCCCTTCCACCGACATGATCGCACTTCTCCGCTTGTCGCTGTCTCAGGTTGCCAGCCACCACAGCTGATCCTCCGGCCTCCAGTCCATCAGTCCAAGTCCACGTCCGCCCTTCACCGTCCGATACATCGGCATGGCACGTCCGCCGCACGGCACGCCCATCCTTCATCGCGCCCGGTCCGTCGGCACGGCACGTCGCAACTTGACCTTCACCCGCCATCGATCACTGTCTCCGTGCTCGACACCTGCACAACACAAGCCAAAGAACATGCGCATCATCTCCGTTGACAATCACTCATCACACAGAGACTCGGCATACACCCATGTATCCGCAATCTCCCCCTTGATGAGTGCATTGTCAACTCCACAACAATCATGAATAAGAAGAAGGAGGTAGGAAGGAGTGGGAAGAGAAAACCCAACCAAATGACCCAAAGCCTAACAAAAGCCAAAGAAGGTCAAGTGGATGAAGCGAAAACTTGGTCCCCAAAGACATGGGCAACGGCTCGACGCAACCAAGCAACGCAAAGCTAGCCCTCAAGAAGAGGTAGAACAGGCTCAACACCGCTAGCAGATACCAATTGAAGATCGGAGGACAACAGAAACAAAATGCTAGTCCCTCAAGACAGAGGCACGGCTCAACACAACTAGCAAGAAAATCACTCCGAACCAATTGGAAATCAACCCAAACCAAAGGGAAAGCACACCAGACGATACCAATTGAAAGCCAAATGAAAAAGCTTATGAAAGCTCATGAAAAGCTAGGAACGTTTGCTAGTCCCTCAAGACAGAGGCAACGGCTCAACACAACTAGCAAACTCCCCCTCGACAATTGCAAGCAACTGGGACAAATAATTCTCCCCTTAGTTGATCAACACAGGGGCATATGATTTGCATAAATTTCTCCCCCTAGTTGAAAATGCACTTATCAAGGCCAAAAGGTATCGGAGAAGCAACTCCTTCACACAAACTCCCCTGAACACAAGATCTCCTTCCAAATGCATATGAAGTCAAAATGCAAGTTAGGAGCTTCAAGTATATAGTCAAAAGAGTGCAAAGATGCTCTAATCAGTATAGCTCCGACATCTCAATTAAGCACTCAAATAGCAAAGGCTCAAACTGATCACTTATACGAAATATGAAGCATATGAGCATGTGAGCAGTTTTAAGCCAAAAGGATAGTCACCATCAAAATAGCACTAGACATGTATAGAAGGAATCCAAACAAGTGCTAAACATATATACAAGGTGAACTACCCCTAGCAAAGTTCAATCATCATGCATAGGAATGAAGCATATACTTGTGATTTCAAATTCATATCGGAGTTGCAGCGGTAAAAGAATTCACAAGTTCATTTTTGGCATGTGATTGCGAGAGGTTGAAAGCTTGTCATTGCCTAACTTTTCAACCGTGCGAAGCCTATGCCGAAGCAATCAGAAGCTTAAAGCAACGGTTTCGGTCATACACTACATGGCTCAAGTTTAACTCAAAGTGCAATGAGAAACAGTCTCAATACCATGAGGTGTTGACAAGCAATCCCATCTCGATCTTTTCAATTCAACAATACTTGGTTCAGATTTTAAGCAAGTTATGAACAACCAAGCAAGTGAATGACTCAGAACTAGAGACATAGACCTCATATATGAAAAGCAGGATGGACTCAACACACCGACACTACACATGCTAGTTGCATATCTCAATGGTGAACATTTTCAGATTTATATACATTAGGCATAATTCACCATTCCAAAAATAGCTCGCTCATAACATGTAACGGTGATCAGAAGGAGCATAAGCTACAAGCATCATCATAAGTATCGGAGCAATACTAACAAGAGCATAGTTACATTCTAGTGAATATAGACATGAAGCTCAGAATGTAAATGCGTATGCCCGACACAAAACTGAAAGAAAGAAGATACCAATTGGAAAGACTCAAGAAACTCAAAAGAAAAGAGCCTCAAAATAAAAGAGTCAGTCTGTACATCTCAAAATGCTTCCCCCATCTAAAAGGGGAACACACACCAAGCTCACCCCTCAACCTATTAAAGGTTGATTCGTCTAAAGGCTTGGTGAAAATATCAGCCAATTGGTGATGAGTATCGACATGGCGAAGGTCGATATCACCCTTCTCCTGGTGGTCTCGCAAGAAATGAAAGCGCACATCAATGTGTTTGGTTTTCGAGTGAAGCACGGGGTTCTTAGCAACGCTAATGGCACTCGTGCTGTCACAAAGCAAAGGAACTCGAGTAAAGCTCAAACCAAAGTCACGCAAAGTGGCCATCATCCAGAGTAACTGGGAACAGCAGCTAGCCGCAGCAACATACTCAGCCTCCGTAGTAGACTGGGCGACACTAGACTGCTTGCGAGAAGACCACGACACAAGAGAAGACCCAATAAACTGGCAAGTCCCAGAAGTGGACTTGCGCTCAATGCGACAACCAGCAAAATCGGCATCGGAATAACCGCAAAGCGAGAGAGTGGAGGAAGCAGAATACCAAATCCCGAACTCAGGCGTGAAACGAAGGTACCTGAATATGCGCTTCACCGCCTGACGGTGAGAAGTGCGTGGCGAAGCCTGAAAGCGCGCGCACAAGCACACGGCGAACTGAATGTCCGGCCGTGTCGCCGTCAGGTAGAGCAGCGATCCAATCATGCTGCGGTACTCCTTCTGGTCTACTGCTTCTCCATCCGTGTCGGCATCCAGGGCAGTCGTCGTCGACATGGGCGTCGGAAGAGGCTTGGCCTCACCCATGTCAAACCGCTTCAGCAAGTCCCTCGTGTACTTGCCCTGGTGCACAAACGTCCCCTCTCGGGATTGCTTAATTTGCAACCCGAGAAAGAAAGTCAGCTCGCCCATCATGCTCATCTCGAACTCCCTGCTCATAGTATCTGCAAACTTGGCAACCAAAGCGTGAGAAGAACCACCGAAAATGATATCATCCACGTAAATTTGGACCAAGAGAGTATCTTTGCCTTGCTTGAGGAGAAAGAGCGTTTTATCAACACATCCCATTTTAAAACCCTTAGCTAGCAAAAAGGTTTTTAATCTCTCATACCAGGCTCTAGGGGCTTGTTTCAAACCATACAAAGCTTTGTGGAGTTTAAAGACATGGTTTGGAAACTTGGGATTTTCAAAACCGGGGGGTTGCTGGACATAGACTTCCTCCTCAATGTAGCCGTTTAAGAAGGCACTCTTGACATCCATTTGAAAAAGTTTGAAACCCATGGATGCAGCATAAGCCAAGAGTATCCTAATAGCCTCCAAACGAGCTACAGGAGCGAAGGTCTCCTCATAATCTATCCCCTCCTTCTGACTATAACCCTTCGCTACAAGCCGGGCCTTGTTTCTCACAATGTGGCCCTCCTCTCCTTGCTTGTTTTTAAAACCCATTTTGTCCCAATAGGTTTACAGTCAGGAGGTGGTGGCACTAGAACCCAAACCCGATTTCGCTCAAAGTTCTCTAGCTCCTCATGCATGGCATTGACCCAGTCCGGATCCGTCAATGCGTGTCCAACATCTCGGGGTTCAAAAGACGCAACAAAAGCAGAATGAGCAAAGTGCGAGATGTGCTGTGACCTGGAGCGAGTAACTCGCTCGTCGATGTCGCCGATCATCTGTTCAGGGGGTGCTGGCGCTGGATATGTCGTGGCGCCTCCCGGGAAGAAGTGACCTCCCCCTCAACAGCAGCTGGTTCCACCCCGGGTACAAAAGGTACCGCGCGAGGTGGAGGATCCCACGGCCCCCAGGAAGAAGAAGTGTCGGGGCCGTGAGTCGTCGTCGAGGCCGCCTTTTGCGGCACGGCAGGTGGAGGGGGTGCTGGATCATCTATACCTTCAGCACCCTCGTCCTCATCATCAAAAGAGGCTCTCCAACCTCATGATCACCTGCACGCTCAAAACGAGAAGAGGGACAAACAAGAGTCTCGTCGAAGGTGACATCTGATGTCTCCATGACTCGGTTAGTGTCAAGGTTAAGTACACGATAGGCTCGAGTGTGAGTGCCATAACCCAAAAACACACCGTCAGAAGAACGAGACTCAAACTTGTCCAGGTTGCCTTTCTTCAATATAAAACAGTGGCAACCAAAGACTCTAAAATAACTCACCTTGGGCTGGCGACCAAAACGCAACTCATAAGAGGTCTTCTTCAAAAACGCTCTCAGAAAAATGCGATTCGAAATGTAGCATGCAGTGTTCATAGCTTCGGCCAAAAACGCCTAGGAGTCCTATGCTCATCAAGCATCGTCCTGGCCATCTCAACAAGGGTCCGATTCTTCCTCTCTACAACACCATTTTGAGGTGGTGTATAGGGGGAAGAAAACTGATGCTCCAAACCAAGGCGGTTACAAAACTTCTCAAAATCCGAATTTTTAAACTCGGAACCATTATCACCGAATAGCTCGCATCGAGTTCAAAGGGAACTCGTTCTGAAGACGCAAAATCAGATTGCGAGCAAATGAGAAAGTCTCGGTCTTCTCAGCTAAAAAGAAGACCCACGAATATCTCGAAAAGTCGTCAACAACAACCAAACATACCACTTGCCACCAACCGAGCTCACCCGAGCCGGACCAACAAGGTCCATGTGTAAAAGCTCTCCGGGGTGCGAGGTCATGACCTTAGTCACCGGATGGTGGGGAGCAGCAACCATCTTCCATGTCTGCAAGAATGGCAAACTAGATCCTTCTCCATCGAAAGCTTGGGCAATCCTCGGATTAGGCCAAGTGAGCTAAGTCTTGCAAGCAAGTCGAAGCTTAATGACCGAGCCTCCTATGCCACTTCCAAAGATCGGAGGAAGAAGGACTAGCCAAAGACAGCGAGAAGAACCAAACGATTCCGAGAAATTCGCACAAAAGACTTTCCCAAAGGGCGAAATCAGACATACAAGATCGCCCTGAGGATCTAAGATGCGACTAAGGTTCGGTTAAAACGAATCTCATAGTTATCATCAAAAAGTTGCGAAACAGAAAGAAGGTTAAAATGCAGGTTAGAAACAAGAGCAACATCGCGCAACACAAAGTGCTCATTAACCCGCACCGTCCACGAGACAATACCTTACCTTTACTATTGTCGCCGAAGGTTATGTACTCCTTTCCGGCGACCGGGCTAAGGCTGGAGAACCACTTGGTGTTTCCGGTCATGTGCCTCGAACAACCGGAATCCACCAACCAAACGTCCTCCAACCGTCTTACCTACATCAATAGAAAGACATAGGGTGAGCATACGGTCCAACACTGGGGTTAGTGAAACAAGGGTAATACCAGTGTTGGCCGGCTGCTCAAAAGAACGGTTAGCAGAAAACCATTCCTAGCACGTCTACGAGGGAAGCGATCACCACGCTGAGGAAAACGTGGTCCGCTGGGAAGAAGCGCTCACCGCGATACTTAAACTGCGGTGGGGGAAAGCGCTCAACTAAACCTCCGCCACGGGGTCCGTTACCTGCAAAAGCAGGACCCCGTCGGGCACCCTCTCTACGAGGTTTACGCCTAGGAGCCTGGGGCTCAACTGCTCTAGCGTCTCTCCTCGAAGCTCTCTCCTGCCTAGGCCTAACAAACTGAGGTGCTGGACCTCTAGGCCTAGTCTCCCTCCTCGGGGCTCTCATCTCTTGCCTAGGCCTGTGACCCTGACGTCCGGACCTAGCAGCTCTCCCCTGGGCCTTCGGTACATGTCCACCATGAGCTGGATGGTACATGTCCGGGTTCTCCATCTCCCGAGCCCTGCGCGCCTCTCTCTTGCGCCTAAAGCAGAACTCGCTCAAGTGACCATCTCTCCCACAAAAATCACACTGGTACCTCACCGCACGCACAGGGGGTTGTTGGTGACCAGGGCCGTGGTTGTGGCTCACTTTGCCTTTGCCCTTCTGTGGCAACTCCTCACGAATGGGTGGCATGGCATCAAGCTTGTTCTTGAGGTGGTTTGGCTTGGGTGCCCAAACTGGGTTCTTGGGAGGAGCTCTCGGAGGTTCCTCAACCACACCATCTTCGGTGATAGGCTTGGCAGGCTCTTTGAGTGGAAGCTTGGCAAGTTTGGGAGTAGTGGTGGAATTGGGCTTCTCACATGGGTTCAGACCACTAGACTCTCCAATCTTCCCAAAAACTGAGAGATCAACACTCTGAGCAAAACCTACACCAGGGGTACCAACAGCTCGCTTGAATTGGGAGATCATCATCCCGAGCTGCGGCTCACTACTGGAGACCCATGACAAGATGGACCGAAGGTATGTGTTTTCTTCCTCGGTTTGCATCTTGCCATGCTTCACATTTGCAATCTCCATCTCCAGCCCCTCACACAAAGCACACCTCGAGACACAAGTGCTATCTGAGCTGGCCTTCTCCAAAGACTCAAGCTTGGCATTTTTCTCTGCCAACTCAGATTGCAAGACAGGACAAGTCTTGCATGCACCCAACAGCTGCGGCCTAGCACGGAGCTCATCCACCTCTCCAACCAACGCAGCATACTTACCTCTCAGAGTGAGAAGGTCAGTCATGTGCGCGGTGCACGACTCGCACTCCGTCCCTCCGACACTACCACGGTGGACCGAGCGAACTCAAGCTCCTTCATCGTGTCCTCCCACTTCTGCCTAAACTCCTTGCGCTCTCTAGCGGCACGCCTAAGCAATTTATCTTGGCTAAGGAGGGCAGCAGTCAACTTCTCAACCTCGGAGGAAAGCTCGTCGTAGGTGAGAGATACCTGGGAGGTGTCGTCGTCGTCGTCGTTCCGAGGGGTACGCTCCGGCTCGCCGTCGACCTCATCTCCGAGCGCCATGTGCAGAAGCCGTCGTCGTCGGCGAAGAAGCAGAGGCCGTTCAGCTTGTCCTCGATCCTCTTCTTCTTCTCGGACTCGTCATCGCTCGAGCTGGCGGAGTCGTCATCCGAGCCGTCGACGTCGCTGAGCGTGGCGAAGAACGCGCGCTGCTCAGCTTGCTGCTTCTCCAAGTACTTCTTCTTGATGTACTCTTTGTCGAAGCCGCCCCGTTTCTTGTGCCTTGGGGAACGTGCTTCTCCTTGTACTTGGAGTCGCGCTTGCGCCCATGTTCGCCCTTGCCCAAGTGCTTGTTCTTCTGGGCAGTTGGCGATGAAGTGGTCGGGTCGCCGCCTCGAGCATCCCGTCGTGGGCGCCGCTGTCACGCGTCCCGCTCCTCTCGCGGTCATGCTTGTGTGTTGTGAACCGCGAGAACCGGTTGGCGAGCAAAGCCAACTCGTCATCTCCCAAAGACTCCAGCTGGTCCTCTGTCACAGAAAGAGAGAAGAAAGCGCAAACCAGCTGAGGGTTAGAGGAAGAGCCGGAAACCAAAGCCATGGACGGGCGAGAAGGATTTTCAAAAGAAGCCCTCGCCATAGCATCAATCTCACTGGACTTGAGCTTACTGAAGAGCTCGTCGCAGGTGAGAGTCTCATAGTTCGGCGATTCGATGATTGCCTGAACTTTGGAGTCCCACACCGAACGATCAAGAGTGTGCAAAAGCTTCAAAGCACGCTCATGATCATCAAAAGGCAACTGCTCTCGGTTAGCCCTCATCCTGTTGACAATCACCTGAAAGCGAGCGAATAAACTCTCTATGCTCTCGCCAGGCTGATGTCGGAAGTTCTCATACTCCCTCTTGTACGACTCGTAGAGTCGGGTTTTGACTTGAGAGTGCCCTCATGAAAGCGAATGAGGGTAGCCCAAATCTCCCGAGCCGTAGCGAGATGTGAGACACGATCGAACTCCCCAGCGCTCAAACACGAAAGAGCGCATTACGGGCTCGGCTATTGGCCTCGTGCTCATCGATCTGGATCTGAGTCACACGGGCAGCCAAGACCACGTAATCGGCAGAGTTGCAAATATCCCAGATGAAGAACTCAAACTCTGCAGATAGGCCGACATGCGTATCTTCCAATACGCAAAGTTCGTCCCATCGAAAAACGGCGGTTTGCCCACGCCGCGATCCATGTCGCCTTCGGTGGATCTGGAACCGGCTAAGGTGGAAGATCCTTAACCCGCTCCGATACCAATTGAAGGACCGAGAAGCTACCCGAAAGCGACCAGAGGGGGGGTGAATGGGAGCTTTAAAATTTCCTGCGGAAACTAGATGCCACTGTCCCAAACAACCCCAAATGCAAACCTAGAGCCGACAAGTGTCCACGACCCTAGATGTAGGGTGGATGCTTCCTAGAAGCACAGCGGGACACTAGACAATCCTAGAAAGCCAACCCAAAAGACGGAACTCGAATCCGTTGACGAACGAACGAACCGCGAACGAATCGGCGCGAAACAGCTACGACCGACTCTGGCCAGCGTCCGGTCAGCAGAGACCGGACGCGTCCGGTCGTCCAAAATCGGCTCTGGAACCTTACTGTTCGCGACCGGACTCACGAGTACGGAGCGTCCGGTCGTGTACAGTGCGTCCGGTCGAAACCGACAAAGCCAGGAACAGTGCAAGCGTAGCGTCCGGTCGAAATGCAAACAGAGCGTCCGGTCGAGAGCGTCCGGTCAGTACGCAGAAAGCTTGGCGCCGTGCTCAACGACCGGACTCTGAAAGCGTGCGTCCGGTCAGCCCGACAGAGCGTCCGGTCACCCCGCGACTGCACTGAAACTCCGGCGATTCAACCCATCTCCTCCGAGTCAAGTGCTCTAGGCTTGGGATTCGATCTGAGGAGTCACAAGGAGGTTAGTGAGCTATCTCTAAGAGATCATGGCTCGAACCTAACTCCAAATCGGTGAATCGAAGGAATTCGGGGGAAGAAGAAAAAGAGACCCGAAACTAAAACTTGATCGATCTCCTAGACCGTGAGGTTAGAGATGATTTCTTTCGGTGGAAAGAAGTGCCTCACGATCTAGAGCAACTCAGTTCAAACGGAATCGTAAAAGATAACCGAGCACAAAGATCAAGCGACGGGAAAACTCAAGGCACAAAGCAATCCGCGAAGAACATGATGAACATGAAATCAAAACGCGAATTGACACCAAGAGATGGGATCCAAGGTGAGGATACGGCCTCACTTCCTCGAATCAACAGTACACAGAGTGGAGTCTCTCTGCGGATCTCAACTAGCTAAAGCAGGGGATGGGAGAGTGGAAACCCTAGGTGCTAGGAAGCAAAGACTGCGCTAACTGAGATTGAGATAGGGAGGAGGGTGTCTCCCCTGGACTACTTATACTAACCTAGCCTAAGTCTATTTCCTACTCTACCCCTCACTACTGTATTTACAGAGCGGACCAGCCTAACCCTAAGGCTATTCTAGTCCACCCGCTGGTGGTAGGTAGATCCGACGGCCACGCCCGCACGGTCTTCCGCGTCGCCTCCACGCAACCTTCAGATCGCCGCCACGTGCCGCCACCACTCTGCACCCCCGGTTTGCGGCCCAAACCGGGAAACCAGCCTTTTCCATCAGCCCCCGGTTTTGAGGCCCAAACCGGGAAACCAGCCTCCAGCCCGAGTTTTGTGGCCAAACTCGGAAACCGTCCGCCCCGAGTTTTGAGGCCCAAACTCGGAAACCGGCCCACGCCCAGGTTTTGAGGCTCAACCTGGAAACCGTCGCGCCCAGGTTTTGTGGCTCAACCTGGAAACCCAGCACCCAGGTTTTGAGGCCCAAACCTGGAAACCGTCCACCGTTGGTTTTTCCCGGGCTCTACCAACAAACCGGCGTCGTAGAAGGGATGCACCGCCTGTGCACCCCTTCCACCGACATGATCGCACTTCTCCGCTTGTCGCTGTCTCAGGTGCCAGCCACCACAGCTGATCCTCCGGCCTCCAGTCCATCAGTCCAAGTCCACGTCCGCCCTTCACCGTCCGATACATCGGCATGGCACGTCCGCCGCACGGCACGCCCATCCTTCATCGCGCCCGGTCCGTCGGCACGGCACGTCGCAACTTGACCTTCACCCGCCATCGATCACTGTCTCCGTGCTCGACACCTGCACAACACAAGCCAAAGAACATGCGCATCATCTCCGTTGACAATCACTCATCACACAGAGACTCGGCATACACCCATGTATCCGCAAACTCCAAAAGAATTTGTGTGCTACTTCCTCTTAAAACACACAGTTTCTTGCCTGTGTGGATTCATGTGCTAGTTAAGAAAAAACCCATGGATTTTCTTTTGTTTGCTGGGATTCTTGTGTTGGCTAGGCAGCCCAAATTCGTGTGTTATGTTCCAAAAAAACACACAGTTTTTTGGGTTTCTGGAATTCATGTGTTTTGTTGGCACAAAACACTCATGTGTTGCTTGTCTTAGAAACACATGAGTTTCAACTACACAAGTCCAATATATACTGCCTCATACGACAGTTTTGTTACAAACGAACAGGTGCCTGTTGGCAAGGGTTGTCCGTTGGACCCCAAAAGGTGTCTATTCTATGAACTGTCGTTAGCAGTTGCTAATGACGGGATTAAACTAATTGATCACTAACTAATTAATTCTAACACTCCCCCTTGATCAATTTGATCTTGCGTAAGCACCATTTCTTGTTCATCAATAAAAAGTCTTGAAGCTTTGGAAAAATCCTGTGGGAAAAATCCAAAGTATATCGATATACCCGGCAAAACACCTTAAAACCCATTGGGAAAAATAAGGAGAAACACCATGATATATATAAATCCTAATGTTAATAGACCCTTTAGATGATCCTAAAGTCTTAGTCTAAAACAACTTTGATCAGAGATCAATATGTCATATATTATCTTTGAAAAACCTCTATAAGAAAAAATAGATAATATGACACTTACTATGTGTTACAATTACCTCATTAAAAACTTTATGTGAGAAAACTCAAAATAGAGTAAAACTCATATAAAGGAAAAGAGTATATATAATGATGAAGTAGGTTATATCTAGAGAGATTCTCCCTCTGATTCCTGCAAATCTTTAAGTCTTCTCATACCAATACCGTCAACACATTTTCGGAATGCGGAGTATGGTAGAGATTTTGTGAATAAATCCGCAAGATTATCACAAGATTTAATTTGCAAGATTTCTATCTCTCCATTCTTTTGGAGCTCATGGGGGTAAAATAACTTAGGAAAATATGCTTTGTCATATTACTCTTAATATAACCTGATTCCATCTGAGTAACACATTCCGAATTATCCTCAAAGATAATTGTCGGTGTCTCGACTGCACCAATACCACATGACTTAGTTATGTGGTGTATTACTCTACGAAGCCAAACGCATTCGCGTGAAGCTTCATATAAAGCAATAATTTCTGAGTGATTGGTGGAGGTGGACGTTAATGTCTGCTTTGAAGACTTCCAAGATATCGTTGTACCACCTTGCAAGAAACAAAGCCTGTTTGCGATCTGCCATTATGGGGATCTGATAGATAACCAGCGTATGTATATCCTAACAAAATTGGATCTTGATTTCTACTATAGAGCAATCCAAGATCTCTTGTGCCATTAAGATACCTCAGAACTGTTGTAACTCCTACCCAATGATGTTTGGTAGGAGCAGCACTATGTCTTGCTAGTAAATTAACCGTGAATGCAATATCCGGCCGAGTGTTGTTTGCAAGATACATTAGTGCTCCAATGACACTGAGATATGGGACATGTGGTCCTAATATCTCTTCTTCCTTTTCACGAGGTCTAAAAGGATCCTTTTTCACATCTAAGGACCATACTACCATCGGGGTTTTTGTTGGATATAATTTGTCCATATGGAATTTCTCCAATACTTTCTGGATATAGGCAGCTTGGTATATGAATATACCAGAAGGTAAATGCTCAAGTTGTAAACCTAACCAAAATTTGGTTTGACCCAAATCCTTCATTTCAAACTCCATTTGTAAATGATGACGTGCTTCATTAATATCAGGTCTGTTGCCAATGATATTGAGATCATCAACGTAAACTGATATGATACAGAATCCTGTTGATGATTTCTTAATGAAGACACATGGACAATCATCATTATTTGTGTATCCCTTCAATTAAGGAATTCACTTAACCGATTGTACCACATTCGGTCTGACTGTTTTAAGCCATATAATGACTTATGCAACTTCATGCAACTTGATGCATACATGTTGATTTGCGGATATGGTGATTCATCCATCTGGAACCTTCATGTATATATCCGAATCTAATGACCCATATAAGTATGCGGTCACTACGTCCATCAACTGCATAGATAGACGATTTTGTGCCAATGCTATTAAGTATCGAAACGTTATACGGCTCATTACTGGAGAGTAACTTTCGTTGAAATCAACTCCAGCTCTTTGTCTAAACCCTTGTGCCACTAGCCTTGCTTTATATCTCACCACTTCATTGTGTTCGTTCCTTTTACGGACGAAAACCCATTTGTATCCTACAGGAAGGATACCAGGAGGTGTTGGCATTACAGCCGAAAATACTTCCCTTTTATAAAGCGAGGCAATCTCTGTTTCAATTGCTACTTTCCAACTATCCCAGTTCGAGTGCTTCTTGCACTCAGTCATAGACTTAGGATCTGAATCAGTTTGAAGGATATTCGCAATTTCTTCAGAGAAATATATGTCGACTATTATGGACTTACGATCATAAGACTCTCCAGTCTCTATAAAATTTATAGCAATTTCTTCTATCCTTAAAGGTTCATCATGACTTCCCGAAATGATGAATCTTGGGTCGTCCGATATTTCAGTCTCAGTGTTTATGCGCATAACTGAGTTAGATTGTGGATCACTACTATCCATAGGACATTGTATGTCCTCTAGGTGTCTTTCAACCAAAGGTTGAGTTAAATTTCCAGTCTTCTTTTGCTTGCCAGCAATCACATCTTGCATCTTGGAAGTGCTTCTCCCCCTCTTTTTGCCAATAGGGGGTTGAGTGGTTTTATTAGGTACCTCTACTCTTTCGGGCACATTCCTTGCAGAATGGAGAGACTTTGTGACACCTTTATAATCAGAGAAAGCGTCTAACAGATTGTTTGCAATATTTTGCAAATCAATAATTCTTTGAACTTGTAGTTCAGTTTTTGTAGTACGTGGGTCAGAAAATGAGATGCCTTTTGCATCCCAATCAATTTCCTGACATTCTTTTCGGTAAAATTCTCCCCCTAATGCCAGAAAGTGATCCTCATTAAAAATACAATCAACGAACCGTGCTGTAAATAGATCCCCAATTAGAGGTTCTAAATACTTAATGATCGACGAAGATGAATATCCGATATAGATCCCCAGTTTCCTGTGAGGGCCCATCGATGTTCGCTGAGGTGGTGAGATGGGTACGTATACGGCGCACCCAAATTTACGCAAATGGGAAATACTCGGAGGATTCCCACGTACTAACTGCAATGGGCAGGTTTCGTGATATGCAGTTGGTCGTAGTTGGATTAGATCAGCAGCGTGCAGGACTGTGTGACCCCAACACGACCTAGGCAATTTGCAATTCATCAACATAGGTCTTGCAATGAGCTTGATTCGTTTAATCAACGATTCAGCCAAACCATTCTGAGTATGTACACATGGAACAGAATGCTGAACCTGAATACCCAGAGCCATGCAATAATCATTAAAAGCACGTGATGAGAATTCAACAGCGTTGTCCATTCGGATTGATTGGATCCGATGTTCAGGATAATGTGCCTTCAACATGATAAGTTGGGCCATTATTTTGGCAAAAGCATGGTTGTGTGTCGATAAAAGACACACATGAGACCATCTTGTCGATGCGTCTATTAAAACCATGAAATACCTGAACGGCCCCGATAATGGTTGAATCGGACCACAAATATCCTCTTGAATTCATTCAAGGAATTTATGTGGTTCAGCTCTAATTTTAAGATGTGATGGTCTTAAAATTAATTTCCGCATAGCACAAGCAGTGCAACAAAAATCTTTATTTTGGGAAATTGGCGTTATCCATATCATGACCTATGGAATTGCCGATAATTTTCCTCATCATCCCTATTCCAGGATGCCCAAGTCGATCATGCCAGTTACGGAATGTATCGACGTCTCGGAAAATTATTTTATAAGCAACATGTTCTACAGGTTTAATGTATTATATTGCAATTTAAATCCAATAGAGATTAAAATTGTAATTGTATGGAAGGCATAGTTAAATTACAACTGGCTCAACAAGCAAATTTAACCTGTATGTGGTGCAAAAGTGTGGTTTGGGGCACCAACATACCAATTCTATTATAAAATTACAAATGTAACCAATATATTGGTGCATAACGGGATTTTTTGGTGTACCAACATATGTCAAACAAGTCATCAAAATTACAGATGTAATATATGTGGTGCAAACGGGTTTGGGTGCACCACACATTCCATAAATAATAGAAAAGTCATTGCATAAAAATAATATAATGACAAAGTACAGCAGTATATAAAACAACAAGAAACATACAAATAAACTGATGTTCTTGCAGAAAATAAACTAGCAAACTATATCTAATCAATCTAGACTACTGCTGATCAGGAAATAAAAAAACTAAATATAAAAACGAAAAAAAGAAAAGGAAAAGAGCTCGGAAGTGGCAAGCGGCCCAGCCGGCTAGCGAGCCAGGCGGACAGGCCAGCAGGCCAGCCCGCAGCCCATGGCTCGGCAGCTAGCCCGCGGCCCATGGCTCGGCGGCCAGCCCGCGGCCTAGGCACGCGTGGCCAGCCAGCCCGCCTGCTCTGGCGTGGCATATATAAACGCCGGTGGTTAGGGTTTGGAAACCCTAACCGCCCGAGCCCATAACCGCCACCGCCCGAGCCCATAACCGCTGCCGCCGCCAACCGCCACCGCTGCCAGCACCCGCCGCCGCCGCCGACACTATTCGCTGCCCCCTTCGAAGATGTTCGTCGTCTGCTGCCTTCTCCCCTCCCCCTTTACCTCACATGGTGGATCAGGGCCCTTGCCCTTGGTCCGGCCGACGAGGCAGATCCGGTGCGTCCCCGGCGAGCTCCGGCCTTGGGGCCGTCTCTGCAAGCCGGGATCGGCGGATCCACCCCCACCGACCCCACCTTGGCGATTCAGAGGCGGTGAGCCGCCTCCCCCTCGACCGAGGAGGAGACGAAGCCTGCCCCGAGGGCGTAGTGTGACGGGAGGACGCGCGGGCGCTCGATCTGCCGGCGGTTGGCCATCACGTCGGCGAAGGTGCGCGCGCGGATCGGAGGAGGTGGAGGTGGGAGGACGACGTTGAGGTCGTAGGCGAAGCCCGGTGGCCATGCGTCCACACCGGTGCTGTTTGTGGGGAACGCAGGGGCGTCGCGGCGACGGGCCATGCTGCCTCCTCCATTCCATGGCTCAGCGTTCGCGGACAGCGGCAGTGGAGGAGGGGGCAGCAACATCGACGGAGGCGGCCTCGGCAGGGATGACGGCATCGGCGGGACGTACGCCGGCGTTGCCCCGGCACTGCGGGCGGGCATCATCGGACCTTGGCGATGGCAGGAGCCGGCGCCGTTCATCAGCCGTGATGAACGGGATGCCGGGCGCGGCGTCGAAGGGCGACCACCGGCGTTCGGGCCGCCGGCGTAGGAACGGCGAGGGGCGATGCAGCGGTTCTGGATGTCCCGGAGGACACGGCGAATGGCGCCCTGAAGGACGAAGCGCTGAACGCCTCTAGGGTGCGTGTTGCCACGTGCTATGGCGGTCTCGACGGCGTCAGTGACGGCGTCGACCATGGCGTTCATGAAAGGTATGGGGGTTGTCATCTTCTACCTTTAGTGGTGAACAGCGACTCCAGCGAAGTTCCCGGCCAACTTCTTCTCCTTCCTCTGTCCGGCCTCAGCAGTTGTAGAGTGCGTGCGTGATAACGTTTTAAATGGGAAAGGATGAAATGATCGATAATGATCCTGTGTATTACTGATGAATATGTGTTACAAATATATACTCCCTCATACGGCAGTTTTGTTAGAAACGAACAGGTGCCTGTTGGCAAGGGTTGTCCGTTGGACCCCAAAAGGTGTCTATTCTATGAACTGTCATTAACAGTTGCTAATGACGGGATTAAACTAATTGATCACTAACTAATTAATTCTAACAATTTTGAAGTGGGTGGGTCACCATGGATGCCAGCAAGGATAGACCGAGAATAAATGATTGGCCACATACAAACATAAGCCACAAACAAGGCACATGCAGGGTCCCTCCATATATACTTGGCCCTGTCCCCAACATTTGGCCGTGCACCATAATCTACTTATCGGTATTATTGGTGTTGTCTTTTGGCAAATGCTGGTAATACCAATATCTGTCATTGGGTCTTCCCCCTACTTAATCCATAAAAATGGATTTCAAAATAAAAATAAAACATTTAGATCCAATGAAACATTGTTCTGAAACGTATATCTTAATTTGTGATGTGTGTGCTGTTGACATAATATAATTGATTTTAGTTTTAGAAATTATGTTTAGCAGGTTGTGCATTTGTGTGTTTGGACTGCAGTGGTAAAGAAGTTGGTACGTGACCTTGAGGCTGCAATTTGAGTCTTCAGAATGCTTAATTTTTTGTTGTTTGTTTTTTTTGGAAAGATTAATTAAAATATAAACAGTAGTACGTAGTGTGTGCCTCAAAGAAAGTACAACGTTGGCACTTCCAACAACAGTATTGATTGAAGCAAAGGAAAGATCCACTTCCTTAGTGGCACTACACAACGTGACCACCTACCTATATTATATATATATATATATATATATATATATATATATATTAGTACATAGTCCTCTCTATTTGGCAAGTAATAACATGGCAGAACGCACCACTAGTTAACCAAATAGAGGTATATAGTAGGGTGTTCTAGGGTAAGAGATATGGTGCCCATGTGTATTGGGAATGGTAGGCAAGTGGGAAGCTTTTACAATTCCACTATACGAAGAACGAAGTGTGTGTCCTTTGCTGAGCAATTTTCGTCCATTGTCCCTGCTCTACTCACCTTCTCCCTCCAATGGCGGAAGCCAGAAGGAGAGGCATCCTCAATGGCGGCACATCATGCTCCCCAAATCCACTACTGGTAAACAAAGTTGGGCGGATGCGACCGTCGTCGGCTTGTCTGCTTGTGGGGGTTCCCCCTTCGGGCCATCTGCAGGCCGGGCCATCTGCAGGCCGGGCCTATGGACCACCATGGCCGTGTGCGGAGGACCGCCTCTTGAAGATGCAGCACTAGGCGTACACGCAGGCCAAGGAGTTTTCCGTCGAGCACAATCAAGGACCTCATCACCGAGCTTGAGTTCCTGCATAGCATCTGCTGTGAGCACGAGAACGTGGAGACCCGCTTCCTGTCCGTTATGGCACGTTCAACCCATAGACGGGTGTCGTCTCTAACAACCTCGAATATAACGTACAGACGGCTAAAGAGACGGGTCATACAACCTAGAGACGGGTCATACATCCGGAGTCGTCTGGAAGCTAATTAATGCATTACATATAGCCACAAGATCAATCATGGATATCATTTTGTAAACCATTGTGTTGCTATTTGATACAAAATGAATCACAACAACTACTCTCAATTGACACTAACATTATTTATATGGTAATGTATCAGCATATATAACATGACAGCATGTACAATTTAGAGATTCGTGACATGCCCAGATATCATATAACTAAAACATGGCCATGTATGACCTAGTTTTAAGATAACAGATAACCAAATACATGACTAAAGCACTTCAAGTACGTATTTAGAGGCTGCTCATTGTTCCTGCTCATCATAGCATTTTGTTATATACAGTATGAGTCTTCACCTCTTTACGGATATCACCTGACTACATACAGGAAAGGAAAGTAAGAGAGCTTCAGAACCTAACAAATGTAGTCCAGATAGCAATTAAATATTCACATGGCAAGTACTGTACACAATTATATGAGAAAGTGGTCTAAAACAACACAATTATATGAGGCATAAAAGAAGTACCTCATCTCAGCATAGTATCTCATTAGAATTTGAATGCGCTTCAGCCTGAGATGATAGATCACCTAGCAACACATTGGAAAAGCACTGCAATTTCAGAAATTAACACACACCTAGACTGAACATGGTCATCCCAAGTCATCCATCTAAATTTTTTGGGAAAGTCGTCGCTGAAAAGAATTTCAGATTGAAATGTAGCTGATACTCAAACTTCAAAGTTTCAGAAATTACCTTCAGAAATTACCTTCTTCAGTGAAACTTCAAACTTTCAGAAATTACCTTATTTAGTTTGAATGTCGCCAGCTACCATAACCTTTCGATCAAGAGTCCTCCCACTGACTATTCTTGTAGTGAAACTTATAGCCATATTTATGGAAAAAAGACAAGTATAATTTACTGCTTTAGTGTGTACCGAAGAGGACTGATAAAGTGGATAAATAGCTTTTCCTGCAGATCGTCGGATACTCTGTTTTTGTATACTGATTATTTGCGGGTACAAGTGGATAATTTTTGTAGAACAAGAACTCATGGAAGATTTACAAAAATGGTTAATTGTTTTCACAAGTTTCGAAAGTATGTTGGATCTGAACAAGAACCGAAAGATTTACACGTAACAAGAACTTCAATTAGAATATATAAGTGTTCTTATCATGGAGGAAGCAGAGCCTGGGCGGAGCTCGCCCGCATGCTTGCGGCGGCCGAGGCGGGAGCTCGCCGATGTGCACCGCACGACGCGACGGAGCTGGCCCGGGCGTTTCTCATGGTGGTCAGGCAAAGCTCATCGTGCCCAACCCACGGCATAGCGGAGCTAGTCCGCACGTCTCGCAACGGCCACGGCGGAGCCTGCGATACGGTTTGCGGCGGCTGAGTGGAGAATGGCTTTGCGGCGCCGCCACCACCGCAGCCGGTGAGGCACCCTTGCTCTTCCTAGATGCGGACGAGGCGCGAGAAGTCCTTGCAGTGCGCGCCCAAACTGAATCCGCACGCATGGGATCCGCGAGACCCAGGGTCGGCGAGGCACAGCGGTGCTGGAGCCGGCGACTCAGCCTCGGGCCACGAGCTCTCCTCGTCGTCTCGTGAGGCGATGAAGGCTCCGTCTCTATGCACTGGTGGGGTTCTTTTTGCAAATATGTCATCACGCAGACGGGCTCGAGACGCCCGTTGTACGTGCCCTTAGTGTTTACAAAAATAAGGTCATGCATTTATGTTTGCGGACCAAACATGTAATGTTTACTGCAGCAGGAAACCTAGGCTTTGCCGAGTGCCTGGGGCTTTGCCGAGTGCCAAATTTTGGGCACTGGGCAAAGAGCCTCTTTGCCGAGTGTCGGCCACGTGGCACTCGGCAAGGCGCAAACACAAGGCAAAGGATGCTTTGCCGAGTGTTAGATGTCGGCACTCGGCAAAGATCTGCCGAGTGTCGGCATCTGACACTCGTCAAAGCATATGGCCCCGAACTGTGCCACATGGTCGGGTCTTTGCCGAGTGCCGCTAGGCTGGCACTCGGCAAAGAGCTCTTTGCCTAGTGTTTTTTTTACACTCGACAAAGCCAGTTTTAAAATTACATTTTGAAGTAGTAAATTAATCCAAATGAAAAAGTTTTGAACTACAAAGTTGGTTAACTTATCAGATGAACCAATTTTTGTTTTGGTGATTTCTTCATTTGAAAAACTTAAAATAAATTCGTTCACAAATCTTATATATCTCTCTGGTAGTTTATAAAACTACAAGAGTGATATATAAAACTACGATGTCGGATGCACAAATGGTCCAAACCAAAATAAACTTTGTAGATCTTGACAAGTTATGAAAGTTTATAGTTGATAACTTTTTAATTTGAAGTCATCTAGTTATGCAAACTGCGTTCGAATTTGAAAAATTTAAAATTTGAATTTTTTAAAATACCTCGGATGGAGAATTGACCAAAATGAAAGTTATAGATCTCAAAAAGTTATGAAACTTTGGTGTTGACAACCTTTTGATTTGAAATCTTCTTGTCAACAAAAACTACGTTTCAAATTGTCAAATTTGAAATTCAATTTTTTATAAACGACTTCAGATGGAAAAACTACCAAAATAAAGTTGTAGATCTCAAAAAGTTAGAAAACTTTGTAGTTGACAACTTTTTTATTTGAATTCGTTTAGGGCTCAAATAAGCAAGTTACACTCGGTTTAGTATAATATATAGGTAACCGAAACGAAGATGAAATGTATATGTGTGTAGTGCAGTGGTATAGGAGGCTCCGCGCGAATGAGAGGTCGTGAGTTCGAATCCTGCTGACTGCGTGAGAGAAAATTGCGTGAAAAATACCAGGACTGGACTTGTGATTTCAAGGGAAATAGGTGGGTGCTGCCTAGTGGGCCCCTCCTCCAATTTAATAAAAGTTTTTCTCTATTTTTTTGGATTTGTTTTCGTTTTTTCTTTGTCGAGTGCCAAATATGTCAGCACTCGGCAAAGCCTTCGCCGAGTGCCCGATATTTGGCACTCGGCAAAGAGCCCTTTGCCGACATTTTCTTTGCCTAGTGCTCTTTGCCGAGTGCGGCACTCGGCGAAGCCTTCGCTGAGTGCAAAAGGCTCTTTGCCGAGTGCTGCCAGCACTCGGCAAAGTCTGATTGTGAGTCTGACCTTAGACTATTGTAGAATACTCTGTATAATTAAGTTAACACAAGTTCTACTTCATCATGAACATGAACCACGAATTTGAAAAAAAAAATCAGTGTCTGAACTAGATAATTCATGCGAGAAGAATTCTCAACTAATTTCCTGTTTTACTCTAGAAAAGTTGGTTTATCTCATACTTTGTGCCTTCATTTTCATATGGCTTCACTGAATTTACACGACAACACAAACCATCAGATGGTTTTTTTGTAGGTGGGTGTGGCCATCCTATTATGTCTTCTGTTACTTATTAATTAATTGCATGCCAGTAGATTTTTCAAATCGACCACCCTATTAGTCTATTCATTGTGCTGATTACCTGATCCTTGGGGTGAAACTGAAAGTACACTGCCTACACGGTTGCCAACTGCAGTATTATTGACGATTAACTAGGGGATGAGAAAAATAGTACTGGGACTACACAACCTGACTGCCTATATTATATTACTATACATAGTGCCTTCTATTCCACGCGAAACCTTACAAAACGTAACCACTAGTTAGCAGAAGTGAAGAGAGTAAGATGTTGTTAGGAGTAAAAAAGGTTGGTGCGCCCATGTACATGTTTTAGGAACAGGAGGCAAGAGGGAAACACGTTTTAGGTACTCGTCTACATGGAGAGAGGTGGCAGGAGAAGTGGGATCAATCAATCCAGTTTCATTGGCTGACTGACAAGTTTTTTCTTTGCGCAGAAATCAGTGATGACCTCCTCTTTTCGATTTGGTTGCCGTGTCGGCTCACTATACCACAACCAATAATTAGCGTCAGACAACGGTCGCTAAAATAGAATATTAACAACCAACAATTGGTCGGTATAAACTTCTAACAGAATATCGGTCACTATTTTACTTTGTAGCGACCAATTATTAGTCGATACATATATTTAATTGTAGCCTCACACTATCGGTCGGTAAAAATATATATTAGGATCCAATAATCGGTCGGTATAGCCTTTTTTTTGTTTTAACAGTACGTCCAGCCCAGCCCACTCGCATGCGATGAAAAATTCGTGGCCCATCAGTCCGAGAGTGAAAACCCTACCCCTAAACTCTCACGCAAGACTCAAGAAAAAAAATCAGGGACTCAACACGGTCGCTAGCAGCGCCGCCGCACACACTCTCCTCTCCGGATCTTCACCACCGGAGCCTCTTCGCTGCGGCAGCCGTCCCTGCCGCCGCCGTGGACGTCCTCGCCATCGCGGTTGTCGTGGCCGCCGTCCACCATGCCACGGCTTTCGGGCCCGCTGCCGCCGCGAACATCCTCGCCATCGTGGCTGTTGTGGCCGCCGTCTGCGTCGCCACAGCCGCCGTCCTCGCCATCTCCTACGCACAGATCTGCTCCACACGCAGGGAAACCTCTTCTCTCCGCTCTCCTCATTGCACTGCCATCCTTAATCCGATGTCCCCGCCCCAGCCGTCGTCCACACCCCATTGCAAACATGTTTTGTCGATCTATTGGTTGTTTCCTCTGCATCTATGTGACTTCAATTCATTGTCTGCTGTTTAGGGTTCGTGTGGGCCATGCTGACCGCTCAACGCATCAGGAGAGCTTCAAGTTGGAGAATAACATTCTCTTTATTTCATCACTATACACATATAGGCTTATGGTTGTTTCTTTTTTTCAGGCCATCTAGTTTAGTGCCTGAAGTACTCTAAAATGAAGTAGACTACGTATTTGACAACTACCTGTAATTGAAGGTCCAAGAATATGATGATACTTTTGTGGTTGCAGCTCACTTCTTGAAAAGTAGAAATGGAAATACCATCTGAGTTGCTCAAGGATGAGAAAATGACACGGTAAGCTTCCAATACATGCCCTTTATATACGAATATTTTTTCATATTCACAAGATTACCATGTTTTTGTATAAACAGTTGTACATGTGTAAATATTGTTGATTAGTAACAAGGTTCTGTTTGAGAATTCATACACCCTTTTGCCGCCCACAGACAGAGCTAATATGACAACCTAGAAGAAGAATTCTTTTTTAATTGCAGAAACATAAATGTAGTGTAGGTGCTGTGCATATGCAGTTCTGGAACTGGCTTATCACACCATATGGAAGGCCATATTGATCACTAATTTGGGACTTGTTTTGAATCTGCGCATATGCACTAAACAAATAAGAATCACACTTAACAAGCTATCACTTGTACTTTTGCTGTTAGGAACTTAAACTCAAACACCCCTAGTACGAATGCTGATGGAGAACTAGATGCTTTTATGCCTGATCAACCACCATGACACTGCCAACAAAGTAACAACAGCGCGGAAAGTCTTGTTTACCTCTAAGCTAATTTACTGAACTTGTGTCATTTACAGAACTTGCAAAATTGTCTAGCGGCTGAGGCAAGGTTGACACAGTGGCTGGTGTGGTTCTTGTGCAGGAAAGGTGTGTGGCGGAAACTCATGCAGCTGCAAGGTAGCTTCCTCGTGTGCAGAAAAGGTGTGTGGCGGAAACTAACGTAGCTGTAAAAAATTTCTTTGGTTTAGATAAGATGATTTGCAAAAAATGGTTACCTGATAGAAAGGTTGAAACTAATGACAACTTGTTAAAGCAATATAACTAGTCACATCTAATATAATTTGTGTTATATTTTTTTTGAGCTGGCTATGTGTGTTTTTGATTTCGGTTCTCTTTCCCTGGGAAGGATCAAGGCACATGTACTGTGGCGATATAGCTGTTTCAGTAGCGTAGATGCCAAACTTTTTATGTGTGCTATGTGGACCAGGGAACCCACTTTGCAGCAGAGATTTGTTCTGTATTTCTGCTGCCAGTAGTCACCCGACAGCTAAATCTTTTGAGTTCTGAAATCTATTGGTCTTCTAGATGTTTGTGACACCTCTTCAAATTCAAAGCCCATGGACTCAGTTGCTATGGCCTTCGGCATTGCATAGTTGCCTATCCCATTTATGTGCGAGATGCGCCAGTATAGAACCTCCCAGCAGAAATTTACGTTTGGTTGTGTTTCTGTTGCCTATCAAATCCTGTTTTTGTGCGGCTGTTTACTGTGGTTTCTTCTGCCTGTCTAATCCTGTTATTCGTGTTGCTGCAATCTACTTGCACAAGTCCACCTGCTCTCTCACTTGCATACCATGTCCTCACTAATTAGAAGATATATTAATTAATTATGGTTATGTGAAATGTGTTATATCTCTAGACTGGTTCTGAAATGTCCTTTCTAGCACATGTATCTATCTAGCTTATCCTTTGTAGTACATGAATCTAGCTTAGTAGTTGGCATTGAAAGAAAACCTTGACCTTGGTTTTCAATTTGTTTAGTTCTTGAAAGGACTGGAAAATAAATGCTGAAATTGTGAGCAAGGCATAAGATAGCTGGTAATACAATCTTTATTTTTCATGACGTGTTAATGTACTATGCAATGTTTATCCCATTGTATCCTAGCTTAAAACCAGAATGTTAATATTGGATTGAATATGTTTTTCAGGCATGTAGTTCTGGGAGGTGCAGTTAGCAGAAGCATGCTTGATGGTGTGTACAAGCCATTGGGAGTCTTCATGAAAGATAGCTTAAAAGGCGTGGAGCGGCCAGATGTGTTCCTGGTCTTAGTCCGTAGTTTTTGGGTTTCTAGTGGTGGGGTTGCTTTGGTGTACATGGTTAGCTAGTGTGAACTCTTTAGAAGTTCATGTGTTTTTCATGTGCTGTGTGGTAGGTGACTAGTAGAGTATATTCAAAGTACAACTGTACACAATATTGACTTCACTGAAATATATGAGATATGTTTCTAATTATGTGATTGATGTGTAACGTTAACTTTATAGATTATGCTAAACAAACCTATAGTTATATGGTTAATTTGAAATTATTATTAATTATATAATCATCTCCCACATAGCAGCAATGGATTGTTGGTCGGTAAAAATATATATACCATCAAACCATTGGTTGCTAAATCTTGTAACAGATCATTGGTCGCTAAAAATATAGTGTCCAATCATCGGTCGGTATAGACCCTGTCGGTCGCTATAGATTTATAGCGACGCCACTTATAGCGACTTATACATCGGTCGCTACAACGTTATAGCGACCGATGATCGGTCGCTATAACAGCTTATAGCGACAATTTTGGAGACGCTACAAATTGGCTGTGGTATAGTGACTGGCCTTGTGCCGGCGGCTGGACACCTGATCCTATGGACACGCCCAGCGGACACATGGGCACACCCTCCTGCACAGCACGCAGCCCTAAACATGGGCCTTTTGCTGTATAGTTTCCTCCAAATTAGTTTGCTATCTTCTTTGTACTTAGTTGGTTCTCCAAGTGCGTGTTTGTAAGTACTAATAAAATAGTACCTCAAGTCATAGCACTTGGGTTTTAACCAGGAGACATTTGGTAGGAGACAGTGCCACTAAGAGCAACTCCAAGGGAGTCCCTTAACAAGCCCCTATTTTATTTTTAAGGTGCTCAAACAAAAAACAACTCCAATGGACCTCCTATTTGGACTCCTATTTTTGGAGGACTTCCAAAATTTAGTTTGAGGCCCCAGGAACAGGGGCTCCTATCCGCTCCGCGACGCTCGCCCCGTGCGTCGCCGTTCCCCGCTCCCTCGCCGCTCCCCTCCGGCGAGCGCGCCCCTCCTTGCAGTCCTCCCCTCCGGGATCCGGCGCACACACCAACTGCAAGAGCGCACCAGAAAGAAACCACCAAGGAGTCAAAGAAGCGAAAGGAGCTGCACATCCGATTCTGATCCCTCTGCCGATTTCGAGTTGCGGTTGTCGTCTCTGACCGACCATGCACAAGATCCTGGCCCTCTCCATCCTGAGCTCGTCGCCTGCGGACCTCTCCGCGGCCGTGTTCTTCTCCACCCGCCTGTCATGGTGGACCTCCGCCACCAGGAAGCCTCAGGCGGACACGGCGCCGCCGAAGCAGGACAAGGCTGCCACCGAGCAGCGGGGGCTCGCCGCGGCCCCCGGCACCGGTGGCAGAGCGCCAGCGTGAGGCGTGGCCAAGGTTCGCGCCAGAGTTCGACAGCCTCAACTGCTTCGAGTCCATCATCTCCTTCTGAAATTCAGGGAGCGTTCCGCGTGACATCATGACATGGGAGTAATTCGGGGAGCATACTTCTCTCCGTGTCATGCTAGTTGTTCTGGTCAGGCTGGAGGAGGGGTAGAATAGAGTCTTAGGCTGGAGTTGCTCTCAATTTTGGGCCCCTATTTTTACAGGCCAGCATGCAAATGAAAAAAATAGAAACTCAATTTGCATGCTGAGCTGGAGTTGCTCTAAGACACTAGGAGAACCCCACTTGCTAGTGTGGTAAACATGGAATGCGCCGACCAGCCGAGTATTGCCACCTAGCAAGATGCATTCATAATTTTTTATACACAAGCATCAGAAATGGATGGAACTACAGATGAGTGCTGCTGTTTCAAGGATGGGCCAGCTCTATGTTGGTGTACTCCCTCCGTCAGGTTGTGTAGTCCCAATAAAATGTCATTGAAAGTGTCGTTTTAGCTCATATTATTCAAAAATTTTATGTAAATATTATTATTTTTTTATAATTTATTTTATCACTAGAGATACTTTAATAATGATTTATTTATTTAATTATTTGTATAAAAAAATGAATAGGGACGAACGGTCAAACCAGAAGCTCAAAGTAAATAACGTCATTTTTTTTTGGTCGGAGGAAGTATAACTGTTAGTTTCAAGGATGGGCCAGCTTTGTCTTCTCAAGGGATGTGCTCACCCTTTTGTCTGCTGCACATATGTCGACCAACCCTTCAAGAGACTGTGAGAGACTGTGCTAAGCAGTTGCCCTGACTAGTACATGTCCCCATTTCTAATACACCTATGCGGTCAATAATTTCATTGCAACTCCGTTATCATCCATCTGTCCCTCTTTCTATTAGTCTATACACGGTATTTTTCGTGCAAAATCCATGGCTAACGCGGCCGGTGCAATTCGAACTCACGACCTCGCCCTCTCGCGGAGGATCCTCTACCACTGCACCGCACACTCACATGTGTTCAAATACACCTTCGGTTCCCCACATATTATACAAACCCGAGTGTAATTTGCTTGTTTGAGATCTTAAACGATTTCAAATCAAAAAATTGTCAACTGCAAAGTTTCATAACTTTTCGAGACGAACAACTTTTGTATTGGTCATTTCTCCATCCGAGGTCGTTTACAAAATTTGAATTTCAATTTGAGACCATTCAAACATATTTTTTCGATGACAAGATGACTTCAAATTAAAAAGTTGTAATTTACAAAATTTCATAACTTTTTTGAGACGAACAACTTTTATTTTAGGTGTTTTCTCATCCGAGATAGTTTGAAAAAATCAAATTTTAAAAAATACATCTATTTCTAGTGGGGGTTGTCTTAACGAACCGCCTGTAGAAATGGATTTCTACAGGCGGTTCTAGACTTGAGGTCCACCGGTTCATTTCTACAGGCGCGTGGTAACTCAAACCGTCAGTAAAAAAAATTTGGGGCGCTAGAAAAAATCATCATTCTACTAGTGTACGTAGTTGATCCCATACGACTAGCATGTATGTGCTAGGAGCCATGATTGGTACTCATGGGGAGTCACTGGAGATATAGATATGATGATCATCCCTGTCAATACAAAGGGGGCAATGAACAATTGCCAGTCGTAAGAGTGGCAACGTTATTAATATTAAATAACAACGAACGAGCATGTAATAAAATCCATCCACTCTGAAACTATTTGTTTTTTTTTGTTTTAAGGATGACAAGAGGAAGACACTAGCATTGTGGGACATGGGCATACTGCTCTGCCACTTTGCTAGTTTGTGATCCTAGCACTGAACATGTGAGGAGATGTAGCTCCTACAAGAAAAAAATTGAAGAGAAATCGAGCTAATCACAATATATGTTGTGTGTTCTAGGTTTAATACAGAATAGTACATAAATTGTACTTGAACAAATATGTGTTCGAGCAAACTTGAAGAAGAATATGAACAAAGTAATATTAGCTGTTGGTGTAAGTAGTATCTCAAGTTGTAACCATTTTTGAAAATTGGATATATCAGAGGAAATAAAGGACCTCTCAACCTTTGTCCTCCAAAAACACATCCAAAACATTGCTCGCGAGCACAAAAATCGGAAGATTACATGCACATATGACATTGACTCCAAATTCAACCAATGCTCAACACACACACCATGCTGGTCTCCCTGCATAAGCTACCGCTGACCGAGCCCAACGAACACCAAGGGCCCACGAGCAGGATTATCTCAAACATATTCGTCATGTAGTGTCCACTTTCCATTGGCCTCCGGTTCCCAATACACCAAGCAGGAACCTTTCTTTTTGAAGGACCGAAAAAGTCAAACCAGGCGACCAGAGGGGGGGTGAATGGGAGCCTCAAAATTTCTTCACAGAAACTAAGGCCTCTGTCCCTAATAAAAGCAACCCCCAAAACCCCAAACAAAACCGTGATGCCCACGACCCTTGGAAGAGGGTGGATGATCCCTGAGATCACAGCGAGGCACCACTGATCAGAAAGTACGAGGAAACTGGCGGAGAACTAAGCCAACGAGGCCTCGGGGCGAAACTCCGATTCGCCCGAGGCTTTGGAAAGGGCTCAGGCCAAAGTAGCGATTCGCCCGAGGCTGAGGCCCGAGAGAGAGAGGGCTCGGATCAAAACTCTGACTCGCCCGAGGCTGGAGGCTCGAGAGAGGCCTCGGAGCAAAACTGCGACTCGCCCGAGGCTTCGAGACTTAAGAGAGAGGCCTCGAACCAAAAAACCAACTCGTCCGAGGCTCGAGGCTCAAGAGGGAGGCCTCGGACCAAAACCCCGATTCGCCCGAGGCTTCGAGGCTCGAGTGAGGTCTCAGAGTGAAACTCCGACTCGCCCGAGGCTGAGGGGACCTCGGAAAGAGATCCGATTCGTCCGAGGCTCAAGAGGCCTCGGGAAAAGTTCCGCCTCGCCCGAGGGTGGTCTCAGCTCACTCGAGAGTCACCGTACAAAGATGGCCTCGGCACGTTCCGACACCCGAGCCTGCTGCGAACTGTTCCCGCAGAAGCTTGGATCTGGACGTGTTCTCCCGAAAAGCAAATCCCTCCAAAACTCGTTCAAGGCACAATCCCAAGTTTCCAAACTTGGAGAAGAGGATCACGGGGTAGTTAGGAGACTATCCCCAAGAAATCATCTTCTCAGAACAACCAAGAACACAGGGAAATCAAAAAGGTAAAGTGGATGAACAAAAAAGTGCCACGAAAACGAAATCGCCCTGTTGGAGCGCACTTGCCCCACCTCCGCGCTCGCGCAGGGGAAAGAGCGAAGGCGGCCAAGTGTCGGATGTAGTAGCGAAGGTAAACGGAAGTGGAAGGTGCTCAAATTCCCAAAAGGTCGTCCCTTACACTGTTCATCCCCTTGGTATTTATAGGGAATGCCAAGAGGCACGGGCCAAATTACAAAAGGGTACAGCAAAGATTCCTCGCCTCCGCGCAGGGAGGAAGGGCAAAAGCGTAAGTACAACAGCTGAAGCGGAAACCCTAATCGGTCACACTCCAGCGCGCCGCCACCTGGCCCCTGTTCACCTTCGGGAGAGGTGCGGCGGTCTTGACCTTCGGCCGCGCTCGCCCTTGGGCCGCGCACCTCCGCCATCTGCCGGACCTCCGGCTTTACTTGCCTCCGGGGGAGAAGAACGAAGTTTAACCTCCGGCCGTGCTCGCCGGACCTTCGGCTTCGCTTGCCTCTGGGGCAACGCACACTTGCCGCTTGCCTGGACCTTCGCTCCAAGCGAAGGTGGCGTCGTGAGTCAGCGAAGGTCTCCTGCAGTGCGACCGTCGCCTTAGACCTGCACGGAAGTACAACAAAGCGACGAGGGTTGACCCCGCGTCCGGGGGTCAGGGTAACGGTCTCCAATGGTAGAGGGACCTCGCAAGGACGCTAGGCGTTGCGTGTAACACCCCGGGTTGTTAAATAATTAAAATTAATTAGAAATTAATAAGAAAATGGCCAAAATCCTAGATGGAGGAAAATTCTAGCCAGATGTTATTGTATTCATGCCGTTGCATAATTTTATTGGGTGAAAAAATTTTTAAAACCTGACTAGGGCGAATCGAATTTATCTATTTAGAAAACAACTAAAAAGATTTATAAAAGTTTTAGAAATCAAACTCAAGTTTTATATTCAAAACCTAGGTAAAATATTTCCAAAATTTTCAAACTCATTTGATTTCAAACTGATTTGGTTTTGATTTCAAAAAGATTTGCAAAAGAATTGAAAAGAAAAAGAGAAAACAAACAAAAGGGCAAAACCTCATGCCTTTCCCCTCTCCCCAGCCCGACTCGCTCCCTTGGCCCATTCCCCGCTCCCAGCCCAAGTCCCACCGGCGGCCCGCTCACCCTCTTTCCTCTTTTCTCCACCGGGCCCGCTCCCACTCACCCGCATGGGCCGAGCCCACCGCACCCGCTTCCAGCCCGCGCGCATGCCCCTCCCTTTCCCCCCCTCCCCGTGGCCCAGCCTGCGCCCGGCCTCCCTCTCCCCACCCGCGCCCGCAAGCAGCCCAGCAGGCCGCTCCTCCCCTTCTCTCTCAGTCAGTTGCACCGACAGGTGGGTCCCACCTGTCAGAACCGTCCCTCACCTCCAACAACCCCTCCGTAGATCTCTCCTCTCCTCCGATTCGCATATGCCGACCGCAACTGAGCGCGCCCTCCTCTTCTCCACCCTATATAAACTCGGCATCGCCTTACCGGCCGCCGCCCAACCACCTCTCGCGCTTTCTCCTCCCTCGCCAGCACCCCACCGCCGCCGAAAGAACACCACCACCGCTGATCTCCGTCGCCACACCCCCTTCGGTCCTCTACCGACTCCGAGGACGGCACCAGAGGATTCTCCGAGGCACGCCGCATCTGTAGGACTTCTTCTTGGTGGAATCCGCGCCCGAGATCATCTTCATCACGCACACCGGAGCTCCGGCCACCGAGCACTCGCCACCACCGTCACACTCCCTCTCTGGTCGGCCTCCGTCGAAAAGGAACCCTCCTTCGGTCTCGCGGTGAGCTCATCTGCACGCTCCTACCCTCCCCGCTACCTCTCTACCGGCCTCTAGGGCACCCCCCCGAGTTGAGCTTCGACGGCCATCCATGGCGCGCCGCCACGGACAGAGCCGCTCCGCCGCTGTCACGGCTGCGCCCATCTCTCCACCGTCCGATCTGCGCTGAACGATTAGGATTAGAACTTAGATCGAACCGGCATGAGCCCGGTTCACAGCGCCGTGAACTCGGTGCAACAGAAGCCGCGTCAGCACGTTCACGGGCCACGTGATGCACCCGACCAATCCGAGAGCGCCACGAGGCTCCACGTCAGCCACCGTGCTGACTGCGCCGACCAGCCAACCACTTTTGCTAAAGAGCCCTCTACTTTTCCTAGAATCAACCCGCCGTCCTTTGAGCACTGTTCTCTGAGTCTCTGTACACTTGGTTTAGCCCTCGCGTTTCCGAGGATTTAAGGCACAGTCCTAGGGCGCGTTGCACACACCCTCCGCCTAGCTGGCGCACTGAGCCAGTTGCACACTGCCACCTGGCGCCCGGTCAGCGCCACATCGGCACGCGTCAGCCGGCCATGGCCGTTTTGCAATCTAGCCCCGGAGTTATCCTTAATCATCAACCCGCCATCCGAATACACTATGCGCTGTGTCTCAGAATTCTTCCTCTTTGGCCCCTGAGTTTGCACCGAAATGAGGCCCGGTACACTGCCCTTTCTTTTTCTGGTTTTATTTAATTTAAATTCGAAATTGAGTTCAAAGTATTACAATTTTACCATCCAACTTCAAAAGCCCATAACTTACTCATTTTAACTCCGTTTTTGACCCGTTCAAGTTGCGTTAGATTCGTCTCGTCAAGCTCTACGCGTTAGATCTATTTATATACTATTTTCATAATGTTTGCTGCCCTGATATTTATTATGTTTGTTTGGGCCATGTGATGATGCTTGATCCAGCGAGTGCGAGCTATACGGAACCCCAGAATCCAGCCTTCGTCTCCGTTGATTCGACCCAGCCCGAAGGCAAGTGTCCTTGCTCATATTGCTCCCGTATTTATTTTATTTTGAGTTAGAGTAGTTAGAACCTGTAGATGCATGCAGTCTTAAATTTGAATCCCATGTTAAGGTTTACTAAGACTTGTCCATATTTTCCTTGACACCTGGTTTGGGATGGTTTTGGTAGAAGTCATGCTTAGCCTTGCTGTCTTGGGTTGGGATGGTTAATTATAATTAATTCTGATTAATGATTTATGAACATGTGGACTGGTAATGTTGTAGTATGGTGAGTAGGTAAATCCGGCAGGATGGACCGTGTGGTGGTTTTGTGCCATGTGACTCGGCAGCTGCATTTGGTTTTTTGGTTCTGGGCTTGTGCTAGATTATCCTGCCTGGATCCCTAGGACCCGGTTCTCGAAGCCTGTAACCCGGCAAAACAGCGCAAACCATGAGGCCTATATGGCTCTCTGGGACTGGCTAATTAATTAGTTTTCTTCAAGTTGAGGGTCCACACGGGGTTTGTTTTAGTGGCTCACGAGGGGGCCCTGGGGGTCGTAGACCTTTGTACGGGTGAAACCTTAGAGGTACGTGTGGAACGGACTTGGAGGCGACTTTGTAAAGGCCTTGTAGTGCGACCCCGCTGTGCACCTTGGCAGTGTTTAGCGTGATGGGGAAACGCATGACTCATGGGTAAAGATGTGCGAACTCTGCAGAGTATTAAAACTGATATATCAGCCGTGCTCACGGTCACGAGCGAGCTTGGACTTCTTCGAGATTAGTTGGTGGGTTGGTTCTAGTTCGTTAGAGAAGCCTTATGTGGTTATTAGTCTCATATGACATGGGTACAGAGGCTTCTTCTACGCGGGTTACTGCTTGGTACGGAGTGACTCCCAGGCTCGAGCGCAGACCTGGAGTTATTACGGAAGGTAGCTCTCTATGTCGTGACGTATGGAACTAATACACATAGGACTCCTTGTAACGGCCTGGTTCGGGTCATCTGATGGACTTCAGGTGTGGTTTGCCTGATGACTTCAGGTGTGGGTACTTGGTGCGACTCCAAGTGCGGTTGCTTGGTGTGACTCAAGTGTTGGTTGCTCGGTGTGACTCCGAGTGTGGTTTGCTCGGTGCGACTCCGAGTGTGGTTACTGTTCTGTTGGAGACTGTGGTTATAACCTAGTAAATAGGTGCATAGGATTAATAGGATTTAATAGGGTGTGTTGCTTTAGGCGCTTGAGTCAAACAAAGTCAGCCTACCTTTGATAATAGCCTCATAAGCATATATTTTCTACACTTGCGGAGTACATTTCGATGTACTCACCCTTCCTCTTTGAACCCCCTGCTACCCCACCCAGACGTTGGAGTCTACGACGCAGAGCAGGATACCCCGAAGACGGTGGTTACGACCTCGACAACTTGTACCCATAAGACGGTGTACACCGACCAGACGACTTGCACTAGGATGGCGCAGCCCCGGTCGACCTTCCTGTGGAGATGGCGTCCAGTTTCCGCGAGTCTACATTAGAGTTAGACTGAGAGTCTGTACTTTTCTTTTGGACCCCGAGGGTCATTTTTGTAATAATGTACGATATATTAATAAAGCATTGTTTTGATATTTACTATGATGTGGATATATGTATGAAAATTGATCCTGGCATACATATATTGTGCTCCAATTTTGTTCTTAAAATTGGGGTGTCACATTGCGCGAGGGCTAAATTTGAGCACCAGTTCGAGCGGCGCTTCTGCCGAGGGTCCTTTCCCCCAACAGTAGCCCCTCGTTGTCTTGGATCTAAAAGACCGTGTTTAGGCCCAAGCAGCGCCTTTTAAAGGGAACAAAAACGGGGCCCTCGGCAGCGACGCCCGCGACTACTTTGGGCTGGGCCGTTGTGGTGTTGTTTTATACTATTGAAGCCTGTTTCGTTTTTTGTGCGGCCCGTTTCTTGGTTGTCGTGCCGACTTCGTCGGGTGAGGGGCTCGTCTCCCGGCCTATAAATAGAAGGAGTGAGTGGGGAGGTTTGATTGTGCCCTCTGCTGCTATAGCCATCCTGCTGTTGCAATTTGCTTGTAGCGAAGGTTTGTTTTAGCTTGTCTGCGAGGGTTGAGACAGGCGTTCGTTCTCGGTAGCGTTAGCAGCTAAAGAGATGGCTAGGTTGAAGCAAACTGCTCGCGCTGTTTCTCCCACAGCCGCGGATGAGGGGATTACCTTCGAGTTTGGTCTTAGCCGGGTTTGCGCAAGTGAGATTGCATCTTATGTGCGGTGGGGCTGGGTTGAGGAAGGCAAGGCGAGGGCCAGTAGTGGGGAGACCGTGCCGAAGCCGGGACGCTGATGAGTTGTGGTGTTTGAAGAGTTCTTTTCGGCTGGCCTTCGCTTCCCGGCTGACTCCTTCGTGACTTCGGTCCTGCGGAGGTTCAACCTGCGGTTTCATCAGCTTACGCCTTCTTGCTTCACAAAGATGTCGGTCTACGTCTGGGCCTGCAGGTCTCAGGGGGTTGTCCCTCATGTCGAGGGTTTTGTTCGCACTCATCGCGTTCACATGCAGCCTCGCAAGATTTACGGACAGCGAGGGCAAGACCAGCCTTGGATAATTTGCGGTGTACACTTTTTTGCCATCGCGCCGGCGCGGAGCTGCCGGTGGAAGCGCAGAAGAACAAGTGGAGCAGCGGGTGGCAGGAGTTTTCTGGTTCTATTACAAACTCAGTGACAGCTCCGAGCTTTGCGGCGAGCTTCCAGTGCTTGGGAGATGTGGACGCCGAAGCTAAGATGGGCATCGAGGCCCATGCTGCTGTTGATTGCCTGAGGGTCGTTGCGCGTTCTCAGTGTGCGCGTGATTTAGTGGAGGAATATTGCTGTGCCAAGATTTGGCCTCTTGGCCTGAGGCGGACTTTGGTTCGTTGTGATGAATGACCCAAGGTACGAAGGTAGGGGCTTGAAGAAACCTAGTTTGGATCTGGAGAAGGTTTGGGAAAAAACGCTAAGAAATTTCCGAGGCGCGAGGACGGGAACGAAGCTGTTTTCAAACGAGTTCAGCAGTGGATGGACGAGCTCGTGGGGAAGCTTTCCCCACTGGAAGTGAAGGCTATCCATAGCTTGGTGGGCGGCGAAGGTCGGGGTGAACAGAATGTTTGACATTCTTGGTATTCGGTACGCCGACTGGCCCGCTCCTTCGAGCGACGACGCGCCGAAGAAGAGGAAGCGTAAGGCTTCGGGAGGAACGGAGATCGTCTCTCGGCCGAAGAGAGGCCGTGGTCGAGGCCGTGGCGGAGCTGGTGGCCGAGCGAAGGTGCTTGCGACGAAGGTCGCTGCTGGCTCTGCTTGCTGCGGGCACTTCTTCCTTGGCCGTGGCTCGGAGCGCCGGGGTGCGGTTCAGTCGGGGGACGCGTGCCGCGCGTTGGAGGAAATCGGCGCTTTGGTCCAGACTTCGGGCGACGAGGATGAACTGATGATGATGAGGTGGAGGAGAAGGACGCGAAGGAGGGGGAGACGGACGAGGGTTTCGTCTGATGAAGGCAGCGAGGGTTCTATGAAGGGCATGACACGGATGAGGAGGTGTCTATTGGAGGTGGAGCCTCGCCTACTGTTTGGTGCGATGGTTGCGCCCAGGGCGCAATTGAGATTGTACCAGATATTGAGGCCAGGTAAGCCTCGACCGGAGGTGCGGTTGCCAGCGTCTTGCAGGCTCGGCACCTTTGGGTGACGGGTTTGAGTTATGTGGGGAACTTGAAACTCTTTCGCGGATGATGTTAACTCACCGGAAGGCGAGGCTAGCCGGTCGAGCCTTCCGGAATACGCTAAGAAGCTTGGGATTTCTGATCCGGCAACTGCACTGTTCACCAGCCCGGACCTTCGGGATTGCCACTTGCAGTGTAGCTCGGAGGAAAGGCGTTTTCTGGGCCGGATCTTCGGCCGCATTTGTGTGCCGGAGGCGGAGGTTCTTCTTGCAGATCAAGCGGTTGGCGACACCTTTGATGACGTTGACGTCAAGTTGGCGGAGCTGATGCTCTTGAACCGCTCAGCGAGGCGGAAGGTTAGCTCCGACATGGAGTTTATGAGGAATCATATTACTGAACTTGAGAAGGAGAATAGCAAACTGGCGCGGAGCCTAGAGAACAAAGAGAATGAAATGAAGATTGCTTCGGAGAAGGCTGCGAAGGCTCGAGAGGAGGCGGTTGAGCTGGCGAAGCGTAATGCTGATCTGATTGCCGCGGGAAAGGAGAAGGACAAGGCTTTGGCTGAGGCCGAGGGTCGGCTAGGTGATTTGAAAAAATCTTGGCGAACGAGCATGGATAACGTTAAACGTAAACTTGATTGTTGTCTGATCGAGGCTGGGGGCTCAGCCGGAGAGCCATTGCCTGCAGCTGATGCAGAGGCCTTCGAGGGCTGGCTGGGAAACGAGCTTGATGTGTTTAGCTCGCTAGTTTCCAATGCAGCCGATTTTGGTGGCTACGCCGGGGCCTTGGCAATGGCGAGCACGCTTCGACTGGCGGATTGTGATCATCTTCGCAAGGTCAAAAGGCCGAGCCATGTTTTCCCGTCGGTTGAAGAGGTTCGTCAGATGAAGGTTAATGACGCAGAAGTTCGGAACTGTGCGATGCGTTTGCTTCGCAAGTTTTGGATCTCCGGAGGTGGCCGAGCCCTTGCCTTCGAAGAAGCTGCCGAGGCTACGCGTCAGGGTTTTTTTTAGGGGTTGTTTGTTGATTTTGGCGAGGTTTGTCTTTTGTTTTGCTTATAGGCTCGACGAGATGCGATGCCCTCGCCGCCTACGGAAGTTGCAGCGAGGGGTGACTCCGAAACCGCCCCCGAGCTAGGCTGTGCGGGGGTTACGCTCGCCGAGATCGAGGCGTTGACCGGGGGCGGGCCGATCGTTGAAGGAGATGCTGCGCGGGCGACGGCGATGGAAGAGGATACTACGACAAACGTCGAGGCTGCTGCGGAGGGATCCACGGCGGAGGAGGCGTCAGCTGGGGCCTCGACTGTCGCCGCTGGCGAGGGTTTGGACATCAACCGAGGGGAAGCTGGGCAGGTGTGATGCCTGTGTTTGTTGGGGCGAGGGAGGCCTTTTTGTAGATACTATGGTTGTTTGTAAAGAATTGACGAGGCTGAGAAATCTCGTATTTTTGTGCAACATGCAGGTTCCTGACGGAACCGTGCTAGACGTATTCGACGTGACCCCGCTGATGTTGAACTACCAAGATGTTTTTATAACTGGTGAATCATGGGCTCGCGCTAGATTTAAATATCCTTCACTTTCCTTTGAGCGTTTTTGGTGGTCGAAGGTGCGGAGATATGATTTAAAAAATAGTAGGTCGAGTCGATTTTGGCGCGAAACAGACTATACGGACCGCCAAGCCGATCGTTATTTGTTTGGGTCTTCTTCGTCCTCGCAAGCTGGCGGTGATGATGATATTGACGAGAACGCAACTTTGGAATATTTGTTCGGGCAATGGGAGCTTGAAGTTGGTTCGGATGGGGCGCTTGTGATCCCGAAGGAAGAACCTTCGGAAGTTAACGAGATGAGGCATAGGTACATGTATAGGGCGAGGGTTTTACCCGGGGAGCTGCCAATTGTCCCTGCAGCTCCTTTGTTGTGGGGACCCCTGGTTCCAGTGGAGGGGGGGTTTGAGGTGGAGGTCGAAGGTTTAGATGATTTGGTGTTAATTGAGGGGAGCGGTGGTTCCTTGTAAAGATTTTTTATTTTGGGATATGTTCATTGTTGTAACGTTATTTTGTAACGGTATGAGAAAAACGTATGGGTTGTGTGCCGTGTTTGCTGTGCTATTTTGATGTTTCTTATGTTGTTTTGACGGCGACGCCCTGCTTAATTTTTGGCGAGGCTCGCGCGCTTGCTCGTGCAAGCTTGTTTTGAAAAAACAGCGACGCCCTCTTTTTCTTTTAGCGAGGCTCGCGCACTTGCTCGTGTAAGCTTGTTTTGAAAAAACAGCGACGCCCCCTTTTTCTTTTAGCGAGGCTCGCGCACTTGCTCGTGTAAGCTTGTTTTGAAAAAACAGCGACGCCCCCTTTTTCTTTTAGCGAGGCTCGCGCACTTGCTCGTGTAAGCTTGTTTTGAAAAAACAGCGACGCCCCCTTTTTCTTTTAGCGAGGCTCGCGCACTTGCTCGTGTAAGCTTGTTTTGAAAAAACAGCGACGCCCCCTTTTTCTTTTAGCGAGGCTCGCGCACTTGCTCGTGTAAGCTTGTTTTGAAAAAACAGCGACGCCCCCTTTTTCTTTTAGCGCGGCTCGCGCACTGCTTTTTAACATGTTGATTTGGAGAGGACAGTGACCCGTTTGTCTATGGTCACTATTTCGAGGGTGTTACGAAGGTCGATGGTTTGGATCTTGCGGTCTGCAAGACGGTGTGACGGTTGCTATGCCGAGACTCTGCTGGACGAGGGTGCCACATTGATCGGGCGAGGCAGGAGAGAAAGCACCCGTCTGAGGCCTGGCTTGGAGGGCTCGGGCGAGACGGAGACTGTGGGCCCGCCCGAGGCCTGGCTTGGAGGGTTCGGGCGCGAACGGAGAGTGTGGGCCCGCCCGAGGCCTGGCTTGGAGGGCTCGGGCGGGACGGAGACTGTGGGCCCGCCCGAGGCCTGGCTTGGAGGGCTCGGGCGCGAACGGAGACTGTGGGCCCGCCTGAGGCCTGGCTTGCTTGTGCGAGAATGCTCGACTTTTTGGACTTCGCGCCTTCTCTTATTTCTGTCGGAGGTGAAGTTTGCTTCTTTTGCGAGCCCCTGTCGTTTATGCCGGGGTGCTCGACTTTCCTCCCCTTGTCTTAGGCGGAGGTGAGTTTGCTTTTTTGCGAGCCCCTGTCGTTTGTGCCAGGGTGCTCGACTTTCCTCCCCTTATCTTGGGCGGAGGTGAAGTTGCTTTTTTGCGAGCCCCTGTCGTTTGTGCCAGGGTGCTCGACTTTCCTCCCCTTATCTTAGGCGGAGGTGAGTCGCTTTTTTGCGAGCCCCTGTCGTTTGTGCCAGGGTGCTCGACTTTCCTCCCCTTATCTTAGGCGGAGGTGAGTTTGCTTTTTGCGAGCCCCTGTCGTTTGTGCCAGGGTGCTCGACTTTCCTCCCCTTATCTTAGGCGGAGGTGAGTTTGCTTTTTTGCGAGCCCCTGTCGTTTGTGCCAGGGTGCTCGACTTTCCTCCCCTTATCTTAGGCGGAGGTGAAGTTTGCTTTTTTGCGAGCCCCTGTCGTTTGTGCCAGGGTGCTCGACTTTCCTCCCCTTATCTTAGGCGGAGGTGAAGTTGCTTTTTTGCGAGCCCCTGTCGTTTGTGCCGGGGTGCTCGACTTTCCTCCCCTTATCTTAGGCGGAGGTGAAGTTTGCTTTTTTGCGAGCCCCTGTCGTTTGTGCCAGGGTGCTCGACTTTCCTCCCCTTATCTTAGGCGGAGGTGAAGTTTGCTTTTTTGCGAGCCCCTGTCGTTTGTGCCAGGGTGCTCGACTTTCCTCCCCTTATCTTAGGCGGAGGTGAAGTTGCTTTTTTGCGAGCCCCTGTCATTTGTGCCAGGGTGCTCGACTTTCCTCCCCTTATCTTAGGCGGAGGTGAAGTTTGCTTTTTTGCGAGCCCCTGTCGTTTGTGCCAGGGTGCTCGACTTTCCTCCCCTTATCTTAGGCGGAGGTGAAGTTGCTTTTTTGCGAGCCCCTGTCGTTTGTGCCAGGGTGCTCGACTTTCCTCCCCTTATCTTAGGCGGAGGTGAAGTTTGCTTTGAAAAGGAAAGGAACGTTTTTCGAAGCAATCTTAGCAGGTTTTCATCGAATGTAGCGCTCTTTCAAAGAGATCCGCTTTTTCGATGCTTGGGAGTAGAGAGTTGGAGATTTTGCTTTTTTGGGGGCTCTAGCCTGTATTAATGCTTTGGATACTGCCTCATTAAAAAACCTTACGCCCCTTCGTAAGGAAAAAGAGTGCAGCTCCTGTTTTTGTTAAGTACATGAGAGTAGATAACATAGAAAGTGACAAAGATTACATAATGCGAGGGCTCGCTAAGGCTCCGCTATGGGTAAAATTTGCGAAGGTCGTCGATGTTCCAGGTGTGTGGTAGGATACTACCTTCGCTGTCGGAGAGGTGGAAAGAGCCTGGGCGATTGCATTCTGTGATCAGGAACGGGCCTGTCCACTTAGGCTGGAACTTTCCGGCCATGCTGGCGTTTTGTTTACGGATGAGGACGAGGTCACCCTTCTGCAGGTTTTTGCTTCTGACCTTTTTATCCCTCCATTTTTTGGTCTCTTCCTGATACTTGCGAAGGTTGTGAACTGCGCTGCATCTTGTTTCTTCTAGCAAGTCTTTGTCAGTTAGCTTGGCTGTCTCATCACTTGCGAGGGTTGTTCTTGGTGAAACGTATTTTAGCTCTTCTGGTAGCACGGCTTCTTCGCCGAACAAAAGTTTGAAGGGTGTGAATTTGGTTGCTCTGCATTCGGAGGTATTGTGGGACCAGGTGACTGCAGTTAGCTCGTCTGCCCATTTGCCTTTGGGTCTGCCTTGCAATTTTTTGGATATGGATTGGAAGATTGTTGCGTTGGCTCTTTCGACTAGACCGTTGGATTGCGGGTGTCGGACTGAGGCGAAGCATAGAATTGTTCCGATCTGTGCAAAGAACTCTTTGAAAACCTCGCTGTGAAATTGGGTGCCGTTGTCGACGGTTAGATGTTGGGGGACTCCGAAGCGACAAACTATCTGCTGCCAGAAAAACCTTTTTACTGCGAGGGAGGTTATGGAGGACAGCGGTCTTGTTTCGGTCCATTTGGTGAAATATTCCACGGCTACCACCGCATAGCGAAGGTTCCCCGGAGCCGTCGGTAGTGGGCCCATGAGATCCATTGCCCACCTTTGTAGAGGCCAGGTTGGGCATATGAGGGTTGTGGGAGCCCCTGGGGCGTTTTGGTTTTTTGCTGTCAGTTGACAACCTTCGCACTTCTTGACGATGGTTTCAGCGTCTCTCAGCGCAGTTGGCCAGTAGAAACCTTGCCGGAAAGCCTTTCCTACAAGTGCCCTCGGGCCATTGTGTGAACCACATATACCTTCGTGGATGAGTTTGAGAATGTCGTTACCTTCGGACTGTGACACGCACTTGAGCCAGGGTGAGGTTACCGAAGCTTTGAACAAGTTGTTATCCACAATCTTGTACCCTCGCACTCTTTGCTTTAGTCTGTTCTCTTCTTCTTTGGAGCTGGGTTCATGAAGTCCTTTGATGTAGGCCATGATAGGTGCTCTCCAATCCTCGCATTGAATTGAGTTGATCAGCTTGATGCTGATTTCGGAAGCTTCGAAGGCTGACCGAGTGGAAACCTCGTAGAACATGTCCGGAGGGAGCTGTAGCTGCTGCGCTGCTGCTTTGGCTAAGCAATCTGCTTCGCTGTTTTCAGTCCTCGATATTGCTTTTACTGTTATGCCGAGGAAGAAAGATTCTAACCTTCGTACATACTGAAAATACTTTTGAAGCTCTGGATCTTTTGCTTTGTAGTTCTTTTCAATGTGCCCCGCAATGACTTGAGAGTCTGTGTTGATGAGTGCCCTTCGGACTGATAACGATCGCAACCTTGAAAGTGCCAGAATCACAGCTTCATATTCAGCGGAGTTGTTTGTGCACTTGAAGTCCAGCCTTCTTGCGTATCTCAGCTTTGACCCGGAGGGCGAGATTAGAATGGCTGAGGCACCGGCTCCAGTTGCACCCCAGGCCCCGTCGACGTAAACGATCCAAAACTGGTCCTGCTGCAGCTCACCGGGGCGAGGGTCGGGTGTCCATTCTGCTATGAAATCAGCCAGCACCTGCGATTTGATCGCTGTTCTGCCAACGAAGGTTACAGCATAACTATTAAGCTCGACTGCCCATTTTGCTATTCTTCCAACGGCTTCGTTGTTTTTGAAAATGTTCTCGAGAGGGTACGTCGAAGGTACATGTATCTCGTGCGCCTGGAAATAGTGCTTTAGCTTTCTTGATGCCATGACGACGGCGTATGCTATTTTCTCAAGCTCCGAATAATTTCTCTTTGGGCCTTCGAGGGTTTCTGAAACATAGTAGATTGGGGCTTGTCTGGTTTTGTTGTTTTCGCCGAGCTCCTTGATGAGGACTGCGCTTGCAGCGTGTGGCGAAGCTGCGACGTAAAGTAACAATGAGTCTCCCTTGCTTGGGCTGGTTAGGGCAGTCAAGCTGGTCAGATACTTTTTCAGCTCCTCGAAGGCCTTTTGCTGCTGGGGACCCCAATTGAATGGAGCGTTGCTTCTGAGTGTTTCGAAAAATGGTAACCCTCGCTCTGCGGATCTTGAGATGAATCTGCTAAGTGCTGCCAAACGACCGGTCAGACGCTGAGCTGCTTTCTTGGTCGTCGGAGGTTCCATGTTCATGATGGCATCAATCTTCTCAGGGTTGGCTTCGATTCCTCTGGCTGAGACGATGCAACCTAGCAGTTTACCTTCGCTTACCCCGAAAACACATTTTTCTGGGTTTAGCTTCAGTCCGGCGGACCGGAGGTTGCTGAATACCCTCGATAAGTCTGTTATGTGATTCTCTTTTAGTTCACTTTGAACGACTAGGTCGTCGACATAGGCGGAGACAGCGTGCTCATCCTTGAAAACTTCGGAGGTCATGCGAGCGAAGGTTGATCCTGCATTTTTCAAACCTTCTGCCATCCTTCGGAAGCAAAAGGTGCCCGAGGGTGTGATAAAGCTTGTTTTTTCTTCGTCTTCTTCATTCATCCAGATTTGGTGATAGCCTGAGAAGCAATCAAGGAGGGATAGCATTTGGCAACCTGCCGCTCTGTCGACCAGGGTGCTTATGTTTGGGAGGGGGAAATCATCTTTCGGACAAGCTTTGTTCAAACAAGTGAAATCGACGCACATTCGCCATTTTTTGTTCTTCTTTTGGACTAGGACCACATTTGAGAGCCAAGTTGGGAATTTGACTGGGCGAATGACGCCTGCGTCCAGAAGCCTTTTTACCTCAGCCTTCGCTGCCTCCTTTCTTTCTTCCGACATCTTGCGAAGCTTTTGTTTGATTGGGCGATAACCTGTTTTGATGTTCAGGCTATGCTCGATCATTGATCTGTTGACTCCTTTTAGGTCTTCTGCGGACCAAGCGAAGGTGTCGGAATTTTCTCTGAGGAAAGTGACGAGGTTGCCTTCTGATTGAGGGTCTAGATTGGCTGAGATGATCACCTTTCTTTCGGCATTACCCTCGAAGAGTTGGACTTGTTTGGTTTCGTCCTTTGGCGCTGCCTTCACTCTGTCATTGCGGGCCTCGCCCTCGACGCTGATACCGGGGGTTTGAGGTTTTGACAAATTGTGTACATTACGTTGCCCCGGGGCTACGTTCCCTTCAGCTGTCCTTGCAATGTCCTGGTCCCCAAATACCGCGACCACACCCTTCGGAGCGGGAAGTTTCATGCATAGGTAGGCGGGATGGATGACCGCATTGAACGCGTTTGTGACCCCTCGGCCAAAAATGGCATTGTATGGGTAGAACATGTCGACGACATCAAATGTTATATGTTCCGTCCTGCAGTTGATTTGGTCACCGAAGGTCACGGGCAGAGAAATTTTCCCGACGGCTTTCACTTGTTGACCACCGAAACCGTATAGGGGGTTGTCGGCCGGTTGCAGAAGATTTCTGTCAAGCTTCATGCTGTCGAAGGTTGAAGCGAATAAGATGTCAGCGGAGCTTCCTGTATCGACCAGTATTTTTGTGACAGTCCACCCAGCGAGGTTGGTTTCGATCACCATGGCATCTGTGTGAGGGTAATCTCTTAGCTTCATGTCGCTGGAATCGAAGGTTATGGGGATGTGGGACCAACGACCGAATTTATGTGGTCCTTCGACGACCACGTGGTGAACGCGTCTGGCGTGTTCCTTCCTCTGCCGTTTGTTACCATGGTCTTCATTTGAACCTCCGGTGAGAGCTAGTATCACACCGAAGGTCGATGTTGGATTGTTGATGGTCGTTTGGCTCGAGGCTTCGGCTTTCACAGGTTGTGGTGCTGGTAACGCAGGGATTGGCGGTGGTGGTGGCAGAGCGCTGGTGGCTTGGTGGTTTATTGGAATTTGGTTTTGGGGGGTAGCTGGGTATGTGACTGTGTAAGGCGGGTTTTGGCGTTGTGGGGTGGTTGTTGGCTGATAATGGTTGTGGTTGTAGATTGGGTGGTGAGTGTAGGGGGGTTGTTGCGAAGGTAGGCCGTAGTTTATGGGGGTATAGTGGTATGTTGGATTTGGTGGGTGGAAGCTTGGTTTTCTTGTGTGGTTTATGGTTCGGGAGTCTGACGGAGCGGGTTTCCTGGATTCCTGGTATTCCTTTCCCTTGGCGAAGCATTCGCATTGCTTTGTTGTGTGCCCCTTTCCCATTCCACAGAAATGACAATACATTTTGCACTAGTAGAGGATGGGCCTTTAGTCCCGGGTCCTAGGGACCTTTAGTCCCGGTTCTGGACCCGGGACTACGGTTCCGGGACTAAAGGTTTGCTACAGTATTCAACCCGGGACTAAAGGTTTGGAATAAAAACGAAAAAATGTTGTGGCTGTGGAGATTCGAACTCAAGACCGCACAGTTAGCCTTCACGTGCGCGCGTTACCAACTGAGCTACACTACACATCTAACAGAATAGGATACTCCTTCTTTTTAAATTGTGTCTGGAAGGACCTTTAGTCTCGGTTGGTGTTACCAACCGGGACTAAAAGGTCCTTTAGTCCCGGTTGGTAATACCAACCGGGACTAAAGGTAGGACCTTTAGTCCCGGTTGGTATTACCAACCGGGACTAAATGACCCTTTAGCCCCGGTTGCCTCTCGGTTGCCTCGAGGAAAAGGAACCTTTAGTCCCGGTTGGTGTTACCAACCGGGACTAAAGAACTTTTAGCCCCGGACACAAAAATATTCGAGGCTAATGTCCGAATCTGTCTATCGCCCAAAGGCCATTTCTCTAGTAGTGTTGGCAGGATCTCGCTGCTGGTACCGCTGGTTCGGCGGAGGTGGCAAAACCTGCGGGGCTTGGCTGTTCGGGTGCTGAGCGTCCCGTGTTTGATGTTCATAATTTGTTGCTTTGTTGATTGCCCCGACGTTGCTTTGCTCTTGGCGAAGGTTGCTTTCTCTCGGTTGAGGCCTCGGTTGTGGCCTCTGCTGAGACCTCCGAGCGTCGGACTTCGCTCTGAAATCCATATCAGCTCTACAGTATCTTTCCATTGTTTCATGCAACTCTTCGATTGAGTTTGCCGGTTTTCTGGCAAATTTTGAGGAGCATGGTCCTGGGCGCAGGCCACTGACTGCAGCGAGGATGACAGCCTCGTCAGATATCCCAGGGGTCCTTGCTCTGATTTGAATGAACCTTCGCCAGTAATCTTGGAGCGGCTCGCGTTCTTCCTGCTTGCAATTGAATAGCTCGATGGGGTTTGACGGGGCTGGAGTGATGCCCTTGAAATTTGTACACAGCTTGTCTCTGAGGGAGGCCCAGGAATCCACAGTTCCGGGGCGAAGGTTGCTGTACCACGTTTGTGCGATGTCTCGCAGAATGATGACAAAGGATTTTGCCATTGTTGATTCGTCACCGCCTGCTGCGGCAACCGCTGCTTCGTAGCTCATGATGAACTGGCGAGGGTCGGAAAATCCATCATAGCGGGGTAGGTTTTGTGGATTGTAGCATGGTGGCCAGGGCTGGGTTTGGAGTATTTGGGAGAGCGGTGACTTTGGATCGTACGACATTTGGTGTTGCTGATGCCTTCGCTGAATGCGAAGGTTTTGTTCTCTCTCATCTGGGTAGAGTTGGCGGAGGTTTGGGTGTCTCACAGGATATGGCTCTGGGTGTACCGGTGGTGGTGGGGGTGGTGGATGGTGGCGAAGGTTATCTTGATTCGGCTCCTCATTCTCCTCTCGCAACGGGGGTATCTCCTCATTATCCCAGCCTTCGGCTTCAGCTTCTGCCGCGGCGAGGGATTCCTCCATACGGCGAAGCTGCTCCCTGGCCTCGTCTGCCCTCTGTCTGATCGAGCGCAGCCGGTTATGTCTCTCAAGCTGTTCCAGGCGCCTCTTCTTCTCTTGCAGCTCAGCCTCGAGCCTTTCAAGGGCCTCGAGGCCCACCTCTTCTTCTTCTCCCTCTCCTTCTCCCGAAGTGTGCGGGTGTGGCTGCGTCGCCACTCGGGCCTGGGGGCCCAGGGATTGGGGTTCCGGGGTGACATTCTCTCCTCCCGAGGGCTGAGTAATTTCCTCAGCAGGCGGGACCACCGTCGCCGCCTCCCTAGCAACGCGCTGGTCCCTCGTCGAAAGTGCTCTCCTGTTTCCCGCCATTTCAGTCTTCGTTCCCCACGGACGGCGCCAAACTGTTGGAGCGCACTTGCCCCACCTCCACGCTCGCGCAGGGGAAAGAGCGAAGGCGGCCAAGTGTCGGATGTAGTAGCGAAGGTAAACGGAAGTGGAAGGTGCTCAAATTCCCAAAAGGTCGTCCCTTACACTGTTCATCCCCTTGGTATTTATAGGGAATGCCAAGAGGCACGGGCCAAATTACAAAAGGGTACAGCAAAGATTCCTCGCCTCCGCGCAGGGAGGAAGGGCAAAAGCGTAAGTACACAGCTGAAGCGGAAACCCTAATCGGTCACACTCCAGCGCGCCGCCACCTGGCCCCTGTTCACCTTCGGGGAGAGGTGCGGCGGTCTTGACCTTCGGCCGCGCTCGCCCTTGGGCCCGCGCACCTCTGCCATCTGCCGGACCTCCGGCTTTACTTGCCTCCGGGGGAGAAGAACGAAGGTTTAACCTCCGGCCGTGCTCGCCGGACCTTCGGCTTCGCTTGCCTCTGGGGCAACACACACTTGCCGCTTGCCTGGACCTTCGCTCCAAGCGAAGGTGGCGTCGTGAGTCAGCGAAGGTCTCCTGCAGTGCGACCGTCGCCTTAGACCTGCACGGAAGTACAACAAAGCGACGAGGGTTGACCCCGCGTCCGGGGGTCAGGGTAATGGTCTCCAATGGTAGAGGGACCTCGCAAGGATGCTAGGCGTTGCGCGAGGGCTAAATTTGAGCACCAGTTCGAGCGGCGCTTCTGCCGAGGGTCCTTTCCCCCAACACGTCCCGATCTATTCGATCATGAGGAGTTAGATGAATTCCTTTGGTCGAAATGACCTCCTCAATGATACGAACAAACTGATTCAAACAGATTTCGCAAAGACACACTGGAGAAAGAGATCGAGCGTCGGGAAAATCGAGCAGAGCCAAAGAACGCAACGAACACAGTGCACTACACAAGCCAATCGCAAGACTCAGCCAACGAACACAGTGCACAACACGTATCAGCTCAGGAAGGGTGAGGATACGGCCTCACTTCCTTGAATCAACAGAACACAGAACAAGTACTTCTGTGGATCTCAACTAGCTACAGCAGGGAATGGGAGAGCAGAAAACCCTAAGAACAAAAGCAACTAACTGAGATCAGAAGGGAGGAGGGTGTCTCCCTCTATTTATACTACAACTAGCCTAAGTCTATTTCCTACTCTACCCCTCTCTACTCTAAGTACAGAGCAAGCCAGTCAAACCCTAAGGCTAAAACTGGACCAACTCAAGTGGTAGGTGTATCCGACGGCCACGTCCGCACAACTCGTCCGCGTTGCCTCCGCGCAACCTTCCGATTGCCGCCACGTGCCGCCTTTGCTCTGTACCCCCGGTTTTGAGGCCCAAACCGGGAAACCAGCCTTCCAGTATCTGCCTTCCAGTATCTGAGTTTTGAGGCCCAAACTCAGCAAACCCGCAGCGCCCAGGTTTTGAGGCCCAAACCTGGAAACCGTCCTCAGCCCGAGTTTTGTGGCCAAACTCGGAAACCCTCAGCACCCAGGTTTTGAGGCTCAACCTGGAAACCGTGCACCCGAGTTTTGAGGCCCAAACTCGGAAACCGTCCACCCGTTGGTTTTTCCCTGGCTCAACCAACAAACCGGCGTCGTAGAGGGGATGCACCTCCCGTGCACCCCAACCACCGACACGTGTTCCCAGGTCCTCGACCTGAGCAACACATGACCGCATTTCTTTTCTTGTCGTCGTCACAGGCTGCCAGCCTCCACAGCTGATCCTCAGGTACTCCGGTCCCTCAGTCCAAGCCTCACGTCTGCCCTTCACCGCTCGGTACATTGGCATGGCATGTCCGCCGCACGGCACGCCCATCCTTCACCGCACCCGGTCCGTCAGCACAGCACGTCTCAACTTGACCTTCACCTACCCTCGATCACTGTCTCCGTGCTCGACTCCTGCACAACACAAGCCAAAGAACATGCGCATCATACCCGTTGACAATCACTCATCACTCAGAGCCTTCGGCATACACCCATGTACCCGCACTTTTCAAATATATTCTCTGTTCATAGAGGTAAGCTGCATATATAGGAGAGGACGAAGGACTGTGTATATCGGGCCTGCCCTTCAGAGCATATATATGTAGATGGGAGCACATATGGGTACGTACGTCACTGCGAAGCCACCATGACCTCCTGACGCCATGGGTATTCTTCTTCTGTAGATGTGACATCGATCTAGTCTAGCTCAAAGCACGCAATGTCATCGTCTACCGCTAGCTCCCCAATCCCACCATTGCGAGGAGACAATGACGTACTGGAGCCAAAAGTTTTATTCTTGTGTCAGCATGAGAAAAGGTGTTCTCTATTTCCTGTTTGTCTCCTAACCCCACTAAAACCATGGCAAACTTTTCAAGCCCTTTGGATATTCTTCTGTCCTTACTTTTCTGTGGGAATGGGCAACACACTATATATATAAACAACCGGCGATCATGTTATTATCTGAAGCATACGTGGAGAAAATAATTTGTTCCCTTATATTATTTCTTACAGTGAAAAAATGTTTGTAGCATTATTTATTGGCAGACATTCTCGAACTTAATTAGCCAATTGACTTCATAGTTTGCTCACATCATGCCAGTTTAGCTAACAATGTCTTTTATATTTGCAAACTTCATAACCATGAATACACTGCACCTCTGGATGTGGGTTCCAAAATGATACTGCTATCGATAAAAATAACTGAAGAACAGGTGCTGGACTACACCTAACTCCAGGACTCCTTTTGGGAGTTTTTAGACCGTCGTTGCACCTCTCCAGATGTTAAAATAAGGTTTTGATGCTTGGGATCCAGGATGCCTAACCATATCGATATATGCAGAATTCCGAGTGACTATGATGGCCTGTCAAAGAATGTACTACTCCGTCCTAGCTAGAAAGGATGATGTTTTAGCAATGAATCTGGACAAGGGATGGAGGGAGTATATGTTTTTGCACAATAGACTGTCAAAATACTTTTTTACCAACTACACAATAGAAGAACAGGATTTAGCAATAGGCTGTTTGCAAAACCATGTTATACTGTCAACTATATCATCAAGCATGATGAACGATGTAAAATTAATCCAACCTAGAATAGGCAATCAGAGGGAGTGAATGATTGGGGAAGTCAAAAATAAATTGAACACTCCCCCCCCCCCCCCCCTAAACAATCTATTTAAGCCTCATTTAATGTTCTACACAAAACACTACGTCTCCACTACAAATAATCTCGACAAAAATATAGAACAAGAGATGCAATTATTAAACTGCTACAGATAGAATGAAAAAGCAACCCTGCCACAGATAGAATGGAAAAAATGCTAGTACATAGGTATCCATTTCATGTCGGCGACCAACGCTGCAACACACAGTGTCATCATCGATCTGTGTTGCCCAGGCTTGTCCAAGCCTCTAGTAAAAGGGCCCCTATTGGAATAGTGCACATTTCTTGCCAAAAACCGAGTTTCTGATGCGGGGATTCAGTTGGCCCCAACGCAAATTTCTGGTGTCGACTTCCCCTTGGCCTGATCCCATTCCCAACACACCGTGGTGGCTGCACATTTCTTTCACAATCTTATCAACCATCTATCCTTTGGTGTCTCCAAGTATTTTGTGATACATGTCTAAATTATGCATGAAATAACTTGATATGGACATACGCAAATCTGTGCAAACAAATATGAGAGAAATAATCTAAATATATCATCATCACAATAATTAAAGTGGATATACTACATATTATTTTGATGTTTTAGAGCTGAAACATGAAAGATAATAAAATAAATAAATATGTACTCTCTCTGTCCCTAAATAATTGTCTTCGTTGGTGCGCGTGTCGTAAATCTGACTCGATTTATAAAAAATACGTGTAATATTTATATCTCCAAATAAATTTGTTAAAAAACTAGATCTAAAGATTTTTTCAATGACACTATTATATACAATAAATATTAATATTCCTCAATATATATTTAATTAAAGATGTTTCTTAGAAAGTGAAAACGATCGTTATTTAGAGACTAGAGAGAGTATATACATAGAACAGGCGCACACAACACCCTTGTGTCAACAGCCTGAGAGCTGTACGCCGGCCTCCACCTGCCAGCCAGGTGAGCAGCAGAGGTGCACACTACAGGAAACGTAGGCTTTGCCGAGTGCCAAATTTCGGACACTGGGCAAAGAGCCTCTTTGCCGAGTGTCGGCCACGTGGCACTCGGCAAAGCGCAAACACAAGGCAAAGGATGTTTTACCAAGTGTCAGATGTCGGCACTCGACAAAGATCCCCTCTTTGCCAAGTGCCAGCCACGTGGCACTCGGCAAAGAATGTGGCCCCGAGTTGTGCCACGTGGTCTGGTCTTTGCCGAGTGCCGCCAGGCTGGCACTCGGCAAAGAGCTCTTTGCCTATCGTTTTTTTTACACTCGGCAAAGCCAATTTTTAAATTATATTTTGAAGCAGAAAATTAATCTAAATGAAAAAGTTTTTAACTACAAAGTTGGTTAACTTATCAAGATGAATAATTTTTGTTTTGGTGATGTCTTCATTTGACAAACTTAAAATAAATTCGTTCACAAATCTTATATATCTCTCCGGTAGTTTATAAGAGGGGCAATTTGCTACAGGACATGTAAAGTAAAAACATTTGCTGGTGGACACTCCGTACAGTTTTTTTACACTACGAAAAACTGTACGGAGTGTCCACCAGCAAATGGTCTCCACTTTACATGTCATGTAGCCAATTTTCCGTTTATAAAACTACAAGAGTGATATATAATGTTTGTGAATAATATTAGAACCACAATGTCGGATGCACAAATGGTCAAATAACCAAAATAAACTTTGTAGATCTTGACAAGTTATGAAATTTTATAGTTGATAACTTTTTAATTTGAAGTCATCTAGTTATGCAAAACTGCGTTCGAATTTGAAAATTTTAAAATTCGAATTTTTTAAAATAGCTTGGATGGAGAAATGACCAAAATAAAAGTTGTAGATCTCGAAAAGTTATGAAACTTTGGTGTTGACAACTTTTTGATTTGAAATCATCTTGTCAACGACAACTATGTTTCAAATTGTCAAATTTGAAATTAAAATTTTTATAAATGACCTCAGATGGAAAAACTACCAAAATAAAAGTTGTAGATCTCAAAAAGTTAGAAAACTTTGTAGTTGACAACTTTTTTATTTGAATTCGTTTAGGGCCTCAAATAAGCAAGTTACACTCGGTTTAGTATAATATATGGGTAACCGAAACGGAGATGGAAAGTATACGTGTGTAGTGCAGTGGTAGAGGAGGCTCTGCGTGAACGAGAGGTCGTGAGTTCGAATCCTGCTGACT